>OX940983.1:7131298-8331298 GCA_954871275.1 Leptopterna dolabrata | reverse complement strand
ACATATGCTCCATTTGGGCCCTAGTTGTGTCCCGCAACTTTTCAGCCCGATCGGAATATACCCAGGGGTGTTATGAGTGAAAATGTGTGTAAAAATAGGTACTTTTTGCGTTTTAGCAACATGTTAGTAACATGAGCTTCTGAGATATCTTTTTCCATGTTTTTGAGGACGAGAAGACCGAATATGAAGTCGATTTTGACCAAAGAGTGGAAAATTGAGTTTTACCAAATGTTCAGCTCCCAAAATTGATTTTTTATGAGACAAAAACCTGGGAAATCGTCTGAAATCACCATCAGTTTGGATAATAGCACTGGAAAAAGTGTCAACACGTGGATGTAAAAAAACGCTGCAAAGTCCTTGTCACATGGGTTCATTATTCTATTGGACATACCCACAGAAATGTTGGCTGTTTATTTATTGTTTCTTTCATATAAAATAATTGAAATAGCCATCTCTGGTGGTTTCCACCAATTTTGGCCTCCAAAACGCGAATTAGGTAGGTATGCTCCTTTTTTTTTTCAAATTATCTTTGATCATTGATAGTACCATTTAATCGTCTTGATCCACGTGTTGACACTTTTTCTAGTGTTATTCTACAAATTGATGGTGATTTCAAACGACTTCCCAGGTTTTTGACTCATAAAAAATCAATTTCGGGAGCTGAGCATGTGGTAGAACCTCAATTTTCCACTCTTTGGTCAAAATCGACTTCATATTCGGTCTTCTCGTCCCCAAAAACATGAAAAACGATACCTCAAAAGTTCATTTTACTAACATGTTACTAAAACACAAAAAGTACCTATTTTTATACACATTTTCACTCATAACACCCCTGGGTATATTCCGATCGGGCTGAAAAGTTTCGGGACACAACTAGGGCCAAAATGGAGCATGTGTGCGAAAGAGCGAATTTTTTAGACCGAAAATGAAGCCTGTACACGTGATACGGCGGACGGCGTACGGCGGACGGACATTGCATTTTTGGAATCTGCGCACCTTGAAACGGAAAAGAAAAAATTTTGGGGGGAGGTTATAAAAATTTTTTGCTGAGCGAATACATAGGTGTATTATTCACAGAATAATAAACCAATAGGTACTTTTTGCGTTTTAGCAACATGTTGGTAACATGAGCTTCTGAGATATCGTTTTCCATGTTTTTGGGGACGAGAAGACCGAATATGAAGTCGATTTTGATCAAAGAGTGGAAAATCGAGGTTCTACCAAATTTTCAGCTCCCAAAGTTGATTTTTTTATGAGTCAAAAACCTGGGAAATCGTCTGAAATCACCATCAATTTGTATAACACGTGGATCAAGACGATTAAATGGCACTACCAATGATCAAAGATAAATTGAAAAAAAAGTTGCGTACTACCTAATTCGATTTTTATGGCCAAAAATTGCGAAAACCATCAGAAATAGCTATTTCAATTATTTCGCATGAAAGAAACAATAAATGAACAGCCAACATTTTTTCTGTAGGTAAGTATGTCCAGTAGAATAATAAACCCATGTGACAAGGACTTTGCAGTGTTTCTTCTGTGAGGTTCCACCTGAAGATGGGCCACGTTTTGACCCGAAACGTCGGAAATAAATTATGAAAAATTGATTTCTTGAGTTGACGAACTTTGGCTGAACCCCGACAATACCTAATCAACATTCAGCATGCAGCCGATTAATTCAATATCTTCTAGGATATTGGTAGCTAACTTCGGAGTAGTAAACTTCAACATAAAAATCTCCCGCTTCGGGGGCGATTCAAGATCGTTTCATTTTCCATGGGGAAAATATGGGTTTTCATCTCAAAGACGAGATTCCGAACAAAACTGCGCATTCCGTTCTTCTCTTGAAATATTTGCGGTATTGAGTCTTCAGCAGCTAATTTAGGATTCAGCAACAGACTTTTGCTTAACATTCCCCGTCACAGATCGAGAAGAACCTTTTGGAAGCTACAGCGCGCGTAATCATTTCAGGTCGGGCGGAATGTGGTGGGCGGGGACAATCATTTCCTAATTATTCCGTCTTCCCGCTGCCGGTTTTCTCACTTTTCGCTTTCTGGTTCTGGCGACTCATCGATTGCTTTTGAAAATAATCGCATAAAAGGTAGCAATGAGAAAGAGAGAGTGAAATAGAGGGGTGGAGGGGGGCTCAAAAGCACCGCAGCACCGTTTTTCGCTAGGATCAAACGTTAACAACATAACAACCAGTTAAGTAATAATTAACTAATAAAAGTCCTAAAAGTTGAGTTGTAACAGTCCTTTATACAAGTTATGGCTTTATTCAAGTAAATATTAGTAAAGTTTGGTGCAACTATTTTTTCAAATAATTTTTTGTTCTTCCATGAGCGCCGATACATCGAATTCGCAAATCTTTTGATAATCGATTAGATCTTGGAGGGGGTAATGAGTCATATCGTGAATATTGTATAGGTAGATACGGATAACGCGTCCTTTATCTAATTTTCGTATGGCCAAAGAAATGGTGGATAGAAGTAAACACCGAGGCCATAAAACTTCTGGCGCGTAGCGGGAGCTCGATCTGGACGTTCCGGTGGTTTGAGATTTGATTTCAAAGTCTATCATAAGCCACTCAAATGCGTTAAACCTGTCATCATGATCATGACGAGCTTTTGGTGATAAGTTTTCAAATGCTCCGTCGTTTCGACCACCTGGAAACCATTCTACGTGCAGTCTCCTCCTGCATTATCCATATTATCCCATATTATCATAATAATAATATGGTAGGTAGCTGTAACCAGTAGCGGTGCGTGGGCTCTGAAAACGGTGGGGCATCAAACCAGAACACAAAACCAACATGTCTACAACATAACCCAAGGCAACAACACCCTTCCCTTATTTGCTGAATGAGTGATATTCAGCAAAGCTTATCTATTTTAATCAACACTGTGTCGACGTACGAAAACGTCGACAATTTCTACTGCAAATTAGCCACCGAATTCATATGCTACAAAAATATGGTAAACTAAAATACAACAAAACAATTACTCGTCGGCCGGTACCTGCTTGAATGGAGAAGCTATTGACTAGAAGCTAGGTAGTGATCTGCGTGTTACGACGCCGATCAATCCGCAAACCACAAGACCACAAACAGCAAACAGGACAAAACGCACGTCATCGGGCATTTGTCAACGGAAACAGTCCGAACGCAAGACGCACACAATTTGCCGCAAAAAATTGAAAATTTACAGCAGACTCAACAGAGAATGGGAATATGATTCACAAGACAACAAAAACAAATCGGAAGACCAAGAAGCATCTCGTATCGAGATGACAAATTGAACTGAACGGATCAAATCGATTGCGAAAAGGAACGATTTTGGGGTGGAAATCCCTATTCACTAAGCCAAAGAGACATCTCTTTCAGGTCCGACTCTCTCTTTTGGCAAAATAGATTTTTATAGTATCCATGACAGGGTTATTCAGTAACTTTTAAAAGAGAGAGTTGGCGGCCATCTTGGCATTCTCGATCTCTTTCAGAGAGACAGCTAATTACTTAGGTGTCTTTCCTCGAAAGAGAGAGTCTATTTCTCGTTTGTTTCAAAGTGATCGTGTAATATCCTCCTTCATCCGCAACCACATCGGTAATTTTGATCGTGTATTTTTTTCATTTCATAAAGATTAAATTTTTAATTTCAATTTTAATTAAAAATATATACATAATTATTGATTCATGAGTAAAAACGCGTAAGTACGGGTTGAGGTAGGTACCTACCTACTTAAGAGTGGCCGTTCATTAGGTGTAGATATAAACAAGCATTAAGCCCCCTAATTCCACTTTTTCTGTTTATAATTGAGACTTTTTTCAATTTCATTTAAAATTTTATCCGATTCTTGAGTAAAAACGTCCAAGGATGGATTGAGGTAGGACCCATTGAATAGGTATTACTAAGAAATGCGTTCATTATTAAGGAATTGAACTCCCGGGGGCACAATCATCTCGCACTTCATGGATACTATGGCATTTTCGTGTATTAGGATCCATATCTCTTTCTCAAGGTCTCCGGAGCTATTCAGTTCCTTAATAATGAACGCATTTCTTAGTAATACCTATTCAATGGGTACCTACCTACCTCAGTCCGTACTTGAACGTTTTTACTCATGAATCAATAATTATGTATATATTTTTAATCAAAATTGAAAGGAACAATTTAATCTTTATGAAATGAAAAACTTTATGATGAAAAACTTTATGAAATGAAAAAAATACACAATCAAAATTACCGATGTGGTTGCGGATGAAGGAGGATATTACACGATCACTGTGAAACAAACGAGAAATAGAAAAACGAAAAACACCTAATTAGCTGTCTCTCTGAAAGAGATCGAGAATGCCAAGATGGCCACCAACTCTCTCTTTTTAAAAGTTACTGAATAACCCTGTCATGGATACTATAAAAATCTATTTTGCCAAAAGAGAGAGTCGGACCTGAAAGAGATGTCTCTTTGGCTTAGTGAATAGGCCCCCAGGTTCTGGGGACAGGGCCCAAAGTGGGGGCGGCGAACAACATATTTTACTCGACTGAGCATGCGCGGACGGGCCACTTTTCTAAGTTGCCACGGGAACACTAGGTCCCAGGACCTGCCTGCCAGTTTCAGGAGCCTAGGTTTCGATTTCGATTGCAGGACATCGATTACTGTCGCTTTATTCCGATAACATGCTTGGTCTATGGAGCTAACATGAAGGACCCACCATGGATGCTCTACTAGAATATTGAATATCCACAGCCAGAGAAATCTGGC
Organism: Leptopterna dolabrata; assembly: GCA_954871275.1. NCBI lineage: Eukaryota > Metazoa > Arthropoda > Insecta > Hemiptera > Miridae > Leptopterna > Leptopterna dolabrata. The sequence goes on along the minus strand of OX940983.1, from coordinate 8,326,540 downwards.
GAGTCGCCATTGAAATTTTTGAAAAACGCTTGGTACAGTGTACGAAGGGAAATTCAAATGCCAACAAAACATTGGAGTTTTTTTTACTCTTAGTGTTTTTGGGTGCCGGGGCAGTTGCCCATGTGGCCTTATAGACACAACGCCCATACCGCATAGGTAACTCATTCCACTAACGCGGCACCTTACAGTGGATTTCATACCCATATCCACTTTCTGAAAGGAGCGTTCACGTTTCGTCTAAGAAACATAAACACCCAATAAAACAAGACACCAGTTTACTGAAGGAGAAGACTCGATAGAGGACGTGTTAATCGGCACGTTAAACATGGTAGTGTACCATCTACACCTCCTTGCTTCAAAATTTATCGACTTTTTCATAGTCAGATCTCGAGTTCAACTTCTCTCATAGTCTGAATTTCGGAATTGCATGGTAGATTCTTAATAATGGGGGGTGTGGAATATAAGAAAACAGGGTGGGTCGGTCGTTATTAGTGCAAGTTAAAAAATGCAGAGTAAAAAAGAAGAATGAATCAGGCGGGCAACAACTGCTGAACCGTTCAAGAGTCATAAAGAACAGTGTAGTAACCTCGTACTTATTTTAGTCACACGATTTGAGCGCATTTGAAATGAGCAGCACAAATATTTCAGTGAAATAACGAAAAACAAAGTAAGTATAATTGTACAATTACTATACGCTTTAGAGAGAATTTGAATGAAAATTACAAAGAGTAACAAGAACCGCTGTATGTTCTATTTATTTATTCATGTATAGATTACTTTCTGTTTAGATCACTTTTCTGTGCAAAATACCCTTGGAATGCCTGTAACTATAACATTTGTCAATAATCACCCCAACTGACTCTTCCAACACAAACAAAGAACAGGTACTGTTGTTTCAAGGTGATACTATTTCTACTCGATCAAGGTATGATCCAACTCACACGAAGGCTGATTTTACAACCACCACATAGTATGGTAACCACGCACTAGTTTTTCCGTTTGTATACCGAACTGTCAACCTATATAATGGGATTGTACTAGTGTTTAATCAAATCTAATTCATCAACATCCGAGCTCGTGAATCGTTGGAAACACAGTGCTCAATGTGGAGGGCATTTGGAAACTGGCTGACAGATGGTTCATCAGTTGGCCCACTGCGAGCCGTAAAATGCTATAGACGCGGAAGATTTTTCTTAGTAGGTACGATGTCCTAGATTCGTGCGGGTGTCGTCCATCTCTGTCAAGAAGCCCAGCCTACATACAATTACTAGGTAGGTACCTATCTGAAATACATAATTCGTTTCCGAGGTCAAAAGAAGCCAATCAGAAAATGAAACTGATTCCTAACTCGATTTGACTAAACAAAGCGCTACAAATTACTACAAAGCGGTTTATTATTTACCTGTATGCTACTGCGTAGATCACTGTTTTCTGTGGTCAGTACCCTCGAGCTCCCTCCACGAAAGCCCTAAATGGAGCACGGAGCCGGCAAGGGAATTAAAGTTTCATACAAATGCGCAGGATTCAATAATTCAATCATTAATTATTTGTAGTTAAACCGCTGTGTAATAATTTACCCAGTAATACTTCAACGTTTCTTCAAGCTGCAAAAGTACCTATCAACAAAATCCGAAAGATCCATCATTTTTCAAATGGAATAATATCACAGAACAACCAACTCGACTTCATACAGCCGTCCGTGGTTATTATCATGTGCTCCCTAGCGATGATATCTGGGCCGGATTTATACCGTTTGATTCACGATCATGTTGACGAAGCTTTTTTGTGGAAACGAACGGCTGGTCGTTCAATGCTCCGGATGGTCTCAAAAAATTCTTTAGTTCAAGATCAATTTAAAAACGTTAAAAAAAACCATACTCTTCTATTGAAAGTTTTCGAGCTAAGGCGTTCTGAATCTGTCAACCCCTATTTTTCACCTATAGATGAATGACAGTAACGCCGAGCTTTCGAACAAGACCCCAGACGGGACCTACAAACCAAATTTCATTAATTTCGGTTCATGGTAACTAAAAAAAGTGCGAAGTGCGAAGTACGGCGTACGGCGGACAGTAGTAGCGAAGTAGATGTAAGTAGATGTAAGTAGATGTAAGACATAAGTAGATGTAAGTAGATGTAAGACGATGATGGGAAACATGTGTACAAAGAGGGTGTGATGAAAAAATTTGATGAGGTGACAATATTTACAAAGGTGATGAGTTCGATGATGATGAGGATAGTATGTTAGATATTTACATTAGATATTTACAGGTGCAAGGTATTTACAGGAAACGTTTACAGGTATGTACAGGTATTTACAGGTATGTACAAATTTTTGGTACGGTGTCAGGGGAGACAAAATTGAGCGGGGTTGCGAGATCCGCCGTTCCCTGGGTGTGGGTTGTGTGTGGTTTAGTGTGTTGAGTGTGTGTGTGTTGTGAAAAGGTGGGTGTGGTGTGTGGGTGGGTGTTGATGATGCCCGCTGCGACGAAGTGGCCACGGCGGGGCTGTGAGGTTCGGTACAGTGTCTGTGGGATAAAGGAACACAAACACTGTCCCGAAATCTCAAGGCCCCGCCGTGATTTCTCAGAGCGGGGCGGGGGACTTGGCCGCCGGGACGCGGGGCGAGGGACGCTCCCGTCGTCTGTTGCGGCGCCCGGACCTTTTCGTCCCGGCGGAGGCTATTTCGGATATCCCCGGCGGTGGTGGGGGAAGAGGGGGTGTTGTAGGTTTGGTGGGCTGGGGTGTTTTTGGGGTTGAATCTAAAATTGGGGGGTCGAAAATGGAGAAAAATGGGGGAGCGAGAGGGGGCTGAAATTTGGGGGGCGGGGGTTGTTGAAATTTGGGGGGCGGGGGTTCGTTGAGGACGGGGGTTTTGATGTTTGGAAGGGGCGGTGGGGGTGGCATAAGTAGGGTTGAATGAAGTTGGTGGAGGAGCGGATCTATAAGGGGGTCGGACGGGATGTAGGGGGGATGTACCCCGGTGGCTGTTGCTGCGCGAAATTCGCGCAGTATGCGCCACTGGGGGTACTTCCACCGCCGGGGCCGGGGAGGAAGTCCGGAAATCCTTCGCGGGAAAAACTGAAGCGATGCAGTAGGTCCGGGCGAAGGGGGTAGGGGGGAGAGCGGGTCCGGGACGTACACGTCCCGGAGTATCGCCGCCATTTCCGGATCCGAATCGAAATCCGGAAACGGCGACGGGGGAGACAGATTCGGTGGAGAGAGGTGTTGCATTGCAAACAGACGGCGGGAGACTGATAGTGGACGTTGGTTGAGGGAGAACAGGGGCGGGCTTGCAGCGGGCGAAAGGGACGGTGTGGGGTTTCCCGTCCATTAGCAGGGTCGCGGTGGTCGGTGTTGTGCGGATGACTTGAAAGGGCCCGGCATAAAGGGGCTGAAAGGTTTTATGCATGCCGGGCTCTTTCAAGTACATATGCGTGGAAGTGTAAAAGCGTTGTGGGTAAGTGGTGTCGTTTGTCGGTGTTGAGGTGTGTAACGGTTCCCTGTTAATGGACGGGGTGTTGTGTGGAGGGAAAATGTCGGCCGGTAAACGAATGGGGTCTTTGAATGCGTGTTGTGCGGGACTTGTGTTGTCTGAAGGACGGGCGGAAGTGCGGAGGCTAAGTAGAACGTAGGGGAGGGTTTTGGTCCATGAAGGGGAAGTGGCTGATGTGGAGATGGCTTGCTTGAGGACCGAGTGCCACCGCTCTATTTTCCCGTTGGATTGGGGGTGATAAGGAGTGGTGCGGATTTTCTGAATCCCGAGGGAACGGAGCAGGTCGGCAAAGTGGGCTGATTCAAATTGCCTCCCCTGATCGACCGTGAGTGTCCGCGGACAACCGTAGCGGCTGATCCATTGATTGAGGAAGGCCGCGGCGACGGCGTCCGCGGTAATGTGGGCGAGTGGGATACACTCTACCCAATTTGTCGCACGGTCGATCATGGTGAGGCAATACCTCTTCCCCTCGGAGGGGGGAAGAGGGCCGACCAGATCCAAGTGGACGTGTTCCCACGGGAGAGAATCGGGGATAGGTTGAGGAGGTACATGGGGGTGAGCCGAGACCTTGAATTGCTGGCACTTCTGGCACCCTAGAACCCAGGTACGTATATCCGTGTTCATATGGGGCCAGAAGTACCGCGTTTTGATGAGGTCCCGGCTCGCCCGAATGCCGGGATGATGGAGGGAGTGGTAGTGTAGGAAAACTGCCTCCTCAGCTCCGGCGGGACGTACGGGCGCGGTGTGTCGGCCGATACGTCGCACCAGAGATCTAGGGGAGGCAGCTGCTCCAATTTTGAGGCGGAGATGAGATGGGAAAGAGCGGGATCGGAGGTAGGAGTTTGATGGTTTTTGAGGGTTTGCGGGGAAGGGAAGGGCAGTAACTCCGCCACCGGCGCAGGGGTGGGGCGGGAGAGTGCGTCGGCGACGCAGTTGTCGGCCCCCGGCAAATAACGAATATCGGACGTGAATTGTCCGATAAATTCGAGTTGCCGGAGGCGACGGGGGGAGGCTGATTTTCGGTTTTGGAGGAGGGCGTGGGTGAGGGGCTTGTGGTCGGTTATGACAGAGAACTGCCTGCCCTCCACGAAGTCACGAAAGTGTTTGATGGCTTCGTGGATGGCGAGGAGTTCTCTGTCAAAGGTGGAGTAATTTTTTTGTGTGGGGGACAGAGTTTTGGAGAAAAAGCCGAGAGGTTGGGGGGTGGCGCCGGTGTGTTGGTGGAGTACTGCCCCGATGGCCCAGTCGGACGCATCTGTGGTGATGGAGAGGGGGGCATGGGGATCGGGATGGGCCAATAGAGCGGCGTCAACTAGGTCCTGTTTGCATTGTTGGAAGGCGGTAGTGAGGGCGGGGGTCCAGGAAATGGGGCGTTTATCGTTTTTCTTAGCCGGTTGTGGGATAGCGTGTATGAGTGGTTGTTGGTGTTGTGCCGCGTGTTTGATGTGTCTACGGTAAAAGTTCAACATACCCAGGAAACGGCGGAGTTCTGAGACAGTGTTGGGTCGTGGGAAATCGGTGAGGGTGTGAACTTTGTCCGGTAGGGGTTTTATTCCTTCGGACGAAACCTGGTGGCCGAGGCAGCGGACGGAGGGCTGGGCGAGGACGCACTTCGGAGTGTTAATGGTGAGGCCCTCGGCGGCGAAGATGTCCAGTACTTGTGTCAGGTGTGCGAGGTGTTCGGTTGGGTCTCGGGAAGCGATCAGTACGTCGTCCAAAAAACAGAAGACGAAGGGTAGGCCTCGTAGTATGTTGTCCATGTAACGCTGCCATGTTTGGGCAGCGTTACGGAGGCCGAAACCCATTTTGATATACTCGAACAGGCCGAAAGGGGTGATGATAGCTGTTTTAGGAACGTCAGGGGGGTAGATGTGAATGTGATGGAAGGCACGGGAGATGTCGAGCGTAGAAAAGATGGTTGTGTTGTGCAGGTGGGAAGAGAAATCCCTGAGATGCGGGACGTTGTAAAGGTCTGGGGTTGTACGGGCATTGAGGCGGCGGTAGTCGCCGCATGGGCGGATATCCCCGTTAGGCTTCTGCACAATATGTAGTGGAGAAGCCCACGGGGATTTGGAGGGACGGATAATGCCGTCTTTGATGAGGAGATCAAAATGTTTGCGGGCCTGTGAGAGTTGGAGGGGGTGGAGGCGTCGTGCTTTCGCGGATATTGGGGGGCCAGAGGTTTCTATGAAGTGCTGGGTCTGTGAGATGTGGGCTGAGGGGCGGCGCTGGGGTTTGTAGTTGAGGAGGAGTTGTTCAAACTGGGACGGGGGCCGATCCACCGCATGAATGAACCCGGGGATGGGTTTCTGGGTGGAGGGGTCGAGCAGGCGCGCGTTACGGACGTCTACCTGGAGGCCGAAATATGCGAGGAAATCGGCCCCCAGGATAGCTTTCTCTACGTCCGCCACGGTAAATTCCCACTCGTACGCGAGCCCGCTCATATGAATTGATGAGCGGTACGTCCCGTACGAGGGGATGGTAGTACCGTTGGCGGCGTAGAGGAGTTGCCGGTAACAACGCGCCTGTCGCCGGAGAATATTATTGGGGAAGATAGAGAGCGCCGCCCCTGTGTCGACGAGGAAGGGGACGTGCGTCTTTGAACATTTCAGGAACAGGCGTTGATGAGCTGGGGCGGAGTGAGGTAGAATTGGCGAGGTGTTGGTGTCCGTCGGAGGGGGGGGGCTTGGTTCGTCCGAGGCAATGGGCGGGTGCGATGGCGGTGATTGGTCCCCCGCGAAGGAGACGCGGGGTGATTTTTTGCCGTTCCGGGGAGGGGGAACGGTAGTGGCGGCGCGAGTGGCGGCCGGAGGGGTGGTCGTCTTGGGGGCGGGGTTGGAGGGGCCGTTCCGTGGTGGGGGAACGGTAGCGGCGGCGCTAGTGGCGGCCGGAGGGTTGGCTGCCCTGGAGGCGGGCTTGGAGGGGCCGTTCCGGGGTGGGGGAACGGTAGCGGCGGCGCTGGTGGCGGCCGGAGGGTTGGCTGCCCTGGAGGCGGGCTTGGAGGGGCCGTTCCGGGGTGGGGGAACGGGAGTGGCGGCGCTAGTGGCGGCCGGAAGGTTGGCAGCCCTGGAGGCGGGCTTGGGGGGGTTGACTCGGGGTGGGGGAGCAGTTGATGGAGAGGTGGGGTGTTTAGCGGCGCCGTCAGATGCGGCCGGGAGGTTGGCAGCCGTGGCGGCGGCGTAGGAGGGGTAGCGAGGCGAGGTGGAGGTGGTGTGAATGCGGGCGGGGAGGGGTTGGTGGTGGTCCCCCCCGTGTTGGCGAGGAGGGGGGCCCGCCGGATTTACCGGCGGGCGTCCGCGTTTCCCTGCTTGGAGGAGTAGGAGCAGGGGGGCTGGCATTTGCGGGCCTCCCCACCGAAGTTCACATGGTAGAAACATCGGTGGGGGGGGGTCCGCCGGGAGGTAGGTCCTGGTGGGGCGCGTGGAGTTGGAGTGGGGCGCCGTTTTTGGGGACCTCCCCCTCTGTTGCTGGGCGGGGGAGACGGTGCGGCGGTCGGCCGAGCGCTGGCGTCGGTGGTCGGAGGAGGGGGTCGGCCGGCGATCGACGGAGAGGGAGCGGCGCCGGTGGAGGGAGGGGGGCCGGCGGCGCTCTTCAGACGGCGATCGGTCCCTGCGTGGGGTGGGGAAGCGGGGTGCGGCGACCTCCGTGACGCTGGCGGCCGCGGCGAGGTCGTAGACCGTGTCGGCCAGACGGAGAAGCGGCTCGTCCGGTCCGTCGAGGTGGTTGGCGAGCGCCATCTGGATGGGGTGGGGGAGGGCTCGCAGCCAGAACGTCCGAGCGATGTCGGCCGTCACGACGTCGTGTAGCTGATGACGTAGGCGACGGTACAGGTGGGAGGGTTTCAAATCGCCGAGATGTTGGGGCTGGGACAGCGCTGCGACACGTGCGATCTTGGAGGGCTGGTATAAGTTGATGAGGCGGCTGCGGAGGTCGTCGTAGGCGGCCGTGGCGTCGGGGGAGATGTCAGATGTCTGCAGGAGGATCTCATATGGTAACAGGGAGATGATGCGGGAGTAGCGGGTACGCTGGCTGCGGATGTTGGCGGCAGAAAACGCAGCGTCGACCTGGAAGAACCAGAGTGCGGGGTCGTGCGTGTAGAAGGGGGGTAGCGACAGCGGAAACGACGCAGAGGCCGTCGTGACGTCGGCGGCGGCGTGTGCGGCAGCTGCAGCGGCGGCGGCAGCGGCGGCGGCGGATGCGGTGGAGCCGGGTGGTGAGAGGCTGGTGAAGGGGTTGTCGGTTGCGTCAGATGTCGCAGCGGTCGGCGGCTGCAGCAGGGACGGCCGGAGGAGCGGCGGTGACGGCGAGTTCGGGTCCATAGTTGAAGTGTCTGGAAACAAAATTCAAATTGGTTGAGGTTTTGAATTTATAAAATTCGCAATTTGCGGCACCAGGTTGTGTCCCCCGGATTCTGTCGCCTGTCTCCCCACTCAGATGTTTATTGACGGAAGGTAATTTTTACATCGGAATATTGGTGAGAGCTTTAAGGTTGTAGTGGAGTGTTCCCGGGAGGGACTCACGACAGAGGTCCCCCCAGTTCGAACCAATGATTGAGGTAGCTGAAGGCTCAAGTCGACAGTGGCTGAGGGCTGCGGAAACAAAAAGGGGAGCTGAAGGCGCAAGGATACAGGAGCTGAAGGCTGAAACAAACAATTGTAGTGCTGAAGGCAGAAGAGTGACCGGAGGTGTCTTAAAGCTAGGGTGACATACAATTAGTAGAATAAGTAGGCATAAGTTGACATAAGTAGACATAAGTAGGGCTAAGTAGACAAAAGTAGACATAAGGAGACATAAGTAGCTAAGTAGATGTAAGTAGATGTAAGTAGATGTAAGACATAAGTAGATGTAAGTAGATGTAAGACGATGATGGGAACATATGTACAAAGAGGGTGTGATGAAAAATTTGATGAGGTGACAACATTTACAAAGGTGATGAGTTCGATGATGATGAGGATAGTATGTTAGATATTTACATTAGATGTTTACAGGTGCAAGGTATTTACAGGAAACATTTACAGGTATGTACAGGTATTTACAGGTATGTACAAATTTTTGGTACGGTGTCAGGGGAGACAAAATTGAGCGGGGTTGCGAGATCCGCCGTTCCCTGGGTGTGGGTTGTGTGTGGTTTAGTGTGTTGAGTGTGTGTGTGTTGTGAAAAGGTGGGTGTGGTGTGTGGGTGGGTGTTGATGATGCCCGCTGCGACGAAGTGGCCACGGCGGGGCTGTGAGGTTCGGTACAGTGTCTGTGGGATAAAGGAACACAAACACTGTCCCGAAATCTCAAGGCCCCGCCGTGATTTCTCAGAGCGGGGCGGGGGACTTGGCCGCCGGGACGCGGGGCGAGGGACGCTCCCGTCGTCTGTTGCGGCGCCCGGACCTTTTCGTCCCGGCGGAGGCTATTTCGGATATCCCCGGCGGTGGTGGGGGAAGAGGGGGTGTTGTAGGTTTGGTGGGCTGGGGTGTTTTTGGGGTTGAATCTAAAATTGGGGGGTCGAAAATGGAGAAAAATGGGGGAGCGAGAGGGGGCTGAAATTTGGGGGGCGGGGGTTGTTGAAATTTGGGGGGCGGGGGTTCGTTGAGGACGGGGGTTTTGATGTTTGGAAGGGGCGGTGGGGGTGGCATAAGTAGGGTTGAATGAAGTTGGTGGAGGAGCGGATCTATAAGGGGGTCGGACGGGATGTAGGGGGGATGTACCCCGGTGGCTTTTGCTGCGCGAAATTCGCGCAGTATGCGCCACTGGGGGTACTTCCACCGCCGGGGCCGGGGAGGTAGTCCGGAAATCCTTCGCGGGAAAAACTGAAGCGATGCAGTAGGTCCGGGCGAAGGGGGTAGGGGGGAGAGCGGGTCCGGGACGTACACGTCCCGGAGTATCGCCGCCATTTCCGGATCCGAATCGAAATCCGGAAACGGCGACGGGGGAGACAGATTCGGTGGAGAGAGGTGTTGCATTGCAAACAGACGGCCGGAGACTGATAGTGGACGTTGGTTGAGGGAGAACAGGGGCGGGCTTGCAGCGGGCGAAAGGGACGGTGTGGGGTTTCCCGTCCATTAGCAGGGTCGCGGTGGTCGGTGTTGTGCGGATGACTTGAAAGGGCCCGGCATAAAGGGGCTGAAAGGTTTTATGCATGCCGGGCTCTTTCAAGTACATATGCGTGGAAGTGTAAAAGCGTTTTGGGTAAGTGGTGTCGTTTGTCGGTGTTGAGGTGTGTAACGGTTCCCTGTTAATGGACGGGGTGTTGTGTGGAGGGAAAATGTCGGCCGGTAAACGAATGGGGTCTTTGAATGCGTGTTGTGCGGGACTTGTGTTGTCTGAAGGACGGGCGGAAGTGCGGAGGCTAAGTAGAACGTAGGGGAGGGTTTTGGTCCATGAAGGGGAAGTGGCTGATGTGGAGATGGCTTGCTTGAGGACCGAGTGCCACCGCTCTATTTTCCCGTTGGATTGGGGGTGATAAGGAGTGGTGCGGATTTTCTGAATCCCGAGGGAACGGAGCAGGTCGGCAAAGTGGGCTGATTCAAATTGCCTCCCCTGATCGACCGTGAGTGTCCGCGGACAACCGTAGCGGCTGATCCATTGATTGAGGAAGGCCGCGGCGACGGCGTCCGCGGTAATGTGGGCGAGTGGGATACACTCTACCCAATTTGTCGCACGGTCGATCATGGTGAGGCAATACCTCTTCCCCTCGGAGGGGGGAAGAGGGCCGACCAGATCCAAGTGGACGTGTTCCCACGGGAGAGAATCGGGGATAGGTTGAGGAGGTACATGGGGGTGAGCCGAGACCTTGAATTGCTGGCACTTCTGGCACCCTAGAACCCAGGTACGTATATCCGTGTTCATATGGGGCCAGAAGTACCGCGTTTTGATGAGGTCCCGGCTCGCCCGAATGCCGGGATGATGGAGGGAGTGGTAGTGTAGGAACAACTGCCTCCTCAGCTCCGGCGGGACGTACGGGCGCGGTGTGTCGGCCGATACGTCGCACCAGAGATCTAGGGGAGGCAGCTGCTCCAATTTTGAGGCGGAGATGAGATGGGAAAGAGCGGGATCGGAGGTAGGAGTTTGATGGTTTTTGAGGGTTTGCGGGGAAGGGAAGGGCAGTAACTCCGCCACCGGCGCAGGGGTGGGGCGGGAGAGTGCGTCGGCGACGCAGTTGTCGGCCCCCGGCAAATAACGAATATCGGACGTGAATTGTCCGATAAATTCGAGTTGCCGGAGGCGACGGGGGGAGGCTGATTTTCGGTTTTGGAGGAGGGCGTGGGTGAGGGGCTTGTGGTCGGTTATGACAGAGAACTGCCTGCCCTCCACGAAGTCACGAAAGTGTTTGATGGCTTCGTGGATGGCGAGGAGTTCTCTGTCAAAGGTGGAGTAATTTTTTTGTGTGGGGGACAGAGTTTTGGAGAAAAAGCCGAGAGGTTGGGGGGTGGCGCCGGTGTGTTGGTGGAGTACTGCCCCGATGGCCCAGTCGGACGCATCTGTGGTGATGGAGAGGGGGGCATGGGGATCGGGATGGGCCAATAGAGCGGCGTCAACTAGGTCCTGTTTGCATTGTTGGAAGGCGGTAGTGAGGGCGGGGGTCCAGGAAATGGGGCGTTTATCGTTTTTCTTAGCCGGTTGTGGGATAGCGTGTATGAGTGGTTGTTGGTGTTGTGCCGCGTGTTTGATGTGTCTACGGTAAAAGTCAACATACCCAGGAAACGGCGGAGTTCTGAGACAGTGTTGGGTCGTGGGAAATCGGTGAGGGTGTGAACTTTGTCCGGTAGGGGTTTTATTCCTTCGGACGAAACCTGGTGGCCGAGGCAGCGGACGGAGGGCTGGGCGAGGACGCACTTCGGAGTGTTAATGGTGAGGCCCTCGGCGGCGAAGATGTCAAGTACTTGTGTCAGGTGTGCGAGGTGTTCGGTTGGGTCTCGGGAAGCGATCAGTACGTCGTCTAAAAAACAGAAGACGAAGGGTAGGCCTCGTAGTATGTTGTCCATGTAACGCTGCCATGTTTGGGCAGCGTTACGGAGGCCGAAACCCATTTTGATATACTCGAACAGGCCGAAAGGGGTGATGATAGCTGTTTTAGGAACGTCAGGGGGGTAGATGTGAATGTGATGGAAGGCACGGGAGATGTCGAGCGTAGAAAAGATGGTTGTGTTGTGCAGGTGGGAAGAGAAATCCCTGAGATGCGGGACGTTGTAAAGGTCTGGGGTTGTACGGGCATTGAGGCGGCGGTAGTCGCCGCATGGGCGGATATCCCCGTTAGGCTTCTGCACAATATGTAGTGGAGAAGCCCACGGGGATTTGGAGGGACGGATAATGCCGTCTTTGATGAGGAGATCAAAATGTTTGCGGGCCTGTGAGAGTTGGAGGGGGTGGAGGCGTCGTGCTTTCGCGGATATTGGGGGGCCAGAGGTTTCTATGAAGTGCTGGGTCTGTGAGATGTGGGCTGAGGGGCGGCGCTGGGGGTTTGTAGTTGAGGAGGAGTTGTTCAAACTGGGACGGGGGGCCGATCCACCGCATGAATGAACCCGGGGATGGGTTTCTGGGTGGAGGGGTCGAGCAGGCGCGCGTTACGGACGTCTACCTGGAGGCCGAAATATGCGAGGAAATCGGCCCCCAGGATAGCTTTCTCTACGTCCGCCACGGTAAATTCCCACTCGTACGCGAGCCCGCTCATATGAATTGATGAGCGGTACGTCCCGTACGAGGGGATGGTAGTACCGTTGGCGGCGTAGAGGAGTTGCCGGTAACAACGCGCCTGTCGCCGGAGAATATTATTGGGGAAGATAGAGAGCGCCGCCCCTGTGTCGACGAGGAAGGGGACGTGCGTCTTTGAACATTTCAGGAACAGGCGTTGATGAGCTGGGGCGGAGTGAGGTAGAATTGGCGAGGTGTTGGTGTCCGTCGGAGGGGGGGGGGCTTGGTTCGTCCGAGGCGATGGGCGGGTGCGATGGCGGTGATTGGTCCCCCGCGAAGGAGACGCGGGGTGATTTTTTGCCGTTCCGGGGAGGGGGAACGGTAGTGGCGGCGCGAGTGGCGGCCGGAGGGGTGGTCGTCTTGGGGGCGGGGTTGGAGGGGCCGTTCCGTGGTGGGGGAACGGTAGCGGCGGCGCTAGTGGCGGCCGGAGGGTTGGCTGCCCTGGAGGCGGGCTTGGAGGGGCCGTTCCGGGGTGGGGGAACGGTAGCGGCGGCGCTGGTGGCGGCCGGAGGGTTGGCTGCCCTGGAGGCGGGCTTGGAGGGGCCGTTCCGGGGTGGGGGAACGGGAGTGGCGGCGCTAGTGGCGGCCGGAAGGTTGGCAGCCCTGGAGGCGGGCTTGGGGGGGTTGACTCGGGGTGGGGGAGCAGTTGATGGAGAGGTGGGGTGTTTAGCGGCGCCGTCAGATGCGGCCGGGAGGTTGGCAGCCGTGGCGGCGGCGTAGGAGGGGTAGCGAGGCGAGGTGGAGGTGGTGTGAATGCGGGCGGGGAGGGGTTGGTGGTGGTCCCCCCCGTGTTGGCGAGGAGGGGGGCCCGCCGGATTTACCGGCGGGCGTCCGCGTTTCCCTGCTTGGAGGAGTAGGAGCAGGGGGGCTGGCATTTGCGGGCCTCCCCACCGAAGTTCACATGGTAGAAACATCGGTGGGGGGGGTCCGCCGGGAGGTAGGTCCTGGTGGGGCGCGTGGAGTTGGAATGGGGCGCCGTTTTTGGGGACCTCCCCCTCTGTTGCTGGGCGGGGGAGACGGTGCGGCGGTCGGCCGAGCGCTGGCGTCGGTGGTCGGAGGAGGGGGTCGGCCGGCGATCGACGGAGAGGGAGCGGCGCCGGTGGAGGGAGGGGGGCCGGCGGCGCTCTTCAGACGGCGATCGGTCCCTGCGTGGGGTGGGGAAGCGGGGTGCGGCGACCTCCGTGACGCTGGCGGCCGCGGCGAGGTCGTAGACCGTGTCGGCCAGACGGAGAAGCGGCTCGTCCGGTCCGTCGAGGTGGCTGGCGAGCGCCATCTGGATGGGGTGGGGGAGGGCTCGCAGCCAGAACGTCCGAGCGATGTCGGCCGTCACGACGTCGTGTAGCTGATGACGTAGGCGACGGTACAGGTGGGAGGGTTTCAAATCGCCGAGATGTTGGGGCTGGGACAGCGCTGCGACACGTGCGATCTTGGAGGGCTGGTATAAGTTGATGAGGCGGCTGCGGAGGTCGTCGTAGGCGGCCGTGGCGTCGGGGGAGATGTCAGATGTCTGCAGGAGGATCTCATATGGTAACAGGGAGATGATGCGGGAGTAGCGGGTACGCTGGCTGCGGATGTTGGCGGCAGAAAACGCAGCGTCGACCTGGAAGAACCAGAGTGCGGGGTCGTGCGTGTAGAAGGGGGGTAGCGACAGCGGAAACGACGCAGAGGCCGTCGTGACGTCGGCGGCGGCGTGTGCGGCAGCTGCAGCGGCGGCGGCAGCGGCGGCGGCGGATGCGGTGGAGCCGGGTGGTGAGAGGCTGGTGAAGGGGTTGTCGGTTGCGTCAGATGTCGCAGCGGTCGGCGGCTGCAGCAGGGACGGCCGGAGGAGCGGCGGTGACGGCGAGTTCGGGTCCATAGTTGAGGTGTCTGGAAACAAAATTCAAATTGGTTGAGGTTTTGAATTTTTAAAATTCGCAATTTGCGGCAGCGGAGGTGGTTGCAGCGGAGCGTTGAGAGTTGTGTGAGCGGATGCGGGTGGGCCAAAATTGCGAATTTAAACTGACTATTTTAAATGTGAATTTAAAATGCGGGACACCGAACTAGACTGGGGGCGACACATGAGGTGGTAAGAAGGGAGGAAGGGTAGAAGGTTGGATGAACGTCGGGTTCACCACTGTGATGAATTTAAATTCATCATCACGGTGGCGTGAAGGAGTGAATAGATGAGAGCGAGGGAATTTCACCTAGGCGGCGGTAATCCACCGATGTAGGTGAGAGGAAGGAAATTCACCTAGGCGGCGGTAATCCACCGATGTAGGTGAGTGGAAAGAATCTCGTCTAGGCGGCGGTAATCCACCGATGTAGGCGAGAGGAAGGAAATTCACCCAGGCGGCGGTAATCCACCGATGTGGGTGAAGGAAGGAAGGTGCTTGTCTAGGCGGCGGATATCCACCGATGTAGACAAGAGGAGAAGGTAGGAGGTGAATTCCCAGAGCGGCGGATACCACCAGGCATCTGGGAGGAGGAAGGTAGAGAGAGAAGAGAGAGCTGGTTAGAGGAAGTGTCGAATGAAGCTAAAGCTCCAGGATCCGGGATTATATAGGACTTGGAGTCCTCTCCCTCCAGCTCCCTGCTGGGAGCTGGTAGTGGGGCACCAGGTTGTGTCCCCCGGATTCTGTCGCCTGTCTCCCCACTCAGATGTTTATTGACGGAAGGTAATTTTTACATCGGAATATTGGTGAGAGCTTTAAGGTTGTAGTGGAGTGTTCCCGGGAGGGACTCACGACAGTTATATTATGAAACTAGGATATAAATACCAAGAACAAATACGAAATACATTCGTGATAAATCAAGAGCTTTCCAACGAATGGAAAACGATTTTTGTCCGATGAAAATGAAAGAAGTTTCATTTCCCTAGCAACTACTCTGTTGTAAGTGAAAATCATTGTTAAAATACGCGCTACTTTCATCTCACTTTTTGGTCTCACTTTTCGGCGGGGGATCCATCGCTAAAACATGATTCCATGTTAAAAAATTGTACCCCCATCAAAATTTGATGGTTTCCGTTTTAAGGTATTATGTAGAATCCGAAATCGCAATAAATAAAATGTCTTTGTCTGTCCGCCGTACTTCGCACTTTCCTTAGTTCCAAAATTGATGAAATTTGGTTTGTAGGTCCCATTTGGGGTCTAGTTGGTCCGCGAAGCTCGTCGTTCATGTCATTCATCTCTAAGGGGTTAAAAATAGGGGTTGAAATCTCCAGGACGCTGTTACCTCGATTTTTTTAAAGTTTTTAAATAGTTCTTGAACTTTGGAGTTTTTTGAGAACACCCGGAGCACTGTACGTCCAGCCGTTCGTACGTAAATTATCATACAACGGTTTATTATTTACCTTATGCTTCATGAATAACTGCAAATTATTAATGATTGAATTATTGAATCCCGCGCGTTTGTATGAAACTTTAATTCCTGGGCCGGCTCCGTACTCCATTTAGGGCTTTCCTTGAGGGAGCTCGAGGGTACTGACCACAGAAAAGAGTGATCTATGCAGAAGGGGCATCTACACAGGTAAGTTATAATTTGAAGCGCTTTTTATAGAATTTTCGGATTCTGCGTACCTTGAAACTTGAACTATCAAATTTTGAGGGCTGGTGAGTGGGGGGGGGGGGGGGGGATAAAAAAAATTTTCATGTTGATTCCAAAGGTCCATTATTGAAAATGATAAACCGAAAGCGGTCCAAATCAGCAGTTTCCTTCATCGAGCGAATCGAAGTTTTACCGTTTGATTCATGTTCATTTTGTTGTTTCATCTGTTCAAAATCCCAACTGTTGTTTCCTCCTTTTCCTGTTGACTGGGGATCAAAACTTTCCGTGTAAGTTCTAAAATGGGAAAATCAACAAAGGGGAATGGGGAGGAGGGTATACAACCATTGTTTTTCTTGGTCGATTACGAAGATTTATTAGGTATTAAACATTATACACCGTATGGTGGTAAATGTATGACTTTGAATCGTTAAATGGACTAACAATGGTGTTGATTCATCAAAAAGTTTATTGAGTAATTAAGATTTATTAGTTATGAAGATCATTAAAGGACCCCACTTTTAGGAAGTACAAAAATCTGTCGATAGACCACGATTTCACGAAGTTCCCTCTTCAGAAGTATAACACGTAACATGCAACTTAATCAGTAGCTGTTGCACAACGTAATTTAGTACCTAACTGTGTTATTATTAGGTACATATTTAACTGTAGTGATATCATTACATGGCAGGTAGATGGATGTTGAGAAGGTAGACGTGCTAATCCATTGCGTGGGAATTCCAAGGGTATTCACATACCCGTACAGAAATGCTATCCCTTAAAAAATAGCATCAGACGAAAATTAGCTTTGAAAAACATCTGTACTGTACGTGAGCTAGAAACGAACACAGTGGGATAAAAACGGAGTTATAATATAACAAAGTCTATTTCCACGAAAACAATGAGTACAAAGTTAAATCGATTTCGACGGTTAGGTCATCATCAGTAACAAACATGAACCTTAGGTACATCGCAAAAACACAGCTTATATAGTCACAGAACTTGAATCCTATAGGTCGAGAAAGTGACAGGTATTATCCAATCAGATTGAAACAGGTAATAGTGGAGGGAGAACTTGAATCCTATTGGCTCAGAGAAGTGAAAGGGACTGGGAGGATCAACAAATGCCAATCAAGGCAGACAAAGTGAAAGGGAGCTCAAACAGGGGTGAGGGGGGACCAAGCTATTGCAGGAATGAACCTATCAACGGTGAAACATGTTGAGGGACCACCTCATTCAGACATTTACCAGACCTATCACTCTTAAGGTCTGGTAAATGTCTGAATGAGGTGGTCCCTCAACATGTTTCACCGTTGATAGGTTCATTCCTGCAATAGCTTGGTCCCCCCTCACCCCTGTTTGAGCTCCCTTTCACTTTGTCTGCCTTGATTGGCATTTGTTGATCCTCCCAGTCCCTTTCACTTCTCTGAGCCAATAGGATTCAAGTTCTCCCTCCACTATTACCTTTTACAATCTGATAGGATAATACCTTACACTTTCTCGACCTATAGGATTCAAGTTCTGTGACTATATAAGCTGTGTTTTTGCGATGTACCTAATGTTCATGTTTGTTACTGATGATGACCTAACCGTCGAAATCGATTTAACTTTGTACTCATTGTTTTCGTGGAAACAGACTTTGTTATATTATAACTCCGTTTTTATTAAAATGGGTTTCCACAACTTCGTCGCGAGTGATTTAATTGGAACACAGTGGGCTCGTGCGTGATTCAAATTCCGTTGACATGGACAAAGCGAAACTTGAATATTGTCAAGAAGATTATGTCCAATCGCTAGCGTAGTACCTGCTCCTTAATCACTTCGTGAAGAAACGTGGTAGCGTATTACGTAAGGCTTACTCAACAACGAACATATTTTTATCCCGCCGTCAATCCGTTGTAACCAATGTTGTAAAAAATGATTTTATTGCGCGAAATCCTGATTTTTCATTGGTTTTACGACTTCCAATTACCATCCATTCGAAGTTTGGGCGCGGAGAAAGTTCCGATGAGCTGGGGCCATAAAACACATTCGTAATTATATTATTGCCTTATTAGCACGTCGGGGAAAAAGGTCATTATTTGCGGTTAGACGCGAAATAGTGGAGGTATCTGTTGAACTCGAGCAGAATATAAAAGTGAGTGTTTAAAATTTAAAACCACACTCAGCATTTCTGATCACTGTTCCAGTTAATGTATGTATTTACAACCTACCCGTTGGCAGTGAAAAACTATACCTGTGAACGAGTGTACAGCAGTCGCTACGTGGGAGGAATTGATGCATATGGTACGTAAAATCAGCAGTGATGCGACTTACTGCTATTTTGTATTTTTCCATTCATTATGCCATGTTTTATTAATGAATTCGAATATTTCTAATCATAACGTTTGTTCGCACTTTAGTATGTGACTCAGGATTGGGTGCCATATTATTGCACAATTTTGTTATAATGAACGAGTAGGTATAAGTAATGACAGGAAGTAACGATTTTTTTTAGATACAAAATGAGACAAAAACAGTTAAAAAGTAGGTGAAGATTAATCCTAAAACATTGCCTATAATGTTTGGCTATTTCAACATACTTTTGGTACATATCAACTTACTACTTTAGTAACAGTAGTTACCTCACAATGATAAATATAATAAATCAGTTGGAAACAATACGCACTTCAGATATGTAGTAGAAAACAATGTAATTGGAATGAAACATTACTATTATTATTATAAAAAAGTCAATTAAACCATTCCACACATTTATACGTTTTTCTCCCTAGATAATTTTAATTAGTATGTTATTTTTTACATTTGTATTAATGCCAGTAAAAATCCGCTTCTCAGACCGCTGAGTAGGCCACATTGCAAACCTTAGTAAAAATCCCATCGTAAAATTGTACGTAAAATTTTATAAAGATTTCTGACGTTTTATAAAGATTTTCTCGTAGATTTCAGGTACGTCCCGATCTAATATCGCACCCGAGGGAGCTTATTACAACTTTCCTACCAAACTAAAATAAAAACAAACATTCCCAAAAGTATTTTTATCTCGAATGATGCCCTTTATCCCACTGGATTCACTGGGTTTTCCTATTTAAGTTTGTACATGAAAATTCACCAACCTCTGAATTAGTAGGTAGTATGCATAAATGAATTTGCAGTAGTATGTATAATATTCGTGTTATATATAAATTTTACCATTCATACGATCCGTTGGTTAGACATCGCGAACTACTCGTTTCATGAACACTCCTCATCGTCCCACTTGTGCGGTTTTCAGATGGCCTAAATAAATTTAGCTTGATTTAATGACACGCCAAATAAAAAGGGAAATATGTTATTATCTTCTTCAAATCTTCTCTTTTCCCAGGGTTTTACTTTTTTTGGTAAACACTTTTATTATGTCACTAAAATGTGATTTTGGTATTATCTACTTACGTTCATGATACCGATTAGAACTGAATCAAAACATGCCCGTAGGTTTATCTGTCGGCATCATTCGAGACAACAATTTATTGAAAACATTGGAATCGTTGGTCATGATAGGTAGTGATATTGACAAAAGTAGCTGAAGAAGAATTTGCAAAATTATTAAAGTGCAGAATACTATTTCATCATAGGTTTCTACCTAATTGTTTTCTGGACTACCAAATCGATGGTTATCGTGGTGCCATGATTCAGGTTTTATAATTGAAGAAAGGGGGAAAAACTGTATGAAGAAAAGGAAGTACGCGTCTTCAATTTTCAAACAAATTAAAGTAGGGGCTCGTTTCAGGTATGCTGGTAGATTATGATGGCTAAAATGTACAGAGCGGAAAACACACTTACCATAATTATTTCTAACTAGATTGAACCTGAAGTGAAATACATCCAATTTCCAGACTCGCTGGAACTGTCTCCTCAACTTTGTTTACAGTCGAAATGAACTTCATGGATCAACTACCTACAATAAACAACATTTCAACTGTCCGCAACCCCTCAATAAATAATCCAGGTGCACAAGAACCACACGACATTTCATCTCAGTCGCTATAATCATGCTGACTAATGATGTATTAACAACATCACCCACTCAAAGAACGGAACGGACTGACCATCAATTACTTTGGTAATTCCTGCCTCATTGAAAGGTGGTAGAATGGGTTTATTGAAAGGAGAAGCGTCGACCAACAGTCTGCTTGAGGACCGCTGCTGCCGAAATGAATTGTCCCGATACGACATCGTCTTCGAATTTATGGTTTGCATTGTGACCGTTAATTAGGCGATCAACACATCGCCTAATTAATGAATTGCTAAACCTCAGTGCTAAGCTTTCGGTTTTGGTTGATTGGCAGCCGTTTTAAAACACAGCAGTAGGTTTCAGGAACGTCGCAAGCACGCTAGCTCGTCTATTGAGCCAGGTGATGAATGACAGATGGTCTAATCAAACTCGAGCTTTCTGTCTATCGAAAGTCACGAGAAACCAGAAGGGTCGAAGGTCTTCGAATTATAGGATAAATTAGCAAACGATCGAGATATCTCTTCAAAAGTATACAGATTACGAGGTACATAAGTGACGAAGTACCGCAATCTCGTAGATAAAAGTGGTTCAAGTTTCCTGGTCCGCGTAATATTAAATATAACAACTTCCCGAGGGCGGAGGGAGGAGAGGGAAGGGAAATGATCTAATTTTGAGCGTAAATTTTGCATTTTTTCTCAATACATCAAAACACATTATGGCATTAAATACATAATGATTTGTGACGGCAAAAATGGGGAATTTAATTTAAATTTTTTTTTTTAACGGAATTCTTCAGCATTTTCTTATGACTTGCGAACACTTGAGTTCAATACCTAATGTTTGTATATTTTATACAGTTATAGTGAAATTTAACGTGACATGTTCTCGCCTGAGGACAAGAAGCTTGAAACCTACCTTGCTTGTTATGAAACGGCTGGATAATTCTATTAATTTCCGAGCTAGAAGGACGGAAATATTGATAAGATGGCAAGGTTAATACTCGTAATATAACTTAACAATGCACCTCTTAATAGCCTCAAGAAGAGTTGAAGAGAGAAAAAGTTGAGAACCAGTGCTGTAAAAGCGCATCCACACCAACCGAACATCGACGAACAGGGTTTGCGAGCATTCGCGAACGCTCGTGCTCCTTGTTCGTCTACCTGTCCACACGGACGAGCAAGCGTGTTCGCCGATGCTCGCCAGTGTTCCCACCGACGCCCTGTAGACACGATGGATCCTGTCTTGTCAAAAACGGCCGTGGCGGCGGCATCCGTTATTTTATCGACAGAAGCGTCGAAGAGAAAACCCAAACAAAAACGAAGGTGCTAGGCCACAAGTTTTTTAGAAGTTTTTCCGTAAACTGACAAAAATCCAGGCTCCCCATTAGAAAACCTAAACAACAACGAAGGTGCTAGGCCACAAGTTTTTTAGAAGTTTTTCCGTAAACTGACAAAAATCCAGACTCCCCATTAGAAAACCTAAACAAAAACGAAGGTGCTAGGCCACAAGTTTTTTAGAAGTTTTTCCGTAAACTGACAAAAATCCAGACTCCCCATTAGAAAACCTAAACAAAAATGAAGGTGCTAGGCCACAAGTTTTTTAGAAGTTTTTCCGTAAACTGACAAAAATCCAGAATCCCCATCGGTTGGGTCATTTGTTGGGGCTTTTTCTACAGTAGATTTAGGAAAAAAGTACGCCAAATTAGCGTAAACTAGTGCATATCCGGACCATTATTATCAGGATCAATATTCCGGATTTTTAAATGATGGGTTTAAATTTTTAGCAGAGGGGTTTTTTCCGGCGTTTATTTGAGTAAATCTGTTTAGTTAGAGCATACTGGAGCATTACTAAGGATGTTGGGCAAACATTTGTTGTTGCAAAAATTGGTTCAAAGTACTAAAAAAAAAAAAAAAAAAAAAAAAAAAAAAAAAAAATACTAAAACTACTTACTACTTACTTATTACTTAAATTACTTGTATTCATTTAAAATCATTTAGTTACACAAGAAATCATAAAAGAGCTATACAATTTGGTGAGCCAAAAAGTGTTCAAAAAGGTTCAAAGTTCAAAGTGTGCTTTTAATCGTACAAAATCACTGATAATTGTATACAACGAAACGCTATATAAATTATGGAGTGGTTTGGATATCGTCGTAATTCGCTCGTAAGTCACGCTGGATTACAGACGCAATGCCTATCTGTTGATACCTGTATAAGTAAAATTGATCAATGTGAATAATAAATGGGGTTGAACAATCTTCAAAACCTCGAACTCGTGAAATGTTTCATTACAAACTGAAAAAACTGATCTTAAATATCTATTTCCTGTTCGCAATTGCGTCCTCACCGGGCGAGCACGAACGGCGAGCACTCTTTGGTGTACCGAACGTTCGCGAATGTGTCCGTACCGGGCGAGCATTCTTGGGTTTGGGCGTTCGCCTCGGTTCGGTTCGGCTCGGCTCGGCTCGCCCGGTGTGGACGCGCCCTCGCAGAAAGAACTGGTCATCCATAATGTGTTACAGCTCGTAAGAGCCGTATCGAATGTCTTCTTGAAGTTTTCCATTGAAGTTTCAGCACGATAGCCTGAAAATAACTCTCACATTTCACTCTTCATTGCCTCAGCGTCTCGTTCACTACTAGAAGTGAGGGTGCCCGATCATCAGATATTTATGATGTACATATAGAATATATACTCCAACAATCGAAAGAGCAAAATAACACATTACGGACCTACCTCCTACGTTCACTAGGTACCTACCAGCAGTACACTGAAATACCAGCAGTAGACCAAATATACCAGCAGTATATTTTAAGCAAAAATATACCAGCAGTATATTTTAAGCCAAAATATACCAGCAGTATATTTTAAGCGAAAATATACCAGCAGTATATTTTACGCGAAACGGAAGAACGTGTTATCTTATGTTTGGAAAGGAGGAAGGGTGTCAAGTGAGGACGATGGCTATATGCAGAGGGTAGCTCATGAATGATATAAGAAATGCCTGTTACCCCATAAATAGAAGACAGCTTGCAAGTATGTTAATGGTATTCCTCGAGTTAAATCGGGAAGGTCTCCCTTTACAGTTTCTCAAAAACAAACAGAAATCAGCTCCTCGACTGAGGCGAAAATAAATGGTTGAATTATCTTGTATAGTAATTCAAACAAATCGCTACTGGAAAATAACGGCTTCATAACACGGATTATGAACCACTGAAATATTGTTAAAATAGTGCATTATGGTCCATACTTCCTACAGCATAGGATTATATGTGGTAATATTGAAATATATAGAAAAATATTGGCGTGATTTCAAACATGCCAATATGGGTAAAGAAAAACGGAGTTATTGAAGAAACGTTGCAGATCCCTGCACAACGGTTTATTATTTTGTACAGAATACCCTTCTGTTACAGATCACAACTCTCTGTATAGATAACCCGTCTGTATAATATAATATGTACTATTCTATACATATTATGTAGATCGCAGACCCTCCGTAGGTTAGTACCTAACCCCGTACTCGTTACTAGGTACCTTCCTAAATCACGAGTTAAATGGTGCTAAAATAATTCTGTCGATGACAAACAGTAACTAAAACTGCAAAAAGAAACGCAAATAATGAAGTTCTGAAGGAAAATTGTTGATGTGGAGTGAAATAGATCACTGAGCCCCTTCTGCGTAGATCACTGATTTCTGTGGTCAATACCTACACTCGTGGTCAAGTATAATGCACCGTTGTGTAATAACTTGCCCATAAATAACACTTCAACGGTTGATCAAGTTGGAAAAGTACAGATCAACAAAATCCAGCCCCTTGTTGGCAGATTAACCATTGTGTAATAATTTACCGTTGTGTAATAATTTATCGGTATGAAATAATTTACCGTTGCATAATAATTTACCGTTGTGTAATAATTTGCCGTTGTGTAATAATTTACCATTGTGTAATAATTTACCCACCAACAATACTTCAACGATTGTTCAAGTTTCACAAGTACCTACCTACAAAATCCAATAGTCCATTACTAAATAATATCGCAGAACAACCAACTCGACTTCATACAGCCATCCTTGATTATAATCAGGTGCTCCTTAGTAATGATATCTGTGCCGGATTCATACCGTTTGATTCACGATCGTGTTGACGAAGCTTTTTGGTGCAGACGAACGGCTGGACGTATAATGCTCCGGGTGATCTCAAAAAATTGTTTAGCTCAAGACAAATTTAATAACGTAAAAAAAACCATACCCTTCAATCGAAAGTTTTCGAGCTACGGCGTTCTGAAAATTTCAACCCCTATTTTGAACCCCTTAGAGATGACTGTCAGTAACGTCGAGCTTCGAGGACCAACTGAATTTCATCAATTTTGTTTCATGGTAACTAAGAAAAGTGGCCAGTACGGCTTATGGCGGACAGACAGAAATATTTGTATTGCAGTTTTGGATTCTACATACCTTGAAACGTAAACCATCAAATTTTGAGGGGTGGGAGGTTAGAATTTTTTTTTCGTGCTCGATTCCAATGGTTCATTATTGAAAATAATAAACCAAAAGTCTACTTCCACTAATACGCCAATCCAATAATATGTGTTAGTGGAAATAGACTATTTTTTCAGTAACTCCGTTTTTCTTTGAAATGGGTTTCCACGATTTCTTCGCGAGTGGCTTAGTTCGTACCAATGTAGGTATTGGCTGTAACATGTATATGAATCCTATCCTGTTATAAGAAAACACATGATCGGTATGGTAGGTATATCGGCGATTTTATAGTTGTGTTGTAAAAAAAATTGTCAAATGTTTGAATGTTACTGCAATTTAAATGCATTTTTATAACTTTGATAAACGGATATATTACGAAATAAATACCATCAATGTGGATTCAGTTGAGCAATCAACTCATAGAGTGAAACAGTAACGCAATGTTTTTTTGGTTAACTAATAATGAGTACCTACAGTTATCAGGTTCATTACCTCTTATTTTACTAGAAGAAAGCAGAAAAATACTTTACTGAAGAAAAAAAATCACATTAATTGTGTTTAAACCACATTATTTAAGGGCTTAATGCCCTTAAGATTATAAAAGAAAAAAAACGAAAGAATTGGACAGCTCGCCTTATTGTAATAATAGTAAAGTAATTAGAAATACATTTTTACAATAATATAAAAACATTACTAACGAACTATAATGTGATATTGTTTCATTGCCGCAGTTCATCACGTTATGGGCACTTTCAAAGCTTTCTGTCTTATTTCCTCTTGTTGCAGCACCATTATTCAATCATAAAACACGATCATTTTCATAAAAATGCTCTTGGCGGATCCTTGAAATAGATCTCGCGAACATCACAGTCAAGCAACCCATTGTCATTACTACGTACCTATTTTCCACTCGTTATAGTTAATCGCCTATTACGTTTGGGTTAGTGGCCCCATTCAACGACAAGTTCTTTCACAAAAGGTAGTTTAATTAAAATTAACCTCAGGTTTTACAACGGAAAGAGATTTAAATTTCGTAATATTTCACGGTCATGACTTGTAATTAATCAGTTTGGTATGCTCCGTTTTAGCACCCCCACAGAAGCTACTCGCTACATGAGAGGGGACATTATCAAACTAAGGAGGAGGGAACAGCAGTAAGCTGGGAGATCAAAATAAACAAATACTATTGCGTTTCAGCCCAATGTAACGACATGCGGATCATTAGGATGCCCAAGCCGCAATTTTCAAAATTTCTATTGCATTCAGCTTATGGTTTTTTTGGGTGACAACTGTTGGGAAGTTGTTATATGATAATATATTGTGAGACTGTAACTTATAGGAAGGAACAATTGGGGAACAATGTCAGATGGTATTTGTCTACAACAAGATACTGCCAAATATCTGATCATCTAAGAGCTATAGATTATAGACAATGGGGGCATAGACAGACATGGAATCCAAACGAGCTGAAATTTGAAGAGGACATGGGACTCATGAAAATATGGTGCCATGAATGAATTCAATCAAATATCGTTGAATCTTCTACCCGTTCAAAGGTGAAAGTTATCAGCAATTTTAGCTCTGACGGTTTGATTCAACCGATTTCGCTGAAATTTTCAAGGATTATGCAGGTTGAACGTTTGATGGATTCATTTGAACTTCATTGCGATTGAAACAAAATCCAAGAAATCTTCAAAACGCCCACAGATGATAAGAGGTTCTTCCTTCGAATATGCAAACATGAAATTATATTCAACATTTTAATCCTCAATCCTGTTTTATTAGTAGTTAGGAAGTGGTTACATTGACTACTAAAGACACAAAACGCAGCAAGTTATTACACAACGGTTTATTATTTACCTGTTTCCTATGGTCAAAACTTATCCTCGTGCCTCCCACATGAGAGCCATAAATCGAGTACTGCAGCCGGTTGGGCAATAATTACAGTTTCATAAATATGCGGTGGCTTCAAGAATTCTATAATTAATTATTTAATTGACTTTATTCATGAAGCACAATATTTGTTCAAATGAGAAAAGTAGGTACCTATCAACAATATCCAAAATGACCATCATCCTTCAGATGAAAAATACTTCGGAACAACCAACTCGATTTCATAAAGCCATACGTGATTATAATCAGGCGTTCCCTAGCAATGAAATCCGGGCTGGATGTATACCGTTTCAATTCACGATCATGTTGACGAAGCATTGCGGTGCAAACTTCAGGGTCTTGCTGTGAAAGAACGGCTGGACATGCAATGATCCGGAGGGCCTCAACAAATTCCCAAGTTCGAGATCAATTTAAAAACGTAAAAAAATGGAAAACGAAGAAAGCGATATACCTCAGAAGCTCACGTTACTAAAACACCAAAAACACCCATTTTTCTACCCCATTGCAACTATTTTTCTACTCATTTTCTACTCAGATCGGGCTGCAAAGTTTCGGGGCACAACTAGGGCCAAAATGGAGTCTGTGTGCTAAAGAACGAATTTTTTAGACCGAAAATAAGGTAGATATGCACGATACGGCGGACGGACATTGCATTTCTGGAATCTACGCACCTTGAAACGTGAAAGAACAAATTTTGAGGTGTTCAAAAATTTTTGGCCGAGCAGATATATAGGTGTATCATTCACAGAATAATAAACCAAAATGATTGCAACTACGCGACGGGGGATCTGAGTGCCTGACGGGCATTTTCCAATCTGCCGTGAAAATTGCTGTCTGATACCGTTTCTTTTTCAAATGTACAAATCCGTGCACATCTGAAATCTGTCTGAACGCACGTTACCACCACAAAACTGGGTCATTGCGACGTTTCTAATGCGAGCACCATTCAATTTGACAAAGTGTCTCTCGTGGAAAAAGTGATTGCATGTGCAAGCACTTCTTCTTTGGGAGGTTTTCCACTTGCTCTGCTCCACACTGAATAGAGATGGAGGGCCCTCGAAAGGTCGTTCATAGCCTTTGGTCCTTTTTACGTCATTAGAACTCTCTCGATCGGGCGCTTTGACTCTGCTTAAATTTTTAATTTTGTTCTCTACCAAGACCCTCATCAGCCGACTTGGATGTTTGGGGTTATGCACCTACTGAAGAAACATTACCTAACGTAAAGCAGTGGTGCTTCCCAAGCAGTGACATAGATCTCCAGGCACTTGAAGATACGTAGAAAAGTGAAACAACCAGAAACCTGGAAATGAATGTAGCAAAACAACTACCTACCGAGCATGTCACTATTTGGCCAGAATTTCAAGAACTTGGCTGTTGGAAATTTCGTTCAGTATTATATGAATTCGAAAATTCAAAAGCGAAGCACCAAACATAGATAGCAACACATGATTTACGATTTGTCTTTCGGATAAAATTTATCTACGTAACAGAGGTAGCAGCATGGATGAGAACTTGGGATTTTATCTTCCAACTATTAGAGTGAAAGTCGCAATCATTTGTACAACCGGACAAAATGCGGATGACCTCATCAGAATCTGAGTAGTAATTTCTCACCGCATCTTAAGTAGTTCTTTGAGAAACCACTACAAACGAATTACGGTTGAATGCTCTAATAAATAAACAGTGCTTGATTCACGTTCGTGTTGATGTTTCCGGCTCAAACTTGAAGCGTTTACTGCGTGCTAACGGTAATTTTATTCTCGTACCCATTCTACACGGGAGGTTAATATATATTTAAATACCCGAAATGTAGTTTACAGTTCAATTAAAAGCGTTTCGGAGTTGTGCAATTTTCGAAAATTGCAAACCCTATTTTATCTACCTTTTGGATAGCAGGCAATAACGCAGAGTTTCGAGGACGAATTCCAATTCCTCAAAGTCCAAGTCCTCAAATGGGACCAACATGTTTCATTAGATGAATTTATTATTTTCTGGTATTCGACTTTCGGATTCAACAGAACCCCAAAACATACAATTTCACGAAAATTCAAGTAATTTGAAACAAAATGCCAAATTCCGACGTAGGCCTATATTTACACCCATTTTTGAACTTGGGTATATCCGGTAATCCTTTCGCTATTGAACGGCACCGAAGGCAAGGAAACCCATAGTCGCGAGGGAAGACCTACGAAGATGGACAGCGAGGTTTGTTTGAGGTTACCCAGAGCAATTATTCTCGTCCTCCGCTTCAGAATAAGAAGAATAGGTACGTACGCAACCAAATATTAATCTAGACGTGATTGACGGGCTCCGTTGTTCTCATTAAATGCGAGCGTAACAGATTTGTCATTTCTAATTCAACTATTGCACATTTAACAATATAGGTAATGCAATATTTTACAACCATTCTTTTTATTAATATTTCTCTAAATTACAAACCAATGTTCTAGTTGAGGGGTGG
This sequence comes from Leptopterna dolabrata, assembly GCA_954871275.1. Taxonomy (NCBI): domain Eukaryota; kingdom Metazoa; phylum Arthropoda; class Insecta; order Hemiptera; family Miridae; genus Leptopterna; species Leptopterna dolabrata. The sequence continues at coordinate 8,298,019 of OX940983.1, read as the reverse complement.
CGATAACTGTGGAGTTTCGCGACCCAAGGCGTTCAGTGACAATGTCGAGGAACGCACAGCGCTTTGATTGTACGGGAAACATGGAAGAAAGTCATATTATTGACCTACGACACCGGAAAAGGCTATCCCCATGTATTTTTCCACGCAGAATCCCAATTTGGGGTTGACATTTTTAATGCATGGTGTTCGAGAAACACAGAATAACTTCACAAAATAACGTAACGTAACTCCAGTGCGTGAAAATCAAAAATTTATTTCATCAGAATTTTATTTTAAATTTTGTAAATGAAATTATTTTAATATGACGGAAGCTTTGTAAAAATGTATTCTGAATAAAACTTTTTCATGGCTATGGCTATTGGCTAATGCAAAAAAAACTATAAAAATTCTGACACCTTCCGAGCACCTGTGTTTCAACAATAAGAACAACCCATAATTACAGGGCATTCGTCATAAATTCATCCGGTTTTGTAACAATTGCTTTATTATTTACAGTTAAGAAATGAAAAGATCAGAAAAAACTAAAAATAAAATATAACAAAGTAAAAATAAAATATAAACTAAAATAAACTTTCTACTAAAATAGAATATAACTTCCGTATTGTTTGGAGGTAGAAATTAAAATTTAATTAGAAAACACAGTCGACGACTAGTAAGTAGATACGTTACAGAACAATAAAAAAACTCTCGATTCGTGGGAATTTGAACTGAAAAAATTGAAATCCGTTAAAAAAAAAAAATCGTGGCTAGTCGCAGAAAATGCCAACACGATTGTGACAGGGAAGAGTTGAAGGTTAACGCGCAAAAATGTGAAAAACAACATTTTTAATCTTTCTGAGAAATTCTCTTTCAAAGTTGAACAATGAAATTAAATTTAGAGCTTTTGTTAGATTACTATGCTGCAAACGTACTGACTTTTGTGGGGACCGTAAATAATCGCATTAACTCATTTATCTTTGCTGATTGGAGGCATGATCGACAGGATTATTCGAAATCTTCCGCAGGAGGTGTCGACGCTCACTCTAAATGGGTAATTAATTCATCTCAGAAGATGAGAATGAAACTTTTTGTTTACAATAGCTCGGATCTTTGCTTTGCAGTTGAACGTATACTGCTCGTTCAAACTGGAAACCTTTCATATCAGACTCAGGGACACTCTAGTGATGGGTTTATGCTTTTTTCCCCGAGGAAAATCTATCATCGATTTTCTTCAACTTTTTTCCAAAACCCAAAGCACTGTGGAACGTGCGGATTGTGCTTTGTGAGTGAGGTACCAAGAAGTAATTACCCTCGAGCTTGTTATGGAATCGCGGTCAATCCTGGAAGTTTCCAACATCTGAATTGAAGTGCAAGCTTCATTAACACCTACGTAACACGTCCAGAAGGTGGAGGATGGAAAAATCGTATTGAGACGCTACTGAAAACAAAAATCATGAGCGAGGTCTGTCCCGAAACAGCATCAACTTTTCACGAACTTCATTTGCAGGTTCGGTGCTGTTGTCTTATTTGAATTCATAGGTACTGTTGTGGTATCCTCCCAGAACCACTCCTTGTAAACCATCAAATATTAGATCTCGCAAATTAGAAATATTAGAACTCGCAGAAGTGGGGAGGAAAGACACAGGAGCACTGAGGGACCCAGTGGGGATCCCCACCATCCTCCACTAGCTGGAGGATGGAGGGAGATAGCCCTCAGGGCTATAAAAACTCGCCTCCTTCGCCTTTCTAGCCATTCTACCCTCTCCTCTAGTCGCTGACTACTCTCTCACCTCACTCCTCCTCTCTCCTTAACCTGAAAGATCCGTCGAATTGGTGACATCTGATAGAGTGGAACCTGAATTGGTGACATCTATTAGTGTGGAACCAGCCGGGCACAACCTCATGCCGCCCGTAGTGAATTATCGCTATACCTATTCACTACAGGTACATATCTGCCTATTTCTATCAAATATCGAACCATCTACTAATAGTTTTCTTTATCTACAGTGATTATAAATAAGTTATGAAAATACAAGTATAGTTCACTATAATAGTTTCGTAATATTCAACTTTTGGTTTATTATTCTGTGAATAATACACCTATGTATTCGCTCAGCAAAAAATTTTTATAACACCCCCTCAAAATTTTTTCTTTTCCGTTTCAAGGTGTGTAGATTCCAAAAATGCAATGTCCGTCCGCCTTCCGCCGTACGCCATATCACGTGTACCGGCTTCATTTTCGGTCTAAAAAATCCGTTCTTTCGTACACACGTTCCATTTAAGCCCTAGTTGTGTCCCGAAACTTTGCAGCCCGATCGGAATATACCCAGGGGTGTTATGAGTGAAAATGTCTGTAAAAATAGGTACTTTTTGCGTTTTAGTAACATGAGCTTTTGAGGTACCGTTTTCCAGGTTTTGGGACGAGAAGACCGAATATGAAGTCGATTTTGACCAAAGAGTGAAAAATTGAGGTTCTACCAAATGTTCAGCTCCCAAAATTTATTTTTCGTGAGTCAGAAACCTGGGAAATCGTCTGAAATCACAATCAGTTTGTATAATAACACTAGAAAAAGTATCAACACGTGGATCAAAACGATTAAATGGCACTACCGATGATCAGAGATAATTTGGAAAAAAAGGACCTAATTCGTGTTTTGGGGACCAAAATTGGTGGAAACCATCAGAAATATCGAATTATTTCAGGTGAAAGAAACAATAAATGAACAGCCAAAATTTCTGTTGGTATGTTCAATAGAATAATAAACCCATGTGACAAGGATTTTTGCAGCGTTTTTGTTTTGGATGAATTTCATCTCCAAACGAGGCCTGAGAAAATGGCGGGTAATGGCATCAAATACGCCAACTTTTTAAGTCTTTTGATGTGACAACCCAACAACGACATTAATAATTATTATCTCCCCATGCTCTTTGCTCAGGTTTCCTACGTTTATAAAAAATTTAAAAAATGTTCTGGGTCGCTTCCGCCACACTATTTTTGTTTTTTAGGGTTCTTTTCATTAATTAAGTCGCGCTCTGAGCAATGGTTTTATTTGAACACGTAATATTTGTCACTGCGCCATAGTAAAATTAAATATTTGATAAATTACTTAGGTTTCAAATAGTAATAAGCACATCCCATTGATCCGGATTCCAAATTAGGTAAGTGCGTTCTTTACACAACATTACATCTGAACTTGGTAAACGACTAACAGGAGTAAGAAACTTTCCTAATATAAACAAACCGTCAGATCAAGTATGGCTTTGGCCAGAAGAAAAACTTTGCTACGTACAGACGGGTTGAAACTGATAAAAAATACACTTTCAACACATCTTGCTATTTCAAGAAATGAAAATTCTCCACCATTAGCAGTATTAGTAAGCATATCAAGTTAAGTTGATTGACCTCAATAAACTTTTCATTTGATGGATTCTGTTTCACAAGACCGGACACCGTTTATCTCACCATCCCACCGTGTTTTTCTCGTTTGGAGTTCATCCAGGTGAGAAAAAAAGCAACCTGAGATTTGATAACCGTCCTAAAGTGGGCCAATCATTCGATGGAAGTGAGCGTTGATTCGTTTTGATTTTTTGCGCAGTAAAAATATTGGAAGGTTTTGAATGAATAAACGGAATGAAATGGACGAAATCAGACTAAGGCGAAAAGTTTTAAGAATAACTCCTTTCTTCAGTGCATAGCTAAAAGCTATGCAAGCTAGCAAATGAACGGCTATAGATTGAAAATTTTTGCTCAACAACGAACGGAACAATAGCACAATGGAAGCTGTAAATCATTAGCTGTTGCATAATCATCCGGCTGCTTCTTTCAAACTTATGTGCGAATTTGAAATCCAACGATCCCGATGGACGCCTATTTACTAACGCATTGCAACTTGCAAGCAACACATGCTTGCTGGCACTCGGTAAGTACTTAGATAAAAGACCTACGATTATCAACCGTTTTCGGTGCCCATGCGCTTTTCAGTGTTTGTCTGCTGCTACCTACTCTCGTACGTGTAAAATGTGAGTTGTTACAGTTACATACATGATTACCGTAAGTATGTATTTAACTTATCCATCACCGCGATTACAGTAGAGCTATACCCCAAAAAATGTGTAGAGGTTTCCATCATGCACATCCCAAAGCGAGGTGTTAATCACCTAGCATGCTACTTTGGCAGGCAAAAGGGGTATAAATACTTTTTACAGGTGAGGAGGTTGGCGGGTAAATTTTTACAAAAGGGTTCTTTTTGGGAAGATATCACATCTTTTTGCATTGATAGTTTAATGGTTATTTCTGATACCATTAACTTATTCTATCAAATGAAGTTCAATTAAAATAACAGGCATTTAAATTAAAAGTAATAATAATTGTTTCCCCAGTAAAAATTTGTTCCTAAGGCAGTTGACATTTTTTCTAATTAACAATTTTTCGTAGTTTTCTTTAAAAGTTTTTGAAAATCTTGGCGGTCGGGTCGATTTGGGGAAGTTTCCGCACAAATTTGCTAAGTGTACCTATAATACGCCACAGTTATAGCGCTCCAGTTGTGAAAAAAGATGAAAAAATTATAGGTTATTTGATCATACCTCGTTTGCAGCGTTTCCAAACGGTTTTAACTCGGCTCCTACGAATCTGATCGCGTTTAGATTTTGGTATCTTCCTCAGGGAGCCCCAGTGAAAAGTGGGCCAAATGTCAGTTCTTAAAACTCTCTCTAACCTACTCCCAGAAACTGCCCTCCCTGAATGGGGGCGACGAATGGGTGTGACAATTTTCACAAAAGGCACTTTGTTGGAGCACAACGAATGTGTGCGCAAAATTTCAGTTCGGTCTGTTATCTGTGAGGCTGTAGCCAAAGCTGAGGCTGCGTCAAAGAACGAGAACGAAAAGAACAGTTTGAAGAACTTGAAAAATAGCGGTTTTCAAACCCCCACAACTCCGGCACATGATGGTTCCGAGGGATGAAATTTGGTACACGACCTCAGGGGCCCCTCGAGATTGGGTGTACGAATCAACACAGGTGACCTAAACTGTATTCTTGTTGTTCGCTTCGAGTTTTTCGGTTATAGACTCCAGTACCAAAGGGCAGGTATTCTGACCTATTCAGTATGCAGATAAATTTCAACACTGATACTGATTGTGACCAGTGTTTAATTCTATACGGTTCATGATTCAACATCTGATACGAGCATTATCCATATTTCAAGCACAATAAATAACCCTCGACACATCACCACACTTACTGAGTCACAAAGAAGTCTATAGTCCTTCTGTGGTCTGAAAGCTCAATCAGAGAGCTTAATAGCTTCTTGATGATTCCCGCCGTCTCTACCTCAAGAATTAGGTGGAGTTAAGCCATTCGAGTGTATCGGGTGCATCGGCAATCCTCCGATGGACTTTATTTCGAAACGTTTGAATGAGTTTCATATTACTTTTCTTTGTGCAACCCACAGTTGCCATAGTAGTAGTGTACTGTCCGTCGAAACTTTGTGTCGTAGTATCCTCCCAGAACAACAACTTTGCTATGTAGAAATAAGATCTCGCCAAATAAACACAGAAGTGGGGACAGAAGACGCAGGAGAGCAGAGGGCCAGCCTGGGGATCCCCACCATCCTCCACTAGCTGGAGGATGGAGGGAGACAGCTCCCAAGCCTATATAAATATGCTCGCCTCCTTCGCCTTTTTAACCATTCTACGCTCTCCTCTAGTCGCTGACTACTCTCTCTCCTCCTTACCTCGTCTCTCTCCTTAACACGTTCCGAGCGGAATGGATCGATCGATCCAAGGCCTGCCGTTCAATTCACCCAGCCTGGATCTATCGATCCAGCTACGGGGAGCGTTTCTACGATAACAGTCCTCTACATTCTGCTCTGAAACTGAACTATCGCGCACTCTAGTGACTGCTGAGTTTAACACCTTTATTCTAGATCATCTGACCTCCGAGAGACTGCGTTCCGTTTCGTTATTCCAAGCCGTTTGTTTACCAACATTTTCTCGCCCTGTTTGGATGATGTTTTCGGGTACAATGTTCAGTTTTGTTGTGATTATTGCGTTCCTTTTTCCTGGAGGAATCTGTTTCAGTTCCCCTTTGGCATCCAACCACGGTAAGTCGTTATTCATGACTCATGAGTCTCTAGGCCTCAAAAGATCGCCGATTGTATTGCGGGTTGCCTATACCGCCGAAGTGGATCGATAGATCCAACGTCTATAAATCAATGATATTCATCCAATTTTGGTTCCACATTGTAGTTTTCGTTCATAACTAATCATTATAAGCAGTTATCAACAAATAACTCGAAAAAACGGGTGCCGTCACAGGGATTCTCCACCAAAATTGGCGCCGCTCGGAACGTGTTAACCTAAAAGATCCTGGGCATGGTGGTGGTCCACCCATAACCAAACCGGGCACATCCCCCCTCGACGCCACTCGTAGTGGATGTGCGTCAAATTTGCATTCACTACACTTTGCTTTTTTGTTTGTTAAGCTACATCGAAAATTGGGTAGAATGCTGCCAAGTAGAGTGCTATCTCTATCCGTTAAGCAATTATGATTTTTCTAGTGTTTTTTCACTTTGTACCGTTGAATTGCCTTTTTTACCCACATTTTATTTAATTTTTTCTCGAAAAAAGGGTAAGAAATGTGAATAAATTAAGCAGAAGATGAAAAAACGCGATTTAACGGTAAGTATAAGGCCCGATTTTTTGGGGGGGAAAAAACTCAAGAAAAATCATAACTCCGTACCGGATAGTGATGGCACACTCTACTTGGCAGCATTCTACTCCATTTTCGATGCAGTTTCACCCGACTTTTTTTTCTCACACTGATCCGAATCCACCCTGTACAGGTTCTTCTGAACTGTCATGTTACAATTAGCAAGAGCTTTGAGATGTCATACGGAAAATTCTGTATCCATAAAGAACACTTTTAGCACCGATTTTATAATCACCTTCCTTGAAGCATTTGGAAAGGTTGAAGGAACGTTGTTTTATGGATGAAGAAGAACGCGTGAAAGAAAAATGCGACTCGAGGGGTTCGCTTGGCTACGTCACAACAGATATAATGCATCAACAGGCCATCATCTCCCATACCTCTCGAAAGTCTCTCGAAATAATTATGAAGGATGCATACTTCTCGATTCACTCTGTCTCACATAATTAACTAGGTATTGAGGGAAAAATGCAGACAGAATTCATGATAATTCCCACTTCAATCAGCACCTTTACAAAATAGGCTGTGCGTTTTTTGGTTTATTATTCTGTGAATAATACACCTATGTATTCGCTCAGCAAAAAAATTTTATAACACCCCCTCAAAATTTGTTCTTTTCCGTTTCAAGGTGCGTAGATTCCAAAAATGCTATGTCCGTCCGCCGTCCGTCGTACGCCGTACGCCGTCCACCTTATCACGTGTACCGGCTTCATTTTTTGTATAAAAAAGTCGTTCTTTCGCACACATGCTCTATTTGGGCCCTAGTTGTGTCCAAAAACTTTTCAGCCCGATCGAAATACACCCAGGGGTGTTATGAGTGAAAATGTGTGTAAAATAGGTACTTTTTGCGTTTTAGCAACATGTTGGTAACATGAGCTTTTGAGGTTTCGTTTTTCATGTTTTTGGGACGAGAAGACCGAACATGAAGCCGATTTTGACCAAAGAGTGGAAAATTGAGGTTCTACCAAATGTTCAGCTCCCTAATTTGATTTTTCGTGAGTCAAAAACCTGGGAAATCGTCTGAAATCACAATCAGTTTGTATAATAGCACAAGAAAGTTTCAACACGTGGATCAAGATGATTGAATGGACGAAGATAATTTGAAAAAAAAAGCGTACCTAATTCTGTAGAGTATGTCCAATAGAATAATAAACCCATGTGACAAGGACTTTGCAGCGTTTTTTCTTCTTTTCTATATATATCATGGTCATGGTCTTCAATGAGCTCTCAGTAATAATTTGAACTTGTTAAATTTATTCATAATTACTCCCAAAACTGACCCTATACCAAGAGTTTTATATCAAATATCATTAAAGAAGCGCATTAATATGAACGCACAGTTACTGCCAGTAACTGAAGAAGCTAAACCGATTCACTCCGTCTATCATCAACCCGAAAAATGTGGGCCCTCTCATCATCCAGAAAATCTCTTTTTCCTCCCACTTCCGGCATTTTTGTAATATCACACCCTAATCGACGTGGCCCATCCCAAGTAATTTGGATATACAGTTCCCCGTTGTTACCCGGGAATATTTTTATATTTTATTTCCCACCCGCTGCGCCCATTTGAAGAAACGGAGTGCGTAATAAAGAGTGAATGAACCACATTTGTTTTTTTCATCGCGTTCTCACTGTGGTTAAGACCCTTGACAGTGAAAGCCCGCGACATTGTTGATAAAAGTGTGGTCTCGTGGGGAAAATACATCGAGATTAACACTTCTCCCAACCCACTCTCATAATCTCAAATGATAATATGCTATTCTTTGTAATCCGGCACCTTCAACCACTTTTCCCTACCGTATTAGTGATATATATCTAGGTAGATATCATTCTATACTTCATATTAAAATTTATATTTCTCTTTGATGAAAAATATGGGGTGGTGGGGGGTTCTCGGAAAGAGAGAAATAAGGTAGGTACTTATTTGTTACATCTACCTGCCTAGTTATGGTTTATCATTATCAATAATGAACCTTAGGAATTGCGGGTACACGCATGAAAAAAAATTGTAAACCCCTTCAAAATTTGATGGTTTACGTTTCAAGGCACGTATAATCCGAAAATCGAATAAAAAACGCTACAAATTATTACACAAAGGTTTGTTATTTACCTGTATAGATGCCCCTCCCCTCCAGCTCACCCCGGGGAAGCCGGGGAAAATAATATTAATGATTTAATTATTGAATACCGTTCGTTTGTATGAAACTTTAATTCCCGGGCCGGCTCCAGCAATCCATTTAAGACTTTCCTGGAGGGAGCTCGAGGGTATTGAACACAGAAAGCCGTGATCTACGCAGAAGGGGCATCTATACAGGTAAATAATAAACCGTTGTGTATATAATTTGCAGCATTTTTAAAATGAATTATAACAATTAATTCTTGATGATAAATAAATATTAACAAAACAATAACACCAAACTGGAGTTGCTAACCAATTTTTTAAGGGGTGAATCCGGGGATAAGTAACTACCCTAACTAAATTTATTGGCCCAATAAAATCTATCTTTATCGCGTTTGCAATAACTGTTCGGTTTTACTACCGAAGAAGAACAAAAACAACTCCGGGAAAAGTTTAGGAGCGCCTGCAATTTCCAAACAAGGCTAGGAATCTCGTCCTTCAGTTTGTAGATCTAGTTCTTTGACAACGACTATCAGCAATAAATCAAGTATCACGGGAATATGAAAGAGTCGATTATACAGAAAAATTGAGAATCCGAATAACCGAGGGTCATAACCGGAATCGTCTGGCCAGTGGCAATGAGTGGCTTGCAAAGTTTTTTGTGGTTTGAAGCGGCAATGGACGCAAACGCACCTCAAAGGAACAGTGGCAACTACTGTCCTGTATGACTGAGTATTCTTTGAGGACCTTACGCACAATTAAAAAAAGTCTGCCAATTTGAGTAGGCAGTAGGCAGCTTCCTCACTTGAATTACATGAACGCATAGAATAGTTGTTGGGTAGTTTCGTTTTGATACGGGACCATCTGCGATCCAACCCGCGTGTACCCTCAAAATTTCAGCTCTCCACGAGTATTTTTCGCGTAGTTAGAAGCGTTACGAGGAAACGATCAACGTTTCATGTTCTCGCATGCGCAGACGAATGAAATTCATATGGAACAATCAAAGAATTATTCCTGATCTACCCTCCAAATCTGAACTCATTTCAACGACATATTATGGGTGTTTCAAGTATTTCACGTCTGCACATGCGCAGACGAACCGATTTCCATGATTTTGGAACGGGACCATCTGCGTTCAAACCCGCGTGTACCCTCAAAATTTCAGCTCTACGAATATTTTTCTCGTAGTTGGAAGCGTTACAAAAAAATGGTCAACATTTCATGTTCGCGCATGCGCAGACGAATATTATTCATATGGAACTATCAAAGAATTATTCCTGATCGACCCTCCAAATCTGAACTCATTTCAACGATATTTAAGGAAGTTACGTGCGTTTCAAGTATTTCACATTTGCGCATGCGCTGACGAATCGATTTCCATGATTTTGGAACGGGTCCATCTGCGTTCAAACCCGCGTGTACCCTCAAAATTTCAGCTCTACGAATATTTTTCTCGTAGTTGGAAGCGTTACAAGAAAATGGTCAACATTTCATGTTCGCGCATGCGCAGACGAATATTATTCATATGGAACTATCAAAGAATTATTCCTGATCGACCCTCCAAATCTGAACTCATTTCAACGATATTTAAGGTAGTTACGTGCGTTTCAAGTATTTCACATTTGCGCATGCGCTGACGAATCGATTTCCATGATTTTGGAACGGGACTATCTGCGTTCAAACCCGCGTGTACCCTCAAAATTTCAGCTCTACGAATATTTTTCGCGTAGTTGGATGCGTTACAAGAAAATTGTCAACATTTCATGTTCGCGCATGCGCAGACGAATATTATTCATATGGAACTATCAAGGAATTATTCCTGATCGACCCTCCAAATCTGAACTCATTTCAACGATATTTAAGGTAGTTACGTGCGTTTCAAGTATTTCAAGTTTGCGCATGCGCAGACGAATTGATTTCCATGATTTTGGAACGGACCATCTGCGATTCAACCCGCGTGTACCCTCAAAATTTCAGCTCTGTAAGACTATTTTTCGCGTAGTTGGAAGCGTTACAAGAAAATGGTCAACATTTCATGTTCGCGCATGCGCAGACGAATAAAATTCATATGGAACAATCAAAGAATTATTCCTGATCGACCCTCCAAATATGAACTCATTTCAACGATATTTAAGGTAGTTACGGGCGTTTCAAGTATTTCACGTTTGCGCATGCGCAGACGAATCGATTTCCATTATTTTGGAACGGGACCATCTGCGATTCAACCCGCGCGTACCCTCAAAATTTCAGCTCGACTATTTTTCGCATAGTTAGAAGCGTTACAAGGAAATGGTGAACATTTCATGTTCGCGCATGCGCAGACGAAAGTTACTCAACGATTCCAATGAAATTTATATTTATGGAACTCTCATAGTATTATTCCTAATCGACCCTCCAAGTTTGAAATCACTTCAAAGACATTTAGGGTCGCATTTATGGGCGTTTCAGTTATTTTACGTTTGCGCATGCGCAGACGAAAGTTACAGTACTTTTTTAATGATTTTTGTATGGGATCATCTGTGACCCAACCCGCATCTACCCTCCAAATTTCAGCCCATTCGAACATTGTTTCGGGAAGTTGTGGGCGTAACAAGGAATTACCACAGACAGACACGGAACCAAAAATGTTCCTCGATATCTGAAACGCAAAATGGAAGTGGAAATTTTCATTTTGGAGGACATACATTTTTTTTTGCTCAGTCACGAATCCAAGACTTCCCTACCTTCGGTAGTGAGGAAGCAAAATATGGGAGCAGCTCAGAAAAAGAAGTTTTGACATAAGAAAATCATCCAAAACAACACGTTTTGCCCGTATCGGAATACCGCGCCTGTTTCAAATAGGCACACTGTGGAATTGGGAGGGCTCATTACTACTCTGCTGTAAGATACCTAGTTCGTCATCATAAAAATAAATTTTTGAAACCCTAAATAATAATGATACGAAGAGTTGTAATAATTATGATATAAAAATCATTTATTAGTTCTCCCTTTTATAGTTTACACATTCCCGTTTGGTGCTAGCGACAACATTATTTTTCGAGGACAGCTTTAATATCGACCTAAATAATTTTGCCTGTGTTTTCCTATTGAACAATAAGACTTTTTACGTGTGCAGTTGTTGGAATAATTAAAACCTCCTTTATGAGGGCTTGTTTCGTAACAGAACATGTACAGAATATAACCAAGTGATGTAACCTGCTCTAATCGCTAGTTCCCAAGACAATTTCAGCATGTTATGTTTTCAATGCATGCAATAAAAAAATTTTGGTAATTATAAGGCCAAATGGAGTATTGGCAGGAGGGCTCATTGATAAGAGAGGGCCAGAAGTCAGTAAGTGTTTGTAATCCTCTAAAACTTTGGATGTTCGGATTGTCGTTGTAATTTGCAGCACATCAACCATTGGCTGTTTCCAAGGAGGGAAGTAGCCATTACAATAAATACTGGGTACCTACCTGATGCAATAAATTTATTGTATTTATAAATACACTGGGCGAGACCCTTTGTTCTGCATTATCGGTTCGGCTCGAATTTGTTCGGAATAGAACAATTTATAAAAATTTATAACAATTTATTTATTTGTCGTAACATGTACCTACGTTTTGACTGGATGATTCTCATCGAACTGAATGTTCGTTCACTGACAGCGTCGGTAACGCCAGGACCTCGGTTTGACAGCAATTTCGTTGGCTCGAAGTCGGGGGGACAGGCATCACAACTACCGTCGATAGGTAGGCGCTTGTCATCCGCAGAGTACCGATGATTCGCAAGATAACGAGTCTGTTTCATCTCACAACTTACTAAGGTCCATTGTGGGCCACAGCCAAAGGAACAACTCGGTTTGTTTCAACGGCGTTACGTTGAAACAAGAATATAGAATATAGAATAATATATAGAAATATAGAAGAATATATAGAAGTATAGAATATTATCAAAGGTCGCCTCACAGCCAACTCACTTCATTATGTTACCGACAGGGTCATGTAGCATTTTGTAATGATGTCGATATACACGGTGGGTATGTAGGTAATGTACACAACAGGATCCTACTGAGTTTCGGGCAGGCCTTTTATCAGCATCGCTTTCATTATTTACCTACCAAAACTCGAGTTACTCCCTTATTATATTGAAATTATTTTCGAAATTCGTTCAAAACATACCTAGTGGTCGCTACGGCACTTTTGTTTTACCCTCCCAGATGCAAAAGAGGTAGGTATATTATTTGACCCAGCATTAATGCTTCCATAAAACCAACCTCATCTCATTTTCCTTGTTGATTCTGAAGTTTGAGCAAACATTTAGTCCACTGTGATCCATGGATACCCGGCTCGGCCTGAAATTAGACTGCCAATTGTGCGACCCGGCCTAAACAAAACTCAACAAAGGGAGAAAAGGTTACAGTTGATTTTCGATGAAATTCATAATGGACTGTCAGGACATCGGCTCAAATACATATTTCACTGCATTTCGACCTTTTTGGTTTATTATTTTCAATATTAAAGCTTTAGAATCGACCAAGAAAAAAAACGAATATGGAATAAAAAAATGTCCGTCTGTCCGCCGTATTCCGTCCGCCGTCCGCGGCATTTTCCTTAATTCCCATGTACCAAAATTCACTAAATTTGGTATATGGGTCCCGTTTGGGCTCTAAGTTGGTCCTCGAAGCTAGGCGTTACTGTCACTGAATTTTAAGGGGTGAAAAATACAGGTTAAAATGTCCGGAGTACCCCTATCTCGGAAAATTTTATTTTGAGGTGTGGGTTTTCTCGCCTTTTAAAATAGTTTGATTTTTTTTCTGAATTTTCGAGACCATCCAGAGCATTCTACGATGTTGCCATAAAATTTGCTATACAATTTGCCGTAAAGAGCAGAGTGTATTATTATTTTAGCAACATTTAACACGTGATTTAGGTAGATACGTAGTAACGAGTACGGGGTTAGGTACTAAGCTACGGAGGGCCTGCGATCTACATAATATGTATAGAATAGTACATATATTACATAGAAGGGTTATCTATCCGGAGACCTATGATCTGTAACAGGAGGGTGTTCTGTACAAAATAATAAACCGTTTTGTAGGGATTTGCAGCGTTTCTTCGGTAGTGATAGGCGTTTTAAGGAAAAAGAGATTGCGCATAAGTGGACGACAGTTACAGTCTAAGTATGATGACACTCCATATGGGATCATCTAAAGCTAAACGGTACTCCAAAAACATGGGTATTCTCAAAAAACGCAGATCAATTTGACCTTTTTGGTTTATTATTTTCAATAATGAACCTTTGGAAATGAGTAAGAAAAAAATAAATAATAACCCCCCCCCCCCCCCTTAATTTTCTGGTTTTCGTTTCAAGGTAGAATCCGAAAATGGAATAAAAAATTGCTGTCCGTCCGTCGCGACCTACCTTTTTTTTCTTAGTTACCATGAACGAAAATTAATGAAATTTGGTTTGTCGGTCCCATTTGGGGTCTAGTTGGTCCGTGAAGGTCGGCGTTAATGTCAGCGATCCCTAAGGGTTGAAAAATAGGGGTTGAATTTTCCAGGGCGCCATTACTTATCTAGATATTTTTTACGTTTTTAAATTGATCTCGAAATTAAGAAATTTTTTGAGACCACCCGAAGCATTGTACGTCCAGCCGTTCGTTCACAGTAAGGCCGTGAAGTTGCACCGAAAGCTTTGTCAACATGATCGTGAATGAAACCGTATAAATCCGGAGAGATATCACTGCTGGATTATAATCACACGCATGACTGTATGAAATCGAGTTAATTGTTCCGTGATGTTATTTCATTTGAAGAGTAATGGTTATTTTGGAATTTGTTGATAGGTACCTACTTTTCTAATTTGAACAAACGTTATGTTTCATGAATAATAACACATAATTAATTATAGAATTATTGAATCCACCACATATTTATAAAACTGTAATTCCCCAGGCGGCTCCATTATTCGATTTACGGCTTCCCCGGGGTGAGCTGGAGGGGAGGGGCCTGTATATAGGTAAATAATAACCTTTGTGTAATAAACTGCATTTTTTTAGTACATACATGACCGTTCCAAGCGTTAGCGTACACATACGTACATACATACTCTACGATCTGAATGAGCAACAATGTCAGGGTTATATGGTCATATTCAAGAAGGTCTGAATTCGGGGAAAACGTGATTCATTCATCGAAATATTGATATTTGCCTGAAAGGTGGCAAATCGATCTCCTGAGGATTCCTAAAGATTGTAGGTATAAAGAAAACTTTCTTTGATAATTCGCCAAAACACGCCTTTTTCTCAGCGATAATTACTAATTTCCGTGAGATGCGGACAATCGCCCTTTTTTATTTCTCAGAAACTACTTGCCAACAATAATCGATTATTGGCAAGTTCAAAACGACCGAAAAGAAGTGAGGTAATGACTGTTCACATTTATCTGGACTTGAGGTAGTTCGACAGAAAAGATATCAGGATCAACTTCAACCGTGGAAATCATTCCTACATCAGTGAAAACAAACAGACCTTGACAATACGACTTCAAAATTTGACTCTCCTTTATCTAAATCCGAAAGGAGTTATAAAACGATTACCAGTGTTACGAAATAAATGTTAAATTTAAAACCTCTTCTTCTTGTCATTGAATTACCCAAGTTAAACCTTCTTCCGACGGTCATTCGGATTTGAGAAAACTAGGTAATAACACTTTTATTTAGATAGATCCGTTAGTGCGGGCTAGCCAGAGAAAATTTGCAAAAGTAGTAGGTACCTATCCATTCTTTGTACATTTGTTTCATCTCTGTCAATTTTATTCCCCAAAAATTGCTGCTTATCACCGTTAGAAATGAAGGTTATTGATAATCATTAAGAGCCAAATTGTGCGCATGGGAGCGAGACGAGAGACAAATCAGTATCCTCCCATTTCGTTCTATTTGTTATAGATTGTATGCTCATGTTTTCTATTTATACTCCCACGTTTTCTATTTGTTCTAGTTTGTACTCTCCCATTACGTTCGATTTTCAAGCTTGACATTTTTTCATGAATCCTTCAACATCAACTAGAAATACTGGTGAAAAATCCCTTCAGAGATGAGTATTCATAGAGATACAACCATGACCTTGATTGAAATCATCGAAGTAAGGGATTGAGGAACGAGGGAGATGGTAAAATCTCAAATTTCAGCCAATAAAAGTTTGTAATTTCTTCAATACCTACATAAAAAAATAGTAATAGATATTCAAGTTTACATACAATACATTTAGTTGAGATCACTAATTTGAGCTGGAGATGGAATATTCATGCTTGCATGGGAATACGAGTATTCATGCTATTGAAGATCATCTGAGATCGAACTTCGATTGGGATATTTAGATGAAGTAGTTTGCGAACTGACGTCACGGCTTTCCTAGCTCTACCACTGAGGGACTTGCTGCTCTGCGCCACTTTTTCTGCTGCTCAGCGACCAGACTCGTCGTCACCATCCACCGGGTTCCTTGCCCGGCTTGCGGAGTTTGTTCTTACCATGAATGTCTTTCGTTATGGGGACCACCATTATCTTCAAGTTAGGGGTACAATGCCCAGTGG
This sequence comes from Leptopterna dolabrata, assembly GCA_954871275.1. Lineage (NCBI taxonomy): Eukaryota > Metazoa > Arthropoda > Insecta > Hemiptera > Miridae > Leptopterna > Leptopterna dolabrata. The sequence goes on along the minus strand of OX940983.1, from coordinate 8,281,647 downwards.
TTAAGGGAGAACCCAGCCCAAGGTTTACGATCTCCCCCCTGCTGCAAGCAGACAGAGAAAACTCCCTGAGAGGTGACTGTACAATCAGTCAGAGTCCCTGGACATGTCCAAGTTCCTGTTGCACCTACAGGTGGATGCGAGTGTTCTAGCTCACTTTACCAACCTAGCAGGTTGGTTCCCGAGTTTTCGGTTTCCCACAAAACTCACATGACGGTGCCTATCGAGATGGTCCCCGAACCATCTGGGAGGGCACCTCCCCGCAGCAACTGGTTCAATTCCAGCGCCTGGGTAATCAACCACGACCACCACGATGCCATCCCCATTCAGGGGACAGTCAGGTGAAACTTTGCCTAAGCGGTGTGCCGGTTGCCTGGGGCTCCCTCTGCCCGTGGTACCGGTTTTGGGATGGGCAAGATCCCAGTTGCCTGGCTTTGCCCCATCCCCAGAGTCCAGACCGGTCGCAGGACCGCCAGCAGAGAATGCAGCTCTGTAGCTGCCGCTTTACCTCTGCTTCTAAGGGAGGGAGGTGTTCTTACTATCCTCAGGGCTCGTAATCCCCTACGATCATTGTCGAGCAACACACTTCGGCACCCGGTTCGCCCAGTTCAGATGACGCATCACCTGGGCCAAGACTGTTTGCTAGCCCGTGCCACAAGGACACTACCACTTTGCCAAAAGACGGAGATGCCACACACCAAGATTCGAACTTCTCTGGTGCTGTATGTCTATCGCAGTGCCCCATGATGTGATGTCGACCCTGAAAAGAGAGTTATTAATGTACAGACACATGCAAAATATCCCTAGGTACTTCGGTGATCCTCCGAGCAAGAAGTGGCAGCACCTCCCCCGCGAAAGCCTCAAGGGCGCCAACAGCCACCCCTCCGAGGCCATAATCCCGTCGCTGTGTTCGTAGGCTCGACACTCCATGAGCACATGCTCTGCCAACTCAGTCCCGCCACAGGCACATGGCTGCTCGTCGGGCACAAGCCCCAGACTATGTTGCTTGGCCACAAACTCACGGCTCTGAGGTCAGTCACCTGTCCTTGACTCAAACTTTGTAGTGGAATATCTCAAAACTACTCTATGGATTTCCACAAAATTTTGATGCAATCCTTAAAACCTATAAAACTACACTGCTGAATCACTCACACTTCCAAGTTAACACTGTAGCACTGTTTAAAAGGGCATAGGCCCTTTTTTGGGGGCCCTATGAAGGTCAACGAGCTAAAATCACTATTGACAGTTAGGACTCACCTTACTGAATTCACTGCCAAAATTCAGTCCACTGCTCCTTGAACCTACACAACACTACAGAGCTCACACAGAGATGTTGCCTCTCTGACTGCCAGACCTCAACCAAGTTAGGGGTACAGCTATGGGGACGAGAATGGCACCCTCCTATGCTAATCTGTTTATGGGCCCCCTAGAGCAGGACTTTCTTGACCACCAACAACTCTACCCCCTTTTGTGGGTGCGGTTCATCGATGATATTTTTCTGCTTTGGCACCAGGGTGAGCACGAGCTACAGCTCTTCCTAGAGCGACTGGATAATTGTGGCTCCGTGCGGTTTACAATCAGTTTTCGGTTCATTCGGTGACCTTTTTGGATGTGGAGGTGTAACTGCAGGGGGAACGTTTCAGAACCAAGGTCCACGTAAAGCCTACAAACCCCTAGCAGTATCTGCACTAATAGAGCTGCCACCCTACTCACACGAAGGGAAGCATTCCTTCCACACTCTCCGTTCGTGGCAACAGGATTTGTGGAGATAGGGCAGACAGGGCTGAGTATAATGATGCACTTCGCCTGCGACTGGTAGAGAGGGCTTTTCCGCCCCAGGTGTTGCGACAGCGAATAGTTCACCATCTCCCACAGCAGCAGAGAGATCATAATCGGCTGTTCCTAACAACACTGTTCTTCCCAGGGGTCCAACGTGCACATGGGATGATGACGGATTTGCACCCCCTATTACTCAGCAACCCTCAGACGAGGGATATCTTTCCCAGCCCACCGGGAATCTCCTACCGCCGTCCGAACAGTAAAGGCAACATTCTGTCACGACTAGCTGGAGCTGATCGAGAGCCTGAGGAACGAGGCCTGCGCGCTTGCGGACGTCCGAGGTGTATGTCATGTCAGCTCGCGTTGGAGGATGATAGGTTATCCTCCCCGAACAATCCAAACGTTTATGCTGCAGTGGGAAAGGCCAGTCTACTAACTGCGTTTACGAGCTCCTCTGCCGACATTGCGAAGCATTTTACGTTGGAAAGGCTAAAACCCCATTAAACTTCCGTGTGGACAATCACCGAGCATCGGTGGTTGTTAACTCTGACCAGCCAGTGGGTCCTCACGCTTATGACAGGCATCAGACCGCCTTCGATGACTGTTTAATACTTTGAGTCCTGAAACATCTACCTCTGGGGACGCCTGCTCCAAAGGTCGAAGAGTGTGAAGATGCCCATATCTGGGTCCTGGGTGCACTCCGTCTTCCAGGATTGACCACCAACACCTAGGACCCATAATTTTGTTTAAAACAATTTGTTTTCCCCTCTCTTATTTAATTCCCTTTTATGAATCCCCCCTTTCTCCCTTTTAGTAGTCCCCTCACTTTTTCTCCCTCGTCTCATCCTTCCTGTCTCTGCTTGGATCTTCAGCCTGTCGAATACTCTAAGAGCAAAACGTAATGATGTGATTTTTCTTTTTCTTGTTCGTGTTTCATCCTCCCCTTTCTTTTTGAAAAAAAAAAATTCCTATAATAAATGTAAGCGCGGTCCAGGCGTGCTGCTATAACTCAAGTACTACTGCCCAACAGGAAATTAGAAAATAAATACCCGTGCAAAGCCGGGTACCTACTTCACCTAGTTGTAAAATACCTACTATATTAAAATTATTACCTCGCCAAACCCCGCCCCACTTCAACAAAAATCAATCATACCTACCTTAGCCAAATTTGAATATAGGAGACCGGATAAAGGAGGACATAGACCGTAGAGAAAGTGAAGGAATATCGGGTGGTGGTTGCCAGGTACGTCATTCGGGTTTTTAGTCACGCTGAAGAAGATTTTTGACTCAGGAAACAGCAGTGGTAGTTAAAAGCAACAGAGACATCAATGGGAACCAGTAACTTGCCATAAAAGAAAAATCGTAAAACATTTTTATTTAACGCTACCTGACAAAAAATGTAACAATTCTCTTTTTTTCCCCACAACGGTTATAGCATATATGATGGAGTTCTCTATAAACTTTTTAATCAACGATTAGTGCAAGATTGCTGCAGCCACATTAGTAAGTTGGTGGTCGTTCAGTCGCTGTTAGAGGTGGTAGCCATTATAGTTTTGTCGACGCATTTATTTTCTCAAAGCTTGTTATAGGTACCGCACCTCATTATCGTGTAAGTAATCTCAACTTTCTTGGCCTTCCAAAACTTTGGAATCAAATTAAAATGTCCAAGTGTTATTTCGTGATTTTTTATTTTCTGTATTGAACTCATTCAAAATTTTATACAATCAGAGTTTTGAACTGAGGGTGCATATAATTACTAAGGGCCGTATTCATAGTCCTGACTTAAGTAAAAATAATACTTTACTTCTGAAAGTAAAATAATATTATCTTAAGGAAATGCTTCATCTGATTTCGCTTTCATAGAAATTACTCCCCGAAGTAAAGAAAAATATTTACTCAAGTCAAATTTTTTCTTTTACTTTATAAAATTAAGAAAAATCTTTATTTAAGTCAAAATTTTTCCCAAATCTCTGGTCTGAGCGTAAGTTGGCAGTTCTGGCAGGGTGTGTGTTTTTGTTTAGTTATATGTCCTCGGCTATTAGCCGTGCCGTTCTGTTGGTTTTCCGTTGTTGTGAACGCCGTTGTCCAGCATCCTCCCTGTATCAGGACAAGTAAACAGTTGAGCAAGCAACCTTTGTTTTATTTTGAAAACTTTTCTATTATACAATTGGTGCTCGCGTTTAGGGGTGTTGACATGCATTTACTTCTCCCTTTCCCTTCTGTATTACTCCTCCCTTCTATTCCCTCCTTCTTCCCTTTTGTTTTTACTCCCTCTTTAAATTTGTTTACTTATCCTTTCAAATATAAATTACGTTCTTACTGTGGTTCCTTGGTTTGCCTTTTCAGTGGAATCAACTTCCAACTGGTCTTCGAAAAAGGAAATAATTGGGTTTTATCCTACTTTTGGTTAGGCAGAATCTTATTAGTAGGCGAAGTCATAAAGATAGTCAATAATGCACAAATTGGAAACTTTTGGAACAATTTTTAGGGAACTATCAAAATCGATGGCAAACTCCCGGCTCACGTTAGGATTACTTCGAAGAGTGAACATTTACAAAATGCAAAGGAAATTGATAAACCAAGTCCTTGTCAAATGAGTTTATTATTCTACTGGACACAAAGAAATTTTGGCTGTTCGTTTATTGTTTCTTTAATGTTAAATAATTGAAATAGCTATTTCTGATTGTTTCCACCAATTTTGGCCCCCAAAAAACAAATGAAGTAGGTGCGCTCATTTTTTTTTTTTTCAAATTATCTTTGATCAGTGGTAGTGCCATTTAATTGCCTTGATTCACCTGTTGACACTTTTTCTAGTGTTGTTATACAAACTGATGGTGATTTCAGACAGTTTCCCAGGTTTCTGGCTCATAAAAAATCAATTTTGGGAGCAGAACCTTTGGTAGAACCTCAATTTTCTTTCCACTCCTTGGTCAAAATCGACTTCATATTCGTCTTCTCGCCCCACAAAAATATGGAAACCGATACTGAAAAGCTCATGTTACTAAAACACAAAAAATACCTATTTTCATACACATTTTCGCTCATAACACCCCTGGGTATATTCCGATCGGGTTGCAAAGTTTCGGGACACAACTAGGGCCCAAAAATGAAGCATGTGTGCGATAGAACGAATTTTTTAAGCCGAAAATGAAGCCGGTATGTATCACCCGCATGCTCCCCGTTACATCGAACTCGTCATCCCATCGAAGTCAACAAAATTTCGTAATCCATCGTATAAAAAAACAAACAAAAAACAGAATACTTGGGAAAAAAACAAGAATGCCGAGAACGATGACACTGAAAAGATGACGTAAATGAAAAGAGAACAGTGCAAACGATCAATAAGGAAATGCTTAAGGTACCTTTCGACGTACCTCAGTTTTTAACACTTATTTGGGCCGAAAAGTAAAAATTTTTCTTTACTTATTGTCTATGAAATAGGAATATAGGAAATGCTAAAGGACGATTTAAGCATTTTCTTTATCACTGACTATGAATAGCCCAAGTGGACGATGCTTCCTTATTTGTTCACTTAAGCATTTACTTTAAATAAAGTGAGGACTATGAATACCGCCCTAAGATTTTTTTTTTAAAGCAAACTATTTTTCAGGTAATTTAATAATTGAGAAGTTAATTTTAAGTTGAAAAAGTTTAGTTCGAATTTTAAAAATTTGATTTTAAATTTAACAGGATTTTTTTTGGGCGTAGAAAGCTATACTGGGGAGTAGGTACATACGTACCTACCGATCTTCAATAAGCTCGGATGGCTTCAAAACAGTATGCAATTCGACTTGACGGAAATTGAAATACGATTGCATTGAATCAGTTTGAACAAAGATTATTCGCCTCCTACTGTCACTCAAACTCGATATGCTAATAACAATCGTGTTGATGTTGTTTTTTTCCGTTCAAGCCCTTATGGGGAGCAAACGGTTGGTCATACAATGCTCCGTGAGGTCACATTTGGTCCTGTAATAATCATCGGTCATAATCTACTTGGAATTTAAAAACGCTGCAAATTATTACAGCACGGTTTATTATTTACCTGTATAGATACCCCTCCTGTGTAGATCGCTCTTTTCTGTGGCCAATTCCTACCCCCCAGGAAAGCCCAAAATCCAGTGCTGAAGCCGGCCGGGGAATTAGAGTTTCATAAATATTACGCAGTGTCTTCAAGAATTCTACAATTAATTATATTATTTGTTGTTTTCCATAAATCATAACGTTCGTTCAAGTTACAAATGCACCTTTCAACAAAATCCAAAATAGCCATCATTCTTCAAATGAAATAATATCAGGCTCCATTTGGACCCTAGTTGTGTCCCGAAACTCTGCAGCTGGATCGTAATATAGATGGATCGTGTTATGGGTGAAAAATGGGTGCAAAATGAGGCATTTTTGGGGTTTAGTGAACTTGCGCTTGCGAGGTATCGTTTTCCATGTTTCTGCTGCCAAAATTAATTTTTTATGAGTCAAATACTTAGGAAATTGTCTGAAATCTCCATAAATTTGTATAATAACACTAGAGATGTAGTATTAACAGGTGAATCAAGACGATTAAATGTCATTATCAATGATCAAATATTATTTGTAAAAAATAGGAGACTAATTCGAGTTTTTGGGGGCCAAAATTGGTTAAAAAAAAACACGAAAAATAGATATTTCAATAATTGAACATGAAAGAAACAATAAAATGAACAGCCAACATTTCTGTAGGTGTCTTCAATAGAATAATAAACCCATGTGACAAGGGCTTTGCGGCGTTTTTGGAATCTATGCACCTTGAAACCTAAAAGAAAAAATTTTTAGGGGGTTTAAAAAAGTTTGCTGAGCGAATACATACATGTATTATTTACAGAATAATAAACCAAAACCACCATAGAGGTTTCAACCTACGACGTTCTGAAAATTTCAAATCCTATTTGATTTGAATTTGATTTCAAATTCTATCCCTAAGAGATGACAAAAACTCCAAGCTTCGAGGACAAACGATACTTACCTAATCTAAATTGCCTTCATGCCGAATTTCTATAATTTGGTCCATGGTAAAAACTAAGCAATGAGCGAGGACGGCGTACAACCGACTGACGGATTTTTTAAATTCCATTTTCGGATTCCAAGTACCTTGAAACGTAAACAACAATTTCGAGAGATTCAAAAAAATCATGCTCGATTCCAAAGGTTCTTCATTGAAAATGATGAACCAATACGTATATTACACGTATATGTATATGCTTGATTCATGTCTTCCCAAGTTGATGAGGAGAATTTTATATGTAGAACTTTTCTCCAAAGTGCCAATGAGAACGTATCAACTCTCGCGCGGCAATAATATTACTCTCGATAATCTGCCGGTTTTGCACACTATTATTTCATAGATCTCCCATTCATTTCGCTGACATACTGTGACTACGCGAAAGTGGTGCAATCGTCCGTTGTTTTAATATAGTTGACGTTTGAATTCAACCAGATGAACTGGTTTTTCGGGAAATTGCCGAATTTTTTACATGCGCCAAGTACAGCTTGTTATAAAGTGACACAGTTAGGTACAGTTTGTTAGTTAGGTGGGTAACTTCATAACAAACTGTACTTAGCGTACAGGTAAATTTACCTGCATAGATGCCCCTTCTGCGAGGATCAATATTTTCAATGGCAAAAATATACCTACCCTCGAGCTCCCCCCAGGAAAGCCCTAAATCGAGTATGTACTGGAGCCGGGCCGGGAACTACAGTTTCATCAAAATGCGCGGGATTCAATAATTCAATATTAATAATTATTTGTTGCTATTCATGAAGCATAACGTTTGTTCAACTTGCAAAAGTACCCATCAACAAAATCCAAAATCTTCAAATAAAATAATATCACGGAACAACCAACTCGATTTCAAGAAGCCATGCGTGATTATAATCAGGTATGTATTCCCTGTCATATCTGGGCCGGATCATGTAGACGAAGCTTTTCGGCGCAAACGAACGGCTTGGTGGTACAATTCTCCGGGTGGTCTCATATCTTTCTGCATTTATATTGAAAGTTTTTGAGCTACGGCGTCCTGAAAATTTCAACCCTTAGAGATGGCTGACAGTTACGCCGAGCTTCGCAGACCAACTACGAGTAGACCCCGAATGCGAACTGCAACCCAGATATAATTAATTTTCTTCATAAAGAAAGTGCGAAGTACGGTGGACGGAGAGAAATTTTTTAATTTCCATTTTCGGATCTACTTACCTTGAAACGGAAACCATCAAAAATTGAGGAGGGGTTAACTTTTCTTTTTTTTTTTTTTTTTCATGCTCGATCCAAAAAAATAATAAACCAAAAAATCAAAAAATAAATTGTCCTCCAGAATTTCCACTTGCTTTTTGCATTTCAAAGCTTTCCTAACAGTTTTGGTTCCGTTTCTGTCCGTCGGATTGTCTGCGGTCAATTCTTTGTCCTATATTATGGTCCAATTTGATTTTCAGAGATTACCATCAAATTTTGTGGCGGGGAGGGGGGGGGGGGGGTTCCCCCATGTCCGATTCCAAAGGTTCAATATTGAAAATAATAAACCAAAAACGCTGACAATTTCGATTAGGTCATTTTTACTCCGAAGGCGCAGCTATTATAACTACTTAATATATTAATGTTATATTCATCTACGCTAGCGAGAGAAAATACATGTATCCAAATTTGAATAATGGTTTAAGCACTATTATTATCACGAATTATGGGATGTATAATTTTATCCAACGTCCATTAGTTAGCTGTTTGGGTCACCATCTCCACTCACGCTCCTGAGCAACGGGATGTATGTCATTTAAAAATATAAGTTTGAAGCAGAGGCATCTTCTTCCGATATGAGCACTATTTACAGTAATACTGGAGTAAGATTTTTGACGGTCAACTTACTGATATAAACCGGTGAAGGTATGCTCCTTGTTACCTCCTCATTGCTAACTCGGCACTAAGCCTTTATTATAACGGGGCTAATTCAGTAAGATGAGTTTGGTTTGAGTTCCATTTTTGTTTATTTCGGGTATGATACATTACTATTTCGACATCTACTCCCTCTTCAGGTTCTACTATATTTAACACATTAATACTGCCAAGCTAAGCATAATTGCAGTAAATCCACTTTTTGGCGGTTTTGAGTTTTGAGTTAAAACGCTCTGGAGGTTCATGGGTGGGTACTCTATCATATGTGAGTACAAAAAATGCGGAAAAAGCTCGTTTTCCCGCCTGAATCGATTACGAATTTTGCAGCAAGCTCCACAATTATTGGGCGTTGCTAAGCTTATTTGCAGTAACTCCGTTTGCTACGCCTAACTGCAGTATCTCCAGTTCAATTTAATCCAGTTTAGCTTAATAGCAGATTAGATTTACTGTAAATAAGCTTAGCAACGCCCAATATTTGTGGCGTTTACTGCAAAAAGTAAATTCTGAGTAATGGTTTTTTTTAGGACGTCCCTCAGTAGTAAGAGACGTCTTTATGTTGCATTTGATCTGGACCGAAGATGACAACACTACGACGAGAATGAAAAGAACCACATTGAAATCAGTCCTGAATACAAATCCGTGAAAAAAACAAAAACGCTGCAAAGTCCTTGTCACATGGGTTTATTATTCTACTGGACATTCCTACAGAAATGTTGGCTGATCATTTATTGTTTATTTCACGTCAAATAATTGAAATGGCTATTTCCGATGGTTTTCACAATTTTTGGCCTCTAAAACAAGAATTAGGTATACGCTCCTTTTTTTTCAATTTATCTTTGATCATTGATAGTACCATTTAATCGTCTTGATCCACGTGTTGATACTACTTCCAGTGTTATTATACAAATTGATGGTGATTTCAGACGATTTCCCAGGTTTTTGACTCATAAAAAATCAATTTTGGGAGCTGAACATTTGGTAGAACCTCAATTTTCCACTCTGGTCAAAATCGACTTCATATTCGGTCTTTTCGTCCCCAGAAACATGGAAAACGATACCTCAAAAGCTCATGTTACTAAAACAAAAACGCTGCAAAGTCCTTGGCACATGGGTTTATTATTCTACTGGACATACCTACAGAAATGCTGGCTGTTCATTTATTGTTGCTTTCATGCAAAATAATTGAAATAGCTATTTCTGATGGTTTCCACCAATTTTTGCCCCCAAAACTTAAATTAGGTGGTACGCTCCTTTTTTTTTTAATTATCGTTGATCATTGGTAGAGCCATTTAATCGTCTTGATCCACGTGTTGACACTTTTCCTAGTGTTATTCTACAAATTGATGGTGATTTCAGACGATTTCAGTAGGTTTTTGACTCATAAAAAATCAATTTTGGGAGCTGAACATCTGGTACAACCTCAATTTTCCACTCCTTGGTCAAAATCGTCTTTATATTCGGTCTTCTCGTCCAAAAAAACATGGAAACCGATACCTCAAAAGCTCATGTTACCAACATGCTGCTAAAACGCAAAAAGTACCTATTTTTACACACATTTTCACTCATAACACCCCTGGGTGTATTCCGATCGGGCTGAAAAGTTTCGGGACACAACTAGGGCCCAAATGGAGCATGTGTGCGAAAGAACGACTTTTTTTGACCGAAAATGAAGCCTGTACACGTGATACGGCGGACGGCGGACGGACATTGCATTTTTGGAATCTACGCACCTTGAAACGGAAAAGAAAAAAGTTTGAGGGGGTGTTATAAAAATTTTTGCTGAGCGATTACATAGGTGTATTATTCACAGAATAATAAACCAAAAACCCTTAAGGGTGTGTGTGTGCGCGCCAGAAGGTTGGTTGCGCTGCCCAGAACGCAATTCATGAACGATTTGAGTTAGTTATTTTTTTGTTCCATGCAGAACACTGTCTAGTTGTGCACTAAGCCACCGGAATTCCGGAATTTACTTCTGTAGGGACATGAGGAGAATGCGTGATTTTCTGCAAATCTTCTGTTCGCTGCCCGTATTCTCAACTTTTGAAGCTGCCATATGACATAGGTATATAAGAAGCAACAGATAGGTAGTAACCTAATCCTAGATCAATCAGCCAATTTATCCCCAATATCATTGGTGCACATAACATCACCTGCTCAAATATGGGTAGTCAAAGTTGTACGTTAACTGCTCATATCGTGCCAGTAGTAATGAAATTAGGCAATTAAATTGCGCAACGAATTCATCATCATCACTGATCGGTTACTCGTATATACTTCCACACGATCTGCAATGAGTGACAGTGATCTATGCACCACAATGAGGATCGACCACTGTAATGCATGCATTACCTACTCTGCGGGATGTTTTCTTCTTGCATTCGGAATTCCGAAAATCTATTTTATTTCCCATTTTCCATTTTATTTCTATCTATCAAAATCCATTTTATTTTCCATTCCAATTTTATAACGACCTGACATGCCATATGACCAAACTCAAATTTACCATATTCCAATTTAAATTAATAAAAATTCTTATTTAAAAACTATGATGTAAATTTTTTTATTATTTTTCAAAAGTTTGCATCTTGGTTATAAAATAAGCATGTTATAGTACTTGGTAATGGTAGGTATGGAAAAAGACAGATAACATCTGGCTGATTTATATTATTTCCCTATATTTCATTCCAATACAGTGCAAAGTGTGAGTTCACATTTCATTGATATTTATGTTCCATGCTCATGACTCAAATTAATCCATATTGCAAAATTATGCGCTCAGGTCATGCACCTCTAACTAGGATGAAATTGGGCGATAATTTCTTCAAGTACCTCAATATTTTAAATAATCAATTACACATTATTAATGCAGCAATTGTTTTGAGGTAGGAACTTGAAGATTAGGTCATCATCTGATGGTGATGGTGGTGCGTGGTTACCGATCCTGGTTTTAATGGATTTTACTGCAATATTTTCAGTGGTTTATGAAATTCAGTTCACGCTGCTACTGCAATTAAGCGTAGTAGACGTGAAATAATTAGCTAAGCTTAAATGCAGTATCAATTAACTGTGTGGCTCTTTAGTGGCAATTTAGCGTAGAGATGAACGATGATTTATTAAGCCGAAATGCAGAATCTGCCATCACTATAAATAAGGCTAAAAACAACATTTTAAATAAATTATATGAAGCTATGCATCAGTCCCCTCAGTAAAAAATTTCATTTCTTGACGGGGGTCTGACGAAAAAACAGAAAAAATGCTTTTTCTCTTACTTCATAATTTTGGAGATACGGCAATTAAGCTTGGCACGGCAGAATGATCCTACCATTTTATTCCATCATTTCTCCTCTGTCAGTTGCAATTCACATGTGTGTAGCAAGAAATCCATTCTTGAAATATTTGTATGTACAAGTAATCGTTTTATTTATGTATCATCCAAATGAATTCCTCGTAAACCTTCAAAGAGAGGATTTTATGTATGGGATTCATAGCTCTCATCTCTGTCTCGTCGCTAAATTTAGATATTTATAGTAAGGAATGATTCTCCTTGAAATTCCCTTCATCAACCTCATCATTAATGTCAAAAGTGGAGTAGTCGGAAAATTCTTCGAAAAGCGGTAACTTTGTGCCAAGCAAATTGAGGAGGCGGGTTGAAAGAAGGATTCAAACAACACGTAAAACAGTGGGTATGAATAAACAGTGGGTGTCGAATAATACCGGAGGAATCTCTCCAGTTTGAAGGGGGTAATTAAAATAATAGAAAGAAAGCAATATTTTTCAGTGGTCTTGGTATTTTCCAGCTTTCGCCTCACACATCTCCCAGTGAGGAATGGACGTCCATTTTGGTTTTTGGTTTATTATTCAGTGAATAATACACCTATGTAATCGCTCAGCAAAAAATTTTTATAACACCCCCTCAAAATTTTTTCTTAACCGTTTCAAGGTGCGTAGATTCCAAAAATGCAATGTCCGTCCGCCGTACGCCGTGTCAAGTGTACCGGCTTCATTTTAGGTCTAAGAGTCTTTCTTTCGCACACATGCTCCATTTGGGCCCTAGTTGTGTGCCAAAACTTTGCAGCCCGATCGGAGTATACCCAGGGGTGTTATGAGTGAAAATGTGAATAAAAATAGGTACTTTTTGTGTTTTAGTAACATATTAGTAAAATGAGCTTTTAAGGTATCGTTTTCCATGTTTTTGGGGGACGATTAGACCGAATATGAAGTCGATTTTGACCAAAGAGTGGAAAATTGAGGTTCTACCGAATGTTCAGCTCCCAAAATTGATTTTTGATGAGTCAAAAACCTGGGAAATCGTCTGAAATCACCATCAATTCGTATAATACCACTGGAAAAGTGTTAACACGTGGATCAAGACGATTAATAAATTGGCACTATCAATGATCAAAGATAATTTGAAAAAAAAAAAGGAGCGTACCTAATTCGCGTTTTGGGGGCCAGAATTGGTGGAAAACATTAGAAATAGCTATTTCAATTATTTTACAAGAAAGAAACAATAAATAAACAGCCAAATTTTCTGAAGTTATGTCCAATAGAATAATTAACCCATGTGACAAGGACTTTGTAGCGTTTTTTTTTCCTGAACCTTTTCATGAACCTTTGGAATCGAGCACGAATAACTTGTACCCCCCCCCCCCCCTTCTTTCAAGGTACGTAGAATCCAAAAATGGATTGAAAAATTTCTGTCCGTCCGCCGTCCTTCGCGCTTTCCCTTAGTTGCAGGAACGAAAATTAATGAAATTTGGTTTGTAGGTCCCATTTGGGGTCTAGTTGCTGCTCGAAGCTCGGCGTTACTGTCATTCATCTCTCAGGGGGTGACAAATTGGGGTTGAAATTTCCTGGCGCCGTTGTCTGGAATCTTTTAGGGGTTTAAATTGATCTGGAACTTGAGAATTTTTTGCGAACACCCGGGGCATTGTACATTGTGCATGGGGCCTCAATCGGTGGCAATATGGTATGGCCCTTGAAAACAATAAACAACCCCCTTACCCAATATTGGGGACCACATTGTTGCGGGGTCCCTAGCAATGATATCTGGGCTGTATATATACAGTCTGATTCACCATCCTCTTCCTGAAGCCTGTCGATGCAAACTTCAGGGCCTTACTGTGAAAGAACGGTGGGCCTACGGGCGCTTATTTGGGGGTAAGACACTTGGTAGTCAGCAGATCTTGGAACAACTAAACGGCAAAAACTGGACAAAGTTATATCTGTCTGTGATGCAAGCATAATGCTTATCGTAAGTGCCTCATTGATAGTTCCGACTACTGGAGATGATTTATGACTGGTTGAATAAATTTTGGGGGGGGGGGGGGGGGGAAGGCCAACTCCAGGCAGACGGTTAGACTTTATAAGTGTATTGTGTGCTTTTATATTGCATCATGTAAATAATTTTGAATTTTAATGAACACTTTTTTCATTCTTTAATTCTTTCATACAACGCTCCAGGTGGTCCCAAAAACTCCCAAGTTAGAGAACCATTTGAAAACGTAAAAAAAATCGAGATATTCAAGTCCTGAAAATTTCAACCCCTATTTTTCACCCCTTAGAGATGGCAGACAATAACGCCGAGCTTCGCGGATCAACTAGACTCCAAATGTGACCTACAAACCAAATTTCATTCATTTTGGTTCATTGTAAGTAACTAAGGCAACTGCGAAGTACGGCTTACGGCGGATAGACAAAAATTTTCGGTTTAATCTTTTCAGTAATGAACCTTTGGAATCGGGCATAAAAAATGAAACGTTAACCCCCCTCAAAATTCGAACGTTTCCGTTTCAAGGTATGTAGAATCCGAAAATGGGATCAAAACATTTCCGTCCGCCGTACGCCGTAGTTCGCACTTTTCTTAGTTACCATCAACCAAAATGAATGAAATTTGGTTTGTCGGTCCCTTTTGAGGTCTAGCTGGTCCTCGCAGCTCGGTGTTACAGTCAGTCATCTGAAAGGGGTGAAAAACAGAGGTTAAAGTTTTCAGAACGCCGTAGCTCGAAAAGTTTCGATAGAAAGGTATGGGTTTTTTTTTTTACATTTTTAAATTTATCATGAACTAAGGAATTTTTTGAGACCACCCGGAGCACTGCATGACCAGCCGTTCGTGTGCACCGAAAATCTTCGTCAACATGATCGTGAATCAAACGCTATGAATCCGGCCCAGATATCATCGCTAGGGAGCACATGATAATAACCACGGACGGCTGTATGAAGTCGAGTTGGTTGTTCTGTGATAATATTTCACTTGAAGATTGATTGTAATTTTGGATTTTGTTGATTGGTACTTTTGCAATTTGAAGAAACGTATAAGTATTACTGGGTAAATTATTACACAACGGTTAATTAGTACCCATCTGCTTATTAACATGAACGCATTTGTATGAAACTTTTATTCCGGGGCCGGCTCCTGTACTCGATTTAGGGCTTTCCTGGAGGGAGCTCGAGGGAATTGACCACAAAAAACAGTGATCTACGCAGAAGGGGCATCTATACAGGTAAATAACAAACCTTTGTGTAATAATCTGCAGTATTTTTTTAATTGACCTCATTAAATGCAATTTTTTTTTTAAATCCACTGTGGCTTAGATATTTGGAATACTTTGCTGGCATACGCCTGTATAGCTGTGAATGAATATAAAATGCTTCCGTTCTCGTTTTATACCTCGCTCAAAGAGCCTTTGCAGGACAAACTTTGTTGTTTGGTATATAAATGCATAGGCGTGTATAAACGGGCTCTCGATCAAGCAGTACGGAAATACCTGACGCCGTGAACCGCGTATTCCGAATGAATGTCGCATCAACTGAATTTTCACGTTACTGTGAGCCGTTTAGTCTGTAGAGAATAAACCGTGCTTACCACAGACACTCGAAAAATCTCACACGAAACAATTCACTCTAGTACGGTGTTAGGTACCCACAGGCCTCACTTCATAGACTTCTGTTGTTCACAACAATTTATTTTTCGTGAGAGACTGGAGAGGAATTCAAGTCCATGTTTATTCACATTAGCGACGAAACACCGCCGGCTCAATTCTGACAGCCAACAGCACTTCTCCCAAAACGAATTTTTAAAGCCTACACATCGGAATCACATTATCGGGACGTTTGTTCTTTCTATCAGACTTTTATGAGCCATTCGGTAACTAAAACTTTGTATCAGGCAAAAAACGTAGCCGCCACGGTTAGTTCAACAGTTTAACTTTCAACTATTAATTAGGTATTTATTATTTTGGCAATACGTGAACGTTGCCTTTGTTGACACTTAACTATTGAATTCTTAAGTGCTAATATTGTGCTATACTATTTAGGTACCTCAGGTCATTAATGATAAAATTCAACACTTCACAATTGAAAAACTCTATAACATTATTATTAAATAAATAAAAACTGCAATAGGGAAGTATTGCTTTGAATAGACAATGCACAGAGGGTGGCCAGATTCCTGGTCAGTTCTCGGACTGGTAGGTTGGTATGTTACACTAAGTAGATAGTAGTGTTGTGTTCCTTGAATAATGATGACAAATACGTGTTTCAAGTGCTGTATTTTGGTTTATTATTCTGTGAATAATACACCTTTGTATTCGGTCAGGAAAAAATTTTTACAACACCCCCTCAAAATTTTTTCTTTTCCGTTTCAAGGTGCGTAGATCCCAAAAACTCTGCAAAGTCCTTGTCATATGGGTTTATTATTCTATTGGACATACTACAGAAATGTTGGCTGTTTATTTATTGTTTCTTTCATATAAAATAATTGAAATAGCTATCTCTGGTGGTTTCCATTAATTTTGGACACCAAAACACGAATTAGGTAAGCTCCTTTTTTTTCATATTATCTTTGATCATTGATAGTACCATTTAATCGTCTTGATCCACCTGCTGATACTTTTTGTTATTCTACAAACTGATGGTGATTTCAGACCACTTCCCAGGTTTTTGACTTATAAAAAATCAATTTTGGGAGCTGAACATCTGGTACAACCTCAATTTTCCACTCTTTGGTAAAAATCGACATCATATTCGGTCTTCTCGTCCCCAAAAACATGAAAAACGATACCTCAAAAGGTCATTTTACTAACTTGTTACTAAAACACAAAAAGTACCTATTTTTATACACATTTTCACTCATAACACCCCTGTGTATATTCCGATCGGGCTGAAAAGTTTCGGGACACAACTAGGGCCCAAGTGGAGCATGAGTGCGAAAGAACGAATTTTTTAGACCGAAAATGAAGCGGGTTCACGTGATACGGCGGACGGCGGACGGACATTGCATTTTTGGAATCTACGCACCTTGAAACGGAAAAGAAAGCATTTTGAGGAGGTGTTATAAAATTGTTTTGCTGAGCGAATACATAGGTGTATTATTCACAGAATAATAAACCAAAATGCAATGTCCGTCCGCCGTATCACGTGTACTGGCTTCATTTTTGGTCTAAAGAATTCGTTCTTTCGCACACATGCTCCATTTGGGCCCTAGTTGTGTCCCAAAACTTTTCAGCCCGATCGGAATATACCCAGGGGTGTTATGAGTGAAAATGTGTATAAAAATAGGTACTTATTGTGTTTTAGTAACATGATAGCAACATGAGCTTTTAATGTATCGTTTTCCACGTTTTTTGCGGCTAGAAGACGGAATATGAAGTCGATTTTGACCAGAGTGGAAAATTGAGGTTCTACCAAATGTTCAGCTCCCAAAATTGATTTTTATGAGTCAAAAACCAGGGAAATCGTCTGAAATCACCATAAATTTGTATAATAACAGTAAAAAAAGTGGATCAAGACGATTAAATGGCACTACCAATGATCAAAGATAATTGGAAAAAAATAAAATAAAAGGAGCGTACCTAATTCGTGTTTTGGGGGCCAAAATTTGTAGAAATCATCATAAATAGCTATTTCAATTATTTCACATTAAAGAAACAATAAATAAACAGCCAACATAATAGTAGATGTGTCCAATAGAATAAAACCCATGTGACAAGGACTTTGCAGCGTTTTTTGGTGGTAGTCGGCAGTGAAGACCTACGGGATTTTGGATTGAAGTTGTTCCCTTTTATCATTCTCCCATGCTAGAGGTAGAGAATGATAAAATTTAAAATGTAGGTACCCAAAACGCATTGAAATTTCAGATGAGAATTTCGTGATGCCCTTCGTGGAATCCGTTATATAATTATTCAAATGTGTACAGCTTACGTGCTATGATGGCAGTTTTTATAAATAGCACAAACTGGTTTTTTGAACCTCTACGTATTGCAAATGAAGTAATATTTACTGCTAAACTGCTACATCATGTGGTATTGTTAGTTTTTATTTTTAACACTGAGTGGTTATTTTACGTCGTCAATCATTAAACACTTAATTATTCTCAAGTAACATTGAAAAATATAAACTAATTTCACTGCGATATTTTGCGTTGAAAACCACTGCAATCGCGTGAAATAATAGAGCTTTGTGCAACCATCAAAATTGCGCACACCATGACCGAAATTGAAGGGAGGATACCTAATTTCTGCAAGAAATATCGTGTTGAATCTGAATGTACAATAAAGAGCTGAAAATTAAGAGAAATAGGTAACTAACACCACCATTTTAACCCAGCGGAAAAACGTGAAAATTTGTGATTTCCAGGTTTTACGCAATCATTTCTTATTCATGGGTATCGCAATCATAAAGTGGCATTAATGGGCCACCATTTTAACGCGCAGTCGGCTCTAGTGTTCCCAATGAATCCAATATGGAGAGCGTATCCTCGAATCATGCGTCCAAAAAGTAAACCATAATATTATCAGCAGATTGCTTCGCGGATTTGCACAATAGGAAAACTATTTAAATGAAATTAACCGTACAGTTTTCTAAATTTCAACAATTATAATTGGACAACAATTCGCCAGCATTCAATACGGAAGAAGGTATTACATTTTTAAAATTCAAAATTGCGAATTTCATGTGAGTACCTAGTAAATTCATAGAAGGACCATTTTTTACTTCATACTGGAATGAGGAAATTTTACAGTGACTGCTTCCGACTCGACCAAAATATTGAAGACACTGAAGTAACGTTAAGAAAAAATTGTTTATTATTTACCTGTACTTATAGATAACGGCCAATACCTACCCTCTGCGCCCCCCCCCCCCCCCCCCACCGGAAAGCCCTAAATCCAGTACAGGAGCCCGCCAGGGAATCAAATTTCATAAATATGCGGTGGATTCAATAATTCTAGCATTCATTATTTGTTGCTATTCACGAAGCATAACATTTGATGAAGTTACAGAAGTACCTGTCAACAGAATACCCACCGCTCTTTAAATTAAATGATATCACAGAACAACCAACTCGACTTCATACAGCCATGCTTAATTGTAATCAGTTATTCCCTAGCAATGATATCTGAGCCGGATTCATACCGTTTCATTCACTATCATGTTGACGAAGCTTTTCGGTGGAAACTTGGACATGTGAACGAACGGCTGATGGACGTACAATGCTCCGGGTTGTCTCAAAAAAATTCTCAAGTTCGATACCAATTTAAAACCATAAAAAAATTGGAGATAACGGCGCCCTCGAAATTTCAACTCCTATTTTTCTCCCCTCAGAGATGACTGACATCAACCCCGAGCTTCGCGGACCAACTAGACCCCAAACGGGATCCACCATATTTCATTCATTTTCGTTCACGATAACTAAGAAAAAACGTCTGCCAATTTGAGTAGGCAGCAAAGCTTCCTCACTTGAATCACATGAACGTATAGAATAGTTGGGTAGGATCGTTTCGATACGGGACCATCTGCGATCCAACCTGCGTTTACCTTAAAATTTCAGCTCTCTACGACTATTTTTCGCGTAGTTAGAAGCGTTAAAATGAAATGGTCAACACAATGTTCGAGCATGTGGAGACGAAATTTGCATTACGATTCCAATGAAATTCATATATGGAACTATCGAAGTATTATTTCTGATCGACCATCTAAATCTGAACTCATTTCAACAATATTTAAGGTAGTTATGGGCATTTAAAGTATTTCACGTTTGCGTATGCGCAGACGCAAACGATTTCCATGATTTTTAAACGGGAGCATCTGCGATCCAACCCGCGTGTATCCTCAAAATCGCAGCTCTCTACGACTATTTTTCGCGTAGTTAGAAACGTTACAAGGAAACGGTGAACATTTCATGTTTGGAACTATCAAAGCATTATTCCTGATCAACCCTCAAAGTTTGGACTCATTTCAACGATATTTAGGGTAGTTATGGGCGTTCCAAGTATTTCACGTTTGCGCATGCGCAGACGAAAGTTACGGTACTTTTTCAATGATCCCGCACATACCCTCCAAATTTCAGCCCTTTTCGATCATTATTTCGAGTAGTTATGGGCGTTACAAGGAATTACCACAGACAGACACGGAACAAAAAATGTTCCTCGATGCCTGAAACGCAAAATGGTAGTTGAAATTTTCATTTTGGAGGACATGCATTTTTTTTTTTTTTTTTTAACTCAATCACGAATCCAAGGCTTCCCTACCTTCGGTTGTGTGGAAGCAAAACAAAGTACGGCGGAAGGCGGACGGACAGAATTTTTTTAAAATTCTATTTTTCAGATTCTACGTACTTTGAAACAGAAACCATCAAATTTGTGTGTCGTTGTGAGTTGGAGGTGGGGGGGGGGGGGATGTCTTCTTTTCATGCACGATTCCAATTCGTTATTGAAAATAATAAGCCGAAAGGTTACTTCTCCAAAACCAGCATTTTTACTCGCGTTTTGCGTGTGAGATCTTTTTCAACAATTTTTTATTGAACTTACATCGCGAAAAACGACGTTTTGTTGGACAACTCCACTTCATCAGGGATATACTTTACAATAATATTATTATAACATAGTTGAGCTTCGATTCATAAATTGAATTTTCCCGCTGTCTTGATACCGGTAGTTTTGTAATTTGTGGTTTCTGGCACTCTGGGAATTGTCTATTCATTCAATATTCACCGTAATAACGTAATTATTATTATTTTATAATGACTCATTGGTGATGAAATAATTGGTAATAACTGGCTGGTACTTGACTATTTTGTAAGTACGTACCGGTGTAGGGTGACGAGTGTGCGCTACAGACAATGACGATAACGAGAACTGCAGCGAGGACTGTGGCTTGCTGCATGGCTGAGGGGCGGCGTAGTGAAGGCGGCCGGAGGCAGTGCGGTCTGTATATATACAAGGGGGTGGGGGGCGGTAAATATATATCGGGGGTCCGGAGGGGGGGGGGGGGGGAAGCCATGCGCTTCTGCCTCCGACACGAGGATGGCCTTTCTCAAGAAGTCCTGGGAGGGCGCGGGACACCTCGGCCGCCGAAGATCCTCCATCGAGGACATCCCGCACTTTCGATATTCGAATCGCAATGCATTTGTACGACGTCTTGTCGGTGCGTCCTGATTCGGTGACATCAGAGCTGCTGAAGTGAGATGGGACTTTTATTTTTATTTATTTAATGGTAAAGCACGGGCGAGTTCAATTACAAGCAAGTTCTTATTTCTTTATTTCACGGGACAAGCCCAATTACATTAAATAAAATCAATCAGTAAGTCATTCTAATCAGGGAAAAAATGAATATAAAGTGAATATAAAAAACCACAGTCATGCAGCATGGCTATAAGAGCGAATTTTCGAAGTTTTCGGCATCTTCCTCCTCCGCCTAAAATTTTCTGAAAATTAATTTTCGGCCAATGTTTTCCCAACTTGATACCATACAAAATTAAAACAGGAGTAGTTTTACGCAAAGTAAAATTTGGGGTGGAAGGAGGGGAAATCAAAAATGTTTTGAATACCAGAAGAGTAGGTATTGGATACGTAACAAATTTTTTGTTCCATTTTTTGCCGAGTAACACCTCGGTTTGTAGATTTTCCAACGCTGAACACGATGGTGAAGTCAGAATTGCGATATCCCATTCCGTTATCAGATTAGAGCAGACGAACCAGGAAGAACATCTCAAGAAATAACCACGTTCCTTCATCTTCAAAGTGCTCCAGTTTGAGAATGGAATGAGATATCGCAATTCTGATTTCACCATCGTGTTCAGCGTACAAAAACCTTTAAAATGAGGTGTCACTTGTCAGACTTTTTCATTTTGGGAATTTATGGGTAATTTTCCCCCCCTAAAATTCCCCAAAACTCCCCCTTAGAGTGACCCGATTCTGCCCATCTTCGAACTTAGCCTGTCGATTGCCAAGACAGATTTTTCGTGCAAATTTGAACTTTTTATCTCAATTCTTTCGAGAGTTATCGTCTGGAATGACACATACATATATAAATATATAAATATATAAATATATATAAATATATATATAATTTATTATATAAATATATATATATATACATATAATTTTTGGTGTCTTTCGGCAGTGAATTCAGGATGGTCTGAAACGGATTTTGGTATAAAAATCTTTCGGAAATTCGAGTTTTAAAAATTTTGGACCGAGAACAATAGCTTCCTTTTCTTCGAAAATTCGCTAAAATGATAATGGTCTCACAGTAAAGTACAATGAAAGTTACAAAGTAAAAGAAACAATATCTCAAAAGCAAGTGTATGAGAGGAAAACTGTCCCCAGGTATACATGATTGGGGACGAGGAAAGTTGTGATTTTAACGTGGCAAGGGAGGAGTGAAAAAAGTCGAAATCGGGGTTAACAGTCAGAAAGAGGTTCGCACTGCGAGGAATTCTGCGTAGGGCTTCTCTGGTAGTTTGTAGGAGAAAAAGGGACTTGAACAGCATTGGCGAGCGGGTAGAGGTTCGCCGTGCAACAAGGCTGATATTCGACAGAAGTATCAATAAAATACAAGAATAATGACTGCTTGGAGTTCAGTTGACTGTGGAATCATGTACAGTAGTAGTTTCATTTTTATAGATTATGTACAACAATTATTGTAAAGTTCCTGACGTTGGTTGCTTATTGTAAAGTTCCTGACGTTCATGTCGTAAAGTTCCTACGTTCCTATTGTGAAGTTCCTGTCGTTCCTGATGTTCTGTCGTTGGTTGGTTATTGTAAAGCTCCTGAAGTTCCTGTTGTAAAGTTCCTGAATTTGGTTGATTATTGCAAAGTTCCTGACTTTGGTTGACTGCTGTAAAGTTTCTTTACGTATAACAATTATTGTAAAGTTCCTAAAGTTGGTTGATTGACGTAAAGTTCCTGGAGTAAAGTTCCTGACGTTGGTTGGTTATTATAAAGTGCCTGACGTTGGTTTATTATTGTAAAGTTCCTGACGTTCCCATTGTAAAGTTCCTGACGTTCATGTCGTAAAGTTCCTACGTTCCTATTGTGAAGTTCCAGACGTTCTGCAGTTGGTTGGTTATTGTAAAGCTCCTGAAGTTCCTGCTGTAAAGTTCCTGAAGTTGATTGATTATTGTAAAGTTCTAGACGTTGGTTGTCTGTTGTAAAGTTCCTTTATGTATAACAATTATTATCAAGTTCCTGACTTTGGTTGACTGCTGTAAAGTTTCTTTACGTATAACAATTATTGTAAAGTTCCTAAAGTTGGTTGATTGACGTAAAGTTCCTGGAGTAAAGTTCCTGACGTTGGTTGGTTATTATAAAGTGCCTGACGTTGGTTTATTATTGTAAAGTTCCTGACGTTCCCATTGTAAAGTTCCTGACGTTCATGTCGTAAAGTTCCTACGTTCCTATTGTGAAGTTCCAGACGTTCTGCAGTTGGTTGGTTATTGTAAAGCTCCTGAAGTTCCTGCTGTAAAGTTCCTGAAGTTGATTGATTATTGTAAAGTTCTAGACGTTGGTTGTCTGTTGTAAAGTTCCTTTATGTATAACAATTATTATCAAGTTCCTGAAGTTGGTTGATTGACGTAAAGTTCCTGGGGTAAAGTTCATGAAGTTGGTTGGTTATTGCAAAGTTCCTGTCGGTTGATTATTGTAAAGTTTCTGACGTTCATGTCGTAAAGTTCCTACGTTCCGATTGTAAAGTTCCTAACGTTCTGCCGTTGGTTGATTATTGTAAAGCTCCTGAAGTTCCTGTTGTAAAGTTCCTGAAGTAGGTTGATTATTGTAAAGTTCCTGACGTTGGTTGACTGCTGTAAAGTTTCTTTACGTATAACAATTATGGTAAAGTTCCTGAAGTTGGTTGGCTTTACCTATAACAATTATTGTGAAGTTCCTTTACGTATAACAATTATTCTAAAGTTCCTGAAGTTGGCTGATTGACGTAAAGTTCCTGACGTTGGATGATTATTGCAAACTTCCGGACGTTCCTGTCGTAAAGTTCCTGACTTTCTGCCGTTCCTGTCGTTGGTTGGTTATTGTTAAGTTTCTGTTGTAAAGTGCCTGACGTTCCTGTTGTAAAGTTCCTGAAGTTGGTTGATTGACGTAAAGTTCCTGGAGTAGAGTTCCTGACGGTTGATTATTGTAAATTTCCTGACGTTCCTGTTGTAAAGTTCCAGACGTTGGTTGAATATTGCAAAGTTCCTGACGTTGTTTGATTATTATAAAGTTCCTGACGTTTGTTGATTATTGTAAAGTTCCTTTGTGTATAACAATTACTTGAAAGTTCCTGAAATTGGATGACTGATGTAAAGTTCGTGGAGTAACGTACCTGACGCTGGTTTCTGACGTAAAGTTCCTGACATTGATAGGTATATTATTGTAAAGTTCCTGACGTTTCTGTTGTAAAGTTCCTGACATTCCTGTTGTAAAGTTCCTGACGTGGTTGGTTATTGTAAAGTTCCTGACGTTGGTTGATTATTGTAAAATTCCCTTACATATAACAATTATTGTAAAGTTCCTGAAGTTGGTTGATTGACGTAAAGTTCCTGGAATAAAGTTCCTGACGTAAAGTTCCTGACGTTGGTTGATTACCTATTGTAAAGTTGACGTAAAGGTGACGTTTCTTAGTTGGTTGATTGATCAATTGATATGGTCGACAAAAGTGTATAAAAACGCTGCAAATTATTACAGAACGGTTCATTATTTACCTGTATAGATGCCCGTTCTGATTAGATGCTGTTTTCTGTGGCCAATAGCTACCCTCGTGCTTCCCCCCAGAAAAGCCCTAAATCGAGTACCTACATACCGCAGCCAGCCGAGCAATTGCAGTTTCACAAATATCTATCTAAATATATAATATATAGATTCCGGAATTCCATCATTAATTGAACCAAATTTGTTATAAAAGATTGTTTAAAAAAGAACCAGTCAATAAAATATGAAGAACTCCGTACAGCGGAAGGACATACTTTTTTTTTCCTTTCGGATTCTACGTAATTTGAAACGGAAACCATCAAATTTGGGTCGGGAGCGGGGCGCTATTATTCCTTTTTTTTAACAGTTTAATTCCAAAGGTGCATCACTGAGAGGAATAAAACAACATTAGGGCACTCTATATATCTAGAATGTCAGCTTCTGAGGTCTGCACACGTAAGAAATAATACTCAGCAACAAATAATACCAACCTGCAATTATAAAGAAATCGAGCTAGCAAAATCGCCCAGCAGCGGTAGAGTTATATTCCATCAGACTTAACATCGTGATGTTTCAATAAAAATCCAAGTAGTTATTTGAACAAAAAAAAATTTTTTGGGAATTGATGTTTCTTCCAAGGCTCTACTGTACGCAGTCCTCACGTCCAGGATAAACGAAGGGGACTGGCAGGCTGGAAAGGGAAATCTCGTGCATTCGTATGAACTCATTTGTCTCTCCTTTTCAGGATGGCATTTTCCGTGCTTGGGAAGCGGGTTACACTCATACAAAAAAGTACCAAAACCACCTTCCTAACTGAATTTGTGCGATGGCTCATTTTGCGAATCAGAGGTAGGTACTGCTAAATTTCTCGCGAATCAATGGCCCAATTTCGTTCTAACTCGGTGGGTCGTTGGGGTGAAGCTCCTAGAGGGTTCCCTATGGATTACGGAACGATCAGACCATGAGTACGAAAACTGCGCATGCGCAAACGCAAATCAAAGGTACTCAATTTCTCCCGAATAAATGACCCGAATTCGCTCAAATTCGGTGGGTAGCTGGGGCGTAGTTTCTAAATGGTCCCCTACGAGTTTCAAAACGCTCGGATTCTTGATGGCATCTACTCGATTTAGGGCTGTTATGAGAGAAGTACTAGGATAGGTATTTACCACAGAGAACAGTGATCTACGCAGAAGGGGTATCTAAACAGCAAAATAATAAACCACTTTTGTGATAATTTGCAGCGTTTTTCAAGTCCTTTTAATAGGCCCGTTTATTACTCCAGTATTCATAACCATGTATTTATATTTATGTATGTGCCCTAAAAGAAGGATAAAATACAGCAGTATCGTTCATATTCAAACTAATAAATTAATGTCACTTGGAGATAGACGACCCAATAAATTCGATTCTTTTCTTCCATCTTCTTCCCTCATGCGCATGAGGGTTTGTATCAATTACCCAATCGCAAAATATCAACTCACCCAAGGATCCAGCAATTATTAACCAATTCTGGGTGAGGAAACCCAATATGAAATTTAATTTTGGACACCATTTGGATTATTGAGGAAAAATGGGCGGAAAAACGAAGATGCAAATTCTCTGTAAATCTGAATAGGAATATTAAAATTTCTCCCTGCCATTTTTCTGAACCTTCTTTCGGATTTAGTTATAGGAATGAGCGCTCCTTACTTGGGTTTGTTTATTATTCATGTTTGTTTATTCTTTCTTTTTGGAAGTTAAACAGTACCTACAATATGGATTATGTTCGACAGCGAGGTAGGTACCTATCGAATTGTTCTTTCGAGGACATGGAAGATAATAACTGTTGGAAGATAGAAAAATAAAAGTATTCATGAATACATAACCTTGAAAAATCGATAATGTACCTAACTGGTGGAAAAAAACGCTGCAAAGTCCTTGTCACATGGGTTTATTATTCTATTATTTTATTGGTCTACAGAAATGCTGGCTGTTTATTTATTGTTTCTTTCATGTAAAATAATATTGAAATAGCTATTTCTGGTGGTTTCCACAAATTTTGGCCCCCAAAACTTGAATTAGGTACGCTCCCTTTTTTCAAATTACCTTTGATCATTGATTATACCATTTAATAGTCTTGATCCACGTGTTGACACTTTTTCTAGTGTTATCATACAAATTGATGGTGATTTCAGACGATTTCGCAGGTTTTTGACTCACAAAAAATCAATTTTGGGAACTGAACATCTGGTGCAACCTCAATTTTCCACTCCTTGGTCGAAATCGACTTCATATTCGGTCTTCTCGTCCCCAAAAACATGGAAAACGATACCACAAAACCTCATTTTACTACTATGTTACTAAAACACAAAAAGTACCTATTTTTATACACATTTTCACTCATAACTCCCCTGGGTACATTCCGATCGGGCTGAAAAGTTACGGGACACAACTAGGGCCCAAATGGAGCATGTGTGCGAAAGAACGATTTTTTTAGACCGAAAATGAAGCCTGTACACGTGATACGGCGTACGGCGGACGGACATTGCATTTTTGGAATCTACGCACCTTGAAACGGAAAAGAAAAATTTTTGAGGGGGTGTTATAAAAACTTTTTGCTGAGCGAATACATAGGTGTATTATTCACGGAATAATAAACCAAAAGCGAAGTGCTGGGTGCTATTCGACGTGCGCTGTTGCGTAGTTAATATTGATTTATAATAATGTTTCGAATGTTACAGCGTCCTCAGTTCAACCATATTTATGGAGCTCGTTTATTCGTGATCTTCCTCGAAGGCTGTTGGCCCCGTCAGGCAAATCACAACTAGGAATGGTCTTCATGGGAATCGCAGCACATGTTTATGTCCTACTATTCAGCATCGCGCATCAGCATGGCGGGAGTGCCCTGAATCCCTATAAGCTGGGGAGATACTGGAAAAAAGTCGAGCCATTCGCTCAACATCATGTGGTACCAGGTTAGCGATGATTTAAGTGACTTTATTCTGAAATCCGTCGTTTCAGGAAGGAGCCCCCGTACATTGGGACACTTTAAAGGGACACTTCTCAGAATATTGGCTTGCACGTCAGGGGTTCCAATATTATTTGCCTTTTTAAGATAAGGAGACAGACGACCTAGCGTCCAGAGAATTAACCATATGAAAATCCGTTTCTGACCATTCTAAGACCAAATCAAAACTTTCTTCTTCCAAGCATCTTTCCCAAATATTTGAAATTTAAGCTGAATTTCATAATTATTGCCTTATCTATTCATATGCCTAATACTTGTTTTTACAAAACTCTCAGACGTAGAAACGTCTGACTCATAAGGAGCCTGACGAGCAAATTTCTGTACATAATACGCCAGCTAGCGCCGATGTTGTACCATAATTCGTTCTGATCATAATATACACCAGAGTACCACTATGCGTTTTTCCCGTGTTCTTTCAATAGATCCTGGCTATTCAACCGTCCCACGGTACGAGAATTTCCCATAGGTCGCACACACTTTCCAATACAAATGATCAAGATTTGGAAATCAAATCTTGATAATATGTACCTTAGTAGGTACACCTCATTTGATATAGAGTGTTAGTTATAATTCAAAGTGCATTCAGTGCATTTCTATTTTCACTATCTTCATTTCAGGCGGAGGATTAGTCCGGATTCACAGACATGGAGGACGTAACATCATCACGGATGAATATAAAAAGTGGACTGATGCAACAGTTGTGTACACCGTGGATCCAGGATTAGGTAACGTTTTCCCATTCACTTACAAAAGAAACGACGGTAAAAACACGATAATTAAGTACATTAACAACGGTAAAACATACATTAAAAACCAAAACATTCCTCACGTTGAGACAAAGCTTTTCAATTAACCAATTAAATTGTTGGCGGAACAATGGACGATTTTCAAATGAACAGGTTCGAGCGTCGATGAGTGCTCTTATTCCATCTTAATAATTATACAGGTATTTATTATTCCAAACCCCAAATGTTCCGATAAATATCCTACACAACTCAGGGGAAAATGATTCTAATCCAGTAAACCAAATATTGTAACATCCAACAAACATTTGGATTACAAAGATTAGCGATTCATCCCTTGAGAAGCCCGGATATTATTTTTAATACCCTAAATACTACTACTGTGATGATCGAGTGAGTTATCATTGCTGTCATTGCAATTTTGTTCAGCACAGCACTGTCAGACTATTGTCGACGCCATGTCCCAAATATCGAGTGATACCGATGGTTGCATCCAGTTCAGACACGCCGGCATTTATGACAAGAATTTCGTTCGGCTACAGCCAGGAGTAGGTTGCTCTAGTACCATCGGAGTAAGTTCTCAGAATCCCTTAATTTCCATTTTAATCATATTCAAGTGTCACTCATACTTAAATACCTGACAGCGTGCGCAATTTGAATTGTCGCATTAAACAATGTGGCAGAAATCATAAAGCAGATGAAGGTAAAACAATATATTTCGCTTCAGTAAATCTGTTATAAAATGGTAACTTTATAGAGTTTAAGAAGTGAAGATGTCACACTTTTTGAAAGGGGTTGGTACACCACTCATATAGGGAGAGTGAGATAGAGCCAAAAGAGAAAATGGTCACAGTACACGCATAAATTAAATATATTGAATGGAAAGGGATTTTGAGGTCGCATGGGTTCAGTTCCGGAATAAGATTACCAACACTTTTGCAAACGCTCGTCAAAAAAGGGACTCTCATAATTTCTTGACGTGCAGCTCGTAAAAAAGGAGTATACCCACCATAATACCATAATGAATAGTAGGTAAGATAAGACTAAACGGGCACATGTAAGGGGAAAATACGCGTGTTCCAGCTGAAGACTGTAACCACTCCTTTTGTGGTAAGTGTTTGTGGAAGAATATTAGAAGCAACTTATTATGGCCAGTCTGAATTGTGAAAAAAATTATTCTCTCTCTCTCTCTCTCTCTCTGGTTTCTACATCGATATTCGAAGTTGAAATGTAGTTAGTAACCAGTTTTTGTTCAATTGATGTAATGAATACCCAATTTCAAATTTTGAACATTCCGAAAATGCGCTAAAAAATTAATCTCCTTCTGCTGAACAACACTCAAATTATTACACTGTGTGTTACAGATGCGACCAGGGGGCCAAACCATGACGTTACAAGACCCAGGTTGTACAGTCAAGTCGACGATTATGCACGAATTACTTCATACACTGGGATTCTGCCATGAACATACTGGCCCTCGTCGAGATCAAGCGATAAAAATACTTTGGGATAACATTGATTTGGACCGTAAGGGATGATTATTAGTCAACAAGTCAGTGGTTACTCTTTTAGGTTAAGAAATTGGGTTAGGACGAGTACCTACAACTGAATCTGAATTCGAAATTATAGGTAGGTATGAATCACTATCTACAGGATAACTCGTCCCTCCGTGGGCATGTAGCAACTGCGCTTGTTTACTTTTCCTCGCTCCAAAGGGACTTTAGTATCTGCGCCGATCTTTTCTTATCAGGTCAAACGCCTTGAAACGAATGCAAACGGACACCTTCCTCATAATAATTAATGGCTCAGATGTCCCTAAGCCGGACATAGGGGCGTTCAAAAAACAAAAGAAAATAATTAATCAACTAATACTAGACTATCGGGAAGGGAAGATTGATAGGAAAACATTCCTCCAAACAGTGGCCGGACATTACGAAAAAAGTGACAAGTTAGGAAAAAGTGATCTGAAGAAAGTGACATAGTTATAGGGTGTAGCAAAAGTCGGTATCTTTTTATTTTGTACGGTATTTTTTGCGGGCCAGTTGGCACCATTGTTGCTACTATCAGTTTTCCAGTTTTATCACTCCGATTTAATAATCCGGGACAATTGTTGTGATCCAAACATTTCAGTGAACATGGCACCCTTAAATATGGAGCAACGTTTGTTGGGGTAACTGGGAAGAAGAAGAAGAAGAAGAAGAAGAAGAAGAAGAAGAATAAGAACGTTTGTTGGTAATAAAAACTCATTACCGGTCTGGTGAGTGTTGCTGTGACCGTGCGCAAACTTCGCGAAGTGACGGGTCGTAGGGAAGCACCTACAGCAGCTGCTCACCCAGGACTGTTCATCGTATTCTGAAACAGGATTTACACCTGCTTCCTTACAAAATTCAACTTGTTCAAGAATTTAAACCAATCCCACGCCAAACGCCGAGGGTTTGTCGAATGGTTCAGGGCCATGAAACGCTATGATCCAGATTTTCATTCACGAATCGTTTTCAGTTATGAAACTCACTTTCATTTAAGTGGTTTTGTAAACAAGCAAAATTGTAGGTTCTGGGGATTGGAAAACCCTCAGGAGACAAAGGAACACCAACTGCATCCACAAAGAGTGACAGTGTGGTGTGGATTTTGGAGCGGCGGAGTTATTGGGCCGTACTTCCCTGAAGATGACAGTGGACATGCTGTCTTCGTCAATGGGGAACGGTACAGACAAATGCTAACAGATTTTTTAATCCCTGAATTGGAACAATCTGACATCGACTCTGACAGCATTTGGCTCCAGCAAGAAGGCGCAACTGGCCACACTTCAAGGGCGGCAATGGGTTTATTGCGCGAAACTTTTCAAGACCGAATCATCTTGAGAAACGGGACTCAGAATTGGCCTCTCAGGTCTTGTGACCTAATTCCTTTGGATTTCTGCCTATGGGGTTACATAAAGTCCAAGGTCTAGGAGAATAAACCCGGGAACGTCGAGGAACTGAAGGAAGAAATCTGGAAGAAGATCGCCGATGTCGACCAGCCGCTCTGCGGGCGAGTCTTGCAAAATTTCTTGGAGCGAGTAGACGCTTGCCATCCGGCTAGGGTTAGCCATATGGCGGATATTATCTTCCATCCTAAATCGGCGATGTTTAACTACATAATGACGAAAATATTATGAAAAAAACCACAGTCATGCAGCATGGCTATAAGAGCGAATTTTCGAAGTTTTCGGCATCTTCCTCCTCCGCCTAAAATTTTCTGAATATTAATTTTCGGCCAATGTTTTCCCAACTTGATACCATACAAAATTAAAACAGGAGTAGTTTTACGCAAAGTAAAATTTGGGGTGGAAGGAGGGGGAGGGGGAAATCAAAAATGTTTTGAATACCAGAAGAGTAGGTATTGGATACGTAACAATTTTTTGTTCCATTTTTTGCCGAGTAACACCTCGGTTTGTAGATTTTCCAATGCTGAACACGATGGTGAAGTCAGAATTGCGATATCCCATTCCGTTATCAGATTAGAGCAGACGAACCAGGAAGAACATCTCAAGAAATAACCACGTTCCTTCATCTTCAAAGTGCTCTAGTTTGAGAATGGAATGAGATATCGCAATTCTGATTTCACCATCGTGTTCAGCGTACAAAAACCTTTAAAATGAGGTGTCACTTGTCAGACTTTTTCATTTTGGGAATTTATGGGTAATTTCCCCCCCCTAAAATTCCCCAAAACTCCCCCTTAGAGTGACCCGATTCTGCCCATCTTCGAACTTAGCCTGTCGATTGCCAAGACAGATTTTTCGTGCAAATTTGAACTTTTTATCTCAATTCTATCGAGAGTTATCGTCTGGAATGACACATACATATATAAATATATAAATATATAAATATATAAATATATAAATATATATATAAATATATATATAAATATATATATATATATACATATAATTTTTGGTGTCTTTCGGCAGTGAATTCAGGATGGTCTGAAACGGATTTTGGTATAAAAATCTTTCGGAAATTCGAGTTTTAAAAATTTTGGACCGAGAACAATAGCTTCCTTTTCTTCGAAAATTCGCTAATTGTGGTGAATGGTTCGGATGCCTGGGAATGGGCGAGGTTGTGATGGAACTTGAGGTATCGAATGACGTGCTCGGAAGGTTTCCACCACACCGGTTATACCCGAAGGCTTCACAAGGCAGGTTACACCACTCTACGAGATCTCTTGTGAAGGAGGTGCTCGGAAGGTTCCACCACGGAGGTTATACCATAAAGGCCTCACCAGGCAGGTTCCACCACTCTACGAAGTCTTTTCGAAAGAGAAGGAAGGTAGGGAGAGAGAGAAGTCATCGACTTGGGGTGAATGCGTAGAATGAAGAAGCCTGGCCAGGAGCACGGGTTTTATAGGGCTTGATCCACCCTCCTCCAGCCCTCCGACAGTCGTTAGGGACTGGTGGAGGGAGCCGGCTGTGAACGTTCCCCGTGTCAGGTAGACCCCTTCCTTCTACTTGGTTTATTGAGTGTAATCTAATCGTACAGGTCTGAGTGGTATAGGTGGGTACCACGACATAAATATACCTATTTTTAATTACGCTTTGAGAAAATAAAAAAGATACCGACTTTTGCTACACCCTATACATTAGTATGACGATGACGGCATCTCCCGGCTGATAGTACGTAGGCACTACCTATGATGTCCTGATCTACATAATATAATTTTTTCGCCGGATTTCACATTTAAATTGCGTACCTAAAAAGTAAAGTATGACGGCGCAGGTGCTATAGTGTCTACCTCCAGCACAGTTGCTATAAAGTGCAGTTATACTATGGTTCGGCGCAGTTGCAATACCCCCCCCCCCCCCCCTCAATCCATCTCAACAAGCATTCTTGAGGTTACCTGCAGTGTGTTCAATATCCTAAATGATCAGATAAAAAGAAATATGTTGATGATATTGATTAATATATTTTAAAACATTCCGTAGTAAAAGCATACCAACCTACTAACATTTGAAATGAAGAAAACATTAAATTTGTTGCGCTCTATTAGCTCATATGCGAAGTACCTGGATAATAGAGGTACCGTAATAGCTCATAATATAGGTACCGTAGTTAATATATATTTCCTTTTATAATCATGCACTTGTACTTGCCACACATTTGAACACACCGATGTGTGCGTTACCTTTTCTTTTCAATTTTCCGGATCCGATGTTTTTTCCAGCTAGAAAAGCACTTGCAAACTTCGGCAAAATGTCAGAGAGAGAGTTCACAGATTTCAATCTGGGGTTCGACTATGACAGTATAATGCTTTACTTCCCCAAGGCATTCGGAAGAAATATCAACGGCACAAAGATGCACACGATGACGTCCAATGTGAGAAATAGTTTGCTTTTCTATACAGATTATATAAGCGATTTTGATGCTACAGATCCGTTACGTATCATAGTTTGCAATTGGAAAATGGACAGAACGAAAAGCCTATTAATATGGTGCGAATGTAAATCATTTCCCACTCAACGTTGTGTGTACCTACCCACCAAATTTCTTATGTAAGAACGTTATTATAAAAGGTAGAAACGTACGTTTCTACCGGATATTTCCTATGTTAGAACGCAATAAATCAAAAAATACTAACTGTTTTGCAGATACCTGGCATAGCGCTGAACGAACGCCCCAACTCCGAACTAAGTCTCAAAGACATAATAAAACTCCGATTAGGATACAAATGTGACAGGATTGGAAAGAGGCCGCCATCGCTTTATCTCGTGTGCCCCTAACTGAACATTTCAAATATCTCCAGAATGGAGGGATCTTGCAAATATTGTAAATATATGCCCAATATATATTTACCATAACGATTCGAGAACTCCTCACACTGTTGACCGAGCTCCGAGGAGGGAGCCTTTTTAGCAGACGTCGTTCCCGCCCTTATCATCAATGATGAGTGTATATTAGGTATTTATTGAAGGACAACTGAAACTCAACTTTAGGTTAATCGAGTAAGTAAATACCAAGTTTTCCTTGTAATATAATGTGTACGTTATAAATCATCATGTACCTCCTTCATTCTGCTAAGTCTGCTGTAACACTCGTAAAAGGTACAGCCGCGCTTTATTATGGTATTTATTAACTATAGATACTTACATTTTATAGAAAAATCTATAGATTGAGAAACGAGTGATTACAACACCGCGTTTGTGGATGGTGATGACCGTAAATATTGGATCAGGTGCAGGCGCGTTCATTATTCCTTGCTTATCGCAATTATCTTCCACATCTAAACACCTGTCGAATTTCTACCGTGATTGTTGTTTGAATATCCCTCCAGGGAGAATGAAAAATTGTTTGGACGACAGAATGAATCATCTTATGAAGTGCACTGCAATATTCTGAAATTCGTCCTCTTGAGAAGTCAAATGAAAGAGGGGAATGAGCCATATGAATATAGTAAAAGAAAACTTTAAATGCAGACATTCGCAGTCGATGTCAAACTGAGAAATTAAAGTGAAAATAATTTCTAAGAATTTCAAACTTTATTTCTAACAATGTCACTTAGGTCAAAAACATAATCCTACACCCATCTTGTACCTTGTACCCATGTTCTACCTACTCATAATATAGTTTCAAACCATGAATCGCTATCGACTATTCGTATCTGCCATAGGTAATATAAAACTCAAGTGTTTGCGCATGTTACCTCATCGCGTCTGAACCGCTTTGACGGATTTTAATGAGGGTGGTCTCAAAGTGATCAGCGAGTTCCTGAGACCCCCTCCGGGCCCTTCAGGGCCGGTTTATCAATTCTCTAGTTAAAACTCTGATTAGCTAGTCACTGATTAACGTTAATCAGAGGTTTTAACTAATCAGAGCTGAGGATGCGTTTATCAATGACTGCATGAATAGCTGGTTAGCTATTCAGAGTTTTAACGAGAGAAAACAACGCCACCACTACAATAACGTGAAAATCCCGTAAAAGTAAGGTGCAACATTGCGAGTTGGACGGCGCGGCGCGGCGCTTCAATGGTGATGTTATCGTACAGTCACATTCCTCGCCAAACGCGGCTAAATTAGAGAGTTCCTAAGAGATAAGTTCATTAGGGAACGGCCATATCTTTTGGCCACATCTAAGGCGAGCAGCCTTTGGATGCTAACCAATAAGTCCGGTTTGACAGAAGTGGTGGGGGTAGGAGTGAATTAAAAACGCTGCAAAGTCCTTGTCACATGGGGTTTATTATTCTACAGAAATGTTGGCTGTACATTTATTGTTTGTTTCATGTGAAATAATTGAAATAGCTATTTCTGATGGTTTCCACCAATTTTGGCCCCCAAAACACAAATTAGGTAGGTACGATCTTTTTTTTTTTGACATTTCATGTCTTTGCTATGGCACACAACCAAATTTTCGTTATGTCACGTTACGTTACGTAACGAAATATGCTCAATGATTATTATGATTCGTAGAAGTGAGGTAGGTAGGTACCTATATGATTATAGCTGAAATTTGGCTATATGATTATTATGATTTGGCTGGTAGCCTCCTTAGGACGTGAACAATAAGGTGCACAGGGTTTTGATCAGCTGAGTGGCTGCTGAAGCTAACTTCTTTCCTATCAACTGTAGGAAGCTGAAATTTGGCTGATAGCCTCCTTAGGACATGAACAATAAGGTGCACAGGGTCTTGATCAGCTGAGTGGCTCATGAAGCTAACTTCTTTCCTATCAACCGTAGGAAACTGAAATTTGGCTGGTAGCCTCCTTAGGACGTGAACAATAAGGTGCAGAGGGTTTTGATCAGCTGAGTGGCTCCTGAAGCTAACTTCTTTCCTATCAACTGTGGAAAGCTGAAATTTGGCTGGTAGCCTCCTTAGGACATGAACAATAAGGTGTACA
Organism: Leptopterna dolabrata; assembly: GCA_954871275.1. Lineage (NCBI taxonomy): Eukaryota > Metazoa > Arthropoda > Insecta > Hemiptera > Miridae > Leptopterna > Leptopterna dolabrata. Next base: position 8,245,376 of record OX940983.1, on the reverse strand, counting down.
GGGTCTTGATCAGCAGAGTGGCTCCTGAAGCTAACTTCTTCCCTATCAACCGTAGGAAGCTGAAATTTGGCTGGTAGCCTCCTTAGGACGTGAACAATAAGTTGCACAGGGTTTTGATCAGCTGAGTGGCTACTGAAGCTAACTTCTTTCCTATCAACCGTAGGAAGCTGAAATTTGTCTCGTTAGGACATGAACAACAACGCTACTGGAGTAGGTGATGTAGTCTGGCTCGAAAACACAGAAGAAAATGTCCCAATGTGTTGCAGACTCGTATGCAAGCATTTATGATTCTTAGAAGTGAGGTAGTTAGGTACCTATATGATTATAGCTCCTAAACTTTTCCATTTAGGTTTGTAAACAAATCCATGTCAACCTTACATGGATACCTAGTAGTTGTATTGATACTATATTCAATTGAAGTAAAAAGTTAGGTTTATAACTAAGAGTTGCAGTTATAATTTGTAGTGAATGTATGAATGTATGAATGTATGAATTCAACTAAACGTAAATCGCGTTTTGACGACGAAGACGCTTGGTGCTTCGAAGCCATCGCCGCTGCTCTATCTCTCTCCACCTCTAAATGCATTATAGTGGTATCCAGAAGTGACGTCTTGACAAGCTGTAAAAGAGGATAATTGGTCAACGTCCACCTGTGTTGTTAGGGGTATTGGACGGCTGTAACACGACACATGCTAGTAATTCCACACAGGTTATGGTGAAGAACACAGCAAGTCATTATTGAGTCAACGAACTGTTCTATGTAATACTTATATTCCCATCGGAAAACTCACCTTCTTATCTACCCAATTCGATGAGAGAGTGGCATCTAAGAAGAGGGAGGAATCATCATCATCCGTCTCGAATTTTTCTTTCTTTGAAGCCGGTTCGACAGTTGTGGCGGAATCAGGAGGAGACTTAGGGTGTGAGATGTCCGTCTCGAATGTTTCTGTGTTTGGAGTCGGTTCAGCAGTTTCGGCGGAACCAGGAGGGTGTGAGACATCCAAATCTCGTTTTAAAGTTTTTTTTTTGGTTATCTTTTTCGTAGCCATTGTGGAACACCGAAATCTTGAAGTATATGGAAGTATTCACTCATGCATCCAAATTTGAAAACAGTTGAGTGTTACCTACGTAATCAATGCTACCCAAGCATCAAAATATGAAAATAGTTGATTGTTGTCTACGCAATCAATGGTTAGTGGGGTTAATGTACTGTCATGTAGAACATATAACATATAACATACCGTTCTTTTACTACCCACGACGATATATGTATGGATGTAAATAATAAATAAAAACCACAGTCATGCAGCATGGCTATAAGAGCGAATTTTCGAAGTTTTCGGCATCTTCCTCCTCCGCCTAAAATTTTCTGAAAATTAATTTTTGGCCAATGTTTTCCCAACGTGATACCATACAAAATTAAAACAGGAGTAGTTTTACGCAAAGTAAAATTTGGGGTGGAAGGAGGGGGAGGGGGAAATCAAAAATGTTTTGAATACCAGAAGAGTAGGTATTGGATACGTAACAATTTTTTGTTCCATTTTTTGCCGAGTAACACCTCGGTTTGTAGATTTTCCAACGCTGAACACGATGGTGAAGTCAGAATTGCGATATCCCATTCCGTTATCAGATTAGAGCAGACGAACCAGGAAGAACATCTCAAGAAATAACCACGTTCCTTCATCTTCAAAGTGCTCCAGTTTGAGAATGGAATGAGATATCGCAATTCTGATTTCACCATCGTGTTCAGCGTACAAAAACCTTTAAAATGAGGTGTCACTTGTCAGACTTTTTCATTTTGGGAATTTATGGGTAATTTTCCCCCCCTAAAATTCCCCAAAACTCCCCCTTAGAGTGACCCGATTCTGCCCATCTTCGAACTTAGCCTGTCGATTGCCAAGACAGATTTTTCGTGCAAATTTGAACTTTTTATCTCAATTCTATCGAGAGTTATCGTCTGGAATGACACATACATATATAAATATATAAATATATAAATATATATATAAATATATATATAAATATATATATAAATATATATATATATACATATAATTTTTGGTGTCTTTCGGCAGTGAATTCAGGATGGTCTGAAACGGATTTTGGTATAAAAATCTTTCGGAAATTCGAGTTTTAAAAATTTTGGACCGAGAACAATAGCTTCCTTTTCTTCGAAAATTCGCTAAAATATGAGTTTAATTTTTGTTTTCTTTATATTGAAAAAAATGTAATTCACAGAGGAAGAAAAGATTGCTAGAAGATGGAAGGGAAGAAGGAGGGAGGGGAAAGATATGAAATGTCCTAATGCGTTGCAGACTTGTATGCAAGCGTTTTGGTTTCCTCATAACATAGTAACCATTTGTCCTAGAGACTTGAATTGGTCTTTTTTGTATTATTTTCAAATTAACTTTGATCATTGGTAGTGCCATTTAATCGTCTTGATCCACGTGTTGACACTTTTTATAGTGTTATTCTACAAACTGATGGTGATTTCAGACGTTTCGCAGGTTTTTGACTCATACAAAATCAATTTTGGGAGCTGAACATCTGGTACAACCTCAATTTTCCACTCCTTGGCCAAAATCGACCTCATATTCGATCTTCTCGCCCCCAAAAACATGGAAAACGATACCTCAAAAGCTCATGTTACCAACATGTTGCTAAAACGCAAAAAGTACCTATTTTTACACACATTTTCACTCACAACACCCCTGGGTATATTCCGATCGGGCTGAAAAGTTTCGGGACACAACTAGGGCCCAAATAGAGCATGTGTGCGAAAGAACGACTTTTTTAGACCGAAAATGAAGCCTGTACACGTGATACGGCGGACGGCGTACGGCGGACGGCGGACGGACATTGCATTTTTTGAATCTACGCACCTTGAAACGGAAAAGAAAAAAGTTTGAGGGGGGGTTATAAAAATTTTTTGCTGAGCGATTACATAGGTGTATTATTCAGAGAATAATAAACCAAAAGTAACGTCACTTAACTTAGCACAACGCGAAATCCATTCCATTCCATAGCATAGGTAGGTAAGACTCACTTTTTTATCCTTAGTTGATATCGCAACAATCTAGCAAATTCTTTGAAAGACGCTTGGAGTAACTTTGAAAGACGCTGGCGATGGCGAGGACCGACGACACATGACGCGTTAAAAAAAAAGACAAAACGCGGCAAAAAAGCTGTGCACTGTTACCCCTGAGTGAGGTTAAAGACGATTCCTAAAGTTTGTGCCCTGGGAGATAACGCGCCTTATGTATAAAGCCGAATAAGTCGAACTTAATAAGTTATGTGCTTTCCCGAGAACAACATTAAAATGTCTCAGCATTCCAGTACGTACTTGATCATTATTTTATGCAATATTTCCATCGAACGTAGACAAATTCAGCTACTGTAGTGATCAATATATCTACCTATTTGTACATGGGTTTGGCATGCTGCAAAGGTTGTTACCTACATGATTTCAGTGTACCTAATCAATGAAATATTCTTTTTGATAGGATTTCGGTACAAGATTTCAATGTGCCTAATCAATGGGAAACCCATGAAGTATTCTTTTTATGTTTGGAGGAATCAAATGCGGGTCTTTTTGTTTTTCAAATTGCAATGGTGCACGAAAAAATATTCCTTCAAATGTTAAGTGTTGATAGTTTCCGATAACAAACAAAATAAATAGTAATAAAGAACAAAACGTGTAGTTTCTTTGGATAGCGGAAACTGAGTGGAAATCCACACCATCCTATGTCTCAAAATACGGTATTTTCCCTGCCGAATCAATTATTTCGTACCCATTCAAGGTAGGTCCAAGTTCATTTCTCCGTCGGAGAAATCCTAATCATCCATTTCTATGTCACTATCCATGAAAAAACGAATGAAAACACTCGCTACTCGCCAAGTTTGGGCACAAATAGGAACAGAAAAAACGAAAATGCAATATGGCTGCCCGGTAATCAGGCTTTGACTGGGCAGTTAAATTTTTAACTAGAGCTTCGATCTCCAGTTAAAGATTGTCACTGATTAGCGATAATCAGCTGCTAAAGTGAATTGATAAACGGGTATATCAGAGATTTGACTTAGTCAGACTTTAATCGGGCTTGCAAATGTGATTGATAAACCGGCCCTGACACTGGATGCGGTAAAACAGCCGAAACGTCCTCTCGACAAATGACCCAGTAGGTAACTATTTGTTGTGCGGTTGCCGAAATGTTTTCGAACCCTAGCCATTTCCGAAAAACGGTTTATCGAGATAGAGTGTGTCGCGATCTACATAATATGTATAGAATAGTACATATCATATTATATAGAAGGGTTATCTATACGTAGAGCTGTGATCTGTAACAGAAGGGTATTCTGTACAAAATAATAAACCGCTGTGCAGGGATTTGCAGCGTTTTTCAAATAGAATAATATCACAGAACAACCAACTCGAATTCATACAGCCATCCTTGGTTATAATCAGATGCTCCCTAGTGATGATATCTGAGCTGAATGTATACAATTTCATTCACCCTCCTGTTGATGAGGGCTGTCGTGCAAACTTCGGGGCCTTACTGTGAACGTACAATGCTCCGGGTGGTCTCAAAAAACTCCGAAGTTCAAGAACTATTTAAAACCGTAAAACAATTCGAGGTAATTCCGTCCTGGAGATTTCAACCCCTATTTTTCACAAAAATTAGTCGAAATTTTTCGCAAAATTTCTACTACTATTTTACGTTTCAAACATCAAGCAATATTTTTGGTTCCGTGTATGCCTGTCTGTCTGTGGTCAATTCTTTGTAACGTCAATAACTACCCGAAGTACTGGTAGAAATGGGCTGAAGTTTTGAGGTACGCGGGTTGGTTCGCAGATGGTCCCGCATCAGAATCATTGAAATCGTGCCGTAAATTTTGTATGCGCATGCGCAATTGTGAAATAATTGAAACGCCCACAACTACCTCAAATGTCGCTGAAACGAGTTCAATCGTGGAGGGTCGATCAGGAATAATACATTGACAGTTGAACATGAATTTCATTGGAATCATGCTGTAACTTTCCTCTGCGCATGCGCGAACATGAAATGTTGACCATTTCCTTGTAACGCTTCCAACTACGCGAAAAATAGTCGTAGAGAGCTGAACGTACACGACTTATTCTGTTAGTCCATGTGACCTGAGTCGTTTAGTTATTAACCCATTCACTGACACTCCACCTGTCCACTGAATGAACCTACCCCACTAATCTATACTATTAAGGGAGGAAGCTATACTGCCTACTCGAACTGGCAGACTTTTTCCTATATGTTCATATTATTTACAAGCAGGATGTTCACGACCAAAACAATCATCCATATCTGGCGAAAAATTTGGAATATGTTGAGGGTCCTACTCAGGTTCAGCGACGATCAGAATTTCAAAAATGACCGGGTGGGGGGTTCGTGGGGCCGCAATGGCGCGTTGAGATGGGGGCCGTAGAAAAATGAATTTTTGGTCACCTAATTGCAATAGCCGAACATTAGAGAGCTTATACTTCGACTCAGGTGGCATTTTTGTCGTGTTTGTGTGTGCGCGTGCGTGCTTTGGTAGGTAGATTATCTACCGCTAAGAACGTCCCTCCTAAATCAAGCTTATACTAACTTCAATAGAGTGATCTACACCGAAGGGGTATCTGTAGTATACAGGAAAATGATAAACCTTTGTGTAATAATTTGCAGCGTTTTTCATTGTAATTCCAAGCAATTTCACATGTGTGCCGCTCACCTATCACCACAAGCTTCACCGTTACAACATGATAAATATTACGATTTGGACGTTTTGCGCAGTAAACTACTTTTGGTTTATTATTTTCAATGATGAACCATTGGAATCGAGCATGAAAAAAAAATTCTTACCCCCCTCAAAATTTGATGGTTTACGTTTCAAGGTATGTAGAATCCAAAACTGCAATAAAAATATTTCTGTCTGTCCGCCGTACGGGCCACTTTTCTTAGTTACCATGAAACAAAATTGATGAAATTCGGGTTATAGGTTCCGTTCGGGGTCTAGTTGGTCCTCGAAGCTCGACGTTACTGTCAGTCATCTCAGTCATCTTTAAGGGGTTCAAAATAGGGGCTGAAATTTTCAAAACGCCGTAGCTCGAAAACTTTCGATAGAAGGGTATGGTTTTTTTACGTTATTAAATTTGTCTTGAGCTAAACCATTTTTTGAGACCACCCGGAGCATCGTACGTCCAGCCGTTCGTGAGCACCAAAAAGCTTCGTCAACACGATCGTGAATCAAACAGTATAAATCCGGCCCGGATATCATCACTAGGGAGCACCTGATTATAATCAAGGATGGCTGTATGAAGTCGAGTTGTTTGTTCTGCGATATTATTTCATTTGACAAGTGATGGACTATTGGATTTTGTTGGTAGGTACTTCTGAATCTTGAACAAACGTTGAAGTATTATTGATGGGTAAATTATTGCACAATGGCAAATAATTAACACACACCGGCAAATTATTACACAACGGTAAATTATTACACAACGGTAAATTATTACACCACGGTAAATTATTACACAACGGTAAATTATTACACCACGGTAAATTATTACACAACGGTAAATTATTACACAACTGTAAATTATTACACAACGGTAAATTATTACACAACGGTAAATTATTACACAACGGTAAATTATTACACATCGGTAAATTATTACACAACGGTAAATTATTGCACAACGGTAAATTATTACACCACGGTAAATTATTACACAACGGCTCATCTACCCAGAAGGGGCTGGATTTTGTTGATAGGTACTTTTGCAACTTGAACAACCGTTGAAGTATTATTGATGGGTAAATTATTACACAATGGCAAATTATGACCCAAATTACACAACGATAAATTATTACACAACGGTAAATTATTACACCACAGTAAATTATTACACAACGGCTCATCTACCAAGAAGGGGCTGGATTTTGTTGATAGGTAGGTACTTTTGGAACTTGAACAACCGTTGAAGTATTATTGATGGGCAAATTATTACACAACGGTTCATTATTCTATCTCCGTAGAAGGGGAATCTATACAGGTAAATTATTACACAACGGTTTAGGTAGGTACCTAGTAACGAGTAGGGGGGGGGGGGGGGGTTAGGTGCTAACCTACGGAGGGTCCGCGATCTACATAATATGTGTGTAGAATAGTACACATGTTATATAGAAGGGTTATCTATACGGAGAGCTGTGATCTGTAACAGAAGGGTATTCTGTACAAAATAACAAACCGTTATGCAGGGATTTGCAGCGTTTTTTTTGTTGTTGCTGCGAGCGCTTTCGTGGCTTGCTTTGGGAATCTGATGCAGTTTTTGTACTGCTGACAGTGATACAAAAGACATCGCGGTTGGCTCACTCCCGTTGTAAGATCGGTCCTTCGTGCATACACAAAATGACTCAATAAACATCCATTCAGATAGGTAGCTTCCACAACTATTGAATCCGTCCTTCTGAATCCAAAATCTCGTGCACGCGCTTACCAAACTTAGAAAATCGGTTACCACATTACCTAGTCATCGAGTTCAACACTCGACAAAACGGCTGGAAGCTATTACGTAGACTCCCAGGAAAATCCCTGGAAACCTGATTTGAATACCGCGGGATTATCAGACAGTGGAACACCTCCAGAAACCATTCGTTGTCGGGAATAGCGTGTGCTGGTTTTAATACTAGAATTTATTGCTTGGTTATTTAAGCCCATCCGAACCCGAAGGCGAGAAACGTTTGGGGAAAGGGACTTAGAGTTAAAACTCTAATTTTATCCTGGTTTCGAGGTAAGATATCCTGGTTAGACTATCTGAGTAGATTGATAAAATTACAGTTGTGTAACTGAATAATTTTAGAATCAACTCAGCGAGAGATTCATGACTATGGGATAATTACGTCAAATTAAAATAGGAGAATTCACCGATGGTGCAGAGGTCTGAATCTACAGATAATAAGAGTGACTGATGGCTCCTCTGCTTAATTTGTCCAACATTTTTATTTCAATAAATATTCATTGTTTTATTCAGCTACATAACAGTTAAAATTAAAAAAAGGTTCACTGCCTGTATTATACTCTAGTGTACGTATCTATTTAGGTAACTTTCTGTTGTTTTGTGGTTGTATATTCATTCTTTTTGTAGGGCTGATGATGGGCATAACAGCCTGAAACCGGTCTCCATGCCGTTATGTTTATACGTTGAAGTAAACATTTTAGACAAATTAAGCAGAGGAATCATCACTCATCCAGATCTCCTGTACACCAAATTAGTTTTCGGTGTTTAAATCTAGCTAATTGAATAGCAAAAATTATCCAAATAAAGATTGAGTTCATATTTACCTAACAGGAACTTATCACAGGTGGTATCGGAATGGGAGAACAGCAAGCTAATTTTCAATATGGCAGAAATGGTTCTAAGTATATAAATTATATCGGAGAAATCTAGGTTCCCTCTCAACTTTATTACTTTGAAGAAAAGCGAAATTACGTAATTATATAAATGGTAATATTTTTGTTTTGGTGGTATTTTTCATTATTTATCTATTTTCTTAATTCTTGTATATCTAGAACCTTAAACTCAAACAAGTAGGCATATACAGGGTGTCTCAAAAGTTGTTAACCCCCCTGCTAAAATCCTTACGTGACAAGGAAAAAAAATCTTTCTTTTCGGAATCAATGTATTTTTTTCTGAGGATCTCAAATATCGTATTTTTGTGCACGTGCGCATGCGCAAAACATGCTTTTTCATGCAACTTACTTTCATACAACATGCAACTTTCTTATTTCAAATGGGAACCCCCATTTTTTATTGCAGATTCGGATTCTACGTAAAATTTCATGAATGTTTGACTCCTCAATTGATTTTTTTACTGCGCGCAACCCGCCTCCCAGGGCGCTCAAAGTTGCGCAAACCAACGATTGGGCCCAAAATCAGATTTTTGAAAACCCCAAGTGTGGCACATGTTTTTTCATTATTTTTCGACGCTGAATCACGTGGTGGTATCCATTTTTGAATTTCATTGGAATTTTTGAAATAGCGGCCGAAAAGTTAGCCGTTGTTTTTAGCGAAAAGTCGCTCTTTTTTTCGTCCTCATGAGTTATGAAGCGATTTTAATTAGTTCGGAAAGCTAAATAATGTTACTTTCTTTCCCTCCTTCTTCCTCAACCGGGCTGGGGACCGGCTACGCCGAATTTAAAAGAAAAAAAAACCAGTCATGCAGCATGACTTAATGAGCGAATTTTCAAAGAAATATTCGAATTAATGGCTATGGTTTTGAATAAAGGAAAACTTCGGTCTAAAATTTGGTTTTCTATGTATATTCTCTTCGTATTTATTTTAATTTGTACGTTTTGTCCATCCTGATTCTACCGTTTGTTTATTACGTAATTGTACTAAGTGCTTATTTATTTGATCGCTGTGGGCTCATATTAGGTAGGATAGGGTAGTTAGGACTTTTGACTTACCTACTCAAGAGAGTGCAGTAGGTAAAGGAGTTGTTATAGAAAATCATGAGTGCTTCAAGTGCAGGTTGTTTTTCATGCAGGCTCAATCTTGAAATAAACTATGAAGGAAGGATGTGGTTTCTGGAAGGATCACTTGGAAGAACATGTGGGTGCTACGTTGAAATATTGTTCTATTCTAGTATTCAACATTGAGTGGACCTAAAACTGCTTGAGAATTATTGGAATCGAAAGTTGCCTGTACGGATACATCGCAACTTTCCATTCCACGTTATGGTTCACGATGTAAACAGGACCAATGGTGCAGTATAATTCGGATCGGTACCTAAGCACCTCTCATGTGATTTCCATATTGTTTTGTAGAAATACAAAAGTTGGTCGTCCAACCTAAATTATAAGAGAAGTAAGACTGTGTGATGATTTTTCTGCACATTGATACTCTGGTTTCTTCATTGAACCATGGACGTATTGCTATGGGGGTCGTTTCTCATTTGTATACCGGTAGATCACCTGCCTACTTTGAGTTGAATCAACTGAAAGACTACCTTTGCTCATTGAGTCCCCTCTACTGAGTCACCTTACTCTTTATTTAATGTAAAATATCTAAAGAGACGAGTTTTTTTAGTCCAATGGAATGGAGAATTTGAATAAAAGTTAAATAGGTATAATCGCAAAGGAAATGACGTAAGAATTTTAGGACTCAGAAGATAATCATCATTAGCAAAGGCGTAGTCATAATGACCGGTTGTTAAAATTGAGCTGAAAATTATCAGAGCCTGATTAAAAAAAAAACAAGGTAATATGAACACTTCTGATCCTGGCAGGGTCGCCAGATGTCTAAAATCAGGAACTGTCTAGGAAAGAACTGCGTTAAAATTGGTTGGGAAACCTAGGGAGATATTTTAGGCACAGTGTTTTACAGTCAAAAGCTGATATAATAATACTATAACGTCTTCCTTCTAGTAATACGTGGGCCGGTACTTGTCTATCTATGAAGGTATCATAACAATTATATGTCAAATGGGAAATTCAAGGAGTTGTACTAATCGTTTGCCTCCCCCTTTTTTGCTTCGAACTCTCGTCTTCAATTAATACTTCTCACATTTTTCAATCTGACCACTCTAAGGGGGTGGGGGGGGGGGGGGGGTAAGAGTTTAAAGATTATCCTAGTTTTGGGTAATTTTTGCGCACTTTAAATGCTCTAATTTAAGAACGGATTTAGATATCTAAAATCCAAATTCACCATCGTGTTCAGCGTGCAAAAACCTTTAAAATGAGGGGTCACTTGTTAGAAAATAACATTTTGGGGATTTTTAGCGAATTTTCAAAGAAAATGAAGCTATTGCAATGGCTTCGAAATTTAAATAATATAAATTTTTGGAAATTTTCTTCATAGAAATCCGTTTCAGACCATTCTAAAACGATTCCTGAAATTTAACACTTTTTTATATGTATATATATATATATATATATATTTATTTATATATGTGTCACTCCAGACGATAACTCTCGATAGAATTGAGATAAACAGCTCAAATTTGCACAAAAAATCTATCTTGGCAATCGAAAGGCTAAGTTCGAAGATGGGCGAAATTGGCCTACTCTAAGGAGGGTTTTGGCGCATTTAAAGTGCGCAAAAATTACCCAAAAATCCCCAAAATGTTATTTTCCAACAAGTGACCCCTCATTTTAAAGGTTTTTGCACGCTGAACACGATGGTGGAATCGGATTTTAGATATCTTGATCCGTTCTCAAATTAGAGCATTTAAAGTGCGCAATAATTACCCAAAAATCCCCAAAATGTTATTTTCTAACAAGTGACCCCTCATTTTAAAGGTTTTTGCACGCTGAACACGATGGTGGAATCGGATTTTAGATATCTTGATCCGTTCTCAAATTAGAGCATTTAAAGTGCGCAAAAATTACCCAAAAATCCCCAAAATGTTATTTTCCAACAAGTGACCCCTCATTTTAAAGGTTTTTGCACGCTGAACACGATGGTGGAATCGGATTTTAGATATCTTGATCCGTTCTCAAATTAGAGCATTTAAAGTGCGCAAAAATTACCCAAAAATCCCCAAAATGTTATTTTCTAACAAGTGACCCCTCATTTTAAAGGTTTTTGCACGCTGAACACGATAGTGAAATCGGATTTTAGATATCTTGATCCGTTCTCAAATTAGAGCATTTAAAGTGCGCAAAAATTACCCAAAAATCCCCAAAATGTTATTTTCTAACAAGTGACCCCTCATTTTAAAGGTTTTTGCACGCTGAACACGATAGTGAAATCGGATTTTAGATATCTAAATCCGTTCTTAAATTAGAGCATTTAAAGTGCGCAAAAATTACCCAAAACTAGGATAATCTTTAAACTCTTACCCCCCCCCCCCCCCCACCCCCTTAGAGTGGTCAGATTGAAATATGTGAGAAGTATTAATTGAAGACGAGAGTTCGAAGCAAAAAAGGGGGAGGCAAACGATTAGTACAACTCCTTGAATTTACCCACAGCGATCAAATAAATAAGCACTTAGTACAATTACGTAATAAACAAACGGTAGAATCAGGATGGACAAAACGTACAAATTAAAATAAATACGAAGAGAATATACATAGAAAACCAAATTTTAGACCGAAGTTTTCCTTTATTCAAAACCATAGCCATTAATTCGAATATTTCTTTGAAAATTCGCTCATTAAGTCATGCTGCATGACTGGTTTTTTTGGGTAATTTTTGCGCACTTTAAATGCTCTAATTAGAGAACGGATCAAGATATCTAAAATCCGATTCCACCATCGTGTTCAGCGTGCAAAAACCTTTAAAATGAGGGGTCACTTGTTGGAAAATAACATTTTGGGGATTTTTGGGTAATTTTTGCGCACTTTAAATGCGGCTTAGAGTAGGCCAATTTCGCCCATCTTCGAACTTAGCCTTTCGATTGCCAAGATAGATTTTTTGTGCAAATTTGAGCTGTTTATCTCAATTCTATCGAGAGTTATCGTCTGGAGTGACACATATATAAATATATATATATACATATAAAAAAGTGTTAAATTTCAGGAATCGTTTTAGAATGGTCTGAAACGGATTTCTATGAAGAAAATTTCCAAAAATTTATATTATTTAAATTTCGAAGCCATTGCAATAGCTTCATTTTCTTTGAAAATTCGCTAAAAAATTAATTAAATTTCCTTCTTTAAAAAACGAGAAAAAAAACTTTAAAGCAGCTGCTCGAAAAGCCGGCCTCCTTGCTGCAAGCAAAGTTCTGCCCGATTGCGCCAATGTTCGTGAAGAGCACGCTGAATAGATTCGGCTCGTGCAGCATCCGTTATTCGTCCCTTCAGTTCCTCGACGGTCTGAACTGGGGTATGATCCTCATACACCTTGTCCTTGAGGGAACCCCAAAGGAAAAAGTCGAGCTGCGTGAGGTCGGGGGATCGAGGAGCCCAAGGAACTAATTAAAATCGCTTCATAACTCATGAGGACGAAAAAAAGAGCGACTTTTCGCTAAAAACAACCGAATTTTCGGCCGCCATTTCAAAAATGCCAATAAAATTCAAAAATGGATACCACCACGTGATTCAGCGTCGAAAAATAATGAAAAAACATGTGCCACACCTGGGGTTTTCTAAAATCTGATTTTGGGCCCAATCGTTGGTTTTCGCAACTTTGAGCGCCCAGGGAGGCGGGTTACGCGCAGTAAAAGAATCAACTGAGGAGTCAAACATTCATGAAATTTTACGTAGAATCCGAATCTGCAATAAAAAATGGGGGTTCCCATTTGAAATAAGAAAGTTGGTGCGCATTGCGCATGTTTTGCGCATGCGCACGTGCACAAAAATACGATATTTTAGATCCTCACAAACAATACATAGATTCCGAAAAGAAAGATTTTTTCCCTTGTCACGTAAGGATTTTAGCAGGGGGGTTAACAACTTTTGAGACACCCTGTATATATACGCAATATGCTTTATTGCTGTCAGATAGGGAATCTGTACGTTGAAATATTTTGATAATAAGGGACGTAGGTGCGTATTTGAGGTGTGCTTGTGTAGTTTTGATTTGGGATTTTGATCTGATTGTTTCGTATCTTTTTTCATAGTGCAGTTATTCAAATGATCCCTATCCAGCAAACACAAGCAGTAAAAGTTGCTTGTCTGAGTAAAAACTCGAAAATTAGATAGCTGTACCAGTTTTCGAGCTTCACTATTTTTGTAAATTACTGCCCATAGAGTATTTTTATCTTGCGCGAGGGGTGTAGAATGAAGTTTGCAACTTATATAAAGAGCAACTCGTGCGGATGTCATGAAGATTTTCATAGCCATATATCGATGAAATTACCGATGGAAATGAGCTGACAACGAACTTTTTTCCGCCCGGAATAAAAAAGTATCCTACTTACTTTATTCACGGTAGCATTTCATATAAGGTCAGGATCGATTCGACTAAATACACCTACCGCCCTTCGCATAAGTATGAAATCATATATTTTTAGGCGAAGAATGATGACTCAAGATTGTGTTTGCTAAAGGCGTGTACCCTCGTTAACCGAAAATAGGCTCCTCAACGACTTGTTCGATATGCCCAACATCTTGCACCTCAACGTTTTCGTACTTAAGATGAATCCGGAAGTGACTTTCCTGACTACTAATAGTACCTACTGGCAAATGATTTAAATTCCATCAAACGCAGAAATAAGAATAAATGAGGCGTCCTAGCGATTGCGCCTGCCGTTTATTCGCTGCTAAACGCAAAGCAAGTATATTTTGAGGGATAGTATCAGTGATCGATCCTCAAAGCAGAAAGCGCGTTTTGGAATTGAGCATTTTTTATATAAAAATAATTATGCTTTCTGATTATTCAATTTTGTAGCATTGTGACACATGTAAGGGTAATTTAGCTCTGTGAAACCCCCATGATTGCCAAACCAATTCCCAATAGTCAACTCCTAACTTTCTGAAAAACTTGGTCCGCACCCAAGGCTCCTTAATTGCCATGGATGGTAGATAATAATTCAGGAAGAGATAGGTATGTTTGGTAGAAAATATAAATGTAAATACGCAGCTCACCATTAACTTGGAGACCATTCGAGAATCCCACAGGAAAGGCCTAACGGAAGGAGTACAAATTGTTATAATGTTTGCTTCTCGCCCATTGCGAAAACCGTATGTATAAAACATCGTAATGGCCGTTGGACAGATTCAGATCGCAGTGAATAAAAGAACGGTCTTGAGTGACTATGGCCATCTTCCTCCTTGAATCACCCGAATTGGGCATTGATGGGCCCCAAATCGATTCTGTATTATGAGAGCCATCACTGCTACTCCCACGAAAAGGTAGAATCATTTGTATAAGGTGTGAGCCCGTTTACAAGAACCTTGATCGATAATCAATCAGTCAATAATTCATATTTTCTCGTTATGTACAATAATTTAGAAGGAGCATGAAGCAAACCTGTTGCTTTCATATCTACCAAGTTATTTTCTTGTGTTTTTGAAAACTGTGGATGCTTCGTTAACGTGAAGAAGGCTCAAATAACGCAGTCAAATTTGTCTTTTCAACGTGTATTCATTAGTTTTTCGCTTCCTCGCCCTTTTGGGAAATTTTTGTTACCTTCCTCAGGCAGGTAGATATGTTATGAGCGAAGAACACATATATGCGTCATATTGAAAAATCGGGCGAACACGTCAGAAAAACCCACTGCCATCAAACAAATTTTCCCCAGGCATCGAAGAAAGGTAGGTGGCGAGACTTATTTCTATCACCGAGGTTCTTTTGTGCTATAAAATTTTTAATTTTAATAATATCAACCCTATGGGTTTTGTAAGTTTAAATCTCGCGAGGGAACTTTTGCTTTATAAGCTTTCTAGGTACCTATATTTTCATAAATATTTTAAAATTTTAATTTATCAATTTTTTGTGGAATTGGCGTCGGTGTGACGACTGTTCTGCTCCGGCTTTACGTTGTGACTCTGAGTTTTCCCATGTTCCTTCGAACTTTTCAGTTGGCAGGCATAATGTTTAATATTATATAGACAGTGTTCAATTTTAATTTATTTTTTTCACTTGCGAATAAATGGATTCTTTCTTTCTTTCTTATGCCCTTTCTCACTGTCCCAAACAACTTTTTCAGGCTCATACATCCAAAATAGGTATTCATCAAAAACACATACCCCTTCATTTCTTACTAAGACTCACCTAATCCTGCCCTGATCACTAAATAAATAAAAAATAAAATAAATTTAAAAAATAGCAACAATCGCTCGAAAATTCATAAAAATCCTACTGCAACTTTTTTTTTACCTACCACCCCCAACATGCAAAAACGACGGCCTTCCAAAAAAAAAATTTTTTTAAACAAAACTTTAATTACAGTTCTGAACCCTGAAAATAGCCATGGCTGCCTCACAAAACTACTAAATTTTACAATAACTGGGTACAACAAACACAAAATATATATCTAGATCTCTACTTAGGATTCCTGAATTTATGTTTCAACAGATAAATTTTACAGGTGATTTGCATTGACCACAAACTGACCATTTCACTACCTACTTTGAAGATGTGGAAAACTTTAGGAAAGAGCCAAGGAATATGATTTGATGTTGTAATTTTGCAAATCCACCTCGGAACAACCTTTGGTGTTTTTATTTAGGTTTGGTTCTACACAGAAGTGAACGAACCTAGGTAGGTATATTATGGTCAGTCATCAGGTGACAAAAAACCAGGTTTTCTTGTTCATAGTGTAAACGGTATGTCCTCAGTAACAACGAGTCGTTTATTAACTCGTTGCTTTTTTCGGAATGGTGGCTACGGACACGCGCTGTTGTTATCAACGTGATTGTAAAAGAATGTGAACAGTAGGTAAGTAGATACAACGAACAATTGCAACGTTGTCTCGCATAGGAGGTACCTACTTGCAACAGCGGAAAATGAAACAGGAGTTTGCCTTAGATCACATTCTAAGGTAAGTAGGTGATTCACTAATGAAAATATACGCCGGCTTCCACAAACGAGGGATATGAGCCTCCCAAAGTGGATAACTGTGTTCGTTTGGGAAGAGGAGGTCTTCGAGCTTGGTTTAAAGCAATGTACCTACAACACGACTCACGGAAATCTCTGAACTCTGTCGTGTTGTGTAACTGACAAAGTAATGAGTTAAAAGAACGCAATTATGGATGGGGTTAACTGCAGAAGAAAAATAAAAGGTCCTTGGATCTGAAGAGTTTGACAAGAAAAACGTTGCAAAGTCCTTGTCAAATGGGTTTATTATTCTACTGGACACACCTACAGAAATGCTGGCAGCTCATTTATTGTTGCTTTCATATAAAATAATTGAAATAGCTATTTCTGATGGATTCCACCAATTTTGGCCCCCAAAACACGAATTAGGTACGCACCTTTTTTTCTTTTTTTCCAAATTATCTGTGATCATTGGTAGTGCCATTTAATGGTCTTGATCCACGTGTTGACACTTTTCCTAATGTTATTATACAAATTGATGGTGATTTCAGACAGTTTTCTAGATTTTTGACTCATAAAAAACCAATTTTGGGAGCTGAACCTTTGGTAAAACCTCAATTTCCACGTCTTTGGTCAACATCGACTTCATATTCGGTCTTCTCGTCCTCAAAAACATGGAAAAAGATACCTCAAAAGCTCATGTTACTAAGATGTTGCTAAAACGCAAAAATTACCTATTTTTACACACATTTTCACTCATAACACCCCTGGGTATACTCCGATCGGGCTGAAAAGTTGCGGGACACAACTAGGGCCCAAATGGAGCATGTGTGCGAAAGAACGAATTTTTTAGACCGAAAATGAAGTCGGTACACGTGACACGGCGGACGGCGTACGGCGTACGGTGGACGGCGGACGGACATTGCATTTTTGGAATCTACGCACCTTGAAACGGAAAAGAAAAAATTTTGAGGGGGTGTTATAAAAATTTTTTGCTGAGCGAATACATAGGTGTATTATTCACAGAATAATAAACCAAAAACATTTTTCAAGACAGCTTCCTCATAATCGTAATCGGATAATTAAAACTAGTTTGCGCGCAGCAAAATTTCACGTACTTCTTGGATGTAACCCTCACTTATCCTCTAAATTTAGCTCATTCCGATCATTTTTCCAAAATGCTACAAAATGATTACACAACGGTTTATTATTTTCCTCTATAGATAGGTACATCACATTCTGCGTACATCACTGAATTCCTGTTACAGTAAGCACACTCAAACAAATATGCAATTTTCCACCGCCACCATCTCCTGTAGCGCGCCATCTCGGCCCAACAAACCTTATTCCAGCAGATACTGACGGTGTGAGCGTAGGTAGGTTATTATTGCTGAATTTAGCAGTTCTATTAGCAGCTCTACTTCTGTTCTCTGTGACCTTATTCAAGAGTGGCAATAAATTATAACATCAACTAAGCAGGTGATGGGGTATGGGCATGACAAAAGCGGTTTATATTATTCTTAAATTAAAGGAGGTTCCATTTTAAGAATTTTGAGGGCGTAATGGCTTTGGGGGAATAGGTGCCCGAAACTTCAATGGACTTGGGAACAAGAAATGCAGTGGTTTTGGGGTCAGGAGTGCGAAGGAGATATCGTAAACATGATGGGTTAGGGTTCAAGCCGTTATCTCTATTGTTCGGTTCCGACGATCGCTGGCCAGTCAGTGCTAATGATGGACGTGCGAAAAGACGAATTTCTTACCTTTCCAACTCGTCGCGGGAAGAAAGCGGTCGTTCTTGTGAATTTTAAATATTCTGAATACCGAACCATGGCGAATGGTACAATTAGTTATAGGTGCGTAAATCGTTCTTGCAATGCTGCCATTTACATGAACCCCACTTCCACGCGTGTGCTGTTTAGAAGGGACGATCACACACATAACGCAATCCCTGACGAGGACATTGAGCGTGAGAAGGCAAGTACCAATCCACTTAATCGGTTATTATTCATTTCGAGACATTAGCCCTGGAGTACTAAACCTCAATTTAGGTACCTTGTTACTAAACCTTCGTCATTGTGACTAACAGTACCTAAAAATCAATTAAAAGAGTAACAAGAAGAAGTAAAATAACTTACATAAAATAAATAACTTACAATAACTAAAATAACTTACTAAAATAACTTACATAAAATGACTTCAAATTAACTGTATTGATTTTAAAAATAGCTTAGAAAACAAAAAACAATAAGATGTATAAAATTTGTATTAATTTGTTTATTGTTTTTGTTTATTTGTTTGTTTAGGTTCGGAGTGCCCTGAAAGCTACAGCGCGAGAAGATTTGTTTAGGAAACCGAATAAATTGATTCGCGAACAGCTTCAATCTTCGGAAACTTCTCTGCTGGAGCACGCAGACTTCAAAAGGCTCAGAGAGAGTGTGTACGGGAGTACACGACAGGTTTTGCCCATTGCGCCTCAAACCGTTGAACAATGCCTGACACAATTGAAGGAAATTGAAATTTCGGTTGGCAATGAGAAGTTCTGTTACGTGATTCCCCCAATCTCATTGATACTCATTTTGAAGGCTTGTCGCCTTGACCCCAAACCCATTAGATTTTCGGGTTTTCTTGTTCCCAAACCCATTGAGATTTGAAACCAAACCCATTGAAATTCCAGTCCCATTCCCCCAAACCCGTTGCACCCAATTTTGAGACGAACCACGCTCCTACGACGAATGGTTATTTTTCTATGATTTTTCCAAGATTCCAGCACTTGTTAAGTCATTGCACCCCTCTCGCCAGCCCCCCCCCCCCCCCCCCCCCCCCCCAATGACGTAGAAAGTGCGGCAATATTTGAAAAAATCATAGAAAAAGAACTAACTTTCCCTGCTAGGAGAATGCTTTGGTCTCAAAATGCTTAGGATAGAACCTGCTTACATTTAAAAAAGAAATAAATAAATAAGGTGCGCATTAACAGTGAAATCGGATACACAATATAATTAAGTAATTTTACCTATAGGTTCTTCCCACTACTTCTACAGCATACTAGGTTTTAAGGTGTTTTGCAATACCAGTGAGTAGCCTCCCAACTAGCACCTAATACAACCAGCTGGGAGGCGAAGGAAGAAACCTACCGATCTCAAGGGAGATCTCAAGGGGTTACTGCAGAAGAAAAATAAAAGGTCCTTGGATCTGAAGAGTTTGTCAAGAAAAAACGTCTTTCAAGACAGCTTCCTCATAATTGTGATCGGATAATTAAAACTAGTTTGCGCGTGGCAAAATTTCACGTACATCTTGGACGTAACCCTCACTTATCCTCTAAATTTAGCTCATTCCGATCATTTTTCGAAAATGTTACAAAATTATTACTTAAAGGTTTATTATTTTCCTCTATAGATAGGTACCCCTTCTGCGTACATCACTGAATTCCTGTTACAGTTAGCACACTCAAACAAATATGCATTTTTCTACCGCCACCATCTCCTGTAAAGCTGCGTCCACACTATGCCGGGCGGCAAAGCCGCCTGGGAAAGCCGCCCGGCGTTGCGTTCGGGCCGGCACGTCCACATTGTACTCTGCAGTGTGGACGCTCCCGCGGCTCGGCTTGGGCTTCGGGCCGGCTTTTACGGTCAGTCTCATCATGAGTGTCAACGACGACGATGCCGTTCTTGCTGCTGCGGGTGCAGTGATCATCGCAGCTGGAGCTCAAAGCCTCCGAAGAAGACCACGGCGGATTTTTCTTTCCAACTCATCCTTGTCTACACCAAACGACACTGCGATCTCCATGAATCCGTCGTGGCGTTTGTTTTTCTCCTTGTAGTCGCGGTGGGAACTGTCCCACAAGTTGGGACGGTCCCTGTAGAGCTCGATGAGCGACAGAGTTTCCTCATCGGACCACTTTTTCACCATATTTCTCAAAAATATCACCAGCACACCCGCACTTGATCCGCTTCGGATGAAAACTGAAATGAAAATGCCGGGCGATAAGCCGAGACACGCGTCCACATTATGCCGAGCGGCTTAAAGCCGCGGCGGCTCCTTTGATCCCGATCGGCACGAGGCGGGTTCGATTCGGGCCGGCTTTCGGGGAACCCGGGCGCGGCACGTCCATACTTCTTCCGCTTTGCTGCCCTGCCTGTGCCGGCCCATGCCGCCCGGCATAGTGTGGACGCAGCTTAACGCGCCATCTCGGCCCAACGAACCTCATTCCAGCAGATACTGACGGTGTGAGCGTAGGTAGGTTATTATTGCTGAATTTAGCAGTTCTATTATTAGCTCTACTTCTGTTCTTTGTGACCTTATTCAAGAGTGGTAATAAATTATAACATCAACTAAGCAGGTGATGGGGTACAGGCATGACAAAAGCGGTTTATATTATTCTTAAATTAAAGGAAACGGTTCCATGTTGAGAATTTTGACACGAACCACGCTCCTACGACGAATGGTTATTTTTCTATGATTTTTCCAAGATTCCAGCACTTGTTAAGTCATTGCACCCCTCTCGCCAGCCCCCCCCCCCCCCCCCAACAGTCATCATAGAAAAAGAACTAAATTTTCCTGGTAGGAGAATGCTTTAGTCTCAAAATGCTTAGGAGAGAACCTGCTTACATTTAAAAAATAAATAAATAAGGTGCGCGTAGACCATTATTCAACATTAATAGTGAAACCGGATACACAATATAATTAAGTAATTTTACCTATAGGTTCTTCCCACTACTTCTACAGCATACTAGGTTTTGAGGTGTTTTGCAATACCAGTGAGTAGCCTCCCAACTAGCACCTAATACAACCAGCTGGGAGGCGAAGGAAGAAAACTAGATCTCAAGGGAGATCAGTGAGATCACAATATTGATTTTTTTGGTAGATCTGATTCACAGGTTATTCAAGTCAAACACCAATCACCTAGGACCTACTGTATGTGAGAGGTTTCAGGATCGAGGGGGTGATATAGTGGGCTGGTACCTGTGGGTGTACATGGGTACTGTGAGTTGTAGGTGCTGCGTTGAAAACATTCCCTGTCACATCCTCCTGGGGACAGACAAGACTAAAGTTTTGGAATAGGTAGTAGGTATAAATCAACTGCAGGTAGATCAAAACAGGTAGCAGGTAGGGTCAAAACGTGCTGTCTTCTCCCAACTTCTTCATGGAAGGAGACCCCCAGCTGGATCACAAAACCTGTGACAGGCAGTACTAGGTACACCTACCTGGCTGTTCCAAGAATTCGATAATTTATTGCCCTAGCATGTGACAAACATGTTTCAACTTGGTTGGAAATTGGTCTGATAACAATAGCAGATCTCGGAACTGTTTACCGTTGGAGACATGCAAGCCTGCACCTGGCCCTGATTCTGGAAATAGATTTTTGAAATGCTGATGGGAAGGCCAACAGGTGGTGGGGTCCGTCCAACTACCTGCCAAAGTGGGGAAGGGAAGGTTTCCTTTGGTTCTGGAGTTTCAAGTAAACATGATCTGGCAGTTGTCCCTGCCATCCAGGGTTGCCAGATGTCACTATCCTGGGCTGCCAGATGTATAGAACCCCTTTTCTTGTTGCAAAACTGTTGAATTCCCACTCAGAAACTCGTATCAACTCATATACTTAGTAATTACCACTGTCATATCAACTCATATTATCCAATATTTTGGAACATTAAGTACCTACTCGTACATTATATTCAAAAGACGCCTCTACCTAAATGCTTTCCGGAGGAAAGCCTTCACCCAAAGCTCTATAACAAACAGTGAACGATTTCACTTTGATTTATTTATTTATTTGTAACCATTTGGCCATAATATTGCAATGGTTTTGACAAATTTTGAATGAGATTCTTCAGTGAGTACACTCTCCGTTCAAATCCTTTTAGAGCACCACGAAAAAAATTCAGTTTTTCTAAACTTTCCATAATACCTACCTGGGAGAACCAGGAGATAATGGACAGTTTTTGCTCAAATTCAAATTCTCCACTCACCTGGCTCACAAAAAAGCAGTTCCGTTTTGGTTTATTATTTTCAATAATGAACCATTGGAATCGAGCATGAAAAAAAAATTCTTACCCCCCCCCCCCCCCTCAAAATTTGATGGTTTGCGTTTCAAGGTATGTAGATAGGTTCCGTTCGGGGCAGGGTTGAAAAAAATCACGATTTAAAAAAAAATCAAATTAATCGGATTTTTTTTATATTTAAATCGGATTTTTTTTACTTAAATCGGATTTTTTTTTTTTTAAATCGGATTTTTTTTATTATACAAAATTTTCATTTTTTTGCAAAAGTTTTACATTGTAACATTAAAGTAAGCGATGTTGTTCATTGAGGAGATGGCATAAGAAGCATCTTAGAAATATGGAAATTTATAAGGAATAATCTACTGATAAACGGAGCAAAGAGATAGTGAAGGAGCAGAATAAAGAAATAAACACGCTTTCAAAAAAACGAAATTTATTAAATTTTGATCGCCTCGAGGCGCGTTCGGAAATTCGTGGAAATCGTGTCCGCCGACCGGTCCGGAATGGTTTACATACTTCATGGAAATACGTGAGCCGAACTTCTTCATATTGTGTTTCTTCATTTTTTCATTTTCCTTCTAAAAGTTCCTTTTGTGTTTAGTTGTCGGATACGATGAAGCTATTCTGCCGATCCCGAATAATTTCTCGTTTTGTAGAGAAAATTCACTTTTCCCCCCCCGTTTTTTCAACGGTTGATTTAAATCACGATTTTTATTGGCTGATTTAAATCGTGATTTAAATCACGATTTAAATCAATTTGATTTAAATCATGCAACCCTGGTTCGGGGTCTAGTTGGTCCTCGAAGCTCGACGTTACTGTGAGTCATCTCTAACTCACTTGTATCAAACTTCCGTACCGTAACACCGTTCCGTAACAAAAATCAATTAAAAACGTGATACGCACCTGTTCGGGATCGGGTTCGGGGCGGATCGCTCCGTTGGCGGTTTTTCCCCGTCGCATCAAAGGAATGATACGATACGAGGGTCGGATAGTGGCGACGGGGTCGAGCGCCGCGCCGTCCCGTATCGTAACATCAGTCGAGACGTCTCCCGTCGACTCTTCAAAAACACGCATTTGTTTCGAAATGGATGAGTTTTGACGGTAACGATGTTGAATGGTGGCACCATAAATGTACTTAATACCTCTTTCATAGCATACGAGACAGTCTGAAACCGGAGAATATTCCAAAATCCATGATCAACGATAGGTACGCAACACATAAATCCGTGTGGCGCCACTCCCTGATGTCAGTCTGGCACCACGTAGCCTGACCGTGAGGCGTCGGTAATGTAAATGGACATTTTTGAAGTCCGTAGACGATTAACTCTGAATTTCAAGGTGAAGACCCAAAATTACCTCTGAATTTCAAGAGCTCTGAATTTCAAGGTAAAGACCCAAACTTTGATCAAGATTATGCTGTGACACGGTTTTTGACGCCACGGCACAGTTTCCTGGCGCCATTTCAATGCCGAACGGTGGCACCAAAATGTGCAAGAGAAGAATGACGTAAAAGTTGGGTACCTATTTGTATTAGAGGTATTCTGGTCTGTAGACTTTTTTTTATAGAGCCCACTGACTTGCTTCATGTCTGCCATGAGACCAGTCCCACCGTACGATTCGCGGTTCCGCCAAACATTCAGCATCCACCAGCGAGGTGGTTTGCGGGTCTTTTGTTGGTTTATTATTTTCAATAATGAACCATTGGAATCGAGCATGAAAAAAAAATTCTTACCCCCTCAAAATTTGATGGTTTACGTTTCAAGGTATGTAGAATCCAAAACTGCAATAAAAAACGCTGCAAATCCCTGCACAACGGTTTATTATTTTGTATAGAATACCCTTCTGTTACAGATCACAGCTCTATGTATAGATAACGCGTCTATATAATATGATATGTACTATTCTATGCATAATTATTTAGATCGCAGACCCTCCGTAGGTTAGTACCTAACCCCGTACTCGCTACTAGGTACCTACCTAAATCACGAGTTAAATGTTGCTAAAATAATTCTGCCGATGACAAACAGTACCTAACAAAAAGAAACACACATAATGAAGTTCTGAAAAGAAATTGTTGATGAGGAGTGAAAAAAGTTGCAAAAGTACCTACCAACAAACTCCAGCCCCTTCTACGTAGATGGTATAATGAACCGTTGTGTAATAATTTACCGTTGAGTAATGATTTACCGTAGTAATAATTTACCCATCAATAATACTTCAACGTTTGTTCAAGTTTCACTACCTACCAACAAACTCCAAAAGAGCCATCATTTTTCTAATTAAATAATATCACAGAACAACCAACTCGACTTCATACTCCGCCAATATAATCAGGTGATCCCTACCAATGATTTTATCTCCGCCAAATTTCCTATTGTGGGCGCGTCTCTGGTTTCGAGATTTGGTTTGAATTGTATACAATTTCATTCACACTGGAGTCGAAAATGCCTGTCGGTGCAAACTTCGGGGCCTTACTGTGAACGAACGGCTGGACGTACGATGCTCCGGATGGTCTTAAAAAACTCGCAAGTTCAAGAATTATTTAAAACCGTAAAAATATTTACGTAAAAAAATGGTATAGGCGTTTTGAAAATTTCAACCCCTATCTTGAACCCCTTAGAGATGACTCACAGTAACGTCGAGCTTCGAGGACCAACTAGACGCCGAACGGAACCTATAACCCGAATTTCATCAATTTTTTTTCATGGTAACTAAGAAAAGTGGCCCGTACGGCGTACGGCGTACGGCGGACAGACAGAAATATTTTTATTGCAGTTTTGGATTCTACATACCTTGAAACGTAAACCATCAAATTTTGAGGGGGGTAAGAATTTTTTTTTTCATGCTCGATTCCAATGGTTCATTATTGAAAATAATAAACCAATATTTCTGTCTGTCCACCGTACGCCGTACGGGCCACTTTTCTTAGTTACCATGAAAAAAAATTGATGAAATTCAGGTTATAGGTTCCGTTCGGCGTCTAGTTGGTCCTCGAAGCTCGACGTTACTGTGAGTCATCTCTAAGGGGTTCAAAATAGGGGTTGAAATTTTCAAAACGCCTATACCATTTTTTTACGTGAATATTTTTACGGTTTTAAATAGTTCTTGAACTTGCAAGTTTTTTAAGACCATCCGGAGCACCGTACGTCCAGCCGTTCGTTCACAGTAAGGCCCCGAAGTTTGCACCGACAGGCATTTTCGACTCCAGTATGAATGAAATTATTGTATACAATTCAAACCAAATCTCGTAACCAGAGACGCGCCCACAATAGGAAATTTGGCGGAGATTAAATCATTGCTAGGGGCCACCTGATTATATTGGCGGAGTATGAAGTCGAGTTGGTTGTTCTGTGATATTATTTAATTTGAAAAATGATGGCTCTTTTGGAGTTTGTTGGTAGGTAGTGAAACTTGGACAAACGTTGAAGTATTATTGATGGGTAAATTATTACTACGGTAAATCATTACTCAACGGTAAATTATTACACAACGGTTCATTATACCATCTACGTAGAAGGGGCTGGAGTTTTTTGGTAGGTACTTTTGCAACTTTTTTCACTCCTCATCAACAATTTCTTTTCAGAACTTCATTAAGTGTGTTTCTTTTTGTTAGGTACTGTTTGTCATCGGCAGAATTATTTTAGCAACATTTAACTCGTGTTTTAGGTAAATACCTAGTAACGAGTACGGGGTTAGGTACTAACCTACGGAGGGTCTGCGATCTACATAATATGTATAGAATAGTACATATCATATTATATAGACGCGTTATCTATACATAGAGCTGTGATCTGTAACGGAAGGGTATTCTATACAAAATAATAAACCGTTGTGCAGAGATTTGCAGCGTTTTTTTTTTTCATGCTCGATTCCAATGGTTCATTATTGAAAATAATAAACCAATATTTCTGTCTGTCCGCCGTACGCCGTACGCCGTACGGGCCACTTTTCTTAGTTACCATGAAAAGAAATTGATGAAATTTGGGTTATAGGTTCCGTTCGGCGTCTAGTTGGTCCTCAAAGCTCGACGTTACTGTGAGTCATCTCTAAGGGGTTCAAAATAGGGGTTGAAATTTTCAAAACGCCTACACCATTTTTTTACGTAAATATTTTCACGGTTTTAAATAGTTCTTGAACTTGCGAGTTTTTTAAGACCATCCGGAGCATCGTACGTCCAGCCGTTCGTTCACAGTAAGGCCCCGAAGTTTGCACCCACAGGCATTTTCGACTCCAGTGTGAATGAAATTGTATACAATTCAAACCAAATCTCGTAACCAGAGACGCGCCCACAATAGGAAATTTGGCGGAGATAAAATCATTGGCAGGGATCACCTGATTATATTGGCGGAGTATGAAGTCGAGTTGGTTGTTCTGTGATATTATTTAATTAGAAAAATGATGGCTCTTTTGGAGTTTGTTGGTAGGTAGTGAAACTTGAACAAACGTTGAAGTATTATTGATGGGTAAATTATTACTACGGTAAATCATTACTCAACGGTAAATTATTACACAACGGTTCATTATACCATCTACGTAGAAGGGGCTGGAGTTTTTTGGTAGGTACTTTTGCAACTTTTTTCACTCCTCATCAACAATTTCTTTTCAGAACTTCATTATATGTGTTTCTTTTTGTTAGGTACTGTTTGTCATCGGCAGAATTATTTTAGCAACATTTAACTCGCGATTTAGGTAGGTACCTTGTAACGAGTACGGGGTTAGGTACTAACCTACGGAGGTTTGAGTTTATATAAATGAAAACGTCAGTTTATATAAGTGAAAACGTCTCCTTCTACATAATAAGTGGTGGGGGGCAGAGATGGGCAAAATCTTACTCATGAATATGATTAGGATTTTTAATCATACGAATTTTTTCCTGTGATTAAGAATAAGATTAAAATCATAATCACAAGCATGATTGGGATTTTAATCATACTCACGAGTATGATTAAGAATAAAATCTTAATCGCAGGTATGATTAAGAATAAACTGTTAATCATAGAAAACCTATGATTAATCACGGGAAATCTATGATTAATCACGGAAAATCTGTGATTTATGTCGGATTCACGTAGTACGACTATGATTAAAATCTTAATCACAGGTATGATTGAGAATAAACTGTTAATCATAGAAAACCTGTGATTAATCACGGGAAATCTATGATTAATCACGGAAAATCTGTGATTTATGTCGGATTCACGTAGTAAGGTTAGGATTTAAATCTCAATCACCTGTATAATTAAAAAATTACATTTTTATCACAGAAATTTGTGATTAATTGCAAAAAACTTGTGAGTAATTGTGAAAAATCTGTGATTGATCACGATCTGGTCGAAAGTTATAATTATTTTTCGATGTATTTTTCAACTGAACCCGATTTTACGTCATAAAAACACTATTTCTCAACTTCGATCTCATTTTTGGATTCAGCATGAAATTTTTTATAGGCGAATAGCATTTTCATTGTTAGTTACTTGTAATCAGATACGAACTAAATCACTCGCGACGAAAT
Organism: Leptopterna dolabrata; assembly: GCA_954871275.1. Classification (NCBI taxonomy): domain Eukaryota; kingdom Metazoa; phylum Arthropoda; class Insecta; order Hemiptera; family Miridae; genus Leptopterna; species Leptopterna dolabrata. The sequence goes on along the minus strand of OX940983.1, from coordinate 8,217,432 downwards.
CGTGGAAACCCATTTCAAAGAAAAACGGAGTTATTGAAAAATAGTCTATTTCCACTAATACACGAAAAACGCAAAAAACACTGTTATACCGGTTTCGGTGATCAAACCATCGTCAGTAACACACAATAACTTTGTTATTCTTAATCACAGGAAAAAATTCGTATGATTAAAAATCCTAATCATATTCATAAGTAAGATTTTGCCCATCTCTGGTGGGGGGTCCCTACTCGGCCGAGTAAATAGAACATGGTTCTGCCCAATATCACTCGCCCGTTACTAGGCCGAGTACTGTCTGGGCCGACCACACTGCGGTTAACTCGGCCGAATGCACTGTCTCGGCCCAGTACTCGGTAGGTGTAATTGGGGCCCCATCGAAGTAGCTCGGCGGAGTGCTCCACCCACTACTCGGCAGAGCTACTCGGTAGGTGTAATCGATCGGTTGGTGGAGCCTTTGAGGCAGTGGACGTCTGTCATCCTCAGTAGCTCGTCCGTAAAGGGTTCACGGTAGATGGTTACGGACCCTTGACGGACGATGAAGGAGGACGATGACGGAGGGACGTGCACTGTAGAACGACATGCAGAACACGTCTCTCCGTTGCTCGTTCTTAAAGGGCACGTATGTTTCTACGGGGGGCCTTCCTCAACAGAGAAGCAATGGAGGGTTGCGCTTCCTTAACCTGTCCGTTAACCATCCGCCATGATTCCCTCGACCGTCAGTCAAATATGTGACGGAATAATCACGGATCATTGAAGGAAGGGCACGGAAGCATTTAGGATAGTGACGGGTGGGCTACAGAAAATCCACGAATCCTTCATACAGTGGCGGTAAGTCACGGTATGAAGGAAGAGCAACATTCAGTGAAGGGTGGGCTACAGAACGTCTTGGGAGAGTCCACGGATACTCACGGGAAAATCATGGATGGGCTACGGGGAAGGCGAGGGAGTGTTACGGGATAGTCACGGATGGGGCTATGGCGATCCGTGACTATCACGGATCACGGTACAACCACGGGCGTGCGACGGAACGTTGGAGGATTAACAACGGAAATCACTACAATTTTACGGGGATTTTCGGGGGGGGGGGGGGGGGGGTGCTTCCGTGAAAATGACCATCCGTTGATTTCGCCTAAATAGTACACCAGTGAAACCGCGGGTGTTTCCGTTGACGATCCTTCAACAATACAGAGGTTACGGATAAATTTATACAGTGCATCCGTGACCGCATGATATTTACGGATGCACCACGACTGAGGGCGGTTCCGTGAAAAAGAGCATCCGTGAACTATCGTTTAGTGACAATCTACGGCGGCGCCTCCGTTGTTTTTTCAACGGAAAACGGGGTGTTATAAAAATATTTTGCTGAGCAATTACATAGGTGTAGGGTAAGGTGCTGTACCTTGCGCCACTTTTGGTTTATTATTCTGTGAATAATACACCTATGTATTCGCTCAGCAAAAAATTTTTATAACACCCCCTCAAAATTTTTTCTTTTCCGTTTCAAGGTGCGTAGAAAAAGTTTGAGGGGGTGTTATAAAAATTTTTTGCTGAGCGAATACATAGGTGTATTATTCACAAGATAATAAACCAAAATGCAATGTCCGTCCGCCGTACGCTGTACGCCGTATCACGTGTACAGGCTTCATTTTAGATCTAAAAAAATCGTTCTTTCGCACACATGCTACATTTGGGCCCGAGTTGTGTCCCGAAACTTTTCAGCCCGATCGGAATATACCCAGGGGTGTTATGAGTGAAAATGCGTGTAAAAATAGGTACTTTTTGTGTTTTAGTAACATAGTAGTAAAATGAGCTTTTGTGGTATCGTTTTCCATGTTATTGGGGACGAGACGACCGAATATGAAGTGGATTTTGACCAAGGAGTGGAAAATTGAGGTTGTACCAGATGTTCAGTTCCCAAATTTGATTTTTTATGAGTCAAATACCTGCGAAATCGTCTGAAATCACCATCAATTTGTATAATAACACTAGAAAAAGTGTCAACACGTGGATCAAGACGATTAAATGGTACAATCAATAATCAAAGGTAAAATATTTGAAAAAATAAAAAGGAGCGTACCTAATTCAAGTGTTGGGGGCCAAAATTTGTGGAAACCACCAGAAATAGCTATTTCAATATTATTTTACATGAAAGAAACAATAAATAAACAGCCAGCATTTCTGTAGACCAATAAAATAATAGAATAATAAACCCAAGTGACAAGGACTTTGCAGCGTTTTTTTCTGATGCAGTATCTAAGTTGTTGGAAAACGCCCTCAGCGTCTTTTTATAATAAAGAAATACGTAGTCAAAATTTGCCTTTTTCGGAAGATACTTTTTTGTCCAATTTATCGCTCAGCGCTAGACATTGGACGCATTACAAAAATGGATATTTCATCGCTTTATTGAGTAGAATCACTGTTAATTTCATTCTTCAATATCACAGAAACTATTAGGTGGTTACAACAATACATTCTAGTCATTAACATAAGTTAACATTACCCATGTTTAGTCTTAAGAATACCTTTTATATACAGGGAAAAAGTAGCTTTAGCTTGTGTTTCATGCTTTCCCTAACAAACGGACTAGGTTGAAATGACTCATTTTTCATGACAAGAAGATTCACCACAAAAATAGCTTCACTTACTTCAAAAATCCGGGGGAAAAACTACAAGCTGGATAAAAAGTCACGAAAAAAATGGTGACTGTAATCAGAAAACGCTGCAAAGTCCTTGTCACATGGGTTTATTATTCTATTGGACATACCTACAGAAATTTTGCTGTTCATTCATTGTTTCTTTCATGCGCAGTAATTGAAAAAGTTATTTTTGATGGTTTCCACCAATTTTGGCCCCCCAAAAACACGAATTAAGCTTCTTTTTTAAATAGATTATCTTTGAACATTGATGGTGCTATTTAATTTCTTGATTCACTTGCTAACACTGATTCTGGTGTTATTATACAAATTTATGGTGATTTCAGACAATTTCCCAGGTTTCTGACTCATAGAAAATGAATTTCGGGAGCTTAACCTTTATTACAACCTCAATTCCTCACTCTTTGGTAAAAATCAACTTAATATTCGGTCTTCTCACCCTAAAAAACATGGAAAACGATACGTCACAAGGTAGCAGTTCACTAAAACCTCAAAAAAACCTCGAAAACCCGTATTTTTACACCTATTTTTCTCCCATAACGCCCCTGGGTGTATTCCGACCGGGCTCCCGAGGTTTGGAGCACAACTAGGACCCAAATGTGTTCCCAACTCTGTACGGAAGAACGACGATTTTAGACCAAAATTTAACGTAAATTTAAGGCTGAAACTTCGTTAGAACCTCAATTTTCCACTCATTGGTCAAAATCGACTTCATATTCGGTCTTCTCGTCCTAAAAAACATGGAAAACGACACCTCATAGGCTCATGTTACTAAAACACAAATAACAAAAAAACACCTATTTGTATACCAATTTTTCACTCATAACACCTTTTGGTATAATCCGATTGTGCTGCAAAGTTTCGGGACACAACTGGGGCCCAAATAGAGCATTCGGGCGAAAGAATGAATTTTTTAGACCGAAAATGAAGCCGGTATGCACGATACGGCGTACGGCGGACGGACGTTGCATTTTCTGAATCTACTCGCCTTGAAACGTAAAAGAAAAAATTTTGAGGGGGTGTTATAAAAATAGGTGTATTATTCACAGAATAATAAACCAAAATGAGAAAAAAGCGTCCCATAAAAAAATCAAGCAGAGATTTTCATACCAATAAGAATTGTATACAATCACAAAAATCGTGTATCAACAAGAAAACCACAAAGCACTAGAAAAAAACGCTGCAAAGTCCTTGTCACATGGGTTTATTATTCTATTGGAATTCTAGAGATTTTTGTTGGCTGTTAAATGTATTGTTTCTTTCATGTGGAATGATTGAAATAGCTATTTCTGATGATTTCCACCAATTTTGGCCCCCAAAACATGAAATAGGTACGCTTTTTTTTTTAAGATCATCTTTGATCATTGGTAGTGGCATTTAATGGTCTTGATTCACCTGTTTACCCTTTTTCCAATGTTATTGTACATATTGATGGTGATTTCAGACAGTTTTCCAGGTTTTTGACTCATAAAAAACCAATTTTGGGAGATGAACCTTTGGTAAAACCTCAATTTCCGCGTCTTTGGTCAAAATCGACTTCATATTCGGTCTTCTCGTCCTCAAAAACATGGAAAAAGATACCTCAAAAGCTCATGTTACTAACATGTTGTTAAAACGCAAAAAGTACCTATTTTTATACACATTTTCACTCATAACACCCCTGGGTATATTCCGATCGGGCTGAAAAGTTTCGGGACACAACTAGGGCCCAAATGGAGCATGTGTGCGAAAGAACGACTTTTTTAGATCTAAAATGAAGCCTGTACACGTGATACGGCGTACGGCGGACGGCGTACGGCGGACGGCGGACGGACATTGCATTTTTGGAATCTACGCACCTTGAAACGGAAAAGAAAAAAGTTTGAGGGGGTGTTATAAAAGTTTTTTGCTGAGCGAATACATAGGTGTATTATTCACAGAATAATAAACCAAAAAATCTTGAATATAAAGTTAGGTCTCTTCCAATATCGACGCGTGATTGACTGTCCTCCTAGGGGAGGATCAGAATTATTTTGTTCCAGTCATTTAGCTCAAGCCTTCCCATTGCAACCTCCTTGTGTTGGGTCGAGGGGGGAGCTGGGATTTGAACTCACGACATCATTAGGTAGTTGCTTGTCCCAGTTTGAGCTGCAATTATAGTGTGTGCGCTTGACTGCGCACGACTACACCGGTACCCCTCTTTAATGCAAACAAAAACCCCTTAATGTGGATAGAAACGCTAAAAAAATTTGTAAAGACGATTAATTGTCTCTACAAGAAAATTGTAAAGACATTAGTAAAGACAAAACCTCATTGGAAATTTCAACCTGTGCCAATTTGACGATTGCTGATTTGAATCCGTATCAAAATAGAGAGTAAATAAATCCAAACCCCGTCATCCGAACGAATTTAAAAAAATCCAAAATTCAGCACCTTATACAACCAAATACTATGGTTTTTTAAAGACGGATTCTACGTAGAATGAAACGGAAACCACCAAAATTTGGTGGGGGGAGGGGGTGTTAAATATATTTTTCTTGGTTAATTCTAAGATACATTATTGAAAATAATAAACCAAAATTGCTAATGTTCCATTCTGGATCATTTGCATATCGAAACAGAACAATTTCATTACTGTGGTGTGGTGGGTGAAGTAGGCACAGCTTCAGTTTGTTACACCTTAAGTGCTGAATTAAAATCCCTACGTTTACGTTGGATTGAAGATTATCACAAAATAAATAAAAATGTGCCGCCATGAACAGGTTTTTGGGAACAAACCAACGCATTTGGATGCTTCCCGCTGTACACAATTTTCAAAATTACGTAGTGACTGGGCACCTGTAACGGCTTGTGTATGTTTTAGACAGGAAAGGGCTTTGGAACAATCACTGCTATCCTCGATTGATAGTCCTAAAAGTTCAATCGGATTGTCACTAACGGATCCATCGGTTCGTGATGTCATTTGCCTATCATTCCTTAGGCGTTCCAAGGGTCTTCCTGCGAACTGTAGTTAACTTCCCGTGAAGCGGGAGTGAAAAACCTCGCACACTCGTCTAACACTTCGCGGTTTGACATCACCGGCAGAAACTCGGGAGGTTTTGAATTCAAATGTCAAACGTTCGTCACGACGCGTTCGATCGATATAAAGACGGCCCTGACAGTTGTTGAGTCCTTGTCCGCCCTTGGTTGAAGCGTCGACTCGCATATTTATGATCCGAGCCTTGCGATCAAGTTCAAGTTGCAGGATTGGTAATTGTGTTGTGAGTTTGAAATTATTTCATTGTCTGGAGACTGCAGCGAAGATTACTGCCACTGATTGCTTAGGCTGCCCGTCCACTGGATGCGAATTCGCCTGAAGGGGCGAAGAGGCGAATTCCCAAGTTTTCGCCTCATTGCGCAAATTCGCGTCCAGTGGAAGAAACAAAGAGGCGAAAGAAACAATTCCTTCGCTGGAAGAAACGAAGAGGCGAAAACGTGCGAATTCGCCTATTCGCCCCTTCGCGCGAATTCGCGTCCAGTGTACGGGCAGCCTTAGAGATGTGCAAAACAGGGACACCAATGCACAAAGGCTGATGCAGGAAGATACCACAATACGTAGAGACCTGATCATAGCTGCCAACGACGAGACCAAGTAATTTATACGTGGCTGCAAGTTATTTTCAGAATATAATTCAGTCGTACGTATCAAGTAAATTGAGAATCCGCCATTTTCCCAATCAAACCAGCGGTAACTTCCCGAAACAAGTCGACGATTTTACTGGCAATAAAGAAAAACGTCTGCAGCAGCGTGAGCTCATTATTTACACTTGACCGTGAGAAGGTACACATTTCGGCCCAACATTTCACTTCCTCATTTCCTCCTCATTCTACTTCCCAATAGAAAGCAAACAGCGTGCAAAACGGGGCCTTTCAAGTGGGTGGTTACCAATTGTGACGAATAGCCGTTCGCGTTTTGTCCGCCGATCTCTTTCCAGTGTCTGCATGATGCAGTCGACGGACGGATGATCGCGATGGATCGGAAGAGAAATTTTCGGAGTCTACGCAGAATTCACGGTTTAACAAGGGAATCGGATGTCGATTACCTGACTAAATGGGTACAACCTTGGCCCCTTTACGGAAGTCCCTCTAGGAGGAGAGGTTCTGTGCTCGCACAATCGTAGTAGGTACTCGTGCCTTGCGGTGTCGGTGTCTGGCAGTAATCGTATTGTCTTAAGTAAGGATTTTGTCTTTAAACAAACAAAAAATCTAAATGTGTTCTGATAGCTGTTTCCCAACCGTAAGCCTGGACGCAATGCAGCAGCTCGTACAAGGTTAACCTGATGTCTTGTTATTCATCTTCTAAGTACACACCTAATTCTACAGTAACTCGTCCCAAGGTGAGGCCTGTGTTCATTTTAAATGAAGGTGATAAATACACAAAATCCTAATCCGATATAAAACAGAGACGGCTGATATAGTCAACCCGGACAACACGGTCTCATTAGGCGCACCTTCCCTGCGGTTTCCTAGTAGTTCCGCCTCCTCCACGCCATACGCTCAATATTTTCCTCACAAATTATAAGTCAAATTGAAGCTATTTTCTCGCTCTACAACTTTTACAGAGAACGAATTTTTGATTCACCTAGCCGTTTCTGATATATATGCCAAATTTGTCATGCAAGTCTTTTTTTTCACACACACACTTCTTCACGTAGCAATAATTTCGACCATAACAATCAAAACTATAGACTTTATGGAACATTTTGGCGTTGGAAGAAATTTCCTATCTTGTCTGGTTCGAAAACTATGAATTTTCAAAGAGAATTCCTTCCCCCACTCCTTTCAACCGCCACTATTTTTGAAAGCTACCGATCTGTGATGATAATAGCTTATTACACTTCACATGGCCCCCCCAAACATATTCTGAAAGTTCGGTCTGGTTATCTCTCTGTTACTCAAATCCCGAAATCAGGGGTTTGGCACAGGGACTAAGTTGGTCCTCGAAGCTCGGCGTTACTGTCACTCAACTCTAAGGAGTGAGAGAAACAGGGGTTGAAAGATCCGGCGTATCCCTATCTTAGAAAATGTATTTTGAGGTGTGGGTTTTCTCGCATTTTTATGTATAGGCCTACAAAAATTGCTGATCATACAATTCCAGCCTGAAGAATGATTAGTGAGAAGCAGATTCCGTGATAGTGTTGTAGGTACAAAGGTGAATGACGAAACATGTTGACAGATAATTTCTTTGTGAGATGTAACATTCATGTTCTATATTATCTAATTCAGGCACAAATAAATTATTATAATAGTTTTTCAACGTAAAAGTTGCAAATGTGTAGAAAACTCGGCGCTCCGCGCCTCGCCAGGGGGCCAGCCCCCTGGACCCCCGGATGCTTACTGCTTAGAGCCTACCGCTAAAATTCAAGAAACATGGAACATGCTTTAGCCACGCTTATACACATCGAAACAACCAAGTGACAACCAAACAAGCGTCATTGTTTACTATCGATTTATAACATCCATTTATATAGTTACCTATATTATGAAACTAGGAAATAAATACCAAGAACAAATACGAAATAAATGCGTGATAAATCAAGAGCTTTCCAACGAATGGAAATCGATTTTTGTCCGATGAAAATGAAAGAAGTTTCATTTCCCTAGCAACTACTCGGTTGTACGTGAAAATCATAAGAAAATGTCGTCACCCATCCGCGTCACCCATCCGCGTCACCCATTCCGCGTAACGTTTTTTGGCTAGTTAGTCCAAGGCTAAAGCATGTTCCATGCTAAAACTTACTGTCGGTTCTTGAGGTTTTATGAGGAAACAAAATAAGAGCTGCCCTCTGGCAATCTATAATTTGAGTGCAGCGATATGAATATACGATAACTCGGTAGGTACGAATATTTTTCATCGAGCTTCTTTGGAAGAAATCGGCTAAGTACCTGAAAGGCTGGTGCGTAAGTGAAAATTGCACCAGTGCATATATGTGAAACTGAATGCATACCTAGTAAATTACTGTGAGTCAAAACTGCCCTTCAGCTTCCTTTGATAACTGACGAAAATCAGCTGACTCTACAAAATGGAACGAACAGGGTTCCAATTTTGCCGTGTTGATGATTATTATCCCAGTAGGTTAGTAGACATGTACATATATCTCGGCTCGTATGCGTTAGTTCTTCGCACCACTGACCAGGTATAACCAAATCACCTTACACACTCCACTGGCCGTGACTGTTATACTCGAGGCAATACCCAACTAGTTACATAATACCATACTTGGTAACAACTGAGTTCCTGATCAAGGTTATCAAACCACCGGCAAAGTAAGGACAATTGAAACGTTTGGTGTAAATGTTAGTGTAGCAACAATAATTTTGCTGTTTAATTATTTGCCAGTAATATACCCCAAACGCATGTAGGTATATGCAAATAAATATAATATTGGGGCATGAATGAAATATAACATGAAGTTACGTAAAAAAAGGCGAATATACAGTTTATGGTGAGATAAAACCGAGCAGTTAGTTTAGAATCCACAATATTCGTAAGTATTTCCGAGGGAAAATGAAGTAGGTTTACCTAATTGTTTTCATCAATTTTTTTGGTTTATTATTCTGTGAATAATACACCTATGTATTCGCTCAGCAAAAAATTTTTATAACACCCCCTCAAAATTTTTTCTTTTCCGTTTCAAGGTGCGTAGATTCCAAAAACGCTGCAAAGTCCTTGTCACATGGGTTTATTATTCTACTGGACATACCTACAGAAATGTTGGCTGTTCATTTATTGTTTCTTTCATGCGCAATAATCGAAATAGCTAGGTATTTCTGATAGTTTCCATTAATTTTGGCCCCTAAAACACAAATTAGGTATAGGTACGCTCCCTTTTTTTTTTTTTTTTTAACTATCTGATCATTGGTAGTGCCATTTAATCGTCTTTATCCACGTGTTGGCACTTTTTCCAGCGTTATTATACAAACTGATGGTGATTTCAGACAATTTCCCAGGTCAACTTTCCACTCTTTGGTCAAAATCGACTTCATATTCGGTTTTCTCGTCCCCAAAAACATGGAAAACGATATCTCAGAAGCTCATGTTACTAACATGTTGCTAAAACGCAAAAAGTACCTATTTTTACACACAGTTTCACTCATAACATCCCTGGGTATATTCCGATCGGGCTGAAAAGTTTCGGGACACAACTAGGGCCCAAATGGAGCATGTGTGCGAAAGAACGATTTTTTTAGACCGAAAATGAGGCCTGTAGACGTGATACGGCGGACGGACGTTGCATTTTGGTTTATTATTCTGTGAATAATACACCTATGTATTCGCTCAGCAAAAAATTTTTATAACCCCCCCTCAAACTTATTTCTTTTCCGTTTCAAGGTGCGTAGATTCAAAAAATGCAATGTCCGTCCGCCGTCCGCCGTACGCCGTCCGCCGTATCACGTGTACAGGCCTCATTTTCGGTCTAAAAAAGTCGTTCTTTCGCACACATGCTCTATTTGGGCCCTAGTTGTGTCCCGAAACTTTTCAGCCCGATCGGAATATACCCAGGGATGTTGTGAGTGAAAATGTGTGTAAAAATAGGAACTTTTTGCGTTTAATGTTTTTTTATCAACAGGTGGATCAAAGATCATTTGAAAAAAAAAGGTGCGTACCTAATTTGTGTTCTGGGGGCCAAAATTGGTGGAAACAACCAGAAATAGCTATTTCAATTATTTTATATGAATGAAATAGGTTCATTTGGAATAGGTAACTATTTACTTAGGTTAGTTAACTACTCCTACTTATCGTGGTAACTATAGGATTGAGTCGTTGGAGGGAATGTCAAATAAAATCTTAAAATTGTCATAATCTTTCAGTAATTTCCAATGACGCCACTCTTATCTACAAACTCTTTACTGCCATATTGAAGTCCCACCTAACATTATCACATCATTCCCTATTTTGATTGCTTCATTTACACGTTGATACAGCTACCTCGATTCTCAATAGCACAGGTGCATTACCAGCTTGAATATTGAATGCGACAAGCCACTTTGGATGAAAATCGCCTCTCTGGAAGGTAGAGGTAGAACGGAGGGAACCCAAGGTGTTACATTCAATACGGTGGAATACAAATATCCCAGTACTACCATACATCACCAGCGAATGCCAATTACATTCACTTCATCATCAGTGAAATTAATTTTAATGTTCAACTCAACTTTGACATTTTTATTTGACTTCCATGTCCCTATTATAGAAATGGAAGTAGGTATAGCGATATCGTAAAAAACAGGTGTACGAGAAAACCATCGAATCTTGTTCAAAAGCTCTCAAAACGATTTTCTAGACGGTTTTTCGCTTGATGTCGCTCCACGCACGTATCTAGGAATTTCGCATGGTCATAACTTCATCAATTTCAGATTTGCTTTTTGGGTTTTGTTCAACTCGTCGAATTCTTCAGTTTGAGATGAGAATGGGCTATCTAGGTGGAAAAGTAAGGGAGTTATGACGGGTTTTCTAATTCGTCGATTTTTTAAATTGGTAACTGCCGTTAATGGACCAAAATTGGTACGGTTGGTACCAAAATGTCCGTTAGGATGTCATGATTACGCCTAATGATTTTGATCTCGATCGCATCTGATTTGGCTAACTGACAGCAACAAATATGTCAATGCGTCCAACATTTTCTAAGTGATTTTTATGCAAGTTTACGGATTTGGACCGAAATGGGCGGCCCCTGTCACTAAACGTGTATCTATACTATAATTATGAAGAACATGGAAGTATTGTGCGGCAACCTCCACACCGGAACTTAGTTATGACACGCCAACATTAGAATGTGAGAACCAAGTTTTTCTTTGGAATCCAGTAAGGTACATCTCTTCACTGCCCAATTTTAGAAATTCCAGTGGCACCAAACATTCAAAGTTGACTTCCCAACGCATTTTTTCTACGTTTGAGTAGGTATTTTACCTAGGGTTTACTAAAATTAGGGCGAGTTATCCCATCACATCCCAATGAGCCAGCTGTACTACTAATTACCTCCAATACTAACATTAACACTTCTAATCTAATAAGAACTACTGATGTAAGAAAACTGAAATTGCTGTCAACAAAGGTGATAAATCTTCTCCTTCTTCAAAAGACACTGGTTATTGGTTTATTATTTTCAATCATGAACCACTGGAATCGAGCATGAAAAAAAAAATTCTAACCCCCCTCAAAATTTGATGGTTAACGTTTCAAGGTATGTAGAATCCAAAACTGCAATAAAAATATTTCTGTCTGTCCGCCGAATGCCGTACTCACCACTTTTCTTAGTTACCATGAATCAAAATTGATGAAATTCGGGTTATAGGTTCCGTTCGCTGTCTAGTTGGTCCTCGAAGCTCGACTTTACTGTCAGTCATCTCTAAGGGATTAAAAATAGGGGTTGAAATTTTCAGAACGCCGTAGCTCGAAAACTTTTGATAGAAGGGTATGGTTTTTTTACGTTATTAAATTTGTCTTGAGCTAAACAATTTGTTGAGACCACCGGAGCATTGTACGTCCAGCCGCTCGTGTGCACCACATAGCTTCGTCAACACGATCGCGAATCAAACGGTAAATCCGGCTCAGATAATCATCACTAGGGAGCACCTGATTATAATCAAGGATGGCTGTATGAAGTCGAGTTGGTTGTTCTGCGATATTATTCCATTTGATAAGTGATGGTCTATTGGATTTTGTTGGTAGGTACTTGTGAAATTTGAACAAACGTGTACCTAAGTATTATTGATGGGTAAATTATTACACAACGGCAAATTATTACACAACGGTAAATTATTACTCAACGATAAATTATTACACAACGGTTCATCTACCAAGAAGGGGCTGGATTTTGTTGATCGGTACTTTTGCAACTTGAACAACCGTTGAAGTATTATTGATGGGCAAGTTATTACACAACGGTTCATTATACTTGACCAGAGGGTAGGTACTGCCCACAGAAAACAGTGATCTACGCAGCAGGGGCATCTATTTTACTCCACATCAACAATTTTCCATTAGAACTTCATTATTTGCGTTTCTTTTTGCCGTTCTAGTTACTGTTTGTCATCGGCTGTATTATTTTAGCAACATTTAACGCGTGATTTAGATAGGTACTAGTAACGAGTACGGGGTTACCCGGAGGGTCTGCGATCAACATAATATGTATAGACTAGTGCATATTGTATAGAAGGGTTATCTATACAGAGAGCTGTGATCTGTAACAGAAGGGTATTCTGTACAAAATAATAAACCGTTGTGCAGGGATTTGCAGCGGTTTTTAAATTTCATTTCTTGTGGACGCAGTGTTTCCATGCACGTGGAAGAGAATCGTGGAAGTCCTAAGAGTTGCAGGGAAGCGTATCCACCTTCCGCAGGGAAGCCTCTAGAAAAACCCATTTTCCCACAAACCGTGTTTTTGCAATTCCATGTACCTTTTTTCCGGATTAGGAAGACCTTGCTCTATGATTAAAAAAAAATATTTTGTTGGCAACAGGCTGGGTGATTTTGATGAAGCAGTAAATCATTCCAAATCGTATGTGGCAACACCGGTGGATATCAAAGTTGACAACTCATTATAATTATTTTTCTGTTTTTTTATATTTTCTATTGTCGTTTGTAGGCGATGTTTGGAGATTATTTCTTTCATCAAAGTTAGTCAGTATGACAAGAATGGCGCGTAAGAGTGTGATACCAGTGGAACATAAATAAATTCAGAAAAGGTACATGAGTTTGAAAAAGGTGTCTACCACTTCATAATGCCTCTCCCAGGCAACTTTTTGATACAAGTAAGAAGGTTATTATTCAAATAGCATTGCGTAAAAAATTTGTGATTTAATCATCAAAACCAAGGTCAGTATGACTAATTACTGCTGAGCGGAGCTCCGACCACAGCAGTGACCCACTGTTTATAATAATTTATTTATTAGTTCAGACACTAATTTCTCACGGTTTCCCGAAGTTCCGAAATCCCGTAAGGCGTAGTTAGCACGATTAAATGGGTGGGAGTTAACATTTTACAGTTCGTTTCAAACCACTCTAAAACTAAATCTATGTTGGGGAACCAAGGTCCGATATGCAAAATTTTCTTTTATTTATCAGTCATTATCCTATAAATCGGAATTTCAGAATACGATCTTCGACAACCTGTTGACTCAAGGGTTGTAAATTGTAGGATGAGGAATAACATAATTTATCTGCAATGACCAGGCCCCAATTTTCATCCTATTGTCATGGTGCTATCGACTCAGTTTTAGGTGTATTAACGGGGCAGCAGATGAGACATTTTATAAGTCCTGCTCCGTTTCAAATTGTGTAGACTCGATTATTAGGTATTTAGCTTAGCTAAGTAAACGACACCCTATAACATACATATCCCCTTCATTCGTTAATGTGTCAGCGTAATGTGTTTTGGTTTATTATTTTCAATAATGAACCACTGGAATCGAGCATGAAGAAAAAAAATTGTATGTAGATTCCGAAAATTCAATAAAAAATTTCTGTCCGTCCGCCGTCCGCCGTAAGGAGCACATTTTCTTAGTCACCATGAGCCAAAATTGACCAAATTCGGTTTTTACCTAGGTCCCGTCTGGGGTCTAGTTGGTCCTCGAAGCTCGGCGATACTGTCAGTCATCCCTAAGGGATGAAAAATAGGGGTTGAAATCTCCAGGACGCTGTTACCTCGAATTTGCTTACGGTTTCAAATAGTTTTCGAACCACCCGGAGCACTGTACGTCCAGCCGTTCGTTCACAGTAAGGCCCAGAAGTTCGCACCGACAGGCATTTTCGACAGCAGGCCGAGTGAAATTGTACACATTCAGCCCAAATATCATCACTGGGGACGCGCTAACAATCGGGAATTGGCCCGAGATCATCATCGCTAGGGAGCACATGATTATATTCACGGAGTATGAAGTCGAGTTGGTTGTTCTGTGATATTATTTCATTTGAAAAATTGTGGCTCTTTTGGAGTTTGTTGATAGGTAGTGAAACTTGAACAAACGTTGAAGTATTATTGATGGGTAAATTATAACACAATGGTAAATTATTACACAACGGTAAATTTTACACGACGGTTCGTCATACCATCTACGTAGAAGGAGCTGGAGTTTGTTGGTAGGTACTTTTGCAACTTGAACAACCGTTTAAGTATTATTGATGGGAAAATTATTACACAACGACAACGGTAAATCATTACTCAACGGTACATTATTGCGCAACGGTTCATTATACTATCTACATAGAAGGGGCGCCTATACAGGTAAATTAGTACACAATGGTTTATTATTTGCCTTATGCTTCATGAATAACTACAAAATAATTAATGACTGAATTGCTGAATCCCGCGCATTTGTAGGAACTTTTAATTCCGGGGCCGGGTCCAGTACTCGATTTAGGGCTTTCCCGGGGGGGGGGGGGGCTCAAGGGTATTGACCACAGAAAACAGTGATGTACGCAGAAGGGGCATCTATACGGAAAATAATAAACCTTTGTGTAATAATTTGCAGCGTTTTTTTTTTATCGCTTTTAGTGCGAAATGCGGTGTGTTAGGGGTGCCAGTTATTATGACACCTGTTGACAACTCGTCTCCCCTCTAGCCAATGACGTCATGTTACGTAAAGGAAAAATACCCCCCAAAAAAAGTTAAGGTTTGGGGGCCTGCATGTCGCATGAGAAATTCGCTCACGAAACCTCCCTCGCCGAATGCTCCCGGGATGGGTGATTGACAGGAGTTCTCAAAGGGTGGCGCTGGCCGCGACAAGAAAAGGAAAACTGGGTCATGACGGTCGGTCTGAAATAATAAGTAGCCACCCACGAGCCCGCATAAGAAGTGCGCGCTCAGGATCTCCACGGTTGCCTTATAATAATAGCGCAATGGATTAAAGTGAGATACCTATACAACTTTTTCACCTTTGTTATTCCACGGTAGGATGAACGAAGGCACAGGTGAAATGAATGGCGAATGGATTCATGAATGGTTCTGCAACACAGCATTGTCACGACATAGGTAGTCTCAACCTGACATTGCAACTCTCTTAGCAACATTCGTATCCGTTCACCGTCATCCTCATCTGTCAGTACTATTAAATGTAATGAGATATACGAATAAAAGTATCAAAACAGTAAAAACCAGTCGACCAGCCGATACAGAAACTTTTTTGATGTCCTTAAAGGGACATGAAGAATGTCCCTTCAATATGTAAATCCTCAATTTACACGAGATTACATTTATTATTATTATGGAGGGTTGCCATCTCCATCCCAAAGAGTATACGCAAAAACAAGGACAACCCAGGACGCCTATGATCCAAAACAAGCACGAAGCCAGACACAGACATAGACATAGACCCAACATTAAAGATTATGTCAAACATACTCGTATTTCAAGAACAGTTTTATAAACAGTTATTATTATTTATTAACTGTTTAATGAATATTAATAAATATTTTCAATATTTATTAAAATATTAAAGAACTTGGACACGTTTTTAGGAACTTACACATTTACACAGCCTAAGAACATGAGAAATTGCTTTAGGAACTCGAGTCACATTTTGTCTCTAAATTATTACAGATTTACAACTTCATAATAGGAACTTATATTTACGTTTTCAAAGCCTCAGTATCTTATGCACTGGGCAATATTAAAATATTATTGTAGATAACAGCTCAAAATGAAGCACAGACTAATAATTGTTGATGATTCCAACTTACGTCAGCCAACATAATGTGTAGACATGACATTTTACAAGTTCTGCTCCGTTTCAAATTGTGTAGACTCGATTATTAGGTATTCCGCTTATCTAAGTAAACGGCATCCCATAACATACATATTCGTTGATGTGTGAGCTTATTGTGTTTAAAAAAAAAGAATCGCTTTTAGTGCGAACTGTGGTGTGTTAGGGGTGCCAGTTATTATGACACCTGTTGACAACTTGTCTCCCCTCTAGCCAATGACGTCACGTTACATAAAGGATAGCTGCTCAAAATGTAGCACAGACTAACTGTTGATGATTCCAACTTATGTCAGCCAACATAATGTGGCAATGCTGAACACTTCAATCAATATCGACAGATCATGAACAGGCCCTGTAGGGTGTTTTTTTTCTCGAAAAATTTGAAAGAGCTGTGCTTACACGATCCCTATCACAAAAGATCTAGGTATTCCAGTCATGATCTATTGAACGATTTTTTGAAGAATTTTCACCCTGGAATCCCAAATTTAGGTAGTTACGAATTATTTGTATAAGACATTATTTAATAACTGGAATTTAAACACTTTTTTCCTTCAGAAAATGAAGCAGTATGCGACTCATGAGCGTATTAATTTATCATTCTTTTCCCTATTTGGTTTACTTTTTTTTTTTTATTGGCATTGTTTATTCAACATTGAGCCATACATCCATCATTCATATTTACAGTTTACATAGTACTTAAATTTAACATAAAAAATTAATAAATAAATATATTGTCTTTTATTACAAAATTGATTACATCACAATATTATTTGAATTTATAAATGAATAAATCGCTTGCCAGACTTGTATCTTAGCTGCAGCCAACAGAGTTGCATAGCTGAATGGGGTGGTCACTAACGGGTGAACATGGCGGAACATCGTTTACAACGTTGGTTTTCCCCTTGTTACATTCTCAAAATGCTTCACATGTTGAACTGAAATTACTTTCAACATATTAGCTTCCACAGTTTGAGGAATGAGCTGATTTCTGTCATCTGTCCACTGGCCCTTGATCAGTGAAAATAACGTCTTTCTAAAAACGCATGTCCAGGGATGGCAAACAAGTTAAGTAAGGAAACCTACCCAGGTAGAAACTACAGAAAGTGGAGGGGAAAAAAACACACACAAAAAAACATGGCGTAGTTGAAGATGACCAGGGCAGTTAAATAATATATTAATGTAAGAAACAGAGAAAACCGGGACGCTTACCAGGACTGGTGAAAAACCAGGACCGGACCAAAACGGACACCCCCACAACACAAACCAGGAAACCAGGACGAATGGCAACCCTATACCAGATATACAGGCTCACCTTCCCATAAAGGAGCCACATACACATTCCATTTACTGTGAAACTCTGGCACAATCGGACGAAATATCAACGTAAACTGTTCAAACGATAGATTGAAATTTTGAATACGCAAAACCACCATTACTACTTATTCATAGATGGATAACAACAAGCTGGGACTTGATTTATCATTGCTGAGTCGCATAGGGGCTTGAATTGGGATTTCAAATAAAAATCTTTGATTGAAGGGCACTCCAGTTACAAGATGCCAGTCTCGCACAAAATATTCAGATAACCATTCTCCACGCAGTTTCAACAAAAAGTGCGATAATAGAGATATGTCTTTAAACAGACCGTGTAATCTGGTTAGCTATCGACGAAGAATGGCGGGATCTGGGCGCCGTTTATGGTTGAGGAATCAGTGCCGGCAAAGGTTGGTAAACCCCAGCAAACCTTGGTATTCCTTATTGTTCGCCGAGGAAGGATAGAGGTAACGGAGGCACTTTGATCTTGGACGTAATGAAGGATCATTTGGTTTTGCGTAACAAATTTTGCAAAAACGCGGAGGCCTAACCTGCGGAACGGACCCGGCCGTATTGTGGCGGTCGCGTGGTGTGGAAGGGAGGCCAATCCTTCGGAATCCTCTTCTTCCCGCAGTCATCTACTTCTTGGATTGTGGCCCGCGGAAAGTTATTGATATTGCGTAAATGTTAGGTAACCCTGGGCTAGTTGAGGGATTCGGGGTTAAACGGATCCTTTTGTGTATCTCCGTCAGGAGCTCGGAACGGTGAGTTTTATGTCTAGGGAAAAAAGGACATGTGTCAGTGGGAAGTGAGGAGAAAAAAAAGTCGCGAGGAGAGCGTTACACAATCGGGCCTTTGGAGGATCTGTGCGCAGCGTCCTGTGACCTTGCCCGGGAAAGTAGAGTTTTGCGGTCCAGACCGAAGTCTGTCAGAGCTAAGGACCCATAACTTCCTTAGGAAACCTCGACACTTGTCTCAAAAAATAAATCAGAAAACAGAAATGACGTAAACTCAAGGAAATATACCTACTCATGGTGAAGCTCCAAACAAATAATTATCATTACTTCCGACATGCAGGGCCAAAAGGGAGCCTGTGTGCGAAAGAAGGAATTTTTTAGACCGAAATTAAAGTAGATATGGATGATATGGCGGACGGACATTGCATTTTTGGAATCTACACACCTTGAGACGTAAATAAAAAAAATTTGGGAGTGTTATAAATTTTTTTTGGGCGAATACAAAGGTTATTATTCACAGAATAATAAACCAAAAAAATACAAGTACGCAACCACGAGGGACATTTTATGTCTTAGCGCCCCCTCCCGCACCCACACCAAGTACTTCGTACTTAATTGTTTTGGTCAAGATTTCCAACGAATGGTTAACTCTGTCCTTGGGCGGTCACAAATGACAAAGAATCACGTTTCAGTTTAAAAACAAGTACTTCGTACTTAATTGTCGCAGAACTATCACCTAGTCCGAACAGCCTTCAGTCCCAATTAGTTCGGATTAGCCGGACTCCACTGTATTATGTACGTAAACATTCATTTAAACAATCACGCTCATACCTCAGCTTGTTGGCCACGCAGTCCGCAGTGGTTAACGTAGTATGGTTAGGTAAATCGAGAGCTATCCAACGAGTGGTGAACGATTTTTGTACGATGATAACTGGCGAAGATAAAGTTCCGTAGCAACGAATCGGTTGTGAGCGAAAATCATCAGAAATATTTTCGTGACGTTGTTTCCGTTGCATGTCTCCGTTGCATGTCACGCGTTTCATTTTCGAGTTTATGTAGCAAAGTAAAGACATAAAATGTCAAAAAAAAAAAAAACGCTGCAAAGTCCTTGTCACTTGGGTTTATTATTCTACTTACCTACAGAAATGCTGGCTGTTCATTTATTGTTGCTTTCATGTAAAATAATTGAAATATCTATTTCTGGTGGTTTCCACAAATTTTGGCCCCCAAAACTTGAATAAGGTACGCTCCTTTTTTTTCAAATTACCTTTGATTATTGATTGTACCATTTAATCGTCTTGATCCACCTGTTGATACTTTTTCTAGTGTTATTATACAATGGTTCGTTCGCAGTAAAAATCGGGACTCTGTTCCGAACTCGAGGAGTTCTGGAATATGGCCGCCGCAAGTTCTGAACGGGGTTCCGAATTCCGCAACACTGCGAAAGCTCAGTGAATCTGGAACTGTCAACGTTACTAGAGGATTCCCTGCGTCTTTCATGGATGAAAGACAAAAAACGCTGCAAAGTCCTTGTCACATGGGTATATTATTGTACTGGACATACCTACAGAAATGTTGGCTGTTCATTCGTTGGTTCTTTCATGTGATATAATTGAAATAGCTATTTCCGGTGGTTTCCACTCATTTAGGCCCCCCAAAACACGAATTAGGTAACCCCCTTTTTTTCAAATTATCTTTGACCATTGATAGTGCCATTTAATCGTCTTGATTCACGTGTTGACACTTTTTCTAGTGTTATTATACAAATTGATGGTGATTTCAGACGATTTCCCAGGTTTTTGACTCATATAAAATCAATTTTGGGAGCTAAACCTTTGGTAGAACCTCAGTTTTCCACTCTTCGGCCAAAATCGACTTCATATTCGGTCTTCTCGTCCCAAAAAACATGAAAAACGATACCGCAAAAGCTCATGTTACTAAAACTCAAGAAATACCTATTTTTATAGCCATTTTCACTCATAACATCCCTGGGTATATTTGGATCGGGCTGCAAAGTTTCGAGACATAACTAAGACCCAAGTGGAGCATGTGTGCGAAAGAACGAATTTTTTAGACCGAAAATGAAGTAGTTATGCACGATACGGCGGACGGACATTGCATTTTGGTTTATTATTCTGTGAATAATACACCTATGTATTCGCTCAGCAAAAAATTTTTATAACACCCCCTCAAAATGTTTTCTTTTCCGTTTCAAGGTACGTAGATTCCAAAAATGCAATGTCCGTCCGCCGTACGCCGTCCGCCGTATCACTTGTACAGGCTTCATTTTCGGACTAAAAAAGTCGTTCTTTCGCACACATGCTCCATTTGGGCCCTAGTTGTGTCCCAAAACTTTTCAGCCCGATCGGAACATACCCAGGGGTGTTATGAGTGAAAATGTGTATAAAAATAGGTACTTATTGTGTTTTAGTAACATGTTAGTAAAATGAGCTTTTGAGGTATCGTTTTTCATGTTTTTGGGGACGAGAAGACCGAATATGAAGTCGATTTTGACCGAAGAGTGGAAAATTGAGGTTGTATCAGATGATCAGCTCCCAAAATTGATTTTTTATGAGTCAAAAACCTGGGAAACCGTCTGAAATCACCATCAATTTGTAGAATAACACCAAGTAGAATAACACCAAGAATAACAAGTATCAACAGGTGGATCAAGGCGATTAAATGGTACTACCAATGATCAAAGATGATTTGAAAAAAAAGGAGCGTACCTAATTCGTGTTTTGGGGGCCAAAATTGGTGGAAACCACCAGAAATAGCTATTTCAATTATTTTATATGAAAGAAACAATAAATGAACAGCCAAAGTTTCTGTAGGTATGTCCAATAGAATAATAAACCCATGTGACAAGGATTTCGTTTCGTAACTTATCCAGACAATTAAAGAAATGTGTAGGTAAGGTAGGTAGTTATGTCTACGTGGCATGGGGTGTGCCACCAGAGCAACGATTCTCGTGATTCAGGCAGGTACTCGGAACGATGAGAACACCGTATAGGTCCCTTATCAGTAGTTTTTGGAAATTCCAGATGGTGTTAATCACTAAGTTCAATCAAATATGTAGAAACTCCTAAGTAGATACCTAAATTCGTCATTTTACTACTACACTCACGTGTATCGTTATAAGGAAATATGACTTACAATGAAGGGAAATAACAAAGCTGTACTTACCTTTAGTAGCGGATGATCCGGGAATGAAGGGGGTAGAACCCAAATCGCAGCACTAATAATCAAAAACACAATCACTGGTCAATACAGATTAACCTGCACTCACGTGAGGTATCGGATCACCCATATCACTTCTCGGTGTTATTCGGCGGATAATACCGAGGCAATTCGAGGAGAAAACACACAAAAATTTAAAATCTAATCCAGGAATTATTGTTTAAAGATCAATTTTGACGAAAAACTATCGCATACCAACCAGCAGCGGGCGATCGAGGGACTTACAAGAAAGTATCAGCAGGGTGGGCCTTGGTAGGTATATTTAGTTAATATTTTCCCCTTTCATTTACCTGAATTCTCATTCTTTTTTGGTTAGTAACTTATCCGGGCAATTAAAGAAATGTGTAGGTAAGGTAGGTAGGTATGTCTACGTGGCATGGGGTGTGCCACCAGAGGATCGATTCTCCTGATTCAGACAGGTACTCGGAACGATGAGAACACCGTATAGGTCCCTTATCAGTAGTTTTTGGAAATTCCAGATCGTGCTAATCACAAAGTTCAATCAAATATGCAGAAACTCTCAAGTAGATACCTAAATTCGTGATTTTGCTACACTCACGTGTATCGTTATAAGGAAATATTGCTTACAATAAAGGGAAATAACAAGAGTTGTACTTACCTTTAGTAGAGGGTGATCTGAGAATGAAGGTGGTAGAACCCAAATCGCAGCACTAATAATCAAAAACACAATCACTGGTCAATACAGATTAACCTGCACTCACGTGAGGTATCGGATCACCCATATCACTTCTCGGTGTTATTCGGCGGATAATACTGAGGCGATTCCAGGAGAAAACACACAAAAATGTATAATCTAGTCCAGGAATTATTGTTTAAAGATCAATTTTGACGAAAAACTACCGTACCAACCAATAGCGGACTTACAAGAAAGTAGGTAGGTTTTTGTTTTCTTGGTAGGTTTTTACTTAATATTTTCCCTTTCATTAGCCTGAATTCTCATTGTATTTTTCGTTTCGTAACTTATTCACACAATTAAAGAAATGTGTAGGTAAGGTATGTCTACGTGGCATGGGGTGAGCTACCAGAGGATCCTCGACTTTATAAATTATAAAGAAAATATTACTTACAATAAACCTAAAGTGCAAAATTTTACGGTACCTTTAGTACTGGATGGTCGGTGAATGGAGGTGGTGGAATCCAAATCGCAGCACTGAACACAATCATCATCGGCGCGGGCCGGCGATGCACCCACGTTGGTTTTCGAATTGCCCATATCACTTCTCCCGATTAAATCGGCGGATACCGAGGCGATTCGAGGAGAAAACTCACAATAACACAGTACAATTTAGTCCAGGAATTATTCTTCTATGATGAATTTGGAATAAAAACTACCACTTACCTACCATCCGTCGCGGTTGATCGGGCCAGACTGACTAGTAGAGAGGGGCGGCAGGGTGGGGAAGGTGATGAGGCTGGGCGTGGTGGGGTAGGTAGGTATTCACTCGATTTAAAAAAATTTATTTAGTTATTTATTTATTTTATTTTTTTACATTTACCTGAATTTTCATTGTGTTTTTCTTTTCCTAACTGCTTCAAACAATCGAAGAAATAATATACAAGTTACTTATCTATGTGGCACTGGTTGTGCCACGAGGGCATCAGTTCACAACATGATGTAGTTACTTGGAACGATTAAAACACCAACTATACAACCATTGGTGGATTATGGAAATTCAAGATCGCATTAATGACCAATTCCAATAAAATAGATGGAAAATTCCAAGTATTAACCTAAATCTGGAGAGTTTAAGCTCTGGCGGGCAGACCCAGTGCCACGCAGATCGG
The DNA here is from genome assembly GCA_954871275.1 of Leptopterna dolabrata. NCBI lineage: Eukaryota > Metazoa > Arthropoda > Insecta > Hemiptera > Miridae > Leptopterna > Leptopterna dolabrata. The sequence continues at coordinate 8,193,962 of OX940983.1, read as the reverse complement.
TAACATCATTTCGTGGATTTTTTTGGAAAAGTGTAAAAACAGGTAAAGACAATGTCGGGTAAAATAAAGGGGAAAATAATTAAAGTTACAAGTACCTAAGTGCCTACTTTCCCCTCACCACCACCTTCCCCACCCTGCCGCCCCTCACGTCAGTCCCTCGATCACCCGCGACGGATGGTAGGTTTGTGGTAGTTTTTCGTCAAAATTCATCTTTAAACAATAATTCCTGGACTAGATTATATTTTTGTGTGTTTTCTCGAATCGCCTCGGAGTGATCCGCCGATTAACCGCGTGAAGTGATATGGGCAATCCGATGAATAACGTGTGTGAACTGATTGGCCCGCGTTGATCAGTGGTTGTGTATGCGGTTTGTGCTACGAACTGGATTCTATCTTCATTCTCGGATTGTACACACTACTAAAGGTACGTGCAACTTTGTTATTTTGATTTATTGTAAGTAATACTTATTTCCTTAAATAACTACAAAGTCGAGGGTAATCATCATTAAACATACAGGTAATTATGAACCATATTAGGTAGTAAAACTACTCATATAGCAACATTGAGGGTAGGTGCATTTTTTCAAAACTAAATAGGTATTAATTTATTATCTTGTTGCAAAGTGATGAGTCCCTTGACGATGAGATACGCACTTTCTCCTAGGTGTAATTAAACTATAGCAAATGGCCGACTTTGGTGGCACAGCCAGTTCCAAACTGTTAATTTTCATGATTATTTGGAAATGGTACGAAGATGAACAGGAAAATACTATGACAAGTCAGGACAAATAAAACGGAAAATTTCGTTCCTACCTATCATCTCGTTCAATGGTTGTGTGTTGTGTTTGGTTTTTACCACCTTCATTCAAGATTCTACCACTACTAAAGCTCCGTAAGTACTATGTTATTCGGGTTTATAGTCGATTATTTTTATTGCAATAAATGTCGAGTTGACGTCTTCTTCTTATGCTTCTTTCTTCTTCTTCTCTTCTTCTTATGCTCATCGCTTAGTGGCCAGTTACGGTATTTTTTCCCTCCACCGCGCCCTAATTGTCGGAATGGAGTCAAATTTCGTACATGCCCTTTCTAGAACCCAACCCCAAGTCCTGTCCGCCCCCGAAACTCAAACTCTTTCTGAGCCCATGAAGAGAGAAAGTCGGCATATTCCCATACCTGTATACTTTACCAATAAAAAAACTAGGTTTGTACTTGAGGTTAAAGAGACTGAACTAATCTACATCACAAAAATATCATTACACTTCTTCCGGGTAGTTTTTTAAAATTTTTGGTATATTATTTTCAATAATGAACCATTGGAATCGATCATGAAAAAATAATAAAAAAATTCTAACCCCCCCCCCCCACAAAATTTGATGGTTTACGTTTCAAGGTATGTAGAATCCGAAAATGCAATACAAATATTTCTGTCTGTCCGCCGTACGCCGTACTGGCCACTTTTCTTAGTTACCATGAAACAAAATTGATGAAATTCAGTTGGTCCTCGAAGCTCGACGTTACTGTCAGTCATCTCTAAGGGGTTCAAAATAGGGGTTGAAATATTCAGAACGCCGTATCTCGAAAACTTTCGATAGAAGGGTATGGTTTTTTTTACTTTATTAAATTTGTCTTGAGCTAAACAATTTTTGAGACCATCCGAAGCATTGTACGTCCAGCCGTTCGTGTGCACCAAAAAGCTTCGTCAACACGACCGTGAATCAAACGGTATAAATCCGGCCCAGATAATCATCACTAGGAAGCATCTGATTATAATCAGAAGTCGAGTTGGTTGTTCTGCGATATTATTTCATTTGATAAGTGATGGACTATTGGATTTTGTTGGTAGGTACTTCTGAAACTTGAACAAACGTTGAAGTATATTTGATGGGTAAATTATTACACTATGGTAAATTATTACATAACGGTAAATTATTACGCAACGTTAAATTATTACACAACGGTTCATCTACCAAGAAGGGGCTGGATTTTGTTGATCGGTACTTTTGCAACTTGAACAACCGTTGAAGTATTATTTGTGGGCAAGTTATTACACAACGGTTCATCATAGGTATTGACCACAGAAAACAGTGATCTACGCAGAAGGGGCATCTATTTCACTGCACATCAACAATTTTCCTTTAGAACTTCATTATTTGCGTTTCTTTTTGCCGTTTTAGTTACTGTTTGTCATCGGCTGTATTATTTTAGTAACATTTAACTCGTGATTTAGGTAGGTACCTAGTAACGAGTACGGGGTTAGGTACTAACCGCTACTACTATTGCGATCCACATAATATGTATAGAGTAGTACATATTATATTATATTTACGGGTTATCTATACAGAGAGCTGTTATGTGTAACAGAAGGGTATTCTGTACAAAATAATAAACCGTTGTGCAGGGATTTGCAGCGTTTTTTATTACAGCGAGATGACCCGGGGACCCCGGGAATTCCCTGTGCTCACTGCGTCTTCGGGTTGGTATGAGTAGATTGTTTTTTCGATTCTAGACCAAATATCGATATCAGTACTCCATTTTGGTTTATTATTTTCAATAATAAACCTTAGGAATCGACCATGAAAAAAAAATTTTGCAACCCCTCTCACGTTTCAAGGGACGAATATCGAATAAAAAAATGTCCGTCCGCCGTCCGCGGCTTTTGGTTTATTATTCTGCGAATAATAGGTACACCTATGTATTCGTTCAGCAAGAAATTTTTATAAGCCCCCCTCAAAATTTTTTCTTTAACGTTCCAAGTTGCGTAGATTCCAAAAATGCAATGTCCGTCCGCCGTACGCCATCCACCGTACACCGACCGACGTATCATGCATAACTACTTCATTTTCGGTCTAAAAAATTCATTCTTTCGCACACAGGCTCCATTTGGGCCCTAGTTGTGTCGCAAAACATTTCAGCCCGATCAGAATATACCCAAGGGTGTTATGGGTGAAAAAATGGGGGTAAAAATAGGGTTTTTGGTGTTTCAGTTAAATGAATTTTTAGGTATCTTTCTCTATGTTTTTTATGGCGAGAAGACAGAAAATGAAGTCGATAATGACCAAAGAGTGAGGAATTGAGGATTTAACGAAGGTTCAGCTACCATAATTAATTTTTTATGAGTCAAAACCCTGGGAAATTGTCTGAAATCACCATCAGTTTGTATAATAACACTAGAAAAATGGTCAAGAGGTGAATCAAGACAATTATTAAATGGCACTGTCAATAATCAAAGATAATTTGAAAAAAAGAAAAAAGAGGAGCGTTATTCGTCTTTTTGGGGGCCAAAATTTGTGGAAACCATCAGAAACAGCTATTTAAGTCATTGCACACGAAAGAAACAATAAATGAATACCTAGCCAACATTTCTGTAGGGATGTCCAATAGAATAATAAACCCATGTTAGAAGGACTTTGCAGCATTTTTCCTTAGTTCCCATGAACCAGAATCCACGAAATTTGGTATACGGTTTCGGGCTCTAGTTAGTCCTCGAAGCTCGGCGTTATTGTCACTCAGCTCTTAAGGAGTGAAAAATAGGGGGTGAAATGTCCAGAGTATCCCTATCTCGGAAAATTGTATTTTGAGGTGTGGGTTTTCTCGTATTTTTATGTAGTTTGATTTTTTTCTGAATTTTTGAGACCATCCGGAGCATTGTACAATGTTGCCATAAAATGTTCTATACAAGTTGCCGTGAAGAGCAGGGTGTGTGCAGGCATCAACCTGGGTTGAGAGCGCACATCACTGGTATCCTGGTAGCTGGACGGTGCAGCTCAGTGGCTTAGCTAACGAACTGATGCGCTAAAGTTCTCGAGATCAAAACCCTATCGGGACAGACAACTTTTTCAGTCTACGTCAACAGTTTTCCTTCAGAACTTCATTAGCTGTGTTTCTTTTAGCCATTTTAGCTACTGTTTGCCATCGAGAGAATTATTTTACCAACATTTAACACTTGACTTAGGTAGGTACCTAGTAACGAGTACGGGGTTAGGTACTAAGGTGTCTGCCACCTACATAATATGTGTAGAATAGTACATAATATTATGTAGAAGGGATATCTATACAGAGAGCTGTGATTTGTAACAGAAGGGTATTCTATATAAAATAATAAACGGTGTGCAGGGATTTGCAGAATTTTTGATTCAAGTTCACTCTTCCACCGTTCCACGGTCATCCCTTATGAATCATCCCGACTCCTCCGTTTTACAACAATTAGTTTCATCTTATCTCATCACAAGGTTTTTTTGCACCCATTAGATAATTAGTCGGCGTCTAATTGGCTTCATCGCATGCGAGCACCGATGGCCAGGTCCTTTAGATAAGAGGATCAAGAAGCCAATCACAGGAGGCGCGAAGATCCACACGTCGTTAGCGGCGCCGGTGGGAGGCCCGCGTCCGTGCTCGGGCTTTCGGCGGTGGATTTGAGTGGTTTCTTTCAGGATGTGACTACCTACACGAGTTTCAAGGAAAACGGACGGATCACGTCCTACAATTTTCATGACTGAGGTGACTTGCCAAGCGGATCGTACGGGTTCTTACGCTTTTTTCCTCCTCTTGGCCGCATTCGAGTTCCGACTATTGGGCGTCAAACTTCTCCTACAGGTAGGACCCTGCGTTACTCCAGTACTTTTTTTTCATCTCTTCTCTCCACTTAAATGATTTCTGTAATCGTTATGAAGAGGTTTGACACTTCCTTAAAAGTAATCCACCTAGCTTTTGTAAAAATCAGGTCAATTCCTTCGGTCAGTCCTGTCAATCACAGAGTAGGTCGGTTCTAAACAGAATTGTGCATGCATTTGTGTCGTTATCATTAGGACTGGTGGCTATCGATCTTCTAAACTGGGCGGAAATTATATTGGTATTTGCTCCTCTTTTTTGTTCGTTATGTACCGTAAAAGTCCGAAATGTTTCACTAATTGTTATCAGCCTCTTAATGGTTGTCGCGAGCAGCTTATGTACAGAGTTACAGATTGAACGTCAATACATGAAAGTTTTATAGAAAATTTCATGCTGCCGGTGCTCGTACTGTACATATAATTAAATTTCCCTGGATAGTCATTAGCTACCCACTTTTCAAGTACCTACAAGTACCTAATCTATTATATAAGGGACGCTCACTAGACGGTCTGTTGGTGGATGACGATGCGTATTACAGGCAGACTACTTTCCCTGAGTTTATTGCATACCTAATTACACCGAAACTCAATTGATTACGAGAACACAAATTAGAATCTTACAAAATATAAACTACTTGGGGTCCCTTCACAAAATGTGTCACAACGGTTTAGTTAACAGTATCTGTGTACATCCGAAAATTGGGTCATATTCAAATGAATAGGGGCTGATCCCAGACCGAAACGCCGGGGAAATAAGACACTGTCCATGACTCCCAGTGACTAAAAGTTCCACTAATCATCCAATACATTTCAGATAAATATTAGTCCTATAAATAGGTATATATAGGTACCTATATATAGATAGTAATCTGTACTGTACTGTACTGTTATCGGTACTGTACTGGGTATAGGTACAGGCAACCATCCCACTCTCACCCTTCCTTAAAGGTCATACAATCTACAAAAAAATTTGACCACGGCTGTAGCCCGATGAAATGTACCTAAATTTGTTTTTATACGATTTCACCCTTGCCACCTCCCAACATGAATATCGACAGCCCCAAAGTTCTCAATTAACTAATCCCAAAACTGTGTCAATTGAACAGTCATGTCAAAAATTGAGGTAGCGAGCAAATGAGTCTAAAGCTGATCCGAAATTCCATAATCCGATGCTAATTTTTTTTTTTTTTTTGGAAAGCGAATGTTGATGTCTATTTTGTAATAAATTTGTAGGTTTTATGGAGGAATTTCTTCTTGAAAAATTTACTTGAAGCAACAAATGAGCACATAATAATATATGAATGTATGTACGTGTATGACTGGTCTTCAATTGTATCCGGCATTATTCTTGATCCATTTTCCTTCGTTTATTGACTATTGAACTCCTTTCTCGTACAACTGAGTGAAGCTTCCTGCTATTTTTGAATCCCTTTACAATTTTTAGTTGAAACTACGTGCTTTCAAAAGCACTGGTTGGCGGATTTCTTTTGGTTCTAGGGAAATGCTAAACGTATGAATCCTAGTTCGCCTGGATATGTCACGAATCGAGCACTTCAATACTGCTTTGTTCAGGGTTTCCGATATTGTTTAGATTCTGACATTTTACGCAAGTCCCTTGGCCCTGTCTGACAATCGATAGTAAGTTCATCAGGTCACGACCAGAGATCAAAGCGTGCACTTTAATATGTCATCCACACTGTTGTTCCAAGATTTACTCAACACATATTTACTACATTTACTTACATTAAGAATGACGTGGCATTGCCTGTTACTAAAGTTTGTGGAATTACGCACTCCAACGACCACGATTGGGTTTTTATTCTTGTTATAATTCAAGTACCTACAATGGTGAAGGTGTTGGTGGTGGTGTGGTGTTACATAAAATAATGCCATCCTTCTACGCCGATACTGTAATATTAACGAATTAACGAAAGACAAGAGCAGTAAATTTTATTCTAATCTTATTTTGACCGAATCTTCGTAACTTGGTTACAAACAATGAAAATATGCAGATTCCACAACGTTCAAATGGTTATTTAGAGTAACTGCCTCCAGTATGAAATAGAAGGTTGAAGAATAAAACAACCACCTAGTTTTGGGTTTTGGGTTAGGTAGTCTTTTCTTCAACCTTCTATTTCATAATTGAGGCAGTTACTCTAAATAACTTTTGGACGTTGTGGGATCTGCACATTTTCATCGTTTATAACCAAGTTACGAAGATTCGGCCAAAATAAGGTTAGAATAAAATTTACTAAGCTGCTCTTGACTCATCCCCTACAAATGACTGGGGATCATATGACTGCTGTATTGTTCTGATTTTGGGAACCCGTTTCACTTGTACTTGTTTCGTTCAACATCAGTAATCATCGCTCACCAATATGTTGGTCAACTCAAGGTAGCTACAGTTTTGAACCGAACGTCAATTCTACTCAAGCACTGTACTTATGTCATAATGACATATCAAGTGAAGATCTATCGGAGTAATAGACGCTTAGCTTGCATCCATAAATACTGTATTATTCGTGGATTGAACAAGGAATAGCCCTAAGCACCACTGGATCCAACGTTACTAACTTCGAGAATCTTTAAAATTTTGGCTAAATGGGAATAATTATAGAAATAAATAGTGCGTTGCACCTTTTATACTAATGTGGGATGTGTCACCATTTTACAGGATTGCTGAGACGTTTTTTATTATCTTTCAGTCATGCTCCCTGCATATTATTGTCTGGTGGCATCAGCCCTGATCATCATCGCTCAGTCTACTCACGTTGATTGGGACACATACCACAGATGGAATTATTCGCAAGACGATGGACGGGATAAACAACAAGAAGATCAGTTTCAAGGGTACCCGACGAATTACCCGCCTCAAACGACCATCAGTCCAGTAATCACCTCCACTGGAACGGCGGATTCCGGGCGTCGGAGTCTCTTGAAAAGTATTTTCCAACAGGTTTTGGGCCCGAACTTCACAAGTCCTGGTCTGACGGATTTGGCCTTCCTGTCCGACCGCCCGTCGTTGCCTCTCAGGTCTCAGATTTGGGACAATCAGCAGGACAGATACGAAACACCTCCTCAGGGACCTTATGTGGCTCAGTCACAGGTTTCTGCTCTACAGTACGAGCTCCCAGACTACATACTGCCACCACCCCCTCCAGCATTCGACTATAACTACTATTACCAATAACTACCAATAAGTTCCAACCAACTAGCAAATTGGAAAATGTGTGATCACTTCTAGGTAGAGTGCAAATATTCCTACCTACAAGAAGTAGCGCAGTTATTAAAGAAATGTTATAAGTATACATAGATACAAATAACTGTAAACAAACTTTTTTTTTTCTGTTCATACCAGTGTGAAATAGTTCACGCATCAAATACTTTACGAATAGCGCTCTACAATATAAACGCTGCATCTGGTTTACCTGCAATCCTTTGCTGACAAGTTAGAGGACAATGAATGCAAATTCTTCGTTAAAATATATGAATATAATTAATTTCGGTATCATTCATGTATTACTTGCAGGTAGCTACACATTTGCATAATTCAGTACCAACAGACAGCGCTGAAAAATGCAGTAGCCAAATGACTTGAGAGGCTCAAGTTTTACACTCTTATAATGTTGTGTCTTCTCAAGTTGAACGTCTTCTATACGTTTCTCCCCACCTTAGATATACCAAATCAGAATTTGAAGAAGTTCCCAAATAAATCCGCACTCAAAGTATGGATGATAGTCGTCGATCAACACCCAAAACGCATCAGCAACTATATCTGTTTAGTTAGACCAAACAGAATTTTATCGATTTTCCCTCCTAAATATATATATATATATATATATATATATATATATATATATATATTATCCATGAAGAAAATGTGTGTAAAGAACCCACCTTTTCAGTACTATTTGATTAGGTATCAATTTAAAATCATTGTGATATCTACATAAACGTTATTGTATTAAATGGTTAGGTAGGTACGTATAATTAGCCAAGTATTTATATTTCTTATTACATGAATTCCGTTATAATCGTTTGTTTTATTTTGAACAAAACCTCCTTTCTCCTTTATTTTTACATAAGGTAATATAATTGGTTGAAACTGATGGCCTCGATGATCCATTAGGATCATTCTCATCGGATACTTAACACGAAAACATAGTATCTTGGAAAAATTTCTGATGTCTCAGATCTAAATATAAATAATACACAAAAATAAAAGGGAAGTTGGAATTGATAAAGAGACCAATAGAATCTTGACTGAATTGATACCTCTTGTTTTAGTTAAGTACATCTGATTTATTTTCAAAGTTGGTCGCCTTTTGGATGAAGGGAACGATAAACAATCGAGAGAGAGCGAGAGAACATAATTTCCTCCAAGATTTCACTGCTTTGTCATCACTAAGATTCAATCAACTTGTGTAAATAAGAAAATTATGCCCCGTTCCACAGGAACCCTGAAAGTTCGGGAAAAGGCTTGACGTACCTCCATGATTCCGTTTTGTCTGACCCTATTTGAAGGGTAGGTGGTTAATTTAACGTTTTCAGCGAAGGGTAAGTGTGATCCAATAGCCTCGATTTGAACAAACTATATTACATGAATGGTTAACAACAAGGTTCTTCTGTAAATGGAATTACGTAGGTATGAAGCAACGTATTACAACACGTAATGGAAATTCTGAGATTTGAAAATACGTATTATGGGTCGTGATAAAGGGACTATTATAAATCATTGTTTCCACTATGGGGTACCTATATTTTAGAATTTTTCGATTGAGTTGTGTACAACGTTACTGTCCTATAGGCGGTAATACCTACCATTCTTTCTCGCATAACACTGGCACTTATGTTTTAATGCTACAGTTGCGAAGTGCTACAGTTCACAGTTCTAACTGAAATATGGGTCGTCCAGATACTGCTTATATCTCTATCCCTCGGAAGTTTGACCCTACTTAGTATGGATTGGTGAAGTTGGAAGATGGGCTTGTAAATTTGAATTGTAGGGGGGGAGTCGCGCATATATTCTTTGACATTACCCGCTTAGTGTTCTCGTTCAGCTCAGATTTTTCAGGGAAAGTTACATTTTTTTATTGCAATATTTAAATTTATCAAAATTAGAGAGAGATGAGAGAGAAGGATTTAAATTTAACAAAATATAAATCTATACTATATTTGTTACTAGGGGTATCTTGTGTCCACGAAGTGTAATAATTCCAGACCTTTACCCAGTTTATTTTAATTTTTTTTAATCAATAAGATTATACAAACAGGCCTGCTCTCTAAGACTGACTACAGGCCTTCTTAGTCTGAGTGAGAAAGTAAACTAAGGAAACTATAAGGCAGTTGATTTTTTGTTGAGCGTGGTTGTTCAGTAATTTAATTTTTTCTTCTTAATCATAATACTGAGTATTGGAACTACTGAGTATACAATATTGGAATTTTTGTTGAACATTATGAGACTATTAGCAGCATACCGTATACGGAGTATGTGTCAACAATATGGAACAGGATATTATCAACTTCGTAGTGAAGCAACGCAAACCATTTAGAAGACTTCTACTACATTTCGTATTGCTGGCTTGCCTATGATTATCTGTGTGCGTGTGGCAACTTATGCAATTCGGAATTTGACCAGTGGAAGCTACCTAATGCGCTACTTCAGAGACATTAGCAGTCTCCCACAGCAGCACCAGCTCTTATGATCACTTACGACGCAATACCCAGACGATTTTTCCGGTGAATGTCAAAAGGTTGAAAAATAAGGTTCAGACTGGGAAAGTCAGCCTCGACCCCGCGTGAGAAAATTACTTGTACCTAAGAGCATATCGAGGACATTTCGGCGAAGCACTTTCATCAAAATCACGGTAGACATATCTTTCCCGAGTCATCTAGGCAAACCACCGAATGGTATTTTCTTCGATTCCATAGTTTTACTACCTTATGTATTTCGTAAGGTTTTGAGTTAACAGTTATTTAATGAGTATATCAGTAGCTATAACTCCCGGTTGGGAATTTCATCCGCCATTTTTCGTTTTCGAGACTTTCCTTGGCTGAGCTGGCTGAGCAGAAGGAGCTTTCTGAGCGTAGAATATCCGAAATGAGTCGCAAGCATTGACAGACAAAGACTGGTTTAGAAATAAGACAAACAAAATGCCTTGCCAATGTATTCATTAATACAGAAATTAAACTAAGGCCTTCAAGATGATGACTATCACTGTTTAGGGGCTCTGTGACCAGTGGCAGAGTATGAGATAACAGCAAAGCCCTAGTTCCCTTCGTTCCCATTCAGGAATACAGTAAGAGCGAAATTATCATATCAACAATTCCGTTCTTTCTGAGAAGACAACTGACCGTATCCATGACGCCGGCAAGGAAATGGAACTTGAACTTCCAGCCTGGAATATAATTGAACTTACTCCAGTGCTTTCCACTGACGGGAAATGAACCGAATGGGGGGGACATTCAGAGCCCATCGGGAAAAAATCGGAACATTTTCGGAAAATTTTGCGTGGCTTGGTTTATTATTATAATAATAAACCTTTGGAATCGAGTATGAAACCCCCGCCTCTAAATTTGATGGTTTAGGTTTCAAGGTACGTAGAATCATTAAATGCAATAACAAAATTTCTGACTGTCCGTCGTACGCCGTACTGGCCACTTTTCTTAGTTACCATGAAACAAAATTGATGAAATTCGGGTTATTGGTTCCGTTTGGGATCTAGTTGGTCCTAGAAGCTCAACGTTACTTTCAGTCATCTCTAAGGGGTTCAAAATAGGGGTTGAAATTTTCAGAACGCCGTAGCTCGAAAACTTTCGATAGAAGGGTATGGTTTTTTTTTAAGTTATTAAATTTGTCTTGAGCTAAACAATTTTTTGAGACCACCCGGAGCATTGTACGTCCAGCCGTTCGTGTGCACCAAAAAGCTTCGTCAACACGATCGTAAATCAAACGGTATAAATCCGGCCCAGATATCATCGCTAGGGAGCGCCTGATTATAATCACGGATGGCTGCATGAAGTCGAGCAGGCTGTTCAGTGATATTATTTAATTTGAAAAATTATGGATCTTTTGGATTTTGTTGGTGGGTACTTCTGAAACTTGAGCAAACAATGAAGTATTATTGATGGGTAAATTATTACACAGTGGTAAATTATTACACAATGGCAAATTACTGTACAACAGTAAATTATTACACACCAGTTCATTATACTATCTACGTAGAAGGGGCACAACTATACAGGTAAATTATTACACAATGGTTTATTATTTACCTTATGCTTCATGAATAACTACAAATAATATTAATGACTGATTTACTGAACCCCGCGCATTTGTAGGAAACTTTAATTCCGGAGCCGGCTCCAGTACTTCATTTAGGGCTTTCCTGGAGGGAGCTCGAGGGTATTGACCACAGATAACAGTGATCTTCGCAGAAGGGGCATCTATGCAGGTAAATAATAAACCTTTTCATTGAGAGGGGATCCCATCACCCATCGCCCACACTCAACTGATTCAGTTCCTCCAGTTAGCTAAGCTCAGTAGGTAGCTGCCGGGTTTGTCATGTAGGACCTTCAATGTTAGCTGGTAACTCAATGTAGATACGAGGTATGTACCTATACATAATTATGCGACGTTTATGATCACCAAATTATGTCTTATTTTCCCAGTGACCGTAAATCTAATACGAATAGGAAACTAGTATAGTACCTACCCACCTAATATCCTATTAATTTTTAGTCATTCATAAACTATTTTAACGCAGTATTTGCGAATATGAAGTTCCATGAAAAACTTCCTTGAAAACGTTAAAAATAAGATGATATGAAAATAAATAAATAGGTACTTACCTAATAATTTATTATAAAATGAATTGTATTTCAAAATAAACATTATATGTTAAAAGTGATAAGTTAGTGATTATTTATTTTATTATTGTGGTTCTTTTTTCCAATGAAAACAAGAGCCAGTCCCAATACAAAATAATTATAGGTACCGAAAGCGCGAGGAACGATATGTAGGTAAAGATTTTGTATTACAAAATAAAGACTTGAAGATTAATGCCTAATTATTGCATGCCTAGTAGTTACTGAATTAAACATCACGCTCTAGAATTAAAACGAGTGGAAACAATATAGAAAATGGAAAAGGTAGAAATAAAAATGACTATTGTTTAGAGCCATGCAGAAAAATAGGGCCGGGGAATAAAAGGGAAAACTTCGGTCAGATCGGGAAAAACGGGACATTTTGAGTCTTGGAGCACGAAATTCAGAAAAGGGGCTCCGGCTCTTTATTCACTCAACTACATACTTAGTTTTATACTGATCGGACTGTCGTAAAGAATTAGGATTGAAATTTACATGAATTTCCATTAGAAACTACGTCGAAGTGATAAAATTGTGAATTTGATAACAATAAAGGCTGATTCCTTGGTGTATACACAGCCTCATGAACGATTGGGATTTTTCCCTAGTTTCATAAGGTTTTGGTGCTATGGCTGTGCCGGCAGTGGTACTGCCAACGAAATATTCGTCCTACAAGCTGTCTATATCGATAGAGCTGATTTATCGCGAAGTAGTCATTACCAAAATCCTAAAAATGACGTCAAGAAAATTCTTGAATGAGAGCTGCCTTTTTCCACAAAGGGACAAACTAATTTTAACGGTACCCTAAGGATGAATCGGCGAGGCAAATCAGCGGTAGAGGCCAGGCAAAAGGCTCCGAGTATTTTACCAGTTTTTATGCACAGACCTAAAACCCCATGCATGGTGTTGGCATAAAAGAAATTGGCCAACATTTCGAATTGATCGCCGCAGGACGTCACGCCAAGGACGAATACCAGCTCAAATATTGCGACGTATGCTTTTTCTAAGGGAGCAACTCGGGTCAATACACTTAACCCCTTTTGTATTTAGCAAAAGCCTGAAAGGAAAAAAATCCAGTCATCGCCCTCTCCTTCAATGAGTCTTGACGAAACCAGATGGCTCAAAACCTATGTTTGTTCTTCGTTTGTTTATCCGATCAAAATATTGTTGATCTCTTGAAGACCAAATCAAGATGACCTCAATTTTGATTTTTGATCTCAGGTAGCAAAGCATCGCATTCAACCTGGAATAGAACAATTTATTATAAAATGCTATGAAGAAACGGTTGAACTTTATGTTTCCTACTATAATTTCATCCTAGATGAAAATAATGGTAGTTCATTCCTCATCTAGTTGCAAAATCACTCGACGCGTTCTCTAGAATGACTTCACACTCTCTCAGACCGCATTCAATTGAAATAGGGCGGTGTCGATAGACCACCGAACGGTGCACAGGAAGGGCGTTGTCCATCTTTCACGACATTTCCAATCAGAACGGGACGTTGGCAAGGCCTGCAGGATGGTTTCTAAGCGTGATTTATTGTATGTTTGAGGTTCCCGCGCTGACGTTCGTCATCAGAATGACGGAGTGGCCTTCGCTTCTGCTTACATAAGAAAACAACATCTTAGTTATAACGAGAGCTCCACACGTAGATCAAAGGGCGTCTTGGAAAAGTATTCATATTCATCGGAGAATGTCTGGAGTATTAAAATAATTCTTCAAATTCACTACCAGGAGTTGGAGCAAAATGATGCGACTTACCTGGGTTTAACGTGTACATTTATTTTACTTTGAAGTCAATCGTGAAAATGTCGGTATTATATCAACGGGAGCTCTTCATTATTTACGCAGTTCCCCTTTCAAAGTCACTCGAAACAGAATTTGCGAATTCTATTAAGACGTTTAGAACCTACCATCGAGAGGAAAAAAATTGTTACGGCGAGTTTCAAGAACAACGTATTTAACGTAATAGATCAGTGACCCAGATAGACGGATTACCAACGTATACAGAAAATAATATAGTTACCTACCTACTTGGTAGGTAACTATACTTTGGAATTATTACAATAATTTGGAAGACTTTGCTATTGTTAATTAATATATTATCTTATATTTTTGACCGAGGTGCATAATAAAAATATGAATGCCGCATTTTACGTAGGTACCGACCTAGAAGCCAACATATTTCGAGTTAGAGTAAAATACCTATGGTTTTTCTAAATCGATTAGTGGAAAATATAATAAACCGAAACTCACTACCTAGTTTGTCTTTCCCGTGTGCTGACCGGAAGGTACATGCCAGATCCTACCGACTTCATAAACAAAAACGCTGCAAAGTCCTTGTCACATTGGTTTATTATTCTATTGGACATACCTACAGAGATGCTGGCTGTTTATTTATTGTTTCTTTCATATAAAATAATTGAAATGGCTATCTCTGGTGGTTTCCACCAATTTTGGCCCCCAAAACACGAATGAGGTACGCACCTTTTTTTTAAAATTTTTTTAAATAAATTATCTTTGATCATTGATAGTACCATTTAATCGTCTTGATCCACCTGTTGACACTTTTTCCAGTGTTATTCTACAAATTGATGGTGATTTCAGACGATTTCCCAGGTTTTTGACTCATAAAAAATCAATTTTGGGAGCTGAACATTTGAACCTCAATTTTCCACTCTTTGGTCAAAATCTACTTCATATTCAGTCTAATCGTCCCCAACAACATGGAAAACGATACCTTAAAAGCTAATGTTACCAACATGTCGCTAAAACGCAAAAAGTACCTATTTTTACACACATTTTCACTCATAGCACCCCTGGGTATATTCCGATCGGGCTGAAAAGTTTCGGGACACAACTAGGGCCCAAATGGAGCATGTGTGCAAAAGAACGATTATTTTAGACCGAAAATGAAGCCTGTACACGTGATACGGCGGACGGACATTGCATTTTTGGAATCTACGCACCTTGAAACGGAAAAGAAAAAATTTTGATGGGGTGTTATAAAAATTTTTTGCTGAGCGAATACATATGTGTATTATTCGCAGAATAATAAACCCAAAACCAAAGCACAAAAAGAATAGGTAGGTACCTACCGATGTCTTTTTTTTTTAAACCACGTCAAAGGCTTGAGGACAAATAATGAAATAATAATGAGAAATAATAAAAGTAGTTATGATGGGGCTTGAGACACTGCCTGGTATTTTTCAGAGGATTTTAATTTCTACATACAGCAGCGACAGAAGGTACTCTAAGACGGTGTTTCTTTCTTGTAAACACCAAGGATTAGGTAATTGAATGAGGGACTAATTGTGGCTTTGAAAATTTTAACAACTACTGGAGAATGAATACCTCATTGAATTCAAACGTAGCCTTTGCGTCAGGTTCATGAAACAATATTATTTATTGAATAACTGGAATTTATAAACAAATACGCCCCATTTCGCTCTGTGACATCTGGGGGTGTCTCTGGAAATAAGGACGTATCCTACTAATGAGGGACGTCCTAAAAATTTTATGTTGCTTGTTGACGGATAAATCATTTTCAAGGTTTAAACATCGTACATAAACTTAATTGTGATTGGTCACTTCGAGTGATATGCCCTAGGTTCGAACGATTTCATTGTACCAATCATCCATTACGAGAAACAGAAGCGTCAAGCGATTTGAAATCATTCTTAAAACTTGACATTTTTACGGTGCCTAACCAACATTGCCAACGAAACTGTAGAAAAACATGGACAACCTCACCACTTGAGTCAGCTTCTCTATATCACGCTTAAATGGCTGAACTGATATTGCTACAGTTGTTCCCATCGTTTTACCAAGACGCCGGCTTTGCAATGGGCAATATCAATTTGTTCCGCTCCTTCACCGTGAAACAAGAACGCTGCAAATTATTACACAACAGTTTATTATTTTCCTGTATAATAGGTACCTACCCCTTCTGCGTAGATGTGGTCAATGCCTACCCTCGTGCTTCCCCCAGAAAAGTCGTAAATCGCGTAAACGCCTCCAATAATCCGAGCTTTCTAAAATTCTTAGGGTACTATTTAGGAGGTAGACCTCAACTACCTACTCACAGAATTTGAGCAAAATCGGGCCATTTATTCGTGAAACAATTTAGCTCTTTGGACTCCCGTTTGCGCATGGCCTGTGCGTACCAATGATCCGATCGTTCTGTATTTCACAGGGGACCATTTGGAGCCGAACCACCAAACCAAATGTTATCAAATAATAATATACATAATCCAAAATAACTGTCTTTCTGTCAGGGTTGCTCTATAATGATTATATCCCCATAAAGGGTGCCAACTTGTCATTACTTTTGAAGTGGACATGTAGACATTTTACTAGCTGAGTAAAACGTCAAGACCCAATGGACGACCAAGGATAAGGACGGCCCCGAGCAGCCTGCTAATCAGAGTTACGGGCCTTGCTTGACCCGATCGTAAACGTATCTGTCGGTCAGTCGGTCCGATTCGTAAGAAGCGAGACGAATCCGACCTGGAGGGCGCCGATTGGCCGTCAACTGTGCCTCACCTTGGTAGTCAGCAACCAGGAAATGGAGGGAGAAGAATATGAATTAGTATCAGTGCAAAGGAGATGCGAGTTCGGAATCCAAATCGAATATACTCAACGGATCTCAACTTTGGGTTTTATGGCCCTTAGAATTTCGTTAAAAGATACGAACTGCCGCATTACTTCGGGCGTCTCATTGTCATCAGACGGGACTATCCATTGCATTATTACTTCCTGCCGAGTGATGTGCGAATATATATTTTTTGAACGGATCCGGAGAGAAATAAGCAACGCTCATTTCTTTCATTTCAGTCCTTCGAATAAGAGAGTTCTATATTTAATGAGCACATTAAAGTGCATTCTTAATGAAAATAAATAATTCAGTTTTGAAAAATGTTATGCCTAATACGATTTGCTATGTGTTGTCTACACGAGGGGTGTGAATTTTTTACAGTCGGTAGAGGAATTTTTTTGTCTAGAGTAAAATATTGACGACGATATCACCTTCTACTCTTCGTCGACCCCACTTCAACCAACGAATCTGTGGAAACACCATCTTGGAGAGTTTTCTCTATAATTAAAATTGACTAGCAGGAAATGCCTCCGCGGGTAATATTAAATTTCCTGACTCTTCGAACTCTCAAGGATATCAGAATAAGGACTGTAACAATTATGAAAAGTATGCGGTTTATCATAGTGATGTTCTTCTTACCATAGAGATTTTCCCGCTACAGTAAAAACGCTGCAGAATCCTTATCACTTGGGTTTATTATTCTACTCGACATACGTACAGAAATTTTGGCTGTTTTTTTTTTAATTTTTTTTAAACGATTATCATTGATCATTGACAGTACCACTTTATTGTCTTGATTCACCTGTTGAATGTATGGTGATTTCAGGCAATTCCCCGTGTTTTTGAGTCATAAAAAATGAATTTCGGGGGCTTAACCTTCGTTACAACCTCAATTCTTCACTCTTTGGTCAAAATCAACTTAATATTCGGTCTTTTCGCCCTAAAAAACATGGAAAACGATACCTCAAAAGCTCAGGTTCACTAAAACCTCAAAAATCCCTCGAAAACCCCTATTTTTACACCCATTTTTCTCCCTAACACCCCTGGGTATATGCCGATCGGACAACTAGGACCCAAATGTGTTCCCACATGGGGAACACGAACTGTGTGCGGAACAAAGTCGGTATTAGACCAAAATTTAACGAAAATTTAAGGCTGTAACTTCGTTAGAACCTCAATTTTCCACTGTTTGGTCAACATCGATTTCATATTAGGTCCTCTCGTCCCAAAAAACATGGAAAACCATACCTCAAAAGCTCATGTTACTAACATGTTACTAAAACACAAAAAGTACCAATTTTTATACCCATTTTCACTTATAACACCCCTGGGTATATTCGATCGGGTTGCTAAGTTTCGGGACACAACTAGGGCCCAAATGGTGCGAAAGAACGAATCTTCTAGACCAAAAATGAAGCCGGTATGCACGATACGGCGTACGGCGGAAGGACATTTTCTGAATCTACGCACCTTGAAACGTAAAAGAAAAAGTTTGGAGGGGGAGTTATAAGAATTTTTTGCTGAGCGAATACATAGGTGCATTATTCACAGAATAATGAACCAAAATGCGGGATCGCTTGACGTGGAGCGTCTTTGACCTCATTAAAGTAAGAACAAGGCAGATTGCGCACGAATAATTCGATTAAATTAGGCAAAACGAATCTTCCAGAAACAACTCTCAAAAATTACTGACAAAAATGACGGCAAAGTTGTGAAATTGCGCGGTCTGGGTCGCAGTGAGATCATAAATCTTCGGGCAGCGGCAATCACAATCTAGGATAGAACTATCTTCGTAACTCAGCGTGACGTTTCAAAGCCTGCCCATCACGGTTCAACCAACAGGTGTCAAGCCTCCTTATGATCATTAGGAAACATGAAGCAATAACATCCATTCACCAGATCAACAACACACCTAGTAGAACCTATAAGTGGGTACAGTCGTCCAGGCCTCTCTAACACTTTCGGGTGTTGTCCGGTGCGTTTTCTCCGCACTGTACGGGAACCTGATGATGAATGCTTCATTAGGTTACAGTAGATTTTGTCAGTAAGCAGCTCCTCTTGCGGTCTGAGGAAAGTGCATTAGATTGAGTAATAACATGACTATTGTTATAATTTTCCCAATTTAAAATTATTTTATTTTTGTTGATCCTTGTAATAGCTATTTGATTGAAGAAGCTTGAATAAATTGGTGAGGAGGAGCTAGAAAATTTACCTTTTAAAAGTGAAGTTAGATAAGGTAGTATCCAGCCTAAGAATCTCGATCGCTCAAACAGCAAAAAATTAGTAGTAGTAGTAGTTTCTTAAGGAAGACTGCTCATCAAACCTGATACAGAATCCTCTACCAGTCGAGGGCCTTCTTATGATCAATAACAAGACACTCCACATAATCACGAATTGAACCTGCAGTGCTGTTTTCTTCCTCAGAATGCAGAATACAGAATGCAGAGAAACCTTGTATTCATGTGCCCCTACGAGCAGTAGCACGACGAGCAGATAATGTACATCCCGGCCGATTAAGCGTTATTGGATCAAACTGGCGTGGTGTTTGGCATGACAGACCTGCGGTTGACCTATCTCTGAGTGGCTATCCCATGGTGATAGATGACAAGATTCGTGAGTGGTGGAGCCTTCATTTTGTCATCCTTCAACAACAGGTACTACCGCTAGTACACTCATAGCGTGGAAAAGAACTGATGAATTACCTGTTGCTTGTAAAACTTGGCATCACTACCGATCCCTCTAAATTCTCAATTGATTTAGTGCTCATTAATCCACCATCGAAGGATTCTTGTTTAATATAATACCTCGTTGTTCCGCTAAACTCCGATAAGGCGGCTAGAAAAATACACTGCCAAGGACATGGCACAGAAGCTTCCTCGTGGCCTTCACAGTATGTCACCATCAAATTTTCATACATAAAGATTGAGATTAATTAACGGATTAATTAACATAAAGATTCAGATTAATTAACGGAATTATTTAACTGTTATTTAATAATAAGGGTACCTAATTCGGAGTTAGTATTCATGCTTTAAGATAAAGTAATTGGTCCACGTATATAGAACTGAGAACGCAAAGGGTCCCTATGAAATTTCAACTTCCTAGGGTGAACAGGAGAGAATTTAGCACATCAGCTGAGCAGGGTGCGAAGCCCGTCATTTCATTCGTCAACGCAGAGGCCCTTCCAGGTTTATAGTTGTATGGTCTGGAACGCTCGACGTTTGGAATGCACGCGGTGCCAGTGCCACTTCCACCGCTGATTCAATCATGATGAATATCGTATGCGACTCAAGGGATCTTACCCGCATTATCCCTGAAAATCTGACCAAAATCCGTTCGAAATTGATGGTTATGACCGTAACAAGAAAGTCACGTGAGCGCCTGCGCAGAGGCTACAGTTGATTCGATCATGATGAAACTGATAGGGGACCATCTAGCGCTAAACCCACACAATTCCTGAAAATTTGATTGAAATCGGATCAAAATTGTGGAAGTTATGGCTGTGGCAAGGAAATATGGACAGACAGACGGACAGTCGCGAAACCAAATTGGGTGTGATTTATCGGCCCGGCAAAATAGAGGTTACTCCCTACATAAAAGGCGGGCATAACAGCTTTTAATTCAAACACACGTCCAAAAAATACTTCGCACATCAAAAAAGGGAATCGGACGGCTAATTCGGGAGTCGCACGGCTAATTTGGGAGACGCCCGTCTAATAAGGTGATTCAACGTTCAAATTTGTTATTGCCCTTCCAGAAATTGATTATAACGGCAGAAGAAGGATTCTCACAGTAGAAATGTCCAACTCGACATCAAATAGCTGTGCAAAACCCCTTTTTTGCTGTGCAAACCCCTTTTTTGCTGTGCCAACCACTTTTCTGATGTGTGATTGAATAATACGCTGGTATTGATCACCTATTTAGCCGTGATTGGAGTCAATATTGACGTTTACTTTATGCTGGGAGTTTTACTTTTTCTGAAGTGAAGATAATCTTTTTAGATGGAGATACGCAGAAGGGAAAATACCGTTTTTTGCCGTGCAGTTAAATATATCCCAACCAAATTTGTTCAGGAGGCCCTGAAACGCTAAATGCAAGTGGAAATATTGATTTTGGAGCATGAACAAATTTCAGTTCGAAAGTGAAAGCAAAGCTTCCGCTGCCTTACAGACTCGGAAGCAATACTGATCTCTCTGCATTTCCGCACCTCGTTATCTTTATGGTATCATCGCGGGTAAAAGGCAACATTCAACGTTTTTAAAAAAAATTGTTTAACATTAATAATTATCCCCGAGAATCTGGTAAACCGCCGGAACGCTCGGGTTAAAATGGATGCCGAACTCTTGCGGATACCGGAAGCTGCGGAAAGTCGACAAGTTCGACGATTCTCCGGTGATAATTGGAGCTCACCACGGGACGTAGTGTTTTTTATTTTTTGCCGCGGAGTGAGAAAGCTCGAGCGAAACGTACATTTCAACCTTTTCTGCCTCCGCCACGACATTGAAATCCCTTATTTATGTGAGTGAGAAATGCGTGTTATCTACTCGTACTTAGTTTAGCTTTCTAGACGCAAAAGGTTGTACCCTGCAGTGACCTAGTGCGCTTGTTTCCTACGACATCAGAAGAAGAGCCACATTGCCGTGAATTGGTTTCGACAATGAAACATTTTATCCTCAACTTATTTTGAGCGTCGATATTTTTGGACAATTCCAAATTATGACACCCTAAGTTTTTAACATGTATCATGTTTTAGCTCTGATATACTAGCATTTTTTGCGAGTCGATTTTGCGCGTCAATTTTTTTCGCGTAGTGGTTTTCACGTACAACCGAGTAGTTGCTAGGGAAATGAAACTTCTTTCATTTTCATCGGACAAAAATCGTTTTCCATTCGTTGGAAAGCTCTTGATTTATCACGAATTTATTTCGTATTTGTTCTTGGTATTTATTTCCTAGTTTCATACTATAACTATATAAATGAATGTTAGTAGTATCCAAAAGCCAATCCTGGCGCACTGACTTAGATCCTTGATAAAAATTTTTACCACAAAACATCAGAACACATTTTTAAACACAAAAACATCAGAACCAGTGACTTTTTCATTAACCGACTTAGATCCCTGATAAAACTTTTTAACACAAAACATCAGAACACATTTTTAAACACAAAACATCAGAACCAGTGACTTTTTCATTTATCGACTTAGATCCCTGTTAAAACTTTTTAACATAAAATAACAGAACACACTTTTTAAACACAGTGACTTTCCTTAAAGAGGGTGGCCGATTTGGCCACCCTCTTTAACGTTAAAGGCGACTTAGATCCCTGTTAAAACTTTTTTAACACAGTGACTTTTCGGGGGGTGACTTTTTTAAAAATATTTTTTATCAGAAACTCTAGTGAACTCTAAAAATTAGGAAAAAATGCAAAATTAGAACCTTTTAGGGGTCAAAGTTTTTGAAATTTAGCTCCCTCTGATGTTTTCACTAATGAGGAGTTAGTAGGATGGGAGACAGGATAGTATCCATACAAGAAAAAGTGGGTGGATAATAAAAAAAGTGAGGGGGGTAGTTAAAAGAATAACTTTTATAATAAAATGTCAGTGATTGAAATATATAAGAATGCCGTTAAAAAATCAAACTACTCATCTTTCAAGGATATTAAAAAAGGAACTTATACCATCTTGGAAAATTTTATAAAAAATTCGGAATATGGTGAAAGCGTTGTCGTTACAATTGATTATGATGATGAAGAGATATGTTTGTTTTTACCTAAAAGAATTTCACGTCGACTTCTTAATCACGTTAGAAACAATCCAGAAAGACATCCTGAAAAACTTATTTATAATGGAACAGATAAAAAGTCAAATGCCTTTCTGATTGACTTTGAGTAAATATTATGCTTTTCAAAGACTTAGTATCTATTACGTTTTTATAGGGAATCTCTATAAAAACAAACTTAAAACCTATTTTTTTCTTACTCATATTTAACGGATAACACACTAGTCTTTTTTATTGTTTTCTTTTATTATTTCTTCAAGGTGAGTTTTAAACTTGTCTCTACTTATGTTTATTTTATAGTGACCCCAAGCCAAAGTATCTATGCCATTTTTCATTATAAATCTTTTATCATCATGAGCGGAAAGAGCTTTCTTATTCTGTTGTACTGTGGACACATCGTGTTTTTTCGATTTGAATAATATCTGTTTCTGATAGTTTGGTTTTTTAAAGAATAAGCATCTTTTATAATCCTCTATACTTAAACCCTTATTAACGACATTTTTCTTTACTCCTTTAGATTTTTTCTTCACATCATTAGTTTCGAATATTTTTAAAGCGTAGCACTTTGGGCGAAGTCCAATAAACTCATCTATAATCTTACCTTGTAACTCATCTTTAAATTTCCCCAACACTTTTTTATTAACTTGTGGAATATTGTAAACATTATTTTTTGGATAGTCGGAAGTATCGAAATGATCCAACATATTTTTCATATCATTATAAAAATCATCCGTTTTTATTTCCATTATTAAACTATCTGTATCTCCGTATAATAAATTTACATCACTTTTATATTGTTTTTTAACCGTGTTGTAATAAAAATCATACATGCAAGTTTTGGAAATGTCTAGAATACTCATTCCGATGAAAATTGGTTGTTTAAGTGTGATATTTACTTTTTCCATGTGTACAGCCGCTAAGTTTTCGGAATAAATAGTTCTACCTTTAAAGTTTGGTTTTGAAATTAGTTTTTCCAATTTAAAACCATCAGAACAAAGCCTAATATCCACATGTTTACGCACATTCATCATTGTCCTCCCATATACACTATTAACCATCTCTTTAAAAAATTTTTCTTCGAATTTTGTTTTGGCTTTTGCTCTAAGATTTGTATTGTAATCAATATAGCTTTTTAACCAAGCACTTTGGTCAAATTCTAAAACCTTATGAATTTTTTCTAATTTCATTCC
This sequence comes from Leptopterna dolabrata, assembly GCA_954871275.1. Taxonomy (NCBI): domain Eukaryota; kingdom Metazoa; phylum Arthropoda; class Insecta; order Hemiptera; family Miridae; genus Leptopterna; species Leptopterna dolabrata. The sequence continues at coordinate 8,169,923 of OX940983.1, read as the reverse complement.
TAGTTGTAAATACTGTTTTAACGTAATGTAATGGATAACGTATTTTTTCTTATCATACAACGTGCATAAAAGTTTTGATAGTTTTTCATCACCATAGTTATTTTCAGGAGCTAAAGGAAAATCAGAGTGTAAATCGTGGAGTTCTTGAGGATATTTTAAATCAACTTCTAAAATATAACCCTTGGGTGAATCATCAGGAATGGATTGTATATCGAAATTATCTAGATCCATTTTCCATTCAAAATTTCCATAAGGTAAAAATTTACTCATCGCCCAACCGTAAAGATTATTTGCATCCAAATATTCAATGAAAACAGTTTCTTTTTCTTTGATGAATTGGTCTCCCATATATTTATTATTAGCTTTCGCGTATCGTTTTGAACATTGAGAAATTCCGCCTTTTATTCCTTTTTCTACGAGTAAAATCTTATCATAATCTGTTAACAATTCTATCTTTTGTTTGGTCATTCTCAACATACAGTCCCAAGCGAAACCTGGTGTTGTATAGTACCAAGCGGGGTCTAATTTATATTTTTCTAAAGCTATATTTCTAAAGTTTTCCATGATATCTGCTAACAAAAGAACATCAATTTTATTGTAAAGTTCTGTAAATTCTCCCAAATTTTTAATTTTGAATGTAGACCAAATTTCTAGAGCATTTTTATAATCATTTTCTTTAACATTTTCTCCAGTGAGTTTACTGTAGAATTTCTCTATAGGTGGAAGGTTAGTTTCTCGATATTTTTCAACAGAGTCCATATACTCATATGGATAAGCTAATTTTCTAGTAATTAGTTCGAGATGTTCTTTTGGGAAATACTTTTTTATTTCCTTAAATTGATTTTTGGTTAAACTTTTAGCTAAAGAATATAAAGAAGCAGAAAGAAATTTAAAAGAATCTATGAATCTCAATTCTATAGTCTTTTTCTTTTTGTTACCATTTTTATCGAGTTCATTACTTTTATAAGCTACCATTTTAGAAAAGGAAATGTACTTCTCTTCACTTTGTGGTAAAAGTTTAATATCGTAATTATCTTTTTCAAATTCTTTAATAAATAGATGTGCATCGTAGCCAGAAAGATTATGGAAAAATACTGGAATAAACTTTGGATTTTTATATTCTAAATTACAAATCGAATGAGCTGCTCCTCTGTACATTCCAGTCAAATGTGAGTGATCCCTTACTTTTATACAATTATCAGGTATATTTTCCTTCGAAACTTCTAATTCTTCAATATATTCATCTGCTTTAACATCATTTTGTTTATCGATAAAGTGTTTAATTGTTTTTCTCAGTACATCATGTCTATTTTCAATTATAGGTGGAAGTTCATTAAATTTTCTTTCACAAATGTGGCAACTCTCAGCACTATCGTATTCTCTTTGTTGTTCTTCGGTTAAATCTTTCATGGGAATATTAACGTCATAGTATTTTTTCGCCACCATTAAGGCGTCTTTTTTTATTTTTTCGTAAAACACTTTTACCACATCCTGTCCAGAATATTGTACAAGTTTATAATCGCCTACATAGTTTTTCCTACTTTCGTCTTCGGCATTTTTCATGAAGTAAACAAAACTGTACGGTTCATGTTTTTGAATGGCATTTGTATAACATTCATCGGGATTTGGTTTGCAGGTATCAATCTTTTGTAACGTACATTCAAAATCTGCATAAATTGTAAAAGGTACTTTTAAAGAGTGTCTATAATTTTCAAATTGCAAAATGTTATCATAAGGTTTTGGTAGATCTACTTTAACAGCTTTATGAACTCCGCAATATTTTTTATGGTCGTTTAGTTTATCTTGAGTTCCAAAGCTATTCAAACACATTTTACATAAAAATCTTTTGTGTCCATTCTTTGTTAGCTGACTATGGCCAACCAGTTTCCAAAGATTCTTGATCCAACAATAATGTTCAGTTTCCTTGTTTTTCAAGTACAACAAGTCAATGTGCCTTTCCTTTTCATCTTTCGTTATTTCCAAGGGTACTATAGTATTTCCTTCATTCAGACAGTAAACATTAATGGAAATCCTAGTTCTTTTCTCAAACTTTTTCACATCGATAAGTTTCATAGGAAAACTGATATCTTTCAACGCTTCATCAAACTCATGTTCCCATGTTATGTACTTTCCTATTCTATCAGAATCGCGGTCTGCAGGATGTAAAGCCGAAAGAACAGCCCATAGGAAACATTTATTATCATTATTTTGTACATTTATAATTGCTTTCCTACTTTGTAGAAACTTAGGGAGTGGGATGAAAGATGATCCTCTCAAAGGAATGTACTTGTTAACGTTCAGTTCCAAATGTTTGATTTTATGAAGTTGCCAATTAGATCCTTTAATTTCGAACGTTTCCATTTCATTTAGAATTTTCTGTTTCATTTCATCGTAACAGTATGCAACTTCTGCTGACTGCAATATTATTACGTTTTTAGTTTTGAAATTGAGTTCCTGATACTCCATGTTATTTTTGTTAGTTCCTTTTTTAAATTCTGCGATTAAAACTACATTAACTTTTAGTTTCATTTTTCTAAGTTTCCATTTGATTAAACCTGTTACGGTTCTTTTAATACTGTTCAGAAATTTGGAAGCATCTTTAAATCCTTTCGTATTTTTAATGTTGTAAGTCACTAATCTAGATTCAAATGCAGTTTCCATTTCAACAACTTCCGTTTTCGGTTCTATATTTTTTTCAAATACTTTTTCACTAAAATTAAATACTTTGTGCAATTTCCTCGGATTTACAAATACAGGTTTCGCTTTTCTAGGTTTTCTGATAGTCATTGTCCGGTCCGGGTCGTTTTTTCCATGACGCTTAGACTTTAGATGTCTAGCCCAATTTTTATAAGTAGTGCTAACATTGCACTTTTCACAATGCCTTCTCGTATTATCCATTTTATTATAGGATATATAATTTTTTTTCGTATCGTTCATTTTTATTAGAAAATAGATTCTTTTAACTAACCCCTCATTTTTTTGAATTCTTAAAGGTGGAGGCGAATCGCCGCCACCTTTTTCTTTTGTCTATTATTGGAGAGATCCTTTTAACTTACCCCTCATTTTTTTAGCCAGTGACTTTTCTAAACATGTAAACTATTTTTCTTAGCTTCTTCATGTATTTAAAAAATTTTTAAATACATGGGATCCCATTAAACCCAAATTCTTAAATAGGGTTTAATGGGATCGGTTGAATATTACGAATATTCTATCAACGATAGTCGTAATATTATCACATAACATTTTATTTATATAAAAGAAATCTTTTATATAAATCATTTTATTCATAATTCTAGAATTCTGTTTTTTGTAGTTCTTGAGCATAGAAAGATCCTTCAATATCTTCATCATTTAAATCTTTGATTTTGTATGTTATTGGATTAGTAGAGAGAATATCAGAAACCACAAAAATTTCTCTGGTCCAATTTGCTTCATATTTATTTACAAAAGTTTTTTTAAATCTTTTGATGCGAACCCTATCACCAACACTGAATTTAACTTTCTGTAAATTTTTTTTGTTTCCAAATAATCGTACTGTAACGTCATTTTGATTTAATTTTGTGACTTCTGATGGTTTCATACCAATAGATCTATGAAAATCTTTATAATTGTATTCATTAATTAAATCCTGTAGAAAATCAACCCATTTTTTATCATTCTCAACTTCAAAAAGAATTTTCATTTTACCATTCAATGTACGATTAAATCTTTCAATAATGGCAGATTTTTCTTCATTCTGTGTATGATACATTTTTATTTGGTGATTTTTCAGAAAATCTTTGAAAAGTTTATTTTCAAACTCCAATCCTTTATCCGTATGAAGCAAATTGGGGGCATTATGATTTTGAGATTTTGCTTTTTCTATTATTTTCTCAAAAGCTTTAACAACATTTTTTCCATCCTTTTTCTTCAAGGGTAAGGCCCATGCAAATTTTGAAAATGTATCGATAACATTAAGCATATAGCCGTATCCATCATTCTCTTTTTCATAATTTTTCATGATTATCAAATCAGCAGCCCACAAATCATCAATACCTTTAGTAAATATTGTCCTTTTTTGAAATTTATTTCTTATTGGCTTGTGTAATTCTTTAGCAAGAGATAATTTTTCATCATCATTCAGATCTTCTACTACAGGTTCTTCAGAATTTTCTTTCTCAGGTGAAGTGATAAATTTACTCTTTTTGGTTTTACATTTTGAGCATTTAGCAGCCACTCTCCATCTCCCGTTGATAGTTTGCACTCTTTCAGCATCAATATTGTGATGAATTTAAATTTATCATCACGGTGGCGTGAAGGAGTGAATAGATGAGAGCGAGGGAATTTCACCTAGGCGGCGGTAATCCACCGATGTAGGTGAGAGGAAGGAAATTCACCCAGGCGGCGGTAATCCACCGATGTGAGTGAAGGAAGGAATCTCGCCTAGGCGGCGGTAATCCACCGATGTAGGCGAGAGGAAGGAAATTTCACCCAGGCGGCGGTAATCCACCGATGTGGGTGAAGGAAGGAAGGTGCTTGTCTAGGCGGCGGATATCCACCGATGTAGACAAGAGGAGAAGGTAGGAGGTGAATTCCCAGAGCGGCGGATACCACCAGGCATCTGGGAGGAGGAAGGTAGAGAGAGAAGAGAGAGCTGGTTAGAGGAAGTGTCGAATGAAGCTAAAGCTCCAGGATCCGGGATTATATAGGACTTGAAGTCCTCTCCCTCCAGCTCCCTGCTGGGAGCTGGTAGTGGGGCACCAGGTTGTGTCCCCCGGATTCTGTCGCCTGTCTCCCCACTCAGATGTTTATTGACGGAAGGTAATTTCTACATCGGAATATTGGTGAGAGCTTTAAGGTTGTAGTGGAGTGTTCCCGGGAGGGACTCACGACAGAGGTCCCCCCAGTTCGAACCAATGATTGAGGTAGCTGAAGGCTCAAGTTGACAGTGGCTGAGGGCTGCGGAAACAAAAAAGGGGAGCTGAAGGCGCAAGGGTACAGGAGCTGAAGGCTGAAACAAACAATGGTAGTGCTGAAGGCAGAAGAGTGACTGGAGGTGTCTTAAAGCTAGGGTGACATACAATTAGTAGAATAAGTAGGCATAAGTTGATATAAGTAGACATAAGTAGGGCTAAGTAGACAAAAGTAGGCATAAGGAGACTTAAGTAGCTAAGGAGATGTAAGTAGACGGAAGTAGATGTAAGTAGGTGTAAGACATAAGTAGATGTAAGGTATAAGTAGATGTAAGTAGACGAAATTTGATGATGGGGAACATATGTACAAGGTGTGATGAAAAATTTGATGAGGTGACAATATTTACAGGGGCGCTGAGTGATGATGATGATAAGAGGAGTGGTTAGATATGTACAGAAGTATTTACAGGTATTTACAGGTATGTACAATTTTCGGGCACGGTTTCAGGGGAGACAAAATTGGGCGGGGTTGCGAATTTCGCCGTTTCCTGGGTATATGTTGTGTGTTGCATGTTGTGTGTCGTGCGTCGTGTGTTGTGTGTTGTGTGTTGTGTGTTGTGAAGTTTTTTGTGTGTGGGGGGAATGGGGGTGACGCCCGCTGCGACGAGGTGGCCACGTCGGGGCCTCGAGGTTCGGCACAGTGTCTGTGGGATAATGAAACACAAGCACTGCCCCGAAATCTCGAGGCCCCGCCGTGATTTCTCATAGCGGGGCGGGGGACTTGGCCGCCGGGACGCGGGGGCAGGGACGCTCCCGTCGTCTGTTGCGGCGCCCGGACCTTTTCATCCCGGCGGAGGCTATTATGGATATCCCCGGCGATGGCGGGGGAAGAGGGGGTGTTGGAGGTTCGGTGGGTTGGGGTATTTCCGGGGCTGACTCTAAAACTGGGGGGTCGAAAATTGAGAAGAATGGAGGGGCAAGAGGGGTTTGAATTTTGGGGGGCGGGGGTTGTTGAAATTTGGGGGGCGGGGTTTGTTGAGATGTGGGGGGCGGTGGTTGTTGAAATGTGGGGGGTGGTGGGGGAAGCATGAGGAGGGCGAGTTGTAACTGGTGGAGGAGAGGGTCTATGAGGGGGTCGGACGGGATGTAGGGGGGATGTACCCCGGTGGCTTGCGCCGTGCGAAATTCGCGCAGTATGCGCCACTGGGGGTACTTCCATCGCCGGGGCCGGGGAGGAAGTCCGGTGATCCTTTGCGGAAAAAATAGAAGCGATGCAGTAGGTCCGGGCGAAGGGGGTAGGGGGGAGAGCGGGTCCGGGACGTACACGTCCCGGAGTATCGCCGCCATTTCCGGATCCGAATCGAAATCCGGAAACGGCGACGGGGGAGACTGTTGTGGCGGGAAGAGATGTTGCATTGCAAACAGACGGCGGGAGACTGATAGTGGAAGTTGGTTGAGGTAAAACAGGGGCGGGCTTGCAGCGGGCGAAAGGGACGGTGTGGGGTTTCCCGTCCATTAATAGGGTCGCGGTGGTCGGTGTTGTGCGGATGACTTGAAAGGGCCCGGCATAAAGGGGCTGAAAGGTTTTATGCATGCCGGGCTCCTTTAAGTACATATGTGTGGAAGTGTAAAAGCGTTTGGGGTAAGTTGTGTCGTTTGTCGGTGTTGAGGTGTGTAACGGTTCCCTTTTAATGGACGGGGTGTTGTGTGGAGGGAAAATGTCGGCCGGCAAACGAATGGGGTCTTTAAAAGCGTGTTGAGCGGGACTTGTGTTGTCTGAAGGACGGGCGGAGGTGCGGAGGCTAAGTAAAACATAGGGGAGGGTTTTGGTCCATGAAGGGGAAGTGGCTGATGTGGAGATGGCTTGCTTCAGGACCGAGTGCCACCGCTCTATTTTCCCGTTTGATTGAGGGTGATAAGGAGTGGTACGGATTTTCTGAATCCCGAGGGAACGGAGCAGGTCGGCAAAGTGGGCTGATTCGAATTGCCTCCCCTGATCGACCGTGAGTGTCCGCGGACAGCCGTAGCGGCTGATCCATTGATTAAGGAAGGCCGCGGCGACGGCGTCCGCGGTAATGTGGGCGAGTGGTATACACTCTACCCAATTAGTCGCACGGTCGATCATGGTGAGGCAATACCTCTTCCCCTCGGAGGGGGGAAGGGGGCCGACCAGATCCAGGTGGACGTGTTCCCACGGGAGAGAATCGGGGATAGGTTGGGGAGGTACATGCGGGTGAGCCGAGACCTTGAATTGCTGGCACCTCTGGCACCCCAGAACCCAGGTACGTATATCTGTGTTCATGTGGGGCCAGAAGTACCGCGTTTTGATGAGGTCCCGGCTCGCCCGAATGCCGGGATGATGGAGTGAATGGTAATGGAGGAACAACTGCCTCCTTAGTTCCGGTGGGACGTACGGGCGCGGTGTGTCGGCCGATACGTCGCACCAGAGATCCAGGGGGGGCAGTTGCTCCAATTTTGAGGCGGAGATGAGGTGGGAAAGTGCGGGATCGGAGTGAGGAGTCTGGTGGTTTTTGAGGGTTTGTGGGGACGGGAAGGGCAGTAATTCCGACACCGGCGCAGGGGTGGGGCGGGAGAGGGCGTCGGCGACGCAGTTGTCGGCCCCCGGCAAATAACGAATATCGGACGTAAATTGTCCGATAAATTCGAGTTGCCGGAGGCGACGGGGGGAGGCGGATTTCCGGTTTTGGAGGAGGGCGTGTGTGAGGGGCTTGTGGTCGGTGATGACAGAGAACTGCCTGCCCTCCACGAAGTCACGGAAGTGTTTGATGGCTTCGTGGATGGCGAGGAGTTCTCTGTCAAAGGTGGAATAATTTTTTTGTGTGGGGGACAGAGTTTTTGAAAAAAAACCGAGAGGTTGGGGGGTGGCGCCGGTGTGTTGTTGGAGTACTGCCCCGATGGCCCAGTCGGACGCATCTGTGGTGATGGAGAGGGGGGCATGGGGATCGGGATGGGCCAATAGAGCGGCGTCTACTAGGTCCTGTTTGCATTGTTTAAAGGCTGTTGTGAGGGCGGGGGTCCAGGAAATGGGGCGTTTATCGTGTTTCTTTGCCGGTTGTGGTATAGCGTGAATGAGTGGTTGTTGGTGTTGTGCTGCGTGTTTGATGTGTCTACGGTAAAAGTTTAACATGCCCAGGAAACGGCGGAGTTCTGCGACAGTGTTGGGTTGGGGGAAATCTGTGAGGGTGTGGACTTTATCTGGTAGGGGTTTTATCCCTTCGGATGAAACCTGGTGGCCGAGGCAGCGGACGGAGGGTTGGGCGAGGACACATTTCGAAGCGTTGATCGTGAGGCCCTCGGCGGCAAAGATGTCAAGGACTTGTTTCAGATGGGCGAGGTGTTCCTTTGGGTCCCGGGAAGCGATCAGTACGTCGTCCAAAAAACAGAAGACGAAGGGTAGGCCTCGTAGGATGTTGTCCATGTAACGCTGCCATGTTTGGGCAGCGTTACGGAGGCCGAAACCCATTTTGACGTATTCGAACAAGCCGAACGGGGTTATGATAGCTGTCTTAGGGACGTCCGGGGGGTAGATGTTAATGTGATGGAAGGCACGGGAGATGTCGAGTGTGGAGAAAATTGTTGTGTTGTGGAGGTGGGAAGAGAAATCACGGAGATGTGGGACGTTGTACAGGTCTGGGGTTGTACGGGCATTGAGGCGGCGGTAGTCGCCGCATGGGCGAATATCCCCGTTAGGCTTCTGCACAATGTGTAGTGGAGAAGCCCACGGGGATTTGGAGGGGCGGATAATGCCGTCCTTGATGAGGAGGTCGAAATGTTTGCGGGCCTGTGTGAGTTGAAGGGGGTGGAGGCGTCGGGCTTTCGCGGATATTGGGGGGCCAGAGGTTTCAATATGATGTTGGGTTTGTGAAATGTGAGCTGAGGGGCGGCGCTGGGGTATGTAGTTGGTGAGGAGTTCGCTAAAGTGGGATGGGGGCTGATCCACCGCATTGATGAATCCGGGGATGGGTTTTTTGGTGGAGGGGTCGAGCAGGCGCGCGTTACGGACGTCCACCTGGAGGCCGAAATGTGCGAGGAAGTCGGCCCCCAGGATAGCTTTCTCTACGTCCGCCACGGTGAATTCCCACTCGTACGCGAGTCCGCTCATATGAATTGACGAGCGGTACGTCCCGTACGAGGGGATGGTGGTACCGTTGGCGGCGTAGAGGAGTTGCCGGTAACAACGCGCCTGTCGCCGGAGAATATTGTTGGGGAAAATAGAAAGCGCCGCCCCTGTGTCGACGAGGAAGGGGACGTGCGTTTTGGAACATTTTAAAAATAGACGTTGATGAGCTGGGGTGGAGTGGGGTAATATTGGCGAGGTGTTGGTGTCCGTCGGAGGGGGGGGGCTTGGTTCGTCCGAGGTGATGGGCGGGTGCGGTGGTGGTGGTTGGTCCCCCGCGAAGGAGACGCGGGGTGATTGTTTGCCGTTCCGGGGAGGGGGAACGGTAGTGGCGGCGCGAGTAGCGGCCGGAGGGGTGGTCGTCTTGGGGGCGGGGTTGGAGGGGCCGTTCCGTGGTGGGGGAACGGTAGCGGCGGCGCTAGTGGCGGCCGGAGGGTTGGCTGCCCTGGAGGCGGGCTTGGAGGGGCCGTTCCGGGGTGGGGGAACGGTAGCGGCGGCGCTGGTGGCGGCCGGAGGGTTGGCTGCCCTGGAGGCGGGCTTGGAGGGGCCGTTCCGGGGTGGGGGAACGGGAGTGGCGGCGCTGGCGGCGGCCGGAGGGTTGGCTGCCCTGGAGGCGGGCTTGGAGGGGCCGTTCCGGGGTGGGGGAACGGGAGTGGCGGCGCTAGTGGCGGCCGGAGGGTTGGCAGCCCTGGAGGCGGGCTTGGGGGGGTTGACTCGGGGTGGGGGAGCAGTTGATGGAGAGGTGGGGTGTTTAGCGGCGCCGTCAGATGCGGTCGGGAGGTTGGCAGCAGTGGCGGCGGCGTAGGAGGGGTAGCGAGTTGCGGTGGAAGTGGTGTGAATATGGGCGGGGGGGGTTCGGTGCTGGTCCCCCCCGTGTTGGCGAGGAGGGGAGCCCGCCGGATTTACCGGCGGGCGTCCGCGTTTCCCTGCTTGGAGGGGTAGGAGCAGGGGGGTTGGCATTTGCGGGCCTCCCCACCGAAGTTCGCGTGGTAGAAGCATCGGTGGGGGGGGGTCCGCTGGGAGGTAGGTCCTGGTGGGGCGTGTAGAAGTGGAGGGGGCCGCTGTGTTGGGGGACCTCCCCCCCCGTTGGTGGGCGGGGGAGACGGTGCGGCGGTCGGCCGAGCGCTGGCGTCGGTGGTCAGAGGAGGGGGCCGGTCGGCGATCGATGGAGAGGGAACGGCGCCGGTGGAGGGAGGGGGGTCGGCGGCGCTCGTCAGACGGTGATCGGTCCCGGCGCGGGGTGGGGAAGCGGGGTGCGGCGACTTCCGTGACGCTGGCGGCTGCGGCGAGGTCGTAGACCGTGTCTGCTAGACGGAGAAGCGGCTCGTCCGGTCCGTCGAGGTGGCTTGCGAGCGCCATTTGGATGGGGTGGGGAAGGGCTCGCAGCCAGAATGTTCGGGCGATGTCGGCCGTCACGACGTCGTGTAACTGATGACGTAGGCGACGGTACAGGTGGGAAGGCTTCGCATCGCCGAGATGTTGGGGCTGGGATAGTGCTGCGACGCGCGCGATCTTGGAGGGCTGGTATAAATTGATGAGGCGGCTGCGGAGGTCGTCGTAGGCGGCCGTGGCGTCGGGGGAGATGTCGGACGTCTGCAGTAGGATGTCATATGGCAACAGGGAGATGATGCGGGAGTAGCGGGAACGCTGGCTGCGGATGTTGGCGGCGGAGAACGCAGCGTCGACCTGGAAGAACCAGAGTGCGGGGTCGTGCGCGTAGAAGGGGGGTAGCGACAGCGGGAACGACGCAGAGGCCGTCGTGACGTCGGCGGCGGCGTGTGCGGCAGCTGCAGCGGCGGCGGCAGCGGCGGCGGCGGATGCGGTAGAATTGGGTGGCGAGAGGCTGGTGAAGGGGTTGTCGGCTGCGTCAGAAGTTGCAGCGGTCGGCGGCTGCAGCAGGGACGGTCGTAGGAGCGGCGGCGATTGTGAGTTCGGGTCCATGGTGGGGGTGTCTGTAATCAAAATTCAAATTTTCAAATTTTTGAATTTAAAATTCGCAATGTGCGGCGGCGGATGCGCGTGTGGCGGAGGGTTGAGAGTTGTGTGTGCGGATGTGGGTGGGCCAAAAATTGCGAATTTATAGAATTTAACTGACGATTTTAAATGTGAATTTAAAATGCGGGACACCGAACTAGACTGGGGCGACACATGAGGTGGTAAGAAGGGAGGTAGAAGGTTGGATGAACGTCGGGTTCACCACTGTGATGAATTTAAATTTATCATCACGGTGGCGTGAAGGAGTGAATAGATGAGAGCGAGGGAATTTCACCTAGGCGGCGGTAATCCACCGATGTAGGTGAGAGGAAGGAAATTCACCCAGGCGGCGGTAATCCACCGATGTGAGTGAAGGAAGGAATCTCGCCTAGGCGGCGGTAATCCACCGATGTAGGCGAGAGGAAGGAAATTTCACCCAGGCGGCGGTAATCCACCGATGTGGGTGAAGGAAGGAAGGTGCTTGTCTAGGCGGCGGATATCCACCGATGTAGACAAGAGGAGAAGGTAGGAGGTGAATTCCCAGAGCGGCGGATACCACCAGGCATCTGGGAGGAGGAAGGTAGAGAGAGAAGAGAGAGCTGGTTAGAGGAAGTGTCGAATGAAGCTAAAGCTCCAGGATCCGGGATTATATAGGACTTGAAGTCCTCTCCCTCCAGCTCCCTGCTGGGAGCTGGTAGTGGGGCACCAGGTTGTGTCCCCCGGATTCTGTCGCCTGTCTCCCCACTCAGATGTTTATTGACGGAAGGTAATTTCTACATCGGAATATTGGTGAGAGCTTTAAGGTTGTAGTGGAGTGTTCCCGGGAGGGACTCACGACAAATATTATTGGTTCTCTTCTTACATTTATGGCAATAAATAGGATCAGTTAAATCATTATCCATTTTATTATAGGAAAAAAGGTTTTTTATGAGAAATATCTCATAAAAAAGAAGCTCCTCACTCACTCTTCAATCAAATGCAAATAAACTGTAACATTTTCAAATTGCAGCTCATCTCCATTTTCATTTCTACATGATAGTTTAATCTCTTTAATATCTCTCATTCCTTCTCGTATAGGGCTGTAAAGAATCTTTTTATTTGTTTCCATATAAATAGTATTGGGGAGAATCAGTTTCTCTATCAAAGATACATGCAGTAATTCATGTTCGCTATGAAGATGGGAATGCTCATCATGATTAGCAAAACTATAATCAATAATATTACAATGCCATTCAATTAACGAAATAGGTTTGATTAACTTTGGGTTGTCTTCAGAATAGTAGTCCTTATTAACTTCAAAATAATCCCCAGGTGTTTTACATTGTTTAAAATCAAATAGTTCACAGAAATTTCCAAAACGTAAAAATTCAATTAAAACAGGAGATTTAAGAAAAAATCTATTACGATTTGTAGTGTAGTCTACTTTAAAAACCAAACTTTCAGGTTTTATTTTTTTTAATGTGTCAATTTGTGATTTATATAATGTTTTATTCTTTTCAAAACCCTCCATGAGTTCAGTTATATAACTTTTTATTTTTAAATATAATTCTCTTCTAAACGTCTCAACAGTAAATGTGCCATCTAACACATACTCATGATGATACCATACATCTGTAATAAGCAATTTTAATGATATCAATACATCTTTTACTTGAAATGAAAGAGAAGGTGAAGTAAATAATAACTTTACTATTCCAAGTTTATAATTTTTATTGGGATTTAGAACAATTTTTTGAGCAAAAGTTATTTTTAGATCTCGATGTTTATCAGAAATCTTTATTAGAGTCATGCTTTTATTATTTTTATTATAGAATACATTCTTTTAACTAACCCCTCCAAAAGAAAAAGTCACTGGTTCTGATGTTTTTTGGTAAAGTCGAATACAAGTCAATTTGATTTTTAACAGTAAATACATCGGACCCGTCTGCCAGACGGGTCCGATGAAAAGTCGAATACAAGTCGAGAACATTTAAAGAATATTTTCAAAACTCTTAAAGAGGGGGGGCGAATCACCTCCCCTCTTTAACCTTAAAGTCGAATACAAGTCGAGAACATTTTAAATTTCTTTTAAAACTCTTAAAAAAGTTTTTTTATAGAATCGAAATTCTATAAAAAATATCAAGATAGTGGAATAGAAAATATTAAAATCCAGTTCTGAAAACTTCCCCATGTTTCAAAAGTGATAGTTTGATAGGATCCACACTTTTAACTTCTTTCTTATTTTTATTATATTCATTTAGAATAGTACTTTTCATATTTATATAATTTTTTATTTCTTGTTCAATATCATTGAACTCTTCATCAGATATTTTACCGTCTTTAATTGCTTTTCTGAACTTTTCTTCAATCGAATCTAATTTAGCTTTTGCCAAAAGCTCAATTTCTTTGTGTTTATTAATTTTTTTATTGAAAAATCCGCTTGAAGTCCTTAATATTATCGATAAGGTTGTCAATCCTGTAGAAATTGGAACACTGAATGGAATTATTATTGGTAATGCTATAGAAGTACCAACCAGTCCGAGTTCTGAGAGGGCGAATAAAAATTCAGTACCGTAAAGAGTGCTGGATATTTTTCCATATTTTTTTTTCAAACCATTTCTCATTTTCACTTCATCTTCTAAAAATTTGTATTGATTGATAATTCGATTGATTCTATAATTGTTCTCATTAAACTCGGGAAAAATTATTTTTGGATATAATCTAGGATGAGTTATTGGAGTAAATTCTTCAGGGGCTGAAGGTGTTTCATTATTATTTGTGTACATCATTTTATTATAGAAAAAAATTTTTTTATAGAATCGAAATTCTATAAAAATATCAAGACTATAAAATTTAATAAAAGAAATTAAGATTTTCCTTCAATGTTCTCATGCTATTTACAAAATCGTGTCCTTCTGATAGCTTCTTCAAAATTAATAAACATAAATGTCCACAGATAGGTGGATCATATTGGTTTTGGATTTGCTCCTCATTATAAAATAAATTTTCTGAACCTAAATATTGAACAAGTTCTCTTGGTGGTGGTGCATTTCCATACGAGTCAAAATAATATTTTAAATTGTTATTTTTATGAAATGCAGTCCAGTGGCTTCCAGCCTCATCAGAATTTTCTAGATTTATAATTCCACATTCCGTGTGGTTCACTTTCTCTGGTAAATCATCCTTCATGAAAACTCCTCTGAAGTTTTTAATTTTCATTTCTTTCGATAATCTTTCAATATCAAAATTGGTAAGAGGCTGGAAGCTATTTAGTTTTTTGATTTGGTAGGTTTCTTTTTCTTCATTCCAGAGCCGATACTTAGACTTTTTGCATTTTTAGCTAGTTTTTCCATCTCGAGATTATGACGTTTTATTTCGGCTTCTTCAGCGGCCTTATGTTTCGAGTCTATAACACTAGAAGCTACTGCAGCTCCACCACCCAATAATGCCCCAAGGGCACCAATTCCTGCAAAAAGTAAGGGTAAAAACCCACCTGAATGATTTATTTGCAACTGATCATAATTCATTTCCAATTCCAACCCTTTTTTGTTTTTGATACATTTATCTAGCTTTTTTTTCTGAGTTTCATTTAACAGGATTTTATGATTTCCATTTCCACTAATATCTGCAAAAGCCAGTCGTACTTTTACTGGAACACGTTTTTTATAAGCAGATCTTATTTTTTTCATTTGTATTTCTGACAAATTTATTTGATGTGTAATCATTTTATTATAGGAAAAAAAGTTTTTTTTTTTTATAAGATGTGAATCTTATAAAAAATTAATATACACCCATCCCAAAGTGTCTTTTGGCTTTCATACCAGTTTTTACTATAGCAGCTCCCAATATTTCACTGATATTTGTTGAACTTTTCATAATTTTATCAGCTTCTACTTCCAATTTTTTATCAGCAAGATGCCTATCACTAGTTTTCTCATGATCTCTGTAAAAAATGTCATGTTGTTTACAGGCTTTATCAAGACTATTTATACCTTCATCACCTCTATTTAATCTCTTATCCAATTTAGTAAATGGTCCACAATATTGATAACCACCTGGGAGATGCATTTCTGGAATAACAGGCCCAAGTTTATTAAGAATAGTATTGAAAATACCAGAACCATTTTTTATCATATTTTTGGGTAAATTATTAATAATTTTAATCAAGTATTCAGTTCCTTTGGGTTTATCAATATCTTTCTCCAGTTGATCTTTAATGAAATTTATAATTCCCAATTTTTCATTGTGAAAATTATTATTTCCTGCCTGCTCTTGTGCATACAAATAGTATAGTCTTTGTGTAAGTTGATTCAAATTATCTATATATTTAAATTCTACAGGATTTTCAGTATATTTAATCAACCCAGTGCCAATCTTTTTCTTTTTACTATACTCCCAGATAGGTTTTATGGTTTCTTTCCATTTTTTACTAACACTTGATTTTGGTTGTTTAGATTCGGGATTATTATTTTGAAACATGCTATCTGTTTGAATGAGGATTTTTGTATAAGCTTTAAAGTCTTCATTAGTGTACTCATCTTTGGATGGAATATCAGAAGCTATGGGTTTTGTTAAGAGCTTCCATAAGCCTTCAGTACCGGAATATTTCATTTTTTCTATTTCAATATCATTTCCATTTACTCGTATCTGTTTATTTCCAATAAAGATATGATTTTTTAAAGGGTATATTCCAAATTGTCTATCAGGATGAAGAATATATAATTCTGCAATTGGTCCAATACCTAAAGGACCTACAGAAGAGTTTGGTAATTTAACACTTTTTTGTAAAATTGTTTCCATTTCATAATCCCTATCTGCATTGTCACTTGAAAAGCTTTGATTTAATGTATCTTCAGTATCAATACCTTGGGCCTCGGTATCAACATCTTTAAAAGTAACTTTTTTAGGCGAACTGATAGCCAAGGGGTTAATTGTTTTTATTACAGGAATGAGTTCTAATTTTTTACCAAGATCTTCATCAGTCTGTTTCACTGCTTTTTCTACCTTATCTAATCGTGAAGTTATAGGTTCATAAGCCTTTTCTCTTGTTTCCTTATCAGATGCTTGGTTAACCCTTTCTTGTTTTGCTAATTTCTGTAAATTTTTCTTGAGTTTAATCGATTTATCAGCTTCAGCCACAGTCATGGGCTTACGTTTTCGTTTTGTGAAAATTATTTGTTCATCTTCAGAGGGTTGATCAATCTTTTTGATTTCTCTAAGTTTGACTTCTTTTTCCTTCATCACTTCATTTTGCGCTTCTTTGAATTTCTGTCTAAGCGCTTGTTCTAAAGTAATTTTTGTTGTCATGTTTTTATTATAGGAAAATTTTTTTTTAAAATCGGTTAAACGTTAAAACGCTTAAACGCTTAAACGCTCAAACGCTTAAACGCTTAAACGCTTTAGGAACGCTATTTTTGCGTTTTTAAGCGTTTCCCAATGCGATTTTTGAAGCGTTTCCCAATGCGATTTTTTGAAGTTATCCATGTAGCGTTTTTATAGGGAATCCCTATAAAATTAGGGGCGGTAATTCGCCGTTCCTAATTAAGGCAAACTTAAAATCTATATTTTTTATCTAAAATATTTCACCAAATTTCTTTCGGTAACGCCCGTTACTGCGTTTCTTTGTTAGGTCAATCGTTAGAAAACCAAAGTCCTCATCCCAACAAGAATAGCATAATTCTTTGAATTGGCCATAAGTGAAATCACTTCCCACATATTCATCATAAATATCTCGCATGTATCTTGGTCCTTGTCTAAATACACATAAAAAATTAATATTGTTTCTAATGAGTTGTTTATCAACTTTTGACCATGATTGTGTCAAGTAAACGCACGAGATTTTCTTAGGACGTCCTCTAACGTAATAATCTTTAATAACTTGTTGCTGTTGAACATTAACACAATCATCAAAAACTACCAAACTGTTCGACTGACAATCATCTAGGGGTAAAAGTTCTTCACAATTACTGAAAAACTGTGCTATTTCCACACCATCTTTTACAGAAATTATTTCATAAGCGCTTCTCAAAAACTCATATGCATTCTGATCCATAGATTTTGAAAAAATATATAGATAATGAAAGGGGATTCCCCATGATTTTGTGATGAGATTATAGAGAAGTGTTGTTTTCCCACAACCAGAAGTTCCTACTATTAATGCTCTTAAAGGTAATGGTAAAATTCCTTTTCTAGCCTCTTTTTTATCAAACGGAATTGGTTCAATCTCGTATTTACTCATCTTTATTATACGAAAAAAAACTTTAAAGGTTAAAGAGGGGGGGTGATTCGCCCCCCCTCTTTAAGAGTTTTGAAAATATTCTTTAAATGTTCTCGACTTGTATTCGACTTTACCAAAAAACATCAGAACCCAGTGACTTTTTTCTTTTGGGGGGTTAGTTAAAAGAATGTATTCTATAATAAAAATGAATCAAATTAAATCAATCTACTCGAAATACGATTCTGAAATCACAAGGCTTCAATATCGAAACTTTAATCCTGAATCTAATTTGGAATTGAACTCTGAGAACAAAAGAACGGTTTTCAAATTGCTTCTAGATGATGAGTTTCTTAGCAGCAATATTCAATATTACATTGCTGGAAAATACATTCCTAAAGATGCAACAAAAACATATGGAATCAGTGATACAATAATGATGGTAGACAATTTTGTTGCACACCTTTTTTCCAAAATTGAAGTAAAAAAGCACAATACGGTTATTGATGAAATTGAAGAACCAGGTATTGCTAGTACGGTGATGGGTATAGCTTCTTTCTCAGGACCATCAAACTATAATGGTAAATTAATGAATTCTGGTTTCAATTCTAAAGTGAATGGTGGTGGAAATTTCAACGCGAATGGTAACTTGACTGATTTAGGTCTTGGATTCTTCAGCGATATTGCACCAATTTATAAGGGAGGATTTGAAATTACATTCATTAGAAATTCTGATGATAATGTACTCTTCCGTTACAGTACCTCTCCTGAAGGTGTAGAGGGAAAAGTGGAAATTAAAAATTTCTACCTGCGAGTCCCAATAATTGAATATGAAAGTGAATCCAAAGCTAAATTAATTGCTGAACTCTGTACTTCTCCTTATTTGTTTCACTTTAAAAAATTACAATGTATCGAACAAAAAGTTACTGGAAAAACTCTAAACTTCAACATTACAAATATTTACAGAAATGTACAGAATCCGATCTGGGGATTTGTTGCCTTCCAAACTGCCAGAAAAAATGATCAAAAGAAAAATAATTCCAAATTTGATCATTTGAATGTTAAAAATATTAGTTTTGAAGTAGCAGGAAAAATTTATCCTGAAGAACATTTGAATTTAGATTGGAGTTCAGGGGATTTTAGTTTAGCTTACACCATGTACACAGATTTCAAAAGAATAGTATGCCAAGACTCATCCCTTCCATATCATGAGCCTCAGTCCTTCAAAGAGAACTATCCAATATTCAGTGTGAATATGACTAGACAACCACAGTCCATATCTGGACAAAAAAGTAATATAATTTTACGAGCAGATTTTGAAAAGAATGTGCCAGAAAACACTTTTGCTTACGTAATTTTGGTTTCAGAAGTCACTCTCAACTATATGCCACTTAAAAATATTATAAAAGAGGAAATCTAAAACTTACCTTGATAAGAAAAGGGGGAAAAAAAGGATAAACAATATAAATAACAATTTTTTTATTGGGAACATTCTCAATAAAAAATATATAGTTCACGTAGAAAATCATCTACTTCATCAGTCGTTGAAACTTGGGATTGGTTCATTTTTCACTCACAAATAACTCACTGCGTTGTTTCTCACTTGGTTTCTACAAACTGACTGGGACGAGTCAAAGGGGTCTGCAAGACAATCTTATCTCAAACCGGTCGACGGGAAGGCCACAAGGTCGTCAACTCATCAGCTGCGTTCTCGTTCTCATTCTCGTTCTCATTCTCGTCTCTTTTCTCGCCAGAATTGAGAAAAAATTAAAATATACGCGGAGAGGCAGTTAATCCTGTCTCCCGAGAACGCAGCAGTCTCGTTCTCGCGAGAACGCAGCAGTCTCGTTCTCGCGAAACAGATTAACTGTTTCGTTTCACTTTTAAGGGTGATACATAATTTTAAAAAATTCTGAAAACAACCCATTCTCTCGCTGGTCTACAGAACGACCTTGCATCTTGTTCAATATGTTTTAATGGGGAATCCCCATTAAAACATCAGAGGGAGCTAAATTTCGAAAATATCGACCCCTAAATAGTCCTAAATTTGCATTTTTATTTACGATTAAAAATTTTTTAGAGTTTCACTAGAGTTTCTGATAAAAAAAAGTTTTAACGGAAAATTTCCGTTAAAAACAATAATATTATACTAAGTTGTTTTCCAAGACCCGGTAATTTACCGGGTCTAAAAAAGGGGGTGGATAAAAAAAAATGAGGGGTTAGTTAAAAGAATATATTATATAATAAATAAAGAGATATGGTTTTAAGCGATGAGGCATTAGATATATGTGATGAACATGGAGGTTTCTGGGAGTTTGTAAAGAAACCTGAATTTCGATTTTATGATAGAAACTGTGACGCACTAGACGAGATTCAACGTGCATTGAGGGAGTATAGATTTTCTAAACGGTTGTTAAAAGAAAGTTTATTTGGTGTCGATGGTAAACCACCACTCCTTTCAAAGAAGCAAGTAAAGACATGTCTTAATGAAAAAAAGATTAAGGTTCCTAAAAATGCTACTGAATATCAACTTAGAAAATTGCTTTATAATGAAGATAAAGTCACACTGAAGAAGGATTTTGAGTTTCAGTTTCGATACTGTTGCTAAAGCTCAGAAGTATTAAGGAGATTTTATTTTTAATGAACACTGCTCATTAAAAAGTTCTTATGCTACTAATTAGCAGAAATATTTTTTTTAAAGACGATTCAAAAAGTTTGTTTTTATAGAGATTCCCTATAAAAACGTAATAGATACTAAGTCTTTGAAAAGCATAATATTTACTCAAAGTCAATCAGAAAGGCATTTGACTTTTTATCTGTTCCATTATAAATAAGTTTTTCAGGATGTCTTTCTGGATTGTTTCTAACGTGATTAAGAAGTCGACGTGAAATTCTTTTAGGTAAAAACAAACATATCTCTTCATCATCATAATCAATTGTAACGACAACGCTTTCACCATATTCCGAATTTTTTATAAAATTTTCCAAGATGGTATAAGTTCCTTTTTTAATATCCTTGAAAGATGAGTAGTTTGATTTTTTAACGGCATTCTTATATATTTCAATCACTGACATTTTATTATAAAAGTTATTCTTTTAACTACCCCCCTCACTTTTTTTATTATCCACCCACTTTTTCTTGTATGGATACTATCCTGTCTCCCATCCTACTAACTCCTCATTAGTGAAAACATCAGAGGGAGCTAAATTTCAAAAACTTTGACCCCTAAAAGGTTCTAATTTTGCATTTTTTCCTAATTTTTAGAGTTCACTAGAGTTTCTGATAAAAAATATTTTTAAAAAAGTCACCCCCCGAAAAGTCACTGTGTTAAAAAAGTTTTAACAGGGATCTAAGTCGCCTTTAACGTTAAAGAGGGTGGCCAAATCGGCCACCCTCTTTAAGGAAAGTCACTGTGTTTAAAAAGTGTGTTCTGTTATTTTATGTTAAAAAGTTTTAACAGGGATCTAAGTCGATAAATGAAAAAGTCACTGGTTCTGATGTTTTGTGTTTAAAAATGTGTTCTGATGTTTTGTGTTAAAAAGTTTTATCAGGGATCTAAGTCGGTTAATGAAAAAGTCACTGGTTCTGATGTTTTTGTGTTTAAAAATGTGTTCTGATGTTTTGTGGTAAAAATTTTTATCAAGGATCTAAGTCAGTGCGCCAGGATTGGCTTTTGGATACTACTAATGTTATAAATGGATAGTAAACAATGACGCTTGTTGACATTTTCATGTCTTTGCCCTGGCACATAGCACAAAAAACTGTCACGAAATTGCGTAACGAAATTGTGTTACAGTGCCTTTATAATGATTTCCACTTACAACGACCCCGTTGTTAGGTTTGTTCATTTTCTACACTTTTTAACCCACAAAAATCGTTCACCACTCGTTGGAAAGCTCTCGATTTAACGAACATTTTCATGTTCTCCATAACATATTGACTATACGAATAGCGGAGCTATGGGCATAACTGTTCTCATATTTTGTTTACAAACTAATGATCGTGAGTGTAGAAGATAATTAATCCGGAATCGTCTATTTTATTGAAATTAGGTACCTACCCCTTAATATTAATAATGTCAAAAGCAATAGGTAAAGACATGAAAATGTCCCAATGCGTTGCAGACTCGTATGCAAGCGTTTTTGCTGTTTCTGTGATTTTTTTAGGTTGTGTGCCACGGCAAAGACATGAAATTCTAACGGTTGATGAACATCAGATCACGTGCGTCAGAGGAGGGCTGATACATCTTGATCAGGGAAGTTTCACAAAGTTGTTTTGTTCACGGCTATGGTTTGATCACCAAAAAACGGTGTAACAGTGTAATAGTTTTGTTCTTAGTGTACCTAAATAGACAACGTTTCAAATTGCAATGGAGCACGAAAAAACATTCCATCAAGTGTCAAGTGTTGATAGTTTCCGATAATTTTCGCTACATCCTGTAGATTTTATGTTATTCAGCTTTTCCCATTTTCTGATGATTTTCGCTTACAACCGATTCGTTGCTACGGAACTTTATCTTCGCCAGTTATCATCGTACAAAAATCGTTCACCACTCGTTTTTATCTGTGTCACTACGGACGATATCTATAATCGGGTACATGATAAAATTCCAAATATCGCCAAAACGTTCGTACTGCCAAACAAAAGGATGAGTTCGAAGATGAGAAATTTTCAAAAATTCTAAGGGGGTCGAATTTGAGTTTTTAGGGATCAACAATCGATAAAAACGGCTAAAATAGCGAACGATATAAAATCGATGAAGGTGGTATGGAAGGGTGAGTAAAGACAGAAAAATACGATTTCAGCTGTTTTTTCATACCTTCGATCCCTAAGACGGTTAACTCTTCGTTATTGAAACCAAAATCTGGGGTAGGTGTATATAGGTATATTTCAACTAGCTCATCCATCCATGGACACTCCTGCAGAACTCGAAGGGAATCACCTTTTGGATTAATATTAGTAGGTAATGGTTTTTATTGGGTTGGTATTTGGTTCAAAGCTGCTCCCTGGTAAACATTTAAAGAATTAGCATTTAAAGAAATTTAAAGAAGTGGCTTTCCACCGATGGTTTAGAATCGAACCACTGTAATTAAGAAAATATGATATTTAGAAAAGTATTACTTCCAAAATGTCCGGCCTCATTATGTTTGCCCCAGTGCAAGAGCAGCATTCTGATACGAAGGTAAAAGTCATGCTACTTATAGCGTTAATGACTAATGAGTTCACATCAAGCACCTTTTGTCTCTAATCAAAATACATGGGGCATAGTATGGTTAACCCAGCTGGAAGATTTATACACAATGGCTCTGTGGCCTAAGCCATCGTAGCCTCCGAAGCTGAGGGTAATCCACCACAGCTTCTCGTCGCTTCTTCAGTGCTTATGGTATTGAATTCTTCCAAAGTCCAGCCTCAAGAACGACTCCTCACATTTCTCCTACAAATAGCTACATTTCCTTTGTTCTCATCAATTCAAAAGTTAATTTAAAGATGTGAATGAGCCCATCCATCAGTACCAGTGATGTCGTTGTTCTTGAACCGATCCTACGAATGAACCTTTCTACGAATGATCCAATCCCATTCGATCGCAGTTCTCAATATCGATGCACACCGTTCAGCAGGATTGGCAACGAAACAGCAGCCAGCCGCGACTGACGGACAGTGTTGAGAGCTCGCAGCTTTCGGGACCGCCAGACCGTGGAGAACAACATAATCTCGCGTTATCCCACAACCACGCGACTTCGTGAATTCGCTCATGCGTGAGAAACTACGAGTGCTGAGTACAGCGTCTTTCGGATATTCTATCGGCCACTGTCCCATGAATTTTGGCAAATAGGACGGAGGTCCAAACAATACCCACATGATGAAGCCGAAGGATGTCGAAATGAACATACGTGTAGTTTGAAACTTGTTGCCACGTTGCATTCATGACGACATCAAGTAACTACGTGAATAACACATCACTGGGCTAGGGAGTTATAGCTATTCTGAAGAACTACTATAACTTGTAAATTTAAAGGCTACTTCAAAGACGATTGCTTGCATCTAAAATGTTATGTAGAAAACAGCACAAAAATCAACAACATTATCAGAAACAGAAAGGAATTCCAGTTAGGTACCTGCTTACGTTTGGGGACATGGAAGAAATAATATCAATGTGTAGATGGACGCAGAAATTGGACGAATCGTAAAAATAATAATAACAATAATAATAATAATAATAACTTAAATAAATTATCTATTATCGTAGGCGAGCGAAGTGTGTGTTGAAATTCTAGAGATAAAATTAATATTGTCTTTTAAGCATGTAAAGAAAGTCACGAAAATGATTCATTCTTGCAAAAACATGAAACAAGGAGCGCTGAAATTCATGGGTCACTTAGGTTAAAATTCAAAACACTTATGTAGGTATATTAAATTGTGAGAAGTTTCTCGGAGTGTCGCCTTTCAACATCGAAGTGCGTTGATCATAAAGTACCATGTTTTTATATAGGTAAACAGGATTTGGTTTACCATGCAGCATCCGCCCCCTCTTCAAAAAAATTCGGGTGGCGAAACAAGAATAATTGAGACAATGAACTGAAAACAGCTGTTTGCTGGGGAATCATCAGCTTTGAGAATTGGATGCCTCTTCTATAGATGCCTCTCAGTCGCTGTTGACCGTCGGCTAAATAACTCATGCTTGCCTCAGTCACCTTACTTAAATTGATTGATGGAATCATTTCAGCTTGAATAACCGACTCTCGACCTTGGGCGTAGAATACGTTGTAACGATTACAAATGGAAACGAAAAGGTTAGTAGTACAAGCTCTCAACGACCAGGACAGTAAAGTGTTGTTAACTACTATTTAATTAGGTATTAAAACAAGATGAGTTTACAACAAATTGCTTCTTTTTGTTTACCAAACGGCTTTTGGTTTATTATTTTCAATAATGAACCATTGGAATCGAGCATGAAAAACGCTGCAAATCCCTGCACTACGGTTTATTATTTTGTATAGAATACCCTCCTGTTACAGATCACAGCTCTATGTATAGATAACCCTTCTATATAATATGATATGTACTATTCTATTATATACATATTATGTAGATCGCAGACCCTCCGTAGGTTAGTACCTAACCCCGTACACGTTACTAGGTACCTACCTAAATCACGAGTTAAATGTTGCTAAATTAATTCTGCCGATGACAAACAGTACCTAACAAAAAGAAACACACATAATGAAGTTCTGAAAAGAAATTGTTGATGAGGAGTGAAAAAAGTTGCAAAAGTACCTACCAACAAACTCCAGCCCCTTCTACGTAGATGGTATAATGAACCGTTGTGTAATAATTTACCGTTGAGTAATGATTTACCGTAGTAATAATTTACCCATCAATAATACTTCAACGTTTGTTCAAGTTTCACTACCTACCAACAAACTCCAAAAGAGCCATCATTTTTCAAGCGAAATAATATCACAGAACCAACTCGACTTCATACTCCGCCAATATAATCAGGTGATCCCTACCAATGATTGGCCGTATTCACAAATTCCTATTGTGGGCGCGTCTCTGGTTACGAGATTTGGTTTGAATTGTATACAATTTCATTCACACTGGAGTCCCCCGAACGGAACCTATAACCCGAATTTCATCAATTTTTTTTCATGGTAACTAAGAAAAGTGGCCCGTACGGCGTACGGCGTACGGCGGACAGACAGAAATATTTTTATTGCTGTTTTGGATTCTACATACCTTGAAACGTAAACCATCAAATTTTGAGGGGGGGTAAGAATTTTTTTTTTCATGCTCGATTCCAATGGTTCATTATTGAAAATAATAAACCAAAAAAGGAAAAACATTCTAACCCCCCCCCCCCCCCCCCTCTCTCTCAAAATTTGATGTTTTACGTTTCAAGGTATGTAGAATCCAAAACTGCAATAAAAATATTTCTGTCTGTCCGCCGTACACCGTACGGGCCAATTTTCTTAGTTACCATGAAACAAACTTGATGAAATTCGGGTTATAGGTTCCGTTCGGGGTCTAGTTGGTACTCGAAGCTCGACTTTACTGTCAGTCATCTCTAAGGGGTTCAAAATAGGGGTTGAGATTTTCAGAACGCCGTAGCTCGAAAACTTTCACTGGGAGGGTATGGTTTTTTTACGTTATTAAATTCGCCTTGAGCAAAACAATTTTTTGAGACCACCCGGAGCATTGTACGTCCAGCCGTTCGTGTGCACCAAAAAGCTTCGTCAACACGATCGTGAATCAAACGGTATTAATCCGGCCCGGATATCATCGCTAGGGAGCACTTGATTATAATCAAGGATGGCTGTATGAAGTCGAGTTGGTTGTTCTGCGATATTACTTCATTTGATAAGTGATGGACTATTGGATTTTGTTGGTAGGTAGGTACTTGTGAAACTTGAACAAACGTTGACGTATTATTGATGGGTAAATTATTACACAACGGCAAATTATTACACAACGGTTCATCAACCTAGAAGGGGCTGGATTTTGTTGATCGTTACTTTTGCAACTTGAACAAACCGTTGAAGTATTATTGATGAGCAAGTTATTACACAACGGTTCATTATAGGTATTGACCACAGAAATCAGTGATCTACAACACAGAAGGGGCATCTATTTCACTCCACATCAACAATTTTCGTTCAGAACTTCATTATTTCGTTTCGACAGCACCATTTAACTCGTGATTTAGGAAGGTACCTAGTAACGAGTACGGGGTTTGGTACTAACCTACGGAGGATCTGCGATCCACATAATATGTATAGAGTAGTACATATTATATTATATAGACGGGTTATCTATACAGAGAGCTGTTATGTGTAACAGAAGGGTATTCTGTAAAAAATAATAAACCGTTGTGCAGGGATTTGCAGCGTTTTAATTTGGTTGCGGAAAACGATAAAAAAGGATCACAAAAACTTTTCAATTGGTTCTAGAATTCTATGATCTTTACGTTCCAGTAAGTAATATTTGAATGAATATGAACAAGAGTTTTCAATTTGAAAGCAGAATTCACAAATCGGCGAGTGATTGTATAATAGGTACAATGACCGAACCTCAAAAAACTTTTAATAATATTTAGACAAATAATAGTGCTTAACCGCTCAACTATTTGTATTATATTCAACTTATAGGTACCTACTTACTTACTATTCTTGCTATTTATGTGGGTATGCGCTACCTGTCCACAGGCTATTACTAAATACATTTAGAAGCAAAAGAGAAGTTCGAAGATTTTTCGGTACTTCGCGTTTCCCCAAGTACCCTCCATGTGTTAATTGGATTGAAAAACAACTTGTGTAGCCCCTGTGAATATTTGGCGTTCCTTAACTCGGGGTGTTTTCGGTCATTGTTTTGCTGATTCTCGGTCACATTAGACACAGTCGTTGACCCCCAAGGGAGATTCGCTCTGTCAAGTAGAGGATTCCCGCTTTCTTCGCCTGAAGGTAAAACGCCTGGTAAGTTCAACAGCGTCTGCAGCCACAAAGTGGGTGGGAAGCCAGAGCGCCGCATAACGACTATAGTTTTGTGTTCTCAAGACTCAAACCATAGATCCCTATCGAATCCCCGTCCGCTGTTATGTGGAGCTTCGAGAGCCGCATGCGAAACTATCTCACGAAAATATTATGTCTCGAGGAAAAACAAGCCTACCAACGTAGCTTGGGTGGCTAAAACAATCTCATTGCCGCACATTCGTATTATCAAATTGACCAAAAGAAGCTGTAATGTTACATAAAACGTTTCACACAAAGTGTGTATTGTTAGTTACTTCACAATTTCAATGAAAAGGTGTACAATTTCACCCGTAGGAGTGACGGTGTCGGTATGATGGATACCAAAAATATCCAATAATTTCTTTGACCTGAAAGTAACTATTTCGTATTTCCTTTCAAGTCCTTTTGATAGCTGATTTGTCAGTTTGTATAAGCGTACAACCTCTACGTCAATTTAGCGATCCGACATCCAATATTTTCGGACCACTGGATCCAATGGGATGGAAATGTTGGCTGTTCATTTATTGTTTCTTTCATGTTTGTGCAACAACTGAAATAGCTATTGTTGATGGTTTCCACGAATTTTGGCCCTCGAAAATTCGAATTAGGCTCCCATTTTTGACAAATTATCTTTGATCATTGTAGTGACATTTAATTGTCTTGATACTATTTCTAGAGTTACTATACAAATTTTTGGTGATTTCAGACAATGTCCCAGGTTTTCGATTTAAAAAAAATGAATTCTAGGAGCTGAAACTTCGTTAGAACCTCATTTTCCCTCTTTGGTCAGAATCGGCTTCAAATTGAGCCTCCTCAATCTAAAAAACATGGAAAACGATATCCCACAAGCTCTTACTAAAACACCAAAAAACCATATTTTTACAACCATTTTTCACCCACAACACCCTCGAGTATTTTCTGCAAAGTTTCGGGAAATAACTAGGGCCCAAACGGAGCCTGTGTTTGAAAAAACAATTTTTTTACACCGAAAATAAAGGTAGATACGAATGATGAGGCGGGCGGACATTGCATTTTTGGAATCAGCGCACCTTGAAATGTAAAAAAAAATTTTTTGAGGGAGGGTTCCAAAAATTGTTTGCTGAGCGAATACATAGGTGTATTATTCACATCAGAACAATAAACCAAAATGGCGCTTAAACGGACGATCGACAGGAAATACGGAACCAGATTTGATCATTGATGTCCGAAACGTAAAATGAGAGTACACTTTTCAAAATTCCAATTTCTGCAAAATTTATTTGCAGGAGAGCTACCTATGGAATTTGAAATAATGAGAGGAGGAAATATGACACGTAAGTACCTACCTAGTGTGCAAAACATTCTTACATTACGCCTACGTAGGAGGGTCATTTCACGGAAAGTGGCAAACTTGGATTATCCAAAAAACGTCAAGTTAAGTTGCTTGAAAAAGCAAATTTCTTTTACCATCGTCTGACGTGCCTAAGCATATGTCGATTGATTGCCAAAAAAATCGCATCATAGAAATGCTTGGTAAAACGGCCATTTTGAAATTTGAAGTTCCAGGGGAGTGAGAGTGGTTGCAAGGGAATGAGAAAAAGAAAAATTTCAGCATCGTTTTTGTGATGAATTTAAAATTCTCATCACGGTGGCGTGGAAGGAAGGTGAGTGAGTGAATTTAGGTAAGGAGAGAAAAGGAGGAAAAGTCGCAGGCGGCTGTAGTCAACCGAACATCTACGACTTTTGGAGGAGAGAGAGGTGGATGAGGGAATTTCACCTAGGCGGCTGTAGTCAACCGTTCATCTAGGTGAAGGAGAGGAAAGGAGAGGTCCCTTGTCTAGGCGGCTGTATTCAACCGATCATCTAGACAAGGAGGAGGAGGAGAGAGGAGAGAGGAGGTGAAATTCCCAGGCGGCTGTATTCAACCGATCATCTGGGAGGTAAGGTAAGAGAGAGAAGAGAGAGCTGGTTAGAGGAAGTGTCGAATGAAGCTTGAGCGCCAGGATCCGGGGTTATATAGTACTTGGGGGCCTCTCCCTCCAGCTCCTTGCTGGGAGCTGGTAGTGGGGCCCCAGGTTGAGTAACCCTGGGTTCTGTCGCCTGTCCCCACTCATGTCTTTATTTACGGAGCTTTTAGTTTGGCGTTTGAATATTGGTGAGAACTTAATATGATAGGAGTGTTCCCGGGAGGGACTCACGACAGAGGTCCCCCCAGTTTGAACCAATATTGGTGCTGAAGGCGCAAGATGACAGGAGCTGAGGGCTACGGCAAACAAGAGGTGGTCGCTGAAGGCGCAAAATGACAGGAGCTGAGGGCTACGGCAAACAAGAGGAGGCGCGGAAGGCGCAAAGAGACAGGGGCGGAGGGCCGATGCAAACAGAGGTTGAGCTGAAGGCGGTGCTTAAAAACTAGTAGTAACATGGTAGATGGTAAGTAACATAGTAGATAAGTAGTAACATGTTAGATGATAAGTGAGTAGGTAGAACATAAGGCAGGTAACATGGTAGTAGACGATAAGTAAGTAGATGATGATAAGTAAGTAACATAGTAGATGATAAGTAGTAACATAAGGTAGAATAAGTAGGATGAGAAGGCGAGAGTATGTACAGTGCAGTGGTCATGATCCCTAAACATTGGCGTTTAGGGAAGTGATCGGCAAGGGCGAGATGAGGGAGATGAACAATATTTACAATGAGATGAACAATATTTACAATGAGATGGAGTATGTACAGAGGATGAATGAGTAGTTACAGATGACGGGTGAGTATTTACAGTATTTACAGATGAATTAGAATATACAGATAGTACAGAGGTATGTACACACATTTGGTCACTTTGTGGGAGGCGGTTGCGAGGGTCCGCCGGTTCCTGGGTGTGGTGTGGCGAGTGGTTGTGTGTGTGTGTGTGTGAGTATAGTGTGTTGGGGGCAGTCGCCGGCGGCCGACGCGTTGAGGTGGCCACGGAGGGGCCTCGAGTTCCGGTACAGTGCGAGTGGGTTGATAAGACACCAGCGCTGTCCCGGAATCTCAAGGCCCCGCCGTGATTTCTCATAGCGGGGCGGGGGACTTGGCCGCCGGGACGAGGGGGGCGTGGGGACGCTCCCTCCGTCCGTTCCGTCGCCCGGGCCGTTTCGTCCCGGCGGGAACTATTGGGGATATCCCCGACGATGGAGGGGAGGGAGGGGGATCGAAGATGGAAAATTGGGGGGGAATTAAAACGGGGGGCTCCGAAATTGGCGGTTGGGCGGGGGGTGTTGGGTTTTTGGATGGTATGGGGGGTTTGTGAAGCTGAATGGTTGAAATTTGAACAGGGGGGGCTGAAATTTGGACAGGGGGGGCTGAAATTTGAACGGGAGGCGGGGGAGGCATGAGTTCCGCAAGGCGGAACTCGTGACGGATGGAATCCATCAGGGGGTCGGTTGGGGTGTAGGGGGGGTGTACCCCCGTGGCTTGTGCTACGCGAAATTCGCGTAGAATTCGCCACTGGGGGTACTTCCATCGTCGGGGCCGGGGAGGTAACCCGGAGATCCGTGGCGGAACAAAATAAAGCGGTGTGGCAGGCCCGGGCGAGGGGGGTAGGGGGGAAAGCGGGTCCGGGACAAAAACGTCCCGGAGAATCGCCGCCATTTCCGGATCCGAGTCGAAATCCGGAAACGACGGAGGTGACGGGTGTTGCGGGAAGAGCTGATGGTGCATCGTGAACGGACGGCGGGAGACTGATAGTGTTAGGTGTTGGGGTTAGCACAGGTGCGGGTTTACACCTGGCTAACGGGACTGTATGTGGTTTGCCGTCAATTAACAGGGTTGCGGTTGTATGTGTTGTGCGAATGACTTGAAAGGGCCCGGCGTAAAGTGGTTGGAAAGTTTTATGGATGCCGGGCTCTTTCAGGTACATGTGTGTTGTGGTGAAAAATCGTTTGGGATAAGTGGTGTCGTTTGTCGGTGTTGTTGAGTGTAGTGGTTCCCTGTTAATTGACGGTGTGTGGTGTGGAGTGAAAATGTCGGCCGGTAAACGTAGCGGGTCTTTAAAGGCGTTTTGTGCGGGGCTAGTTTGGTCTGAAGGACGGGCGGATGTTCGAAGGCTGAGCAAAATGTAGGGGAGGGATTTTGTCCAGGAAGGGGAATTTGTCGATGTAGAAATGGCTTGTTTCAGGACCGAGTGCCACCGCTCTATTTTCCCGTTGGATTGGGGATGGTATGGGGTAGTGTGAATTTTGTGTATGCCGAGGGAACGCAGTAAATCGGAAAAGTGGGCGGACTCGAACTGCCTCCCTTGATCGACCGTGACTGTCCGCGGACAACCGTAACGGCTAACCCATTGAGAAAGGAAAGCCGTTGCGACGGTGTCCGCGGTGATGTTTGAGAGTGGAATGCATTCCACCCAGTTGGTGGCACGGTCGATCATCGTGAGGCAGTATTTTTTCCCCTCGGACGGGGGAAGGGGGCCCACTAAATCCAGATGAACGTGTTCCCACGGCAGGGAGTCGGGAATGGGTTGAGGAGGGACATGCGGGTGGGCCGAGACTTTGAAACGCTGGCACTTCTGGCACCCCAGAACCCAGTTACGAATATCTGTATTCATATGGGGCCAGAAGTACCGCGTCTTGATGAGGTCCCGGCTCGCCCGAATGCCAGGATGGTGAAGGGAATGGTAGTGGAGGAACAACTGCCTCCTCAACCCCGGTGGGACGTAAGGGCGCGGTGAATCGGCCGTTACGTCGCACCAGAGGTCGAGGGGGGGCAGCTGTTCCAACTTGGATGCGGAAATGAGGTTGGAGAGGGCGGGGTCAGAGGTGGGATCTTGGTGTGATTTGATGGATTGAGGGGAAGGGAATGGCAGCAACTCCGCCACCGGCGCCGGGACAGGGGTGGGTCTGGAGAGTGCGTCCGCCACGCAGTTGTCGGCCCCCGGCAGATATCGAATATCGGACGTAAACTGTCCGATAAACTCGAGCTGCCGGAGGCGACGCGGGGAGGCGGACTTGCGATTTTGAAGGAGGGCGTGGGTCAGGGGCTTATGGTCTGTAATGACAGAGAACTGCCTGCCCTCCACGAAGTCACGAAAGTGTTTTATGGCTTCGTGGATGGCGAGGAGTTCCCTGTCGAAGGTAGAGTAGTTTTTCTGGGTGGGGGATAAGGTTTTAGAAAAGAAGCCAATGGGTTGGGGGGTGGCGCCGGTGTGCTGTTGGAGCACTGCCCCGATGGCCCAATCGGACGCATCGGTAGTGATGGAAAGGGGAGCGTGAGGGTCGGGGTGGGCTAATAGAGCGGCGTCTACTAGGTCCTGTTTGCAAATTTTGAAGGCGGAGGAGAGTTGGGGGGTCCAGGTGATGGGGCGGTTATCATTTTTTTTGGAGGGTTGGGGAATGGCGTGTATGAGTGG
Organism: Leptopterna dolabrata; assembly: GCA_954871275.1. Taxonomy (NCBI): domain Eukaryota; kingdom Metazoa; phylum Arthropoda; class Insecta; order Hemiptera; family Miridae; genus Leptopterna; species Leptopterna dolabrata. Next base: position 8,137,857 of record OX940983.1, on the reverse strand, counting down.
TTGTTGATGTTGAGCGGCGTGTTTTATGTGTCTACGGTAAAAATTGAGCATACCCAGGAAGCGGCGGAGCTCGGTGACCGTGCGGGGTTGCGGGAAGTCAATAATCGCGTGGACCTTGTCCGGGAGGGGTGTGATGCCGTCCGAGGATACTTGGTGGCCGAGGCAGCGGACGGAGGGTTGGCCGAGGACACATTTGTCGGTGTTGACTAGGAGGCCTTCGGAGGAAAAGATGTTGAGGACTTGCTGTAGGTGGGCGAGGTGTTCTTCCTGGGTCTTGGAGGCGATCAGTATATCGTCGAGAAAACAAAATACGAAAGGCAGGCCTCGCAAGATACTGTCCATATATCGCTGCCAAGTTTGCGCCGCGTTCCTTAATCCGAAGCCCATCTTCACATACTCAAATAACCCGAACGGGGTAATTATAGCGGTTTTCGGGACGTCGGGGGGGTGGATATTGATGTGATGGAACGCTCGCGAAATATCAAGGGTGGAAAAGATCGTGGCGCCATGGAGATGTGACGAAAAGTCACGCAGGTGGGGGACATTATAGAGGTCCGGCGTGGTTTTTGCGTTGAGCCGCCGGTAGTCCCCGCAGGGGCGGATATCCCCGTTGGGCTTCTGGACGATGTGGAGTGGGGAAGCCCAAGGGGATTTTGAGGGGCGTATGATACCGTCGGCGATGAGTTTGTCGAAATGTTGGCGGGTCTTTGACAACTGAAGGGGATGTAGGCGGCGGGCTTTGGCGGTGATGGGTGGTCCTGTGGTCTCAATATGGTGCTGGACAGTGGAGATGTGTGCAGAGGGGCGGCGCTGGGGACGGTAGTTGAGGAGGAGGCGTTCGAACTGTGTTGGGGTTGGGAGAGGGCGGCTACTCGGGCGATCTTCGACGGCTGGTAGGTGTTGATGAGGCGGCTGCGGAGGTCGTCGTACGCAGCGGCGGCGTCGGGGGAGATATCCGAGGTCTGCAGCAGGATCTCGTAGGGCAGTAGCGAAATGATCCGGGAGTACCGGGTTTTCTGGCTGCGGATGTTGGCGGCCGAAAATGCTGCGTCTACTTGGAAAAACCACAGCGCCGGGTCGTGCGTGTAGAAGGGGGGCAGCGACAGAGGGAACGCAGCGGACGCCGTCATGACGTTGGCGGCGGCTGCGGCCGTAGCGGCGGCGGCGGCGGCGGTGTCCGACGTCGCAGAGGTCGGCGGGGAGAGCGTGGAGAAAGGGTTGTCGGCCAATGCGTCGGATGTCGCAGCGGCGGGCGGCTGCAGTGTGGCTGGTCGCAGGAGCGGCGGCGTCGGTGAGTTCGGGTCCATTTCTGTAACTAAAATTCAAAAATTTGACGTGGTTTTGAATTTCGAAATTCGCAATCGGCGGGAGCGGTGGTGCGTTGAGTTGAGAGGTGAGTGTTGAGGGTTGGGCCAAGAATTGCGAATTTAAACTGACTGGTTAAAATTTTGAATTTAAAATTGGGGACACCGAACTACTTGACTGGGGCGACACATGAGGTGGGAAGGTGGGAAGGAAGAAGGTTGAGTGAACGTCGGGTTCACCACTGTGATGAATTTAAAATTCTCATCACGGTGGCGTGGAAGGAAGGTGAGTGAGTGAATTTAGGTAAGGAGAGAAAAGGAGGAAAAGTCGCAGGCGGCTGTAGTCAACCGAACATCTACGACTTTTGGAGGAGAGAGAGGTGGATGAGGGAATTTCACCTAGGCGGCTGTAGTCAACCGTTCATCTAGGTGAAGGAGAGGAAAGGAGAGGTCCCTTGTCTAGGCGGCTGTATTCAACCGATCATCTAGACAAGGAGGAGGAGGAGAGAGGAGAGAGGAGGTGAAATTCCCAGGCGGCTGTATTCAACCGATCATCTGGGAGGTAAGGTAAGAGAGAGAAGAGAGAGCTGGTTAGAGGAAGTGTCGAATGAAGCTTGAGCGCCAGGATCCGGGGTTATATAGTACTTGGGGGCCTCTCCCTCCAGCTCCTTGCTGGGAGCTGGTAGTGGGGCCCCAGGTTGAGTAACCCTGGGTTCTGTCGCCTGTCCCCACTCATGTCTTTATTTACGGAGCTTTTAGTTTGGCGTTTGAATATTGGTGAGAACTTAATATGATAGGAGTGTTCCCGGGAGGGACTCACGACAGTTTTGTTAAACAATTTCAAATAGAACATTAAAATAAACATTAGTTAGTGTCACTAATCTAATTTTAGGAACCAATATTTGAAACGCTCACGTACCAGTATTCACAATAACGAAACCTTACAATAAAACTTGAAATCATATTAATCTTCAACGCTATTGAATGGGAGAGTTGTGAAATGCTACTACTCTTGATTTACAGAGCTCTTAATTCATCAGGCACTTGAAAATACTGAGACTAGTGTCGTGTAAACCTATATACTAGTGACGTTTAAACGAAACAAAATATAGAAAATCAATCAAGAAATTTCAATATAAAAAATATGCAACATTCAAGATGACTACTAAATGAAATGTTCAGTCATGCAGCATGGCTGTAAGAGGGATTCCCACAATACTCGTGATATTATGTAAAAGACGATTATGTATTATGTAAGATTGTAGATTGTAGATTGTATATTGTATTTGGGATCGCTCAGGGGTGGGGATTGGTTGCCCCAAAGCACGGAAACCTATTGGCTTATTGTACTTTTCCTGAGTGTCCCAGTTTAATCAAATAACCCCAGGCCCCTGGTGAGGGTTGTTAGGTTTTTGATTATATTTTCGCTGGGGAATTCCCTCATTGGGGTTGGGGCCCCAAAGAGGTTGTACCTGCGCTGGGCGAGTGCTGGGCACTCAAATATTATGTGGGATACTTTTTCTTCTGCCTCCTCACATAATCTGCACTGGGTTGTTGATTGTGTAACCCCTATGCGACTTAGATGGAAGCGCAGGGGGAGGAAGCCGGTTAAGAAGCCGACTGTTTGCCTTAGCTCTCTGCGGTTTAATCTGAGAAGCTCCTTAGTAGCATTGGAGTTGGGTCTAGCCATCATCCGCTTACTATGAGCATGTCCATCTATACGTGACCATCTTTTGGTGGTCTGAGTGCGGACCCACCGGTTGATGGCCCCTCTGATGGTGGTTTTTGATAGGCCGACCGCCGGTTCTGGGCCAGTGAAGGGTGTTTGAGAGCCCTTTCTGGCGAGAGAATCGGCGTTTTCATTGCCTGTGATTCCTCTATGGCCTGGCACCCACTCCAGAGTAACTCTGTTGTGTTTCGCCAGGGCGTTGAGAGTTTGCATACAGTCCCAGACCACTCTGGATGAGACAGTGGGGGCTGTGAGTGCTTTTATCGATGCTTGGCTGTCCGAGAGTATGCGGGTGTGGGATCCACGATATCCCCTCCTCAAGCTCTCAGAGGCGGCAGCATCAATTGCCAATATTTCTGCCTGGAAAACGGAGGTGTAATTCCCTAGTGGGGTGGAAAATTCCCACCTGGGTCCTGCTCCGTACACTCCAGCACCAGTACCTGCATCCATTTTTGATCCATCTGTGTACCAGATTATATCGTTGGAGCAGCATTTTTTCCAGCCATGCCCCGCCCACATCAGCACGGATGCATATGGGCGTGGTTGAGGTAGGATTTTTGGCATAACATCTGCCACCATGTCGAGCAGTGGTTCTTGTATAGCCTTTAGTATGTTGGTGTGACCTGGGTGGGGTGTATCCCGCCAGGTACCATTCCATTTCAGCCTCAGGGAGGCCATTGCGGCCTCCCCTTTGATGTAGATGTCTATTGGGGGTAGGCCCAGTAGAATCTCCATGGCTGCAGTGGGTGTACCATGCATAGCGCCTGTGATGGTTAGACAGGCCAGTCGCTGTACACTGGTGAGGGTTTGGCAGGCCCCTACCTGACTGACCTTTGGCCACCACACTGCGCAGCAGTACGTAAGAATGGGTCGTACTATCGCGGAGTAGATCCAGTGGACCATCCGCGGCTGTAGGCCCCATGTTTTTCCGCATGTGCGTTTTGCGCACATAAGGGCTCCCTTGCCCCTATTTGCTATGTATTCAAGGTGTTTGTTCCAGGTGAGTGTTGCATCCAGGTAGACGCCCAGGTACTTCACCCCACGCTGAAACGGTACCCTTGAATTGTAAAACTGGGGTTCTGAGAGACCTCTCAGATTCCTCTTTCTTGTGAATTGAACCAGCGTGGTTTTATTTGGGTTTACTTTTAAGCCCTCTGTGCCACACCAGTCTTCCACTGCTTTCAGAGCTGATTGTGTCAGATCTGAGACTGTGCCGACAAAGGGACCCCTAACTAGGATCACCACATCGTCAGCATAGCCCTGTACGTAGAGGCCTTGACCGCTGAGTTTCTCCAGCAGAGAGTCCACAACAAGGTCCCACAGAAGGGGGGACAGTACCCCGCCCTGCGGGCAACCCCTTGCCACAGACATCTCCACGGACTCCCCAAGGAGCTCTGCCTCTACTGTTCTGCTTGTCAGCATGGTTTTGATCCACCTACACAGGGTGTCGTTTGTTCCATGCTGGCGCGCTGAGTTTATAATTGAGTCTATAGAGGTGTTGTCAAAGGCGCCCTCTATATCCAGAAATACACCAATGGCAAGTTCCTTAGCTGCTAGCACCGATTCCACCCGTGATATCAGGTGGTGCAGTGCTGCCTCACAGGATCTGCCCGGTTGATAGGCAAACTGATTGGTGTGTAGAGGCCTCTCTGAGAGAGAGGTTTCCCTCAGATACCTGTCAACCAATTTTTCTAATGTCTTCAGGATGAAGGACGTTAGACAGATGGGTCTGAAAGCCTTTGCCTGGTTGTACCAAGGTTTCCCTGGCTTAGGCAGAAAGATGACCCTTGCTTTGCTCCATCTTTGGGGTATTGTACCTGTTGCCAGGCAAGCCCTAAAGAGAGCACTCAGTATCCTGGTTACCCCATGGCCCCCCTCCTGAAGCAGTTTGGGGATAATGCCATCTGGGCCAGGCGATTTGTATGGGCTAAAGGTGCTGATGGCCCACTTGATTCGTTCCATGGAGGCTACACCCTTTGCCACTTCCCAGTCTGCTCTGGTCGCTCTCCTACCCTGAGCCCCGGTTGGTGGGTGAGGTGAAGGTCCCTGAACGTCGGTCACCACTGAGCCAGGGAAGTGAGTCTCCAGTAAGAGTACTAGAGTGTCCCCAGCTGTTGTGGTGTAGCTTCCATCTGGTTTAACTAATGTGCCAATTGGATTGATAGGAGCCTTAGATAGGACTCTTTGGAGTCTTGCACATTCTGAGGTGTTTTCCACCTCTTCACAGAACTTCCTCCACGTGTCCCGTTTTGCTTTCTTTATAAGGCTCCTGAGTTGGGCTAACTTGGTCTTGTAGGTGTACAATTTCACCCGTAGGAGTGACGGTGTCGGTATGATGGATACCAAAAATATCCAATAATTTCTTTGACCTGAAAGTAACTATTTCGTATTTCCTTTCAAGTCCTTTTGATAGCTGATTTGTCAGTTTGTATAAGCGTACAACCTCTACGTCAATTTAGCGATCCGACATCCAATATTTTCGGACCACTGGATCCAATGGGATGGAAATGTTGGCTGTTCATTTATTGTTTCTTTCATGTTTGTGCAACAACTGAAATAGCTATTGTTGATGGTTTCCACGAATTTTGGCCCTCGAAAATTCGAATTAGGCTCCCATTTTTGACAAATTATCTTTGATCATTGTAGTGACATTTAATTGTCTTGATACTATTTCTAGAGTTACTATACAAATTTTTGGTGATTTCAGACAATGTCCCAGGTTTTCGATTTAAAAAAAATGAATTCTAGGAGCTGAAACTTCGTTAGAACCTCATTTTCCCTCTTTGGTCAGAATCGGCTTCAAATTGAGCCTCCTCAATCTAAAAAACATGGAAAACGATATCCCACAAGCTCTTACTAAAACACCAAAAAACCATATTTTTACAACCATTTTTCACCCACAACACCCTCGAGTATTTTCTGCAAAGTTTCGGGAAATAACTAGGGCCCAAACGGAGCCTGTGTTTGAAAAAACAATTTTTTTACACCGAAAATAAAGGTAGATACGAATGATGAGGCGGGCGGACATTGCATTTTTGGAATCAGCGCACCTTGAAATGTAAAAAAAAATTTTTTGAGGGAGGGTTCCAAAAATTGTTTGCTGAGCGAATACATAGGTGTATTATTCACAGAACAATAAACCAAAATGGCGCTTAAACGGACGATCGACAGAAAATACGGAACCAGATTTGATCATTGATGTCCGAAACGTAAAATGAGAGTACACTTTTCAAAATTCCAATTTCTGCAAAATTTATTTGCAGGAGAGCTACCTATGGAATTTGAAATAATGAGAGGAGGAAATATGACACGTAAGTACCTACCTAGTGTGCAAAACATTCTTACATTACGCCTACGTAGGAGGGTCATTTCACGGAAAGTGGCAAACTTGGATTATCCAAAAAACGTCAAGTTAAGTTGCTTGAAAAAGCAAATTTCTTTTACCATCGTCTGACGTGCCTAAGCATATGTCGATTGATTGCCAAAAAAATCGCATCATAGAAATGCTTGGTAAAACGGCCATTTTGAAATTTGAAGTTCCAGGGGAGTGAGAGTGGTTGCAAGGGAATGAGAAAAAGAAAAATTTCAGCATCGTTTTGTTAAACAATTTCAAATAGAACATTAAAATAAACATTAGTTAGTGTCACTAATCTAATTTTAGGAACCAATATTTGAAACGCTCACGTACCAGTATTCACAATAACGAAACCTTACAATAAAACTTGAAATCATATTAATCTTCAACGCTATTGAATGGGAGAGTTGTGAAATGCTACTACTCTTGATTTACAGAGCTCTTAATTCATCAGGCACTTGAAAATACTGAGACTAGTGTCGTGTAAACCTATATACTAGTGACGTTTAAACGAAACAAAATATAGAAAATCAATCAAGAAATTTCAATATAAAAAATATGCAACATTCAAGATGACTACTAAATGAAATGTTCAGTCATGCAGCATGGCTGTAAGAGGGATTCCCACAATACTCGTGATATTATGTAAAAGACGATTATGTATTATGTAAGATGATTAGATATTATGTAAAAAACCACTGTTCGTAAAATTATATAATTTTTTTGTAGTTTTGCAATTTTTACCGATTTTTGACCCTTATAAAGTCGATTTGTTTGACTTACTCTTTTTTCAGAAAAATATTTTCATCATCGAAATATCCCTCCTTCCTTTCGTGAATCACCAAGTGTTGGATAAATTGGAGCTCACCGTAATTATTTTTCATAAATATACCTATTCTGACCATCCTAGTTAATTCCCATCCTGAGGGTTTTCTTTGATAGCGTGATTTGAAGAGGAAAGTTCCACTCATGCAGCAGGACTTATAAAGTCAATTTGACCTATTCATTTTTCAGAAAAATCGTCTATCATCGAAATACGAGTAGTCCCTCTTTCTGTCGTGACTCACCTTCCCACACAACGTCAGGTGAATTAATATTGATTCTAGCCTTTAATACCAATTTTAACCCCCCAAAAATCCGAAGTTGACCCCTATTCTGTATGAAAAACAACTGAGATGTTAATTTTCTGTCTCTACTCACCCTTCCATACGACTTTCATGATTTTATATAAATTATTCGCAATTTTAGCCGTTTTACCGATTTTTGAACCCTAAAAACTCAAATTTGACCCCCTTAGATTTTTCACATTCTGAAAATTTTGTACCAATTGCAATAGCTTCATTTTCTTCGAAAATTCGCTAAAACATAGTTCAGACTCATTCTATCATATCAGTCAGGTAGATAGGTGTGGATAGTGGACCGGCCTAGCCTGAGCATATGATTTCACAGAAGGGTCAAAGGGCTCTCGGAACCCTTCTGGGAACCCTACAACGTCCAGTTTGCTGTTGGCACAAAAAGACCTTAGTTTAGTCCAAACCACTGGCTTGCATCAGAATTACTACAATATTTATTTCGCTATGTCAAGTTGGAAAACAGACAACAATAGCGAGGATCTTGTGGAGGGGGGGGGGGGGGCTACATTTCAATTTTGTAAATAAAAATCTCACACCCTTGTCACAAACCTCATACCCCTGGATATTAGTCAATCAAGGGAGTGAGGTACAGGGGAGTGAAGATTTTTTAGGAAAATTAGGCTGTACCCATTATTTTTGACTACCAGGCAGCATATTTTTTTCAGAGTCAACAATATTCTTGGAGTAACACCGCTTAACTATATTTTGATAAGCTAATTACTTAAGTGAGTCTAGTTGGACTTTCCGGAGGAGTGATATTCTATGACGAGGACCCATACGTTTTCCTCACTGTTTCACTTCACAATTGTTACTGAACCCGTGTTATAAAAATGCGAGCGTTCCTAACGGCTTAGGCGGGATAAAAAAGTTCTATCAACCTAAGAAAAATATGTCAAACACATCTCTATCTCTCTATCTTATATCTATTTCAGAATGAAAAACGCTGCAAAGTCCTTGTCACATGGGTTTATTATTCTACTGGACATCTACAGAAATGTTGGCTGTTCATTTATTGTTTATTTCATGTGAAATAATTGAAATAGCTATTTCTGATGGTTTCCACCATTTTTGGCCCCTAAAACACGAATTAGGACGCTCCTTTTCTTTCTTTTTTTTTCAATTTTTCTTTGATCATTGGTAGTACTATTTAATCGTCTTGATCCACGTTTTGACACTTTTCCAGTGTTATTATACAAATTGATGATGATTTCAGACGATTTCCCAGGTTTTTGACTAATAAAAAATCAATTTTGTGAGCTAAACATCTGGTACAACCTCAATTTTCCACTCTTTGGTCAAAATCGACTTCATATATTCGGTCTTCTCGTCCCCAAAAACATGGAAAACGATACCTCAAAAGCTCATGTTCCTAACATGTTACTAAAACACAAAAAGTACCTTTTTTTTGCACATTTTCATTCATAACATCCCTGGGTATATTCCGATCGGGCTGAAAAGTTTCGGGACACAACTAGGGCCCAAATGGAGCATGTGTGCGAAAGAACGAATTTTTTAGACCGAAAATGAAGCCTGTACACGTGATAAGGCGGACGGCGGACGGACATTGCATTTTTGGAATCTATGCACCTTGAAACGTAAAAGAAAAAAGTTTGAGGGGGTGTTATAAAAATTTTTTGCTGAGCGATTACATAGGTGTATTATTCACAGAATAATAAACCAAAAACAACCAGGGAGTGAGGTTTGATTCTGTGGACACACGTTTTCATTCATTCATGATGATCACCTTCCTCAAAGATAAAAGTGACATTTGAAACTCTTTCAAATATAGCATGATAAAGAATAATAGTTTTGAGCACGTTTGTAATTTCCCGCCGAAATTCAAACGCTCTGTCAGAGTGAGGTTGGGAATTTCTGGAACGGAACCTGTGGACACGCAGGGGAGTGAGTAAATGGCGTTTTAATGTTTTTTTATAGTACTTTATTGCAACATTATGTGGATTCTGGCTGACAAATTTTGTCCCCCTGGTACTTACCTACGTGGGGAAATTTTGAAATTTGCTGAAAAACAGTCGAACGTCACATAAATTACTGGGGACAGAAGTTTGCCACTTCACGTGAAATGACCCAGGTACGTCTTTGTCGGCTCCTGCATGAATACGAGTCTTCCCTGCCTTCGCTCATGAAGTCGGTAGGTGGTAAATGTGAACGCGATACTGATCTGCGCCACCATCCATCGCACGTCTGCAGAACCAGACATCATCATCACAGCAGAAAGTCATCTTGACGAGCAGACACATCCTGCATCCCAAGTGTACCCCCACGACGATGACCTCCGAGGACAACCTGCCCCTTCCCACCGCCCCCGACGAGAGTCCTCTACCTCTTGGAGGGAACCGTCCTGAGCTCGGACTCCCGGTAACACAGTCAAGTGAAGCTATACGCGCCACTTCAGTGAAAGTATCACGACCGCTCGCTACGGGTTCGCCATGGATTCGCAAACCTTTGCCGCCCTTCTGTTCGTTACGGTCGCGTCATCGATCATAACATGTAAGTACTTCATACATTTTATACGCCATTTATTTTGGTTTATTGTTCTGTGAATAATACATCTATGTATTCGCTCAGCAAACAATTTTTATAACACCCCCTCAAAATTTTTTGTTTTCCGTTTCAAGGTGCGTAGATTCCAAAAATGCAATGTCCGTCCGCCGTATCACGTGCACCTGCTCCATTTTCGGTCTAAAAAAAATGGTTCTTTCGCACACATGCTCCATTTGGGCCCTAGTTGTGTCCTGAAACTTTTCAGCCCGATCGGAATATACCCAGGGGTGTTCTGAATGAAAATGTGTATACAAATAGGTACTTTTTGTGTTTTAGTGACATATTATTAACATGAGCTTTTGAGGTATCTTTTCCCATGTTTTGGGGGACGAGAAGACCGAATATGAAGTCGATTTTGACCAAAGTGGAAAATTGTGGTTCTACCAAAGGTTCAGCTGCCAAAATTGATTTTTTATGAGTCAACAATCTGGAAAATCCTCTGAAATCACCATCAATTTATTCAATTACACTAGAAAAAGTGTCAACGCGTGGATCAAGACGATTTAAATGGCACTACCAATGATCAAAGATAAGTTGGAAAAAAAGGAGCGTAGCTAATTCGTGTTTTGGGGGGCCTAAATTGGTGGAAACCACCAGAAATAGCTATTTCAATAACTGCACATGAACGAAACAATAAATAAACAGCCAACATTTCTATACGTATGTCCAATAGAATAATAAACCCATGTGACAAGGACTTTGCAGCGTTTTCTTTTACGTTTCAAGGTGCGCAGATGCAAAAAATGCAATGCCCGTCCGGCGTACGCCGTATCATGCATATTTCGTTCAATTTCGGGCATCAAATTCGTTCTTTCGCATAGATTTGGGAACTAGTTGTGTCCCTAAAACTTTCAGCCGGATCGGAATATACCCAGGGGTGTTATGAGTGAAAATGGGGGGGGGGGGGAGGAGGGGTTGGCGTTTTAGTAACATGAGCTTGTGAGGTATCTTTTTCCATGTTTTTTTTAGGACGAGGAGACCGACTTTGAAGTCAATTTGACCAAAGATTGGAAAATCGAGGTTTAACGAAGTTTCAGCCTTAAATTTGCGTTGAAATTTGGTCTAACATCGACGTCCTTCCGCACTCAGTTTGGGTCCTCATTTGGGAACAAATTTGGCTCCTAGTTGTGCTCCGAAGCTCTGCAGCTAATTAAGCTCGAATGTTTGACAAAATAGCTTTGACAATAATATTGATAGTGCCACTTAATTGTCTTGATTCACCTGTAGATACTATTTCTAGTGTCATTATACAAGTTTATGGTGATTCCAGACAATTTTCCAGGGTTTTGACTCATGAAAAATGAATTTTCAGACCTGAAACTTCGCTAGAACCTCAATTTTCCTCTGTTTGGTCAAAATCGATTTTATATTCTGTCTCTTTGCCCTAAAAAACATGAATACCTCACAAGCTTATGTTACTAAAACACCAAAAAAACCTATTTTGGTTTATTATTCTGTGAATAATACACCTATGTATTCGCTCAGCAAAAAATATTTATAACACCCTCTCAAAATGTTCTCTTTTCCGTTTCAAGGTGTGTAGATTCCAAAAAATGCAATGTCCGTCCGCCGTCCGCCGTATCACTTGTACAGGCTTCATTTTCGGACTAAAAAAGTCGTTCTTTCGCACACATGCTCCATTTGGGCCCTAGTTGTGTCCCAAAACTTTTCAGCCCGATCGGAACATACCCAGGGGTGTTATGAGTGAAAATGTGTATAAAAATAGGTACTTCTTGTGTTTTAGTAACATGTTAGTAAAATGAGCTTTTGAGGTATCGTTTTCCATGTTTTTGGTACGAAAAGACCGAACATGAAGTCGATTTTGACCAAAAAGTGGGAAATTGAGGGTCTACCAAATGTTCAGCTCCCAAAATTGATTTTTCGTGAGTGAGAAACCTGGGAAATCGTCTGAAATCACCATCAGTTTGTATAATAACACTAGAAAAAATTTCAACACGTGGATCAAGACGATTACTTGGCACTATCAATGGTCGAATTTGGAAAAAAAAAGGAGCGTACCTACCTAATTCGTGTTTTGGGGGCCAAAGTAGGTGAAAACCATCATAAATAGCTATTTCAATTATTTCACATGAAATAAACAATAAATGAACAGCCAGCATTTCTGTAGGTATGTCCAGTAGAATAATAAACCCATGTGACAAGGACTTTGCAGCGTTTTTACACCCATTTTTCACCCATAATATCCCTGGGTATATTCCGATCGGGCTGCAAAGTTTCGCGACACAACTAGGGCCCAAATAGAGCATGTGTGCGAAAGAACGAATTTGTTAGACCGAAAATGTGGACGACCGTAGATATGGATGACACGACGTACGGCGGACGGACATTGCGTTTTTGGAACCTACGCACCTTGAAACGTAAAAGAAAACACTTTGAGGAGGTGTTCCAAAAATGTTTTGCTGACCGAATACATAAGTGTATTATTCACGGAATAATAAACGGAAACGGAGTTATTGAAAGGATGTATATATCCACTAATACACGAAAAATGCGCTGTTATACCGGTTTCGGCGATCAAACCATCGTCAGTAACAAACAGTAATCCTGTAATCCACCAAGTTGACCACTTCACTAGGTACTCTTTTCATTTTCTTATGGCATGACTACTCGCTGACAGAAGCTTCGGTTGCCCAACAAAACTTATACGGACTGAACGGTGTTTTTATTTCACCTAGCTGCTAATTATAGTCACGTCTGAACAAAGGTCATAAACGTATACCTTCTAATACCACGAACAGAAATGAGGACACGATTTTAGGTATGTTTTCGCTCAAACAGCAGCAGGCACATTTCATACCTAATGCATCCAAGGACAGAAGACCTTTGGCTCTTGTGTCCCTGGTTTTATGCTATATTGTGCAGTTCTGTTTGGTGCATTAACATTTCTTCAACAGCGAAGCTCTTTAGGGCCATGTTGAAGGGCTGAAGTTTGTCTTTCTGGCTAGGTGATCAGCTTGCTTGTTGCCCTCGATCACCTCTCGCCCCATAAGATGGAGATTTTGACACTCGAATCGTTTTCTAGCGGTCAGATTTCGTTGCACGTGTTAGGCAGTGTGCTTGGTGACCTCAGGGGTTCGGCAAACTCGACAATAGTCATAAACGTTCACAAACGTTCGCTCGTTCGTTGTTCTTTCGTTCGTTGTGTTTTGAAGTTCAGTAGTTGGTTTTGGGCTTTGGTTTGTGGTTTTGGTAAGTTCTCACACGATGAGAACGTCAAGGTGTTCTCATGGTTTCATTTCTCCTGGTTTTTGAATCAGTAACAACCTTGAATGTTCAGGTTTTGGATATAAGGGCTAAACAATGATTGGCAACCCTAATTATACATGCTATAATAGTCTGATACGACCACAGTTCCTAGACTTGAGAGGTGACCCTAGAGTGACGAACGGGAGTGAAAAAGAATACTCAGGCCTCAGCTAATATGGGAAATTGAATGGCTTATGCTATTGATGCTTATGTGCGTTATGTTTACATCGCAAAGAGGCCCCTTCGTTGCACTGCACACATCGCATATCACGCGAGGTGTCGGCGGAACGGGACACTTTCAATAGAGCGGATAGCTCACGCGAAGGTAGGAAATTGTGAAGTAACAATACAAGGAAGTCTGCTAGGAACTGTCAACGATGCTTATCTTGCCGGCTGCCAAGAATCGGCCGCTTTGCCGATCCGTTCCATTGGAACTAGGACACAGGCATAGTTTAGTGTTTTATTTTTCATTTTACAAGCTGCGTGTCAAACAGTTGGACGGAAGTTAACAACTACGACGTTTAAGTTTAGATTCACTCTGAATTGGGATTTTCAGCGTTGTGTGATACCTGCGTGAATTGCATAGGTACCTACTATAGATCCAAGATTGTTTCTTGGTACTCACCTACTTACCGAACACGAAAAGAACCTGTTCCTTGGTACTTATTTACAGCGCCTCTCTGAGTGCGTACCACAAATCCAAAGTTACCTAGGTACCTTCTTTTAGTACACACCCAAAATACCTGGGACATAAAACTCGATGTGATTCGATCAATCAAGTATAGAAATGAGCAGCAGTTTGATTCATATTATTATGCACTAGTTTAGCATGTCCCTGAAGTGGAACGCCTTTCCATATTTTATTGTAAATTACAAAAACTGCAATAGATTTTTGTTATTCTATTACTTATTATTGTATCACATCCTATATATTTTTGTATACCTTTTACCTATCATTACGTTATATTTTATATCTTATATCTTTTACCTTAATCTCTTACCTATTGTTATATTATACCCTTATATCTCCCTATTTTGGAAGGCACAGGACGAGAGTAGGAATTGAAACAACTGGCAAGAAATTGGCATCATTTACAAACAGCCGAATAAATAAAAGCAATCATAGTCTCTTTCGAATATGCACGCTATTAGGTACAAGGCATTACGTAGGTACTCCACAAAAATATAACTGACAACAATTATTACTTTGCACCCTTTTGATTTCAAGGTAGAAATACGAATTAAGAAACGCACGCGCGAAGAAGAGCTTTTGGTAGGAATTAAAGAACGCCTGCCAAGTTGGGTGGGCAGTATAGCTTCCTCACTTATTGTAACATGGACGTGTAGAATCACTTGGTAGGAAAAAAGGATGCGGCAAAATGATGAATAGCACTAATAAATAGAGTAGTAATAAATTACCTAATATGCGTAATAGGATTAAACATTTCAGCAATTTTTCAACATTTCATGTTCGCGCATGCGCAGACGAAAGTTACGGTACGATTCCAATGAAATTCATAAGGAACTATCAAAGTATTATTCCTGATCGACCCTCCAATTTTGAACTCATTTCAACGATATTTACGTAAGGGTGTTTCAAGTATTTCACGTTTGCGCGCAGACGAATGTTACGGAACGATTTCACTGATTCTGGGATTATCGCGATCCAACCCGCGTATACCCAACTTCAGCTATCCACGACTACTTTTCGCGTAGTTAGAAGCGTTACAAGGAAATAATCAACATTTCATGTTCGCGCATGCGCAGACGAATGCTACAGTACGATTTCAATGAAATTCGTATGGAACTATCAAAGTATCATTGCTGATCGACCCTCCAAGTTTGAACTCATTTCAACGATATTTAAGGTAGTTACGGGCATTTCAAGTATTTCACGTTTGCGCATGCGCAGACGAAAGTTACGGTACTATTTCAATGATTTGTTAAGGCATTATCTGCGATCCAACCCGCGTATACTCTAGAACTTCAGCTCTCTATGATTATTTTTCGCGTAGTTAACAGCGTTACAAGGAAATAGTCGACATTTTATGTTCGCGCATGCGCAGACGAAAGTTACAGTACTGTTTCAATGATCTTTGTGTGGGACCATCTGCGACCAAACCCTCATCTGCTCTCAAAAGTTCAGCCCATTTCGACCATTACGTTGGGTAGTTATGGGCGTTACAAGGAATTACCACAGGCACAGACAGACAAGGAACCAAAAATGTTCCTTGATGTCTGAAACGCAAAATGGTAGTGGAAATTTTTATTTGGAGGGCATAATTTTTTTTTTTTTTTTAACACAATCACGGATCCAAGGCTTCCGTATCTTCAGCAGTGAGGAAGCAAAAGATTGATGATACAGACTGCGTATGCTGAATAGCAACAACTGCTGATGCCAACCCTCTGGATAACAGCTGACGTGTCAACCAATCACGGATCAGGCTAGGGTCAGTGGGGACTCCGCGCTTTTTTAAATCTCATGATTTCTATTGCCCCTCAAAATTCAAGTGAAGCTCTTACCAGCTAATGGACTCAAGTTTACCGTGGGGAGTATTTACTTCTAAATGAGCGATTAAAAAAAAAAAAATTCACTTGCCCAAATTCATCAACTTTCGTTTCGTACCTATCCCTTGCAGTTTAGTGCGGCCATCTCTGGAAACCTCATCGCCGGCATCTATTGACTGATAACTAAACTTCCAACTGGCAAACCCAGATATGAACAGGACAATGATCTCTCTAGATCTAAACCTCTCTCGAGTGTAATAGAAATTCGAGGAAAGAAGTCGAAAATGAGGGTCGTACCATTTTAATCAGCGTTAGGAACCCCCTCACGAACCTGCAATATTCTACCTCTTATACCAACACCCCTTGCCCTAATGGGATTCACGATAACTTTTTCTCCGGTCAGACGTCAGTGGGAGTCCCGGCCGTTACCATCGCGACGTCTTCACCGATCGCCCAATTCAACCTATTTTCCGAGCCAAGGGTTAGATCATTTTATTCGCATTTATTTCGATGGGGAATTGGAAAATCTATAAGTGTGAAGGTGTGGTGGTCGAAAAAAGTGTTTCACGACCCTCCTCCGGTTTGAGGAGTCAATCAACGACGTTTTCGAGTGTCTGAATCAAGACCGTCTGCATTGGAAAACGGTCTCGATTTGAATTCAAATGAAGCTTCGGAACTCAGTCAAGGCCCCAGTTAGCTTTTCGTGGAATTGGTGAAATCTCATCACATTCCACCTCCAAGTTATGTCTATGTAAAATCATATCCACCAATCAACATTACACGGGAAGTGAGTTTTAACATGGATATGTTTTTGCCCTGGGGGGTCATTCTAAAATTTGCGACCGAAAAAAATGCAACGCTGCAACCGATAAACCATTTGGAGATGTGCGTGTGTAGTTACCGACAATACCCAGCGAAACAATAATGAAATGAGCACAAACCATTTTATTGAACGAATTGGAAGGTAGCGATTGGAAGGTAGCACCTAAAAATGTGCCTTCTAATAATGAAATGATGATGATGATGTTGGAATTTGTTAGATCCGAATAGTGGTCGTCTACGTGAACGTTCTTACGAGAAGGTTCGTCAGGTGCACACTACTTGTGCAGCTACATAAAGTAAGTACCTAGTGAATGTCAGTTAGAATGTCGTCCACTGAACGCTCAAGACGTCTGCGTCAGCGTCGACGAGAAGAACAGGAGCGCGAGGAATTTCATCAATTGCACTTTTTTCATTATCAATCAATTCAAAAATTTATATCATTTTTTCACTTCATGGAAAAACATTGAAAAGTGGATGTGAAAATACAGCGCCCAAAAACATATCCATGATTCAATGTTTTTCCATGAAGTGGAAAAATTTTAATGGAATTTAAACTGAGATCAATCCATCGGTTACGTTGAATTTTAATGCTCTGTCTTCCGACGAGGTACTGACTGAAGGAGGAGTCTAGATCCTACATTTGGTGGGTACTGACCCAGTGCAGACCGTTTTGTTTTTCAATTTCACCGCAACATCGCAGAATGGTTTGACCTGACTTATCGAATTTAGTACAAATCAACATTCGAGATTAGGAAATTCGAGTGGTGTGCGGAGGACTGATCGTTTAAAAAACTCGATCAATCGCCAACCAAATTTCAGCTAAATTGTATAAAACCAAAGGATACAACATGAAGGCTGTATGTGGGGTTTTTAGTTGAAATATGGTGCCAACTTCAATTTTTTTTTTGTATTGACTTTGAATAAATCATGTAGGTAAGTTGTTTAGCATAAAAATTATTCTTTACTTTTCAGTTTTTCTCAAATTCAATTATTCTTTACTTTTCACTTATACAGCTTTTTTTTAAACCGGTTTTGATTTTTGTTAACAAAATTTTCATTTTTAGCTTTTTACTACGATATTTTTAGTAATATATACCTCACGCTGTCAAGTACTGATACCATCATTACTGAGGCACTCACATTCTTTGGCTGGCTATTTTCTGTCATCAAATCGTGCAATCTGTCAAAGCACTAGAAATCGAAGAGTATAACTGGCCTAGTACAGTCCCAAAACTACTTTTTTTAAATTTAAACACTAGTATGGGACCACCGAGGGATGATCCTTTTTGAAAAGATGTTCATCGAAATCGGTCCAGCAGTTTCGGAATAATCACTGGACTAAAGAAAGAAGGGGGGGGCTTGAATTGAGAACTATTTTTTTCAAGTTGGTTAATTACGCAGGAATTTCATGACAATGATACAATTCTACAAGTAAAAGTTAAATATCACCCATTTGCCACCTATCACCAAAATCCTGTCTAATGATTTGAATATTGTGATCACAGATGTTGTGAGGTCACAGATATTTGTCCACTACAATTACTATGTTAGCAAGCGTTTATGACCTTTCCAAACAAATTTGGTTCATTGCGTCTATCCACAAATTCATTACTGTATTTTGGATAGTCACGCGCGTTGAACGACAGTAATGATTTGTGGGGGGGGGGGGGGGGGGGGTGCTGGTTTGGCACAAGAGGACCCATAGGTATGAATTCCACCCAGATCATACATACTCCATCCAAATCATAACAATGAATCATAAACCGCAACTTTCGTCTTCTCCTGTGTAAACGTGAATCCCTACAACGGTCACAACTTTGCGATGTAAGAGCTGAAATTCGACGTTGGTCCGTAAATGTGTCCTTATAAAGTACATCAGCAGAGGACATTAATCTGCGCAAACCTTCGCACGTAAATACCTACCTGAGCTAGCGACCGAAAGTGATTAAATTACCACATCGCCTTCTGTGAATTATTATGTAACAATGGATTGATTTAATGGATAGATTTGTTCATAATTGTTGCTATGTTCACCAAATGATTTCGCAGAATGTAGTATGGGCAGATTCTTTAATTTGGTCACAACTTATCGTAACAACATTATGTACAGATATCATGAAACAGCAGTCTATTTTTCATAATCATAAAATATCATTTGTTGACTATTGAGAGTTTGATAGTTGATCTCGCTGGATCTTCATTTCAATCCGCATCATCTTGCGACTGTGTAACGATGGCTAGATTTTATCGAGCCAATGATTAAAAATAACTTCGACCATCCCAAGTTGTCCTTGAGCGAACCAGCACAGAACTTCCGGTACCAATTTCTGCTGATGGTGCAAACGAATGAGCGCATTGCCCATTCAATTATTTCATATCCTCCACCTACAACTGTTAGCCAATGATCGTCAAAATGGAAATAGGTGCCTAATTAGTTGAACAGAAGTTATGATGTACCTCCTACGCGTAATGATTTCACCAAATGATGACGGCTGAACTGTGGTGAAAATGCAACTGATGTACCAAGTGGTTGGGGGCTGTATTTTTATCTTGGGAAGGCTGTATATATTTACATGACTGTTGATGGGAATTTGTAGTTAGTGGTTTTTGACTATATAGTGAAGTCGATGAGTACCTACCTCCTCTCATTTCATTTCTGTTAATGACATGCAATTTTAAATTAAAAAAAAAATAATGACTTACAGTTAAAAAACGCTGTACATTATTGCATAGATGCCCTTCTGCGTAGATCTGTGGTCAATATCTACATTCCTGCTCCTACCAGAAAGCCATAAATCGAGTACAGGAGCCGGCCGGGCAATTACAATTACGTTAATATGAGGTGGATTCAAGAATTCTATCACTAATAATTTGTTGTTATTCATGAACCATAACTCTCCTTGTTCAAGTTACAAAAGTAGACACCTATCAACAGGATCCAAAATATCCATCATTCATCAAATGAAATAATATCACGAAATAAACAACTCGATTTCATACAGCCATGAATGATTATAATCCGCCGCTGTTCCCTAGCAATGATATATGAGCCGGATGTATACCGTTTCATTCACGATCATGTTGACGAACTTCACGCGTTACTGGGAACGAACGGCTGGACGTACAATGCTCCGGGGTCTAAAAAATAATCCACAAGTTCGAGATCTACTGAAAAACGTTTTAAAAAATCAGATCACGAAATTTCAACTCCCTATTTTTCACCCCTCAGATATGACTGAGAGTAGCCCCGAGCTTCGAGAACCAACTAGACCCCAAATAGGACCTGCAAACCAAATTTCATTAATTGTTGTTCATGGTAACTAAGGGGGAAGAAAACAAGTACGGCGGACGGCGTAGGTGGAAGGATAGAAATTTTTTTCCATTTCCGGATTTTACGGAGAACCTTGAAACGGAAACCATCAAATTTGAAAAGCTTGCATGTGCTAACCCGACCAGCGATTAGCTCTTCACCTCCGATGATAATTATGTGAAGCCTGCAGGGACTAAGAGATTGATATTAAGGGGGGACCGGAGGCTTCCGAAAGACTCCTGGTTGCGGTATAGCCTACCTTGCCGTGGTAAGGGTAAAAGTCCTCCCGGGATATACCCAATGGGTCAAATCCAGGGTTATAAAAGAAATTTACATTTGTTATTCAATTCATCGAATTTTAGCGGACACCCAAATTTTTTTTTTCCCCATGCTTGAATCCAGAGGTTCACTACTGAAAATAACCAACCAAAATAAAATAAATACGCGCGCAAAATCCATTACCACAACGACGTGGAGGCCAAATTAACCTGCTAATCAATAACAGCAGTAGCTACTTCTCTCTCGAACTGAAATTTCTCTAGCTCGCTGCATTTCACATGACTCAGTAAGAAATCCTCTGGGAAATCACAGGATGTACTCTCTTCGAATGCAGCGCTTCTTTAGGAGCCGAAGCACTAAATCTTGGCTATCTGATTGCACCTACTTAGACTTTAATTCAAAGGTGTTTGAGAAGTGTGCTTTGATCGTAAGCTAGAGATTCAACAGCTCAAGCTCACACTCTATTTGAGAATGCACGTATTACTGATCGACAAAGTGCAAGTATTTTAATTGAAATTGACTACTTTGTAGAAATTCATTAAATCATTTTAGTGCTAAAGAATCCAAAGAATCTGATCAAAACTACTTAATAATTACGAGCTCTTCATAATAGGCACAAATATATCTGTCGATACCCAAGAAAAACACGCTTGAAGCATTCCTTCAACAGACAGGCCTTGACAGAATTGACAGGAACCCATTATACCTGGACTTGTTTTGTTAGACTTCATTTCGCTTTTCTTTCGTTAATTTCTAACGGGGAGTTTTTCCGGTATTGACAATCAGGCTAGAAGAGCGTTAATATCATAATGTCTTGAAAGCAGAAGAAAACGCTGCAAATCCCTGCACAACGGTTTATTATTTTGTACAGAATACCCTTCTGTTACCGATCACAGCTCTCTGTATAGATAACCCGTCTATATAATATAATATGTACTAGTCTATACATATTACGTGAATCGCAGACCCTCCGTAGGTTAGTATCTAACCCCGTACTCGTTACTAGGTACCTACCTAAATCACGAGTTAAATGTAGCTAAAATAATGCAGCCGATGACAAACAGTAACTAAAACGGCAAAAAGAAACGCAAATAATGAAGTTCTAAAGGAAGATTGTTGATGTGGAGTGAAATAGATACCCCTTCTGCGTAGATCACTGTTTTCTGTGGTTAATACCTATGGTGAACCGTTGTGTTATAACTTGCCCATCAATAATACTTCAACGGTTGTTCAAGTTGCAAAAGTAACGATCAACAAAATCCAGCACCTTTTTGGTAGATGAACCGTTGTGTAATAATTTGCCGTTGTGTAATAATTTACCATTGTGTAATAATTTACCCATCAATAATACTTCAACGTTTGTTCAAGTTTCACAAGTACCTACCAACAAAATCCAGTAGTCCATCACTTGTCAAATGAAATAATATCGCAGAACAAACAACTCGACTTCATACAGCCATCCTTGATTATAATCAGGTGCTCCGTAGTGATGATATCCCGGCCGGATTTATACCGTTTGATTCACGATCGTGTTGACGAAGCTTTTTGGTGCACACGAACGGCTGGACGTACAATGCTCCGGGTGGCCTCAAAAAATTGTTTAGCTCAAGACAAATTTAATAACGTTAAAAAAAACCATACCCTTCAATCAGAAGTTTTCGAGATACGGCGTTCTGAAAATGTCAACCCCTATTTTGAACCCCTTAGAGATGACTGACAGTAACGCCGAGCTTTCGAGGACCAACTAGACCCCGAACGGAACCTATAACCCGAATTTCATCAATTTTTTTCATGGTAACTAAGAAAAGTGGCCAGTTCGGCGTACGGCGGACAGACAGAAATATTTTTATTGCATTTTCGGATACTACATACCTTGAAACGTAGACCATCAAATTTTGAGGGGGGTAAGATTTTTTTTTTTTTCTTGCTCGATTCCAATGGTTCATTAGGTATTGAAAATAATAAACCAAAATGTTGCGAGGTTCCACACAGGATATTACTGTTTACTATTACGAGGAATTCGTCTTGTACCTCAGGATCGGCTGACAGACGCGATGAAAACTCTCTGACATGAAGAAGTTACGAGTACTTTACACAGACGGCATTCGTTCAGCGAGAGGTCCGACCTTCAACTCGCGTTCTTGGCGGGTCAACGCGCTCGCCAGGATACACCGCGGGGCGTCCTTTTGAATTCACTTTCCTTTTCGTCACATTGGAACCCATTTTTCTCATTTCTTATCACGCCTGACCCATTTGAGACTAAACCCCGTTTCTGAACCTACTGCAGTTCGGAATGTTCTGATTTGGTTTATTATTTTCGCTAATGAACCTATAATAGAACCGAGCATGGAAAAGAAACGAGCAGGCTTCCTCACTTGTATCACATGGACGTATAGAATACTAGCTGTGTTGCCCGTCGCTGACAGGTAGAACTCGGGGTGGGTCCATCTGACTTTGTTACCCCTCGCTTTACAGATTATCTCTCTTACATGTCCCTTTAGAAACTGTTATAATGTTAAAGACAAAAAGGTAATTATCATAGGTAGGAACCAGCCATCTGAATACGGGAGATGGCTTTGATCCATTCAGCCGTTTTGGCGTGATGGATCATAAACCCCCACCCCTATCCATCGGATCGGGAAGTAAACCCCCTTATGTCCTTCCCTGGTCATAGAAACATTTAAATACGCGAGATGGGTTCGATCCATTAAGCTGTTTTCGAGAATTTAATTTTTTTATGTTTCGGCTTCCCCATAAACCCCCACCACTATCCATCAGATCCGGGAATGAATCCCCCTATGTCCTTCTCCGATCACTGAAACATCTAAATACGCGAGATGGGTTCGATCTATTGAGCCGTTTTCGAGAATTTAATTTTTTTATGTTTCGGCTTCCCTATAAACCCCCACCACTATTCATCGGATCCGGAAGTAAACCTCCTTATGTCCTTCCCTGGTCATAGAAACATACAAATACGCGAGATGGGTTCGATCCATTGAGCCGTTTTGGCGTGATTGAAAGACAGACACCACGAAAATCACCTGTAACTTTAGTTATATAGATAACTTTAATCACTTGCGGCGGGATAGTCCATCCATAGCAAAAAATAAAAATAGTCTATTTCCACGTAAACTAGCAAATTGTAGACGGTTTCGGTTGTTACACCATCGTCAGTACACAATAGAATGAAACTACTGGAACTTGAGCTCCTATTTATAGAGATGGTAGTGCAATCTCATTGGCTGTTGAGGCCAAGGAAGTGAAAGGGAGGTGGAGCCTGATTGGCTGGAATACAACACAAGTGAAGGGTGGTACATTCTGACTGTAAAGGAGGTAGGACAAGAGGAAAAGGAAAACAAACGCCATGAGGTGATACTAACCAAGCTTACAGAAATAAATCGATCAAAGGTGAATGATTTTGGAAATTCATTTCATTTACAGAAGAGCCTAATTTATGAATTTTTTTTCAGTATTTCCAATTGTTCCTATGCATCCAGTTTCGAACCTTTATTACAAAGATGAACTATCTCAACTGATGAATTGTTCCTATCAATACTGAAGTTAAATTCATGACCTTCCTCCCTTAAATGATCAGCAAAAGCCGAATTAATTTCATTTAAGGGAGGAAGGTCATGAATTTAACTTCAGTATTGATAGGAACAATTCATCAGTTGAGATAGTTCATCTTTGTAATAAAGGTTCGAAACTGGATGCATTGGAACAATTGGAAATACTGAAAAAAAATTCATAAATTAGGCTCTTCTGTAAATGAAATAAATTTCCAAAATTATTCACCTTTGATCGATTTATTTCTGTAAGCTTGGTTAGTATCACCTCATGGCGTTTGTTTTCCTTTTCCTCTTGTCCTACCTCCTTTCCAGTCAGAATGTACCACCCTTCACTAGTGTTGTATTCCAGCCAATCAGGCTCCACCTCCCTTTCACTTCCTCGGCCTCAACAGACAATGAGACTGCAGTACCATTTCTATAAATAGGAGCTCAAGTTCCAGTAGTTTCATTCTATTGTGTACTGACGATGGTGTAACAACCGAAACCGTCTACAGTTTGCTAGTTTACGTGAAAATAAACTATTTTTATTTTTATCCTGTAGTTTTTTTTTTTTGATAACGTATAGAATAGTTGGGTAGGTTCATTTTGATACGGGGCCATCATCTGCGATCCAACCTGCGTGTACCCTCAAAACTTCAGCTCTCTACGACTATTTTTCGCGTAGTTAGAAGCGTCACAAAGAAATGGACAACATTTCATGTTCGCGCATGCGCAGTCGAAAGTAAAAGTACGATTCCAATTAAATTCATAGGGAACTATCAAAGTTTCATTCCTGATCGACCATAAGTGTTGGGATTTTCAAGTATTTAACGTTTGCGCATGCGCAGACAAAAGTTACAGCACGTTTTTAATGATTCTGGTATGGAACCATCAGTGACCCAACCCGCACCTACCGACCAAATTTCAGCCCATTTCGACCACTATTTCGGGTAGTTATGGGCGTTACAAGGAATTACCACAAACAGACAGACAGACAAGGAACCAAAACGTCTGCCAATTCGAGTAGGCAGTATACTTTCCTCACTTGAATCACATGAACGTATAAAGTGGTTGGGTAGTTCATTTTGATACGGGACCATCTGCGATCCAACCCGCGTGTACTCTCAAAATTTCAGCTATCTACGACTACTTTTCGCGTAGTTAGAAGCGTTACAAGGAAACTGTCAACATTTCTTGTTCGCGCATGCGCAGACGGATGAAATTCATAGGAATTATCAAAGCGTTATTCCTGATCGATCCTCCACATCT
Organism: Leptopterna dolabrata; assembly: GCA_954871275.1. Taxonomy (NCBI): domain Eukaryota; kingdom Metazoa; phylum Arthropoda; class Insecta; order Hemiptera; family Miridae; genus Leptopterna; species Leptopterna dolabrata. Next base: position 8,112,771 of record OX940983.1, on the reverse strand, counting down.
GAACTCATTTCAGCAATATTTAAGGTAGTTACGGGCGTTTCAAGTATTTAACGTTTGCGCATGCGAAGACGGAACGATGTCCATGAATTTGAAATGGGACCATTTGCGATCAAAATTCCAGCTCTCTACGACGATTTTTCGCGTAGTTGGGAGCGTTACATGGAAATGGTAAACATATCATGTTGGCGCATGCGCAAACGAAAGTCATTACGATTCCAATGAAACTCATTTGGAACTATCAGAGTATTATTCTTGATCGACCCTCCAAGTTTGAACTAGGGTTATTATGGGCTTTTCAAGTATTTAACGTTTGCGCATGCGCAGACGAAAGTTACAGTACATTTTCAATGATTTTTGTATGAGACCATCCGTGACCCAACCCGCACCTACCTTCCAAATTCCAGCCCATTTCGATAATTATTTCGGGTAGTTATGGGCGTTACAAGGAATTACCACCGATAGACACGGAACCAAAAATGTTCCTCGATGTCTGAAACGCAAAATATTTGTGGAATTTTTCATTTTGGAGGACATGATTTTTTTTTTTTAAACTCAATCACGAATCCAAGGCTTGCCTACCTTCGGCAGTGAGGAAGCAAAATGTTCAAGAAAGAAGGAACCTAAAAAGAGAACTTGCAGTATTGCTAATTCAAAAAGCAACTTACAATATTACCTACCTACTGTGAATATCAACAAAGAATTCTAGTGGAAACTAGTTAGATGGGTACGATTTCAACGAGATCAACCTGGACTGCCGGTTCACAAAATGTCCTTGGATGAAAGCGAAGATTTCAATACCATCAGCTTTTTAGGAGGAGGAAAATGGCAAACCTGAACGTGCCACTAAGGTGCCCAATCGAAATCCCATATCTGTGGAGAAGAAGAAGCATTTGCTAGACTTACTGCCGCTTATATCACCGACTTATCGTCGGTTCTACAAAGGGCAAACCTACATAACAGTCAGCCTCAAACGCATCTAATGATACGACGAAGGAGATTTAATCCTATTTAGAAGTCATTTTTATTCCAGTTTTTATTCATTTCAAAGAATTACCTTTTTAAATCTTGTATTTTTGTTTGTTTATTACATTACTATAAAGCAATAAAAGTTTTAGTTGTAAAATGCTCCTATGTTGTTGTATAATAAACTGCACGGGCAATGCTCAATTTACATTACTAATGAACATTAATAAGTCGCATTTCTATTAATGCAAAAGGGATTTTCAATCCACTCGTAGTGAAAAGGGAGTCAATTGCAACCTTATCTATGAAAGTTCGAATAACGGCAGTACTATTTAGAATAAGAATATGAAAGTGCTGCAGTAGTTTCTTTATATACTAAAGCATAAATTCCACAGAAAAAATGAATTGTTCTTATGAATGCTTATCTTTAGCCTGCAGACACAGTTTATTTCGAGAAATATTTTAATGACGTTCTATTGAGAAAATTTTGAATTCAATTGGGAGAATGCTGTACTCAACTTGGCACCGCTACGTTATAATGACGAAGTTACTTTGTCGGTGAACCTCTCGGTGTCTCCCCATCGGTACCTACCGTACGCCTCCACAAGTCGATTTACTGCAGGTAATTGGCTCTAATTGACTTTCAAGTACCTAGTTGCCCAAAGCAACATTAATTAATCCAACTTATTTATAAAATTCAGGATCAAACTAACTGGGAACTAATCTCTCAGGTGTGGGCGAATGGCCTTTGAACTTTCTCGTGGATATAATCCCACGAGATGCTATTGCTGAGGTCTCTTCCTCATACGCAGTGAGAGCAACACTAGTTCCGAGGTTAAACACGACATTCGCCAGAATTATTTTAACCTCTGCCCTTAACTGTCAAATTACAAAATATGAACAAATAAAACGGTTCCATTTTCTTGCTTCCGAGTCTGCGAAGCAGCGGAAGCCTTGTGTTCACTTTCGTGAGCCAAAAAATTTTTGTCTTCAGAAATCAAAATTTCCACTTGCATTTTGCGTTTCAAAGCCTACTGAACAAATTTGGTTCCTTGTCTGTCGGTCTGTGGGTCTGTGAGTCTGTGAGTCTGTCCGCATTTCCTTGTTACAGCCATAACTTCCACGATTTTGAATTGATTCAGCTCAAATTTTGAGGGATGGTGCGGATAAGGCCCCTCGAGGTCCCATACAAATTTCAACATGATTGATCCAGCGGTACGCCCTGCGCATGCGCTAACGTTAAATTCAACAAACACGCATAACTTTCACAATTTTGATTCAATTTCGCTCAAATTTTCAAGGGTTGTTTGGACAAGGCCTAGTGAGTTCCAGTATGAATTTCAGCATGATCGGACCCTCGGTGCGCTCTGCGCATGCGCTGGCGTGAAATAGATTCAATTTCCTTGTTACAGCCGTAGTAACCAAAGATTTCACCCAATTTCAATGTAATTCTCAGGGATTAAGCGGGTAGGGCCCATTGAGGTCCCATATAAATTTCAACATGATAGAGCCAGCGGTTCGCCCTGCGCATGCGCTCTGTCTGTCTTTCTGTCCTTCTATGCACGGCCAAACGGCTCGACGGATATCGACCAAATTTGGCACGAATATCCAGTAGGCTCCCAAGTTGTGCAACGTCGCATTTTCAATTCCCTGAACATAGCGGAACTATGGTCGACCATGGTCAACTCCTGAATGGCTTGACGGATATCGACCAAATTTGGCACGAATATCCAGTAGGCTCCCAAGATGTGCAACGTCGCATTTTTAATTCCCTGACCATAGCGGAACTATGGTCGACCATGGTCAACTCCTGAATGGCTTGATGGATATCGACCAAATTTGGCACGAATATCCAGTAGGCTCCCAAGTTGTGCAACGTCGCATTTTTAATTCCCTGACCATAGCGGAACTATGGTCGACCATGGTCAACTTCGTTAATTGAAATGGTAACCCCTATTTTTTATCGCGTATTCGTAATCTACGTGAAATTCTATCTACGATCGACCCTTCGGACTACCCCCGCGGTCGACCATAGCGCATCCATGGGCCCCTCCATGGTCGAATCCCGAATTGCTCAACGGATATCGACCAAATTTGGCACGAATATCCAGTAGGCTCCCAAGTTGTGCAACGTCGCATTTTTAATTCCCTGACCATAGCGGAACTATGGTCGACCATGGTCAACTTCGTTAATTGAAATGGTAACCCCTATTTTTTATCGCGTATTCGTAATCTACGTGAAATTCTATCTACGATCGACCCTTCGGACTACCCCCGCGGTCGACCTTAGCGCATCCATGGGCCCCTCCATGGTCGAATCCCGAATTGCTCAACGGATATCGACCAAATTTGGCACCAATATCCGGTAGCCTCCCAAGTTGAACGTAGGCGCATTTTTAATTCCCTGACCATAGCGGAAATATGGTCGACCATGGTCAAATCCTGAATGGCTTGACAGATTTTGATAAAATTGGGCACAAATACCCGGTAGGGTATGGGATTTTTCCGTCGTTTGTTGGTTCCACGATACTGCGTACAGCGAATCTCGGATAGCGAGCGAAGCGAGCGGTCAGGCTAGTTATGTATAATGGACGAAATGTATTATGGAAGTCATGTTATGTATAATATGTATATTTCATGTAATGTTATGTAATGTAATGTTATGTAATGTAATGTTATGTAATGTAATGTTATGTAATGTTATGTTATGTAATGTTATGTAATGTAATATGTATATTTAACGTTATGTAATGTTATGTAATGTAATGTAATGTAATGTTATGTTATTTTGCTTCCGAGTCTGTTCTATTTTATAATGGGTCACTCTGATTGTGACGAGGAAGCTCCTGTGCCATCACCTTGGCAGTTTATTTATATTGTTTTTTGTTCTTAACTTCCAGACTTCCACTACTTGTGAGTTTAGTTGGAGTTTTATTATGGGAGTATTATGGTTACCTAATTCAAACCCTCGGTCATCCAGAGAACTAAAAGGCGTCGCAGAAATTTCAGATGAATACAACGTGGAGATGATTATTTTGTCATACGAATTACGCTAATGTGGCTCAATGCTATGGTCGGATCAAAAATTACTGGGATTATCTGTGAGTTCAAACAAAAAATTGCAAATTTTGTCGAAACTCGCAGATTCGTGCCCCTGGAATAGAAGAAAGAACGTAGACGTCTATAGAAGAAATTGTTAAGTCTCACCAATCTATCCCAAATGGCTCAACCCAGTGATATTATACTGAGGAAGGTGCCCAAGGGCGTCGGTGTCGCGAAATCCGCCGAGGTCGGAAGTAGGAAATAAGTATTAGCTCATTTCGACGGTCAGTTCGGTCAGGAAGCGAAAACTTCAAAATGCATCTTTCAGGAGTGAGGATTATCGTCTCACAGATTGGACAAGGAACGGAAAGGTCGGTTGTTCAGCCGCGAAAATTACGCCCTCGGTTACTACTTTCGCTACCTGGCTTTTGTCCAACCATTAGAAACTCTCCATACAGCTGCACACCTAGTCAGAGATGTAACCAAATTTTAAAGTCAGTCGATAATAGTACGAAGGAATTAGGTAAAATTGTTGCACTCCCACAGCCAACCTAGTTTTGCTATGTTGTATGCAGTTAACAGACTGAACAAGAGTAGAACTTGCATTCAGGTGATTTAAATTTCATCAGTTAGAAGGAAGGTTCATGTAACATGGCAGCGTTCCGCACAATAAGCCTCTTTTTGGGGAATATACCCTTTCTAGACCCTGAACAAAATCTAATATAATCTTGACGAAATGTTCACTCTCGACAAAACCAGTGTACGTGTACATGGTCAATGAACAATTCATTTTCCTATCCTACGTCTGATTATTGATGGGAATGGCTTGCCGTTTAGTAGCATCTATACAGCAAAACTACCAGAACCCTCCTAATGGCTTCAGCACACTGAACTTCATTCCCCACCCTGCGTAGGTCGCCATGTCGAGATACTGATAGACCCCATCGTATTTCCAAAAGCCCGGCCGAACATTATGCGACCCCGTCCACTGAGTCCATGCAAACCCTCGTTATGCTTAGCAACAGCTCCCACTCCTTCGTACCTTATCTGCCGGTAGACTCAACCAGCTGTGGAGATTAGACCCAGCCAATTCAACTCATCATAGAGCGACTCGATTCAGTGTTTAGCATACGCCGGTGGAAATCACGTTTGCCGGTAAAGTTGTTGAAACCGCAGGCTCATTGTGCTTCCATGAAAGCTCCTCGTTAAGGTTGACGTTTGGAAGTTTGAATAAAATCACTTGAATCACGAATGTTATGAAAGCAGTGAGTGGTTTTAGTCAAGCAGTCTCCGAGAATTCAGAGAACATAACATTAATTTAATAATGCGACAAAGGCGTTCTGGGAGTTTCATTCAATCTGGGCTATGTACTTCATTGGGCGTAAGAGAAATTTAAACCAATCCAATTATTCCACGGTTCAATTCTGGAGCTGTGTAAAGGAAAATATAGCCCCTATGTACATTATAATTATACCCGTTGTAGCTATTATTACCTATGTACTTCAATAAATAAATCGGCAAATGGAAGCAGATGATCAAATTCCGTGTTGATTTCATAAGTAGGTACTAAAATATCATGCTGACCACCTAGATGAACTTTCGACGAGGGGACAATACAAAAGCAGGTGTAGTGGTACCCTCAGACGCGATACCACTCACTTGTGTGATAGATTCAACCAATAAATATGGAGAGCGACGAGCTGAGCGACGCCTTGGGAAAAGGACCAGAAGGGTGGAACCCAACGTTTCTCAACGGTCGCAATGGCGGCCGCTGACTGACGGGTGACGAGGTGGCGGCACCTTTATATACCGCCCCGCTCGCCCAGCTCTTCATTCGACCAACCCGCTCTCCGATAGGGAATCCTAGATTAACGGCGCAAATAGATATTCAGACTCTGCTTCCTTTGAAAATTACCTCTACAGCTTTAGACTTCGTTGATAATTCAAGGAATCTAGGGTTTGAATTCGACAGTATGTTGTCTTGGAAACAGCAAGTTAAGGCAGTAACTAGTAAAGTGCGCAAAGGCTTATACCAGTATCGCAGATTAGGTTATCACTTGCCTAAGGAAGTGAAGTTGCGTCTCTGGTGCAAGTATTATTGTTCCCAATTTTGGATTATTGCAGTTTCCCTTACTCTGATCAACTGATGAATTATATGATAAACTGCAACTATTGCAGAATGCATGCATGCGGTTCGCACTCAGTATTCCTATTTTGGTTTATTATTTTCAATAATGAACCATTGGAATCGAGCATGAAAAAAAAAATTCTTACCCCCCCTCAAAATTTGATGGTTTACGTTTCAAGGTATGTAGAATCCAAAACTGCAATAAAAATATTTCTGTCTGTCCGCCGTACGCCGTACGCCGTACGAGCCACTTTTCTTAGTTACCATGAAAAAAAATTGATGAAATTCGGGTTATAGGTTCCGTTCGGCGTCTAGTTGGTCCTCGAAGCTCGACGTTACCGTGAGTCATCTCTAAGGGGTTCAAAATAGGGGTTGACATTTTCAAAACGCCTATACCATTTTTTTACGTAAATATTTTTACGGTTTTAAATAGTTCTTGAACTTGCGAGTTTTTTAAGACCATCCGGAGCATCGTACGTCCAGCCGTTCGTTCACAGTAAGGCCCCGAAGTTTGCACCGACAGGCATTTTCGACTCCAGTGTGAATGAAATTGTATACAATTCAAACCAAATCTCGTAACCAGAGACGCGCCCACAATAGGCATTTGTGAATACGGCCAATCATTGGTAGGGATCACCTGATTATATTGGCGGAGTATGAAGTCGAGTTGGTTGTTCTGTGATATTATTTCATTTGAAAAATGATGGCTCTTTTGGAGTTTGTTGGTAGGTAGTGAAACTTGAACAAACGTTGAAGTATTATTGATGGGTAAATTATTACTAGGGTAAATTATTACTCAACGGTAAATTATTACACAACGGTTCATTATACCATCTTACGTAGAAGGGGCTGGAGTTTGTTGGTAGGTACTTTTGCAACTTTTTTCACTCCTCATCAACAATTTCTTTTCAGAACTTCATTATGTGTGTTTCTTTTTGTTAGGTACTGTTTGTCATCGGCAGAATTATTTTAGCAACATTTAACTCGTCATTTAGGTAGGTACCTAGTAACGAGTACGGGGTTAGGTACTAACCTACGGAGGGTCTGCGATCTACATAATATGTATAGAATAGTACATATCATATTATATAGACGGGTTATCTATACATAGAGCTGTGATCTGTAACAGAAGGGTATTCTATACAAAATAATAAACCGCTGTGCAGGGATTTGCAGCGTTTTTGAACATATTACGCCGTATTATAAAAAAAAAGATCACGAAAATGAGAGAGTGGAGATATTATAGAATTGGAGTAATGTTATATAAAATACTAAAAACAAAGACACCTATGTATTTGTATGATAAATTTGAATTTATGAGCGAATTAAACAGTAAAAATACCAGATCAGCCAGTACCTTAATGAGAGTGCCACCCCATAAAACTGTAACATATGCAGAATCATTTTATATAAAATCTGTAAAAATATATAACGATCACTTGGAATTATATAACCGTAATATTTCAATAGATTTATTCAAGAAGAATTTTCGAGAAATATTATTAAGCAAAAATATTAAATACACACACATTCTTTTTACATTACTTTGGTTACCACTATGTTATTTATAAATTCTTTTCTTTCACAAACCATTTGAAGACTGATATTATTTTTCTGTATTATTATCAATGTTCTCTTGCCAAAAAGGCAGAGAGAGCCTTCGGGCTCTATTTTCGTGCAAGTCTATAAATAAAATAATCAATCGATCAATCAATCTCCCTCTCCCCTCTCCTACCCTTCCTCTCATCGGCTGTGGTGGTAACCGCGGGATGCCCCCTCCTCTAATACTCGCTGTGCTGATAACCGCGGGGTATTAGCATCCTCATCCTTACACGTCTGTTGTGGTGATAACAGCGGGACGTTCCCTCAACTAGCACTCGCTGTGATGATAACCGCGGGGTGCTAGACTCCTTCTTCCTGGCATCCGCTGTGGTGATAACCGCGGGACGCCTTTTCCTCGAACGCCTGCTGTGAGGCGTTAGTTCTCCTAAATCTCACCCTCAACTACAACTCACCACAGCAGAATTATGGATTCTGGGCAAAGAATAACGAAATTATGTCTAGCTGTCAGCCTATAACCAATGTATTTTTATCTATGTCAACTTCTTGTAGTATACTTGTAATTAGTACCAAATTTGGAGTAAGAGTGCTGTGAAATGTCTAACATAATCCACGATTGGGCGGTTAATTACTGATCAGAAAACAAGTAGGATATGAACTCATTTTCTCAGGATCCCTTAGTTCTTAGGGGGTTGAGCTGCCGCTTATCCTTTTCGTATTTCCGTCCAAATAGGCATGGACAGATTTAGTCAAATGCCCGAGCGGTAGCTTTCTCTACTCAACCCGTACCAGGGAAGGATCGTATTATCTTTTGAAAAGGCCCGTTTCAGCGTTGACGCTCCCACACTTCTGATCCTCCCTGCACCTTTTGACGCTTCCTTTTTCCTGCGGCACAAGTTGTTGAGAGGCCGCCAGACCGTGATACCCGGACACCAAGAAGTAGGATACTGGAAGAGCTTCCTTTCTTTTCTTATTCATGACGTCATTCGCTAATTTATCAGCGTTATTTATTAACGAGATATATAAATTATCTTATTTTTTATCTTTTTAATTTTCTTTAGGCTGGTACGCAGGGTGCGTAATAAACACTAACTTCGTTTTTTCGCAAGGGAATCACTAATCACTCCATGAATTGACGGTGAAATGCATCGAGATATACAATTAGGACAGTATAAATACTAAAAATTTGCACACACACACGCGAAATTCACCGTTGTCACGATCGCATAAAATTGCACTAAACTATGGTAGGTAGTACTAAACAATTTGCATCTACTTTTGAAAGGTCCAAAAATCCCTCGCACCTGGGCAGAAGCTATCTGTCGTATTATTGTCGTGGTCAATTTGAGTGACGTTGCAGACATGTACTTTGCTCTATCTAAATAATTCCTACAAGAACTGAAATCTCAAATATAGGGAATGTACCAATTTTTCATCATAATCAACGGTATACCCTAAGTGTCATTCTCTAACCAGTATAGTTACTATAAATAATAGTTTTACTATAACGGTAATCAAGACATCAATCAAATACTTGAAAAGTAAGTATGAGTACGAGTAAGTATGATGTGGGTGGCAACAAATACCAACTATTTCAGGGTGTGGCATTTTAAAAGTGATACAACAAACTTAATGGTCTGTAAGACAGCTAGAGACAAATTCTTGAGCCATTTAATGCATCGAATCATGCGAACGATTTCATTTGGCGCCGCCCGCACGCGGACTGCGACCTTGTCATTTGCCCCGTTTGGATCATGTATTATTTATCACCCGTCCTATTCTAAGCGACAAATTGCTTGAGGCTGACCTCACATGCTCAAACGAGAACGAGGCGAAAAACCAGAAATACATCGCTACCTAGCTATTATTTATAATAAAATCAACTCTTTATGGTATAAACACCCTGAATTCATTTTTGACATGGAATTTCATTTTTGATTTATGGCTGGAGTTCGTTTGGAATTCTGTGCGGAACGACACAATGTTACTGCTTTTGACGTAGTTTCTTTGTTTTTATGGCGGTTTATATTTTTGTATAAATGGAGACGTTTCCAACGAGTGGTCTACGATTTATGTACGACAAAAACTGACGAAGTTACATTTCCCTAGCTACGTTAATGAACCTTTGGAATCGAGCATGAAAAAAATTTTAAGCCCCCTCCACCCACCACAAAATTTGACGGCTTCTGTTTCAAAGAAGGTATGTAGAATCCAAAAATGGAATAAAAACGCTGCAAATTGTTACACAAAGGTTCCCCCAAGGAAAGCCCCAAATAGTCATAAACCGTTGTGTGATAATTTACCTGTATAGGTGCATCTTCTACGTAGATAATAATGAAACGTTGTGTGATAATTTACCGCTGTGTAATAATTTACCCAATAATACGTCAACGTTTGTTCAAGTTGCAAAAGTACCTACCAACAAAATCCAATAGTCCATCACTTATCAAATGAAGTAAAATATCGCAGAACAACCAACTCGACTTGATACAGCCATCCTTGATTATAATCAAGTGCTCCCTATCGATGATATTCGGGCCGGATTAATACCGTTTGATTCACGATCGTGTTGACGAAGCTTTTTGGTGCACACGAACGGCTGGTCGTACAGTGCTCCGGGTGGTTTCAAAAAATTCGATAGTTCATGATAAATTTAAAAACGTTAAAAAAAACATACCCTTCTATTGAAAGTTTTCGAGCTGCGGCGTTCTGAAAATGTCAACCCATTTTTCACCCCTTAGAGATGACTGACAGTAACGCCGAGCTTCGAGGACCAACCAGACCCGAACAGGACCCACAAACCAAATTTCATTCATTTTGGTTCATGGTAACTAAGAAAAGTGCTAAAAATACGGCGTACGGCGGACAGACAGAAATTTTTTTTGCTTTTTTTATTGCATTTTTTTTACATTATCTTGAAATGTAAATCATCAAATTTTGAGGGCGGTTAACATTTTTTTTCATGCTCGATTGGCTCACTACTGAAAATAATAAACCAAATAGTCCTTGAGATTTTGCTCAATTTGAAAAATAGAAAAACATTTTGTTCCCTACAAGTTGGTACCTAGTTTCAATGTCAGAAAACAAAGATGACTGGAATCCAAGTGTAAAGTGCCCCAACATAACTTCTGATCTCAATAACTTAGTTCACAAACAACCCACCCTTACTGCGACTTAGGTTTAATAAATTACCGGCTAGAACTAAGTTAGACTGGATGGTACCTGGATGGTAGATGATAATATCCGAACGGTTCCTTAATCCTTTGTCACCCGTCAAGCCTCTGCTTAGATCTTAGCGCTAGATAGGTCTTGACCTTGGTATTTACCTAGCCCGAAGAGATTATCGAAGCCGGGAGCTCATCCTCCAAGTGCAAGTGGATCACTGAAACGATTGAAATTATCAAAAGTGAGTTTATTAGAAAACAGATGGAACAACGGTGAACCCGAAATGTTTTAGAGGATAATAAATGGAGATTTATATGAGAAAAAGAATAGCTCCCATCAGCATAAAAACTATTCCGTAATAAGCTAATCTTTAATAGATGTTTAGTACTTATTTTGAAATTTGTTAGAAAGCAGTAGCAACATCTGCCCAAACGCAAGCACGCGGGAAAAAAAACGCTGCAAATCCCCACACAACGGCTTATTATTTTGTACAAAACTGTTACACATCACAGCTCTCCGTATAACCCGTCTATATAATATATATGCGTACTATTCTATACATATTATGTAGATCGAGACCCTCCGTAGGTTAGTACCTAACCCCGTACTCGTTACAAGGTACCTACCTAAATCGCGAGTTAAATGTTGCTAAAATAATTCTGTCGATGACAAGCAGTAGCTAAAATGGCAAAAAGAAACACCAATGATGAAGTTCTGACAGAAAATGTTTGACGCGGAGTGAAAAAATATTCCGTTCCGGGAGGGTTCTGACCTCGGGAACTTTTAGCGTATCAGTTTTAGTTAAACCACTGAACTGCACGGTCCAGCTAGCAGGAAACCAGTGATGCCCTCTCAGCACAGCTTGATTCCTGCATAGACCAGCTCTTTAGGACAAATTGTTTGAAAATTGTATGGCAACATCTTAGAATGTTCCGGATGGTTTCAAAAATTCAGAAAAAATGAAATTATTTCAATATGCGAGAAAACCCACACCTCAAAATACAGTTTTCCGAGATAGGGATACTCAGGGCATTTCAACCCCTATTTTTCACACCGTAGAATAGAGGACCCCCCCCAAACGCTCAAACGGGACCCATATACCAACTTCGTGAATTTTGGTTCATGGGAACTAAGGAAAAACGCTGCAAAGTCCTTGTCACATGGGTTTATTATTTTATTGGACATACCTACCTACAGAAATGTTGGCTGTTCAGTTATTGTTTGTTTCATGTGAAATAATTGAAATAGCTATTTCTGATGGTTTCCACCAATTTTGGCCCCCAAAACACAAATTAGGTAGGTACGATCTTTTTTTTTTTTTTTCAAATTAACTTTGATCATAGGTAGTGCCATTTAATCGTCTTGATCCACGTGTTGACACTTTTTCTAGTGTTATTCTACAAACTGATGGTGATTTCAGAGGATTTTACAGATTGTTGACTCATAAAAAATCAATTTTGGGAGCTGAACATCTGGTACAACCTCAATTTTCCACTCCTTGGCCAAAATCGACCTCATATTCGATCTTCTCGTCCCCAAAAACATGGAAAACGATACCTCAAAAGCTCATGTTACCAACATGTTGCTAAAAAGCAAAAAGTACCTATTTTTACACACATTTTCACTCACAACACCCCTGGGTATATTCCGATCGGGCTGAAAAGTTTCGGGACACAACTAGGGCCCAAATAGAGCATGTGTGCGAAAGAACGACTTTTTTAGACCGAAAATGAAGCCTGTACACGTGATACGGCGGACGGCGTACGGCGGACGGCGGACGGACATTGCATTTTGGTTTATTATTCTGTGAATAATACACCTATGTATTCGCTCAGCAAAAAATTTTTATAACACGGCAAAATTTTTTCTTTTCCGTTTCAAGGTGCGTAGATTCAAAAAATGCAATGTCCGTCCGCCGTACGCCGTCCGCCGTCCGCCGTATCACGTGTACAGGCTTCATTTTTGGTCTAAAAAATTCGTTCTTTCGCACACATGCTCCATTTGGGCCCTAGTTGTGTCCCGAAACTTTTCAGCCCGATCGGAATATACCCAGGGGTGTTATGAGTGAAAATGTGTGTAAAAATAGGTACTTTTTGCGTTTTAGCAACATGTTAGTAAAATGAGCTTTTGAGGTATCGTTTTTCATGTTTTTGGGGACGAGAAGACCGAATATGAAGTCGATTTTGACCAAAGAGTGGAAAATTGAGGTTGTACCAGATGTTCAGCTCCCAAAATTGATTTTTTATGAGTCAAAAACCTGGGAAATCGTCTGAAATCACCGTCAATTTGTACAATAACACTGGAAAAAGTGTCAACAGGTGGATCAAGACGATTAAATAATGGTACTATCAATGATCAGAGATAATTTATTAAAAAAAAAAAAAAAAGGAGCGTAGGTACCTAATTCGTGTTTTGGGGACCAAAATTGGTGGAAACCACCAGAAATAGCTATTTAAATTATTTTATATGAAAGAAACAATAAATAAACAGCCAACGTTTCTGTAGTTTTGTGTTGTGGTAACATGTTAGTAACATGAGCTTTTGAGGTATCGTTTTCAATGTTTTTTCCTCGAGAAGACCGAATATGGAGTGGATTTCGACCAATGAGGGGAAATTAAGGTTCTAACGAAGTTTCAGCCTTAAATGTACCTACGTTAAGTTTTGGTATAAAATCGTCGTTCTTCCGCACACAGGCTCCACTTGGGTCCTAGTTGCGCTCCGAAGCTCGGCAGCCCGGTCGGAATACACCAAGGGGTGTTATGGCTCAAAAATGGGTGTAAAAAAAGGGTTTTTCGATGGTTTTTTAAAGGTTTTAATGTACACGAGCTTGTGAGGTATCGTTTTGCATGTTTTTTTTCGAGCGAGAAGCCCGATTATGAAGTTGATCTTGTCCAAAGAGTGAAGAATTGATATTTTTACGAAGTTTAAGCTCCCAAAATCAATGTAGTGAGTCAGAAACCTGGAAGGTGGCTGAAATCAACATAACTTTGTATAATAACACTGGAGGTAGTTTTAACAAGTGAATCAAGACAACTCAACGACTCTTTCAATGATTTCAGTTGACCTCGCAACACAATTATCTTTAACTGCTGTTTTACAACTGCACACGTTATCAATGTATAAATGTTTTACAAATATGTACCTTTCTTAGATCAAATTTCTATAATAATTATTGACCGCTGTTGTGTTTTAGCAACATGTTAGTAAAATGAGCTTTTGAGGTATCGTTTTCCATGTTTTTGTGGACGAGAAGACCGAATATGAAGTCGATTTTGACCAAGGAGTGGAAAATTGAGGTTGTACCAGATGTTCAGCTGCCAAATTTGATTTTTTATGAGTCAAAAACCTGCGAAATCGTCTGAAATCACATCAATTTGTAGAATAGCACTAGGAAAAGCTTCAACACGTGGATAAAGACGATTAAATGGCACAACCAATGATCAAAGATAATTTGAAAAAAAAAAGGAGCGTACATACCTAATTCAAGTTTTAGGGGCCAAAATTGGTGGAAACCACCAGAAATAGCTATATTTCGATTATTTTACTTGAAAGCAACAATAAATGAACAGCCAGCATTTCTGTAGACCAATAAAATAATTGAATAATAAACCCATGTGACAAGGACTTTGCAGAGTTTTTTGAATCTACGCACCTTGAAACGGAAAAGAAAAAAGTTTGAGGGGGGGTTATAAAAATTTTTTGCTGAGCGATTACATAGGTGTATTATTCAGAGAATAATAAACCAAAACGCTGCAAAGTCCTTGTCACATGGGTTTATTCTATTATTTTATTGGTCTAAAAAAATGCTGGCTGTTTATTTATTGTTTCTTTGATGTAAAATAATTGAAATGGCTATTTCTGGTAGCTTCCACAAATTTTGGCCCCCAGAACTTGCATTAGGCACTACGCTCCTTTTTTTTCAAATTACCTTTGATCATTGATTGTACCATTTAATCGTCTTGATCCACGTGTTGACACTTTTTCTAGTGCTATTCTACAAATTGATGTGATTTCAGACGATTTCGCAGGTTTTTGACTCATAAAAAATCAATTTTGGGAGCTGAACATCTGGTACAACCTCAATTTTCCACTCCTTGGTCAAAATCGACTTCATATTCGGTCTTCTCGTCCCCAAAAACACGGAAAACAATACCTCAAAAGCTCATTTTACTAACATGTTACTAAAACACAAAAAGTACCTATTTTTATACACATTTTCACTCATAACATCCCTGGGTATATTCCGATCGGGCTGAAAAGTTTCGGGACACAACTAGGGCCCAAATGGAGCATGTGTGCGAAAGAACGATTTTTTTAGACCGAAAATGAAGCCTGTACACGTGATACGGCGTACGGCGGACGGCGAACGGTGTACGGCGGACGGAAATTGCATTTTTGGAATCTACACACCTTGAAACGGAAAAGAAACAATTTTGAGGGGGTGTTATAAAAATTTTTTGCCGAGCGAATACATAGGTGTATTATTCACAGAATAATAAACCAAAACCGCGGACGTCGGAGGCGTACGGAGGACAGCGTACAACGGACAGACGGAATTGTTTTATTCGCCGTTCGTAATCTACGTCCCTTGAAACGTAAAACATCTAATTTTGAGGTGGGGGTAAAAAAAAGTTTCATGATAGGTTCCAAAGGTTTATTATTGAAAATAATAAACCAAAACGTCAGTGCAGAAATGGCATATTATAGTGAGGGTCTAACTCCTTACAATCAGTCGAATGAAATTAATATAAGAATAAATGTATGACACTGAACTGTATTAAAATCTTCTTGGTAAGACAGTGGTCGAGTGATCTGACTGAAAATCTATTCCGTTTCGATAGTAATTAAAGTTTCTGGCTTGGTGTGTTCCTTTTAGAGAAAATCTAGGATAACTCGAGATAAGTATGTAAGAGTATGTGTAGTTGGTCCGAGGTTTTTAACCTTCAATCGTGGTTTTGTTTATGAATAATCAGATGTTACCTTCCACTTATTTACCTACTCTTGAAATAAGATAGTCGCGTCCTACCTATACCTCTTGCCCTTGTTTGCTCTCCACGGCAGTCGAATAGATTGTTGAAAAATTGAATAAGATGACATCTCTTCAAATTAGGTAGATATCCTTCATCTGAATCTGTGAATTTGGATCGTGAGGAGATAGACGAGGAGCTGCTAATTTCCTTCCTTTTACTTAATGTGATTGGCAACGGTCAAGCGGTAATTATGGCGATCCTGTAATATCCTAACTCATCAGTTATTGCAAACCCTTCGGTCCAATAAATAGACACACAGTTCCCTTGAATATAACGCTGCAAATTCCTGCACAACGGTTTATTATTTTGTACAGAATACCCTTCTGTTGCAGATCACAGCTCTCTGTATGGATAACCCGTCTATATAATATAATATGTACTATTCTATACATATTATGTAGATCACAGACCCTCCGTAGGTTAGTACCTAACCCCGTACTCGTTACTAGGTACCTACCTAAATCACGAGTTAAATGCTGCTAAAATAATACTGTCGATGACAAGCAGTGACTAATACGGCAAAAAGAAACACAAATAATGAAGCTCTGAAGGAAAATTGATGATGTGGAGTGAAATACATTCCCCTTCTGCGTAGATCACTGTTTTCTGTGGTCAATACCTACCTTCGTGGTCAAGTATAATGAACCGTTGTGTAATAAGTTGCCCATCAATAATACTTCAACGGTTGGTCAAGTTTCAAAAGTACCAACCAACAAAATCCAGTAGTCCATCACTTATCAAATGAAATAATATCACAGAACAACCAACTCGACTTCATACAGCCATCCTTGATTACAATCAGGTGCTCCCTAGTGATGATTATCTGGGCCGGATTTATACCATTTGATTCACGATCGTGTTGGTGAAGCTTTATGGTGCACACGAACGGCTGGACGTACAATGCTCCGGGTGGTCTCAAAAAATTGTTTAGCTCAACACAAATTTAATAACGTAAAAAAAACCACACCCTTCTATCGAAAGTTTTCGAGCTACGGCGTTCTGAAAATTTCAACCCATTAGAGATGACTGACAGTAACGTCGAGCTTCGAGGACCAACTAGACCCCGAACGGAACCTACAACCCGAACTTCATCAATTTTGTTTTATGTTAACTGAGAAAAGTGGCCAGTACGGCGTACGGCGGACAGACAGAAAATTTTTATTGCAGTTTTGGATTCTACATACCTTGAAACGTAAATCATCAAATTTTGAGGAGGGGTTAGAATTTTTTTTTTTTTCATGCTCGATTCCAATGGTTCGTTATTGAAAATAATAAACCAAAAACGAAAGTCAAACCCTTGAAGACTGAGACTGAAAGTTCCTTCAGTGATACCTTGGTGACCTTGCGTTCTCACATTTACGCGCCGTGAAGCTGTCAAACAATGACTCTCAAACAATGAATATGCAAGCAACAAAACGCAGAGGCTGCTACCTGTTTTGGAAAGCTCGTTGGAGGAAATCGAGCAATTTCACTGTAATAGAGAAGCGGTATTTCGACTTCACAATTCACAGTAATATGTTGTAGGTACGCCAATAACTTTTTTAATGGAATTGTTGCTAACCAGTTTGACAACTTCGTAACATTAGAAAACTATTATTTTGCTCTCTCCACTAATAATCTAATAGATTATTAGTAGAGCTGGTGGCCTCGAACAGCGAGTTTATTACTATTACACTTGACACAATAATGAGCTGCAGCCATCCATCAAAGTGTTTGTCGAATAGTGATAAAACTAAACTTTCTTATTTCGGAGTTTCATGCTGCAGCACTTCTAGTATCGTTACAGTATCGTTACATTACCTAATTTATTACTATTATTTATTTAAACAATCACCATGTCCATTGGCTTTTCTGCCCTCTTACTGCATGATAGCACCATAACTTTGAAATATAATTATTTATATAAATCTGTAGTTGTCTAGTTTGACTCAGCCAATTCAACTTGATTTGATTGAAATCAACAACATAAATGTGGCACTTCGTGTCAAGTGAGAATAGGTTATCGTTTATAATACAAATTCGAATTTCCCAAAAATATTCGAAAGAAGATGGAAAATGTTGGCAAGTGATGGTGCAGAAAAACCAGCATCATCGCCCCAGTGTGTTGCGTCTCGTTTAATCGGTGTGTGAGTACCTACTTACCCTCCCAACCCATGCAAGTTAGGAATAAAATATTTGCCTCCCAATTTTGGTATGTTATTCTGTGAATAAAACACCTATATATTCGCTCAGTAAAATTTTTTTATAATTTATTTTACGTTTCAAGGTGTGTAGATTCCAAAGATGCAATCCGCCGTCCGCCGTATCATCCATATCTACTTTAATTTCGGTCTACAAAATTCGTTCTTTCGCTCACAGGCTCCTTTTGGGCCCTAGTTGTGTCACGAAACTTTGCAGCCCGATAGGAATATACCCATGGGTGTTATGAGTGAAAAATTGGGTTTTTTGGTGTTTTAGTAACATGAGCTTGTGAGGTATCGGTTTCCATGTTTTTTAGGACGAGGAGACAGAATATGAAGTCGATTTTGACCAAAGAGTGTAACGAAGGTTCAGCTCCCAAAATCCATTTTTTATGGGTCATAAACCTGGGAAATTGTCTGATATCACCATAAAATTGTATCATAACACTAAAATTAGTATCAACAGGTGAACAAAGTCAATTAAATTGCACAATCAATGATCAAAGATAATTTGTCAAAAATAGGAGCCTAATTCGTGTTTTTGGGGGCCAAAATTGGTGGAAACCATTAAAAATAGCTATTTCAATTATTGCACATGAAAGAAACCATAAATGTATCTCCAGCATTCCTGTAGGGACGTCCAGTAGAATAATAAACCCATGTGACAAAGACTTCGCAGCGTTTTTGATATTTATGCGTAATTAGGTGCCGAAGGAATAGTTGGACATTTTGGGATGTAGAAACACAATCTACCGGTTATTGGACTGTAGTTGTGAATATCGGACCAAGATTATTGGTTAGAAAGTGAACATAAGTACATATAACATGTTGGAGGATTCTTTCGATGGCGTTACTGAAACATCATTCACATGTCAGTCTATGTAACACCATACAGGCTACAGTGACGTAATACCGGCATAACGAGAGGATTGCGTACGGTACCCATATACCGCCGGGTCAACTAGAAAGAAGAGGCGAAAAACCCCGGACGGAGCGTGCATTCACTCTTCGCGCATAACAAAGTATAATTTTCGGATGAAGTACCCGTCAGCCCGAAAGTGTCAGCTTATCTAACCAAGTCTTCCCGAAACCTGAAATGCGACCAGGTCCGTCTGCCAAGTCTGATACGAGAAAATACTGGAAATGAGGGAAAACAAACTTCGAGTGTTTTTCCAGAGTTGGCGGTGTACCCTGCGATACTTTTCTCACTCAACCCACCCAGACTCCGTCGAAATGGTATCAAAGCCGCAATGCCAGTTCGAGAGTGTGATCTCCTCGTTCCCCTTTGACAAAATAACAGTTCGAAATCCAATTCGCGAAGCTCACACACGAACTTGTAACTCAACTTTGTGAGCCAACAAATAGGTACCAGGTCACCAGGTAACGGATAGTTAATAAAGGGAACAGAATAGAAATTCACTATGTTCGAGTCGATGAAAACATAATGTAAGAGCTATTTACACGACGAGGACACTGAAAAGCAGCATCCAAAGAGGCGAGAGGGGTCAACAAATCGATTGTAGTAAAACAGTAGTAGGTAGGTACCTAGAGCGGTTTAGTCCTAAGTTTCGTCATTGCTTTTATAAATCCATCATAGATAGTTTTTTATACTGTTCTATTCAACTTCAGTGCATTTATACTGCCTTACTTTTTTCTTTTTTATAAAACCCATTATAATTATAATTTATAATTATAATCTATGATTTTATAATCGCCTAAATAGTTGATAATATCGGCTCAACATTATCTATATAACGAGCCGGCGGTGGGCGGGAAATCTATTAGCGCTTATTACCTAAACGGCAGATAGATCGATGGTGCAATAGTTTTAGTCACACGGATACCACTTCTTCCCCTTTCATGTTCTTCATTCAGTAAGATTCAGCTACTCAAACATCCCACCAACAACTTTTCTGTATACATAAGAAGAATTTATCTACCGGTGCGACAGGAAAATTTGAAATCGTAGGAAAAACGCTGATAAGTCCTTGTCACATGGGTTTATTATTCAACTGGACACACCTACAGAAATGTTAGCGGTTCTTTATTGTTTCTTTAATGTGCAATAATTGAAATAGCTATTTCTGATTGATTCCACCCATTTTGGCCCCCAAAACACTAATTAGGTACGCTCCTTTTTTTTCAAATTATCTTTGATCATTGGTAGTGCCATTTAATTGTCTTGATTCACCTGCTGACACTTCTTCTAGTGTTATTATACAAATTTATAGTTTTCAGACAATTTCCCAGGTTTTTGACTCATAAAAAATCAATTTTGGGAGCAGAACCTTTGGTAGGTCCTCAATTTCCCTCTCTTTGGTCAAAATCAACTTCATATTCGGTCTTCTCGTCCCAAAAAACATGGAAACCGATATCTCAAAACCTCATGTTACTAAAACACAAAAAATACCTATTTTTTATACCCATTTTCACTCATAACACCCCTGGACATATTCCGATCGAGCTGCAAAGTTTCGGGACACAACTAAAGCCCAAATGGTGCCTGTGTGCGAAAGAACGAATTTTTTAAACTGAAAATGAAGCGGAATGCATGATACGGCGGACGGAGTACGGTGTACGGAGGACGGACATAGGCAGTGTTTGAATCTATCTACGCACCTTGAAACGTAAAAGAAAAAAATTTTGAGGGGGTTATAAAATTTTTTTGCTTTGACGTTTTGAAAATTGTTCCCTATTTTTCACCCCTTAAAAGACAGCAACTTCGGTGCACAGTTGAACCCGAAATGGCACCTGCTTGCCGAATTTGGTTAATTTTGGCCCAGTAGTTTCGAAGAAATGCGATGAACGAACTTCGACTTCCGGATTCTCCATACATTGAAACGAGAAACATCAAATTTTGGGGGTACTTACTGATTATTTTTCCCCCTTTCTCCTCGATTCCCCAATGGTTCCTTGTTTAAAAAAAAAAAAACTGAAATACAGGGTTTGTAGGTAAATAGTGATCTGATACAAATTAATCTGAGATTTCTTTCATTCTGGGTGTCTTTTTACCTATCCTGATTGCGCCGGCTGTTGAAGAAGATCGATAACAATTTTTGCACCCATACGTTGTTAGGTAGTACCTAACTATCGGAAGTTAAAAACTCCACAACCTTGGCCACCTCGCCATCTCTCTTTCTGCAGCCCCTGAATTACACCGTCGGCTCTTTCCAGGCCACAGTCGAATACAAAGGCACATCGAAGGGAGCTAATAATGAGAACGGCTCGTCGTGACAACCAACGCGGAAATGGGCCATGGCTCTCTTGTCGAATCACAAAAACCCTATCGATCGATAAATAGGATGCGATGTAAAGGGAAACTGTTGACTGGAACTAGAAGTTACTTACTCATTACCAACGTACAGAGGAAGCGGTTGCATCACAACATCCTCAACTTAGTATTGTCATACAGCAGTTTCCCATGAGAACTTGAGCGACCTTCTATGCTCATCTATATGTGCATGTACTCAATTGTACTAAACCTATACAAGTACTAAATTGTACTAAATCTATAAATGTCCTCAACTGTACTAATCTGTACTCAAAATACAAATTAATGATGAACTGCAGGGACATGAGGTGCTTGACAGTTTTTGTTATGGAAAACCAGTTACTTCTTTTCAAATCAAGAACCTTTGATGTTTTTGAAATTCGTCAGAGCGTTGGATTTGCCTATAAGGAATATAAATGGACAGATTATTCTTACTGACCGCTCAACTTCTCCTTTTGGTTTATTTATTCTGTGAATAATACAACACTATTATTCGCTCAGCAAATCATTTTTTGAACACCCCCCCCCCCCCCCCCACAAGTCTTTCTTTTACGTTTCAAAGTGTGTAGATTCCAAAACGCTGCAAATTATTACGCCGCGGTTTATTATTTTACCTCTATTCTGCGTAGATCACTGTTTTCTGTGGTCAATAACTACTCTCATCCCCCCTCCCTCCCAAAAAAACCCCTAAATCAAGTACTGGAGCCGGCCCGAAAATTACTGGTTCACAAAAATTAACTATTTGTTGTTATTCATGAAACATAACGCTTGTTCTAGTTACAAGAGTACCTATAAACAAAATCAAACACAGCTATCCTTATTCAAATGAAATAATATCACCGGAAATCATATTTTCGGCTCATAGATGCCCTTTAAGCTATTTATTATTATGTTTTATACAAACTCTCACAACTACCAGTTGTACCTAAACACCACAACGAACAGGATCGGAAACACGACACTGTCCGAGCTAACAATTAAACCATCTTTACAGATATAAACTAGTGAATCTATGAGAAGGATTCATTTTTTTTCTCCAAAAGGTCTTTATAGCGTCTTGGCCATATAAGAAAATATCGCATACTTTCACATTGCTTGTAGTCATAACATTTCCCAAGACTCATCATTGATTATCTCAATCAACCAGCCACGTTTCTCAATTATAGTCGTAAGTTGATGAGATATGACTTTGTGAGGAGGTGATATATGAAACCCTGTGTCTTTCAGATAGGATTACTGCCTCCAGAGAATAATTTTACGATTAGGTACTTGATATGATATTAACAAATCAAGACAGGACAAATTGAGTTTTCTCGTTTTTCCGCGAGTTGGTAAATGAACGATATCCGACGGTATTTTCCGTTAACAAGATCTACACAAACATGACGTCGGTTCTTCCGGAACCGTTCATGAGTTTGTGTGGCCTCGTTTCTTCACAATAACGCTGCAGCCAAGAACGCAGTGCCTATAAAGCGCTATTACTACATTTATATAAATGATACAACTCTTGAACCTTAATTTTGGATGAACGATAAACACTGTTCTTGAGGGAATAGAGCAGGGTGATGACGCATGGATGACAGGCAGACGGCACCTCCCAGCTACCGACTCCAAGAGAGATGGTTGGGCAACGAGCAATCAATTCACAGGGATTTTGGCTCATTCCAACTTCTTGTTTTCAAAGCGTGAGAGCCCCACTAAACACCAATTAACTACGTCTTTTGAAGTGAGAAAATTATCACCTTCAGCCACTTAGAACCCCTTCATTAGCCTGTTCGCTCTGTACGTTGACTGCAACGTGAATCTTAGGCACTACAATAAAATAAATTTCAATCCACAACAGATCTTCATAACCATCATAGTATTCACGCGACCCCAGAACGAATAATCCATGTTGCAACACCCTGGCACTAAATTATAAGGCTGGGTCCGACACTTCAAATTCAATATCTTAATTTCACCACAATGATCCGATTGAGTAACCCGAGATGCAGAGATGGGATGAGTTCTCTAACCAGAAGTTATGATTAGGGCCCACGAACGCTTTTAACTACGATTTCAGCATTGGTTATTACCATTCGTAGGTATATAATTTTAAGTATGATTTTGATTCCATGAGTAGGTATATATAATTTTAAATGTCCAAAATTTATGGTTATGGATAATGCATAGGTAATTAGAATGGAAAGAAAGAAGAAACATCATCATCGTGATCAATCCAGCAAGCTTCTGGAATACCACCTCTGGGTGTTGAAAATGCTAGTGTAATTGCCTGAAACCAGATAACTACAATCCATGGGTACTCCGACATTTCTATAGCTTTCTGGTTCTCATCACCCGAGGCTCGACGACACGAGCAAAGCCTAATGTCGAGCAGCATGCGATAGGAACCAGGAGACTCTATTTTCCCTATGTTGTATTTAAATGTCTACTCTTGTACACGTAAATATTCTGAATAAAATATTGTATTCTATTCAAAAGTCATCCGAATTGGGATGAGTTGGGGACCAAATCACTTGATAGAATATCTAGATAGGTACCTACCGACAACATTTTGCTATAACATGAGGTAGAACATGGGTGAACTCGACAGAAAGGATACCTACGGCATCTACTATACATATTTCAATTTTTCGATCACTTTAGTATGATCATAAATACATTAGTTACGTACTAGAGCAAGCTATTTGCGTATGGTTAGCGTATAGTGGGGAGAAAAGCAAAAGAAGGGAATGAACTTATTTCATTTCTATTTTCAGTCCGTTTTTTCTACTATTAAATCTGTGGATATAACTCGGTAAAGAGAGATAAAAAAAAACCAGTCATGCAGCATGACTTAATGAGCGAATTTTCAAAGAAATATTCGAATTAATGGCTATGGTTTTGAATAAAGGAAAACTTCGGTCTAAAATTTGGTTTTCTATGTATATTCTCTTCGTATTTATTTTAATTTGTACGTTTTGTCCATCCTGATTCTACCGTTTGTTATGAGTAGATTCCTTGTTCCTTCTGAATGGCCTTTCCTCTTGACTACGATTTCAGGCCTGGTATCTAAAACCAGTTCAAGATTTGCTCTACTAGGTAGGTAGATCCTTCCTTCTTCATTGATATTATTTTTATCATGTTAAGTACCTACCTACCTTTGAATATCAAATATTCGTATGATACTGATAATAAATTGATAAGATACCTACCTAACCTTCTTCCTCCTACTGTTAGTACCTAAATTGAATAATTTGAAATAGATTTTTTCTTTCGTCTTCCTTCTAGTAATACGTGGGCCGGTACTTGTCTATCTATGAAGGTATCATAACAATTATATGTCAAATGGGAAATTCAAGGAGTTGTACTAATCGTTTGCCTCCCCCTTTTTTGCTTCGAACTCTCGTCTTCAATTAATACTTCTCACATTTTTCAATCTGACCACTCTAAGGGGGTGGGGGGGGGGGGGGGTAAGAGTTTAAAGATTATCCTAGTTTTGGGTAATTTTTGCGCACTTTAAATGCTCTAATTTAAGAACGGATTTAGATATCTAAAATCCGATTTCACCATCGTGTTCAGCGTGCAAAAACCTTTAAAATGAGGGGTCACTTGTTAGAAAATAACATTTTGGGGATTTTTGGGTAATTTTTGCGCACTTTAAATGCTCTAATTTGAGAACGGATCAAGATATCTAAAATCCGATTCCACCATCGTGTTCAGCGTGCAAAAACCTTTAAAATGAGGGGTCACTTGTTGGAAAATAACATTTTGGGGATTTTTGGGTAATTTTTGCGCACTTTAAATGCGCCAAAACCCTCCTTAGAGTAGGCCAATTTCGCCCATCTTCGAACTTAGCCTTTCGATTGCCAAGATAGATTTTTTGTGCAAATTTGAGCTGTTTATCTCAATTCTATCGAGAGTTATCGTCTGGAGTGACACATATATATATAAATATATATATACATATAAAAAAGTGTTAAATTTCAGGAATCGTTTTAGAATGGTCTGAAACGGATTTCTATGAAGAAAATTTCCAAAAATTTATATTATTTAAATTTCGAAGCCATTGCAATAGCTTCATTTTCTTTGAAAATTCGCTAAAAGCTCCATTCATGCAGCATAGCTATAACAGTGAATTTTCAAAGAAATATTCGTGCTATTGTGCAAAAATATGATATAGCGAGAAACCATACCACATTTCGTAAAATTATATTACCATTCTTTTCGTGAGTTTGGACATTTTAACCAATTTTTGACCCTTATAAAGTTGAATTTGAGCCACTCTTTTTTGAGAAAAATATTTTCATAATCGAATTGTCCCTCCGTCGTGAATCACCATCCCACACAACGTCAGGTGAATTAATATTGATTTTAGCCCTTGGGCGCCTTGGGATTCCGTCCCGGGAGCTCGTAAATACGACGACGATAACGCATGCGATAATCCCTCAGCTCGGGCGTTCCTTGGAATTCCGTCCCGGTGCCTGGTGAACGGTGCGAGCGGACTTTGGGATTCCGTCCCGCACGATCTCCCTCAGCGTTGATTAGAACTCTTTGTAAACAAACAGATCAGTGCTCGTGGTGTCATTTCGTTATAAATGTCGTTGAAAATTAGGTACAAGTATGTTATAGCCCCGCCAATATCGATTGTATCGATTATCTCAAATACATCGATCCTTGTGGTATCGATGACGTGTATCAGACAAGACGGTGGGTGTACAAGAAGTTTAGTTCCCATTCCGCCCCTCGCATTGTCAAGCGATCTGGATGCTCGCTGGCGCTCGCATTTCAAAAAAAAAGATAAACAATCCCAGAAACTATCCCGTGAATGAGCAGGTTGTTTGGGACTTCTGAATAGATGGTACAAGTATGTTATAGTCACTCTTATTTTTTGGTGTCCTTACAATGGTCTTCCCGTATTCATTTTGAAAGTTGATATCGGCACCCGGGATGTAGGCATCGGGGCTATAACATACTTGTACCGAAAATTGAAATAATTGAAAGCGAGCGTGGCAACTGCATGCTGCAATTTTTTGGACTAATATTTTTGCCGCCATCCGAAGTTCCTCCAACTTTCGAAGAGCCTAAATATGAAAAACCTCAGCAAAATAGTGGTGCCACAAAATTCCTAACTTTTTTAGAAAAAAATTACATTGTCACTCAAAAATACCCACCGTCGTTATGGGCCAACCTGTCATCCGATCTGAATCGGACCACCAATTGTTGTGAGTCTTTTCACAGTCATCTTGCTGACAGCTTCTGCAGATCGCACCCTGACATATACAATTTTACTGACACCATTGTCAAATATCAGAATGAGGTCCATGTAAAACTCAATAGTCGGCACTAACCCCACAGAATTCGTGATCCTCGTACCATTGCCCGCAAAAACGTTGTAAGTAACCTGATTCAACTGTACACCAATAAACAATTGAGTAAAGCTGAATTTGTCTCATCAGTCGCGAATTTTTTCGCTGATACAGTTGGGAAAACCACTACCCCTTGAACTGCTTTGTGCCACATTTTTGACTCATTGTATTTTATACAATTCGTACTAACTTGTATAGTATACTATAATAATTATACTGTTTCACAATATCTGCAGTTTTTTTGACTTTCCTCAGGACGGAGTTCCAAGGTTTTAGTAGGCTGGGTCCAAGTGGTGGGGACGGAATCCCAAGGTGTCGCAGGGCCCCACGCTAATGGTAGGGACGGAATCCCAAGGTTTTTTAAGCCGGCTTAATATTTTAATGAGGGTCCGGGACGGAATTCGTAGCCGCCCTAGCCCTTAATACCAATTTTTGGCCCCCCCCTCCACCCAAAAAAATCCAAATTTTACGCCATTCTCTATGGCATTTAGGTACGACAACAAATGAAATGGCATTTTTCTATATTTACGCAACCTACCACATAACGTTCAGTGATTTTATAACAATTTTTCCCGAATCTTACCGATTTTTGACCCTAAAAGCTCAAATTTCACCCCTTAGAATCGTTGAAAATTGTTCATCTTCAAACTCGTCCTTTCATCCCTGTTCTGTATGGCAACAACTGAAATGGCATTTTTCTGTCTTTACTCACACCCTTCCATACCACTTTCAGTGAATTTATATCAACTGTTCCCGACTTTATTAGTTTTTACCGATTTTTGACCCCTTAGAATTTTTGAAAATTGCTCATCTTCGAACTCGTCCCTTTGTTTGGCAATACGGATGTTACGGGCGGAATTTCAAAAATTCATGTTCTGAAATTTTTGGCCCCATTGCAATAGCGTCTTCATCTTTGAATAGTCGCTTGAAAAAGGGGGGGGGGGGGGGGGGAGTACCTCCTACCTGCGTAGTTTAAAAGTCAAACGCGAGAAGTGTTACCAGAAGTGCCAAATGAAACCAAAGACCTGACAGACTGTAACTAGACATCAACCAGAGATAATACTAATGATGATAACCTGGCTAGCAGAGGCGGAACTTCGTGGTTGTTATTCCAGATCTAATGACCCACCGGTGCATCTGAACGTGTTATATTTATATATGTGTTAGTAACCCGTCCGCCTTGAGGTCAAACACCGCGACCAGGAAGCGAGAAGGCAATGTCAATGTCATTCCATCTGGGACGCTTTGCGCAACAGTTCAGTTAATAGGTAAGTAAAGCTCCCCTTGGCGCATAGCAAGTTCCATCTCTCAGAACGGGTTCTATGACATCTGAGTGTACCTTCTTGTCTTTATTACCCGGATTGCGTTACGGAGAGACAGGTTTTGTTTTCTCCTTCTAAACACCTGAAAGCTGGTTGTTTCGATTACTTTTTTTTTCTTTTTTTTTTTTAACGATCGACTGTCAGCCACCTGTCGTGAGTAAAGGACCCGTGAAATCCACCAGATCCATACATAATCGTTCAAAACTCTCTTGATCTATACGGCAACGCGCTCGGTGCTGAACCGTAACCATTCCTCAGGAGTTTTTGTGGGGCGAGTGGACACCTCACACACCTCGTCGTTACTGGAGCGGATCTTGATCAACATCAACACGCAAGTTGTGGAATCAATAGGGATGTCCTGATAATTCATATTTAAACAATTTGACGCCAAGCCTAGTGGGAGGGGAGGAGAGGGAAGGAAAAAATATTTAAAAAAAATAATATAAATAATAAGTAAATGACAAGTAAAAACAAAATGACCACCCGTAAACCTTAGGTACCAGTTTATGCGTATAATACAGGTAGGTATCCCCTAACCTTGACTTCTTTCAGTCATGAAGTAACTGATCCCCGGTTCTGAAGTACCTACCTGTTAATCAAAGGTTATCTCGTGGATGTTCAACCTCTCCTTTCAATGAACAATCGTGGTTCAAAACTGCCAAGACTAGGTGCAAACAGTGCGACAGACAGATTGAAAACAAACTGTAGTTAGCTAATGAGAGGTGCTCAAACTTTCCAATGAGCAGTTACATTTGAGAATGCCCGTATAAAGCATGTACAAAAAGTTGACCTTGTTACTGTACCGTCACAAAAAAAAAGTTGAATAAATGAATTTTACTAAGGTGGGAAAATGTATCTCTTCTTCTTGTATGTGTCTCTTCAAGATTCTTCTTCTTTCTTAAGATTCTCCCTAAATGAGGCACCGTCACTGGTTTTCAGTCTGTATGATTAAGTACCTTATAATATAATTATCTCAATGAAGTAAAAATGTGGAGTTTGGTGGATATCTCGAAATTTAAAAAAAAAAAGTGCAACGCAGTATACCGCAGTTTCCGGACCTATATTGCTCAGTAATCCATGATCTTACTGAGGTACCTACACCTGAACATACAGTTTACCATACGAGCTGATTGGTTGTGTCCTTGACTTGGTAAATTGCAGCACCCCATTTGGAACGAAAACTGAATTCATCAAAGCCCAAGGAGCCGTTAAACATCTGGAAGTGTCAAAATAGTCACATGGGTTTATTATTCTATTGGACTAGAAATGTTGGCTGTTCATTTATTGTTTCTTTCATATGCAATAATTGAAATAGCTATTTTTGATGGTTTCCACCTATTTCGGCCCCCAAAAAACACGGATTAGGCTCCTTTTTTTGACAAACTATCTTTGATCATTGTTGTGTTATTTAATTGTCTTGATTCACCTGTTATACTACTTCCAGTATTATATACACACTTATGGTAATTTCGGACAATTTCCCGGATTTCCGACTCATAAAAAATTTAAATGAATTTTGGGACATGATCCTTTGTTACAACCTCAACTCTTCACTCTTTGGTCAAAATCTACTTCATATTCGGTCATTCCCCTAAAAACATGGAAAACGATACCTGACAAGCTCATGTTCTCTAAACCCTCACAAAACACCTCAAAAAACCCTATTTGTACACCCATAACACCCTTGGGTGTATTCCAATAGGGCTGCAAATTTTCGGGGACAGCTAGGGCCCAAAGAACGAATTTGTTAGACCGAATATAAAATAGATATGGATGGTACGGAGGACGGACATTGCATTTTTGGAATCAATGCACCTTGAAACTTAAAAGAAAAAATTTTGAGGGGGTGTTATAAATTTTGTTTTCTGAGTGAATAGAATCAATGAAATCAAACAATAACGTAGTTGAAAACAATCATTTTTTCATTACGAAGTTCCTTTCCAAGGTTGTCCTTCAACAACTTCTCCGTTTGTATGCCAAGGGTAAAACCACTCGTTTGGAGAATGAGGGGTAAAACGACTTTGAAATTCTTTTTGCGTTTTGTCACGATTGGGTGATATGCGAAACAAACGATCTGTCAATGGAGCCTATATCCGAAGAATAATATTCTGAATCCTTGGTTGCCATCCTCGTGCCAACACGACTATATTAGGTATGGCCAATAGAAGGTGTCGAAACAAGTGGTTTGGTGAACTGCAAAAATGATAGTATAATGGAGTTTCTAAAATAATAAATAAATTATATTATACTAATATAATTATTATAATAATGATAAATTAAATAGCTATAAGTACCTAATTATAGTAAATTAGAATAATAAATTATGTTGATAGTACCTATGTACCCATATATTATTGGATTGGCCTGTATATAAAAAATTGATGTGTTGATTGTATAAAATTGATTGAATTGCCACAATGATTAAGAAATCCCATAAAACCTATTTATTACACTCCCAAAATGCATGAAAAGCCATATCAGCAGTCATAATATATAAACACCTATATTCTTCGAGAGGCTTATCATAACAATAAATGAAACGGGTTATGATTTCAAGCCTCGGGAAAGGTCAGCATTGATTCTCGTGAGTCAATTGAAAAGATGGACCTCGCCAGTCAAACCGCAGACCTTATACTCATTATGAGTGAGGAGTCGGATCTCGGTGTGTGCTGCCCAAGATAGAAATATGAGGAAGTTTCAAAAACGGTTTTCGTCGTTATAACTATGTAAGTACTCTACCTAACCGCTACACTAAGTATAACTTAATGGTCTTGAAAGTGAGAAAGCAGGGACTATTAATAGGTACCAGTTGTATATCCCCCAACAGGTAAATAAATCGAAACTGGGTATAGGAAGGTAACATTTAAGGTCGTAACAATTAATAGGTCGGTATCATTAATAGTTTCCTAACAAGTATCTGTAAATAAAAAATGTTGTTGGGCGAAGAGACAAGAGCAAATCCCATAAGACGACGAACAACGTGTTGACTTGAAATAATCTCACTTCTTATGTAAAAAATGAAAAAATAAATAAACCTTTCCTGAATTAGGTGGGTAGTAACCTATTCCATAATATGGATGCTAAATTAATGTGAATAATACGATTTCTTTTGCATTGGCTCAGTAATAATGGCTGACGGGAAAATAAGCATTACAGCGTTACTAGATGGTGATTCAACACTCATTCAAGGGCAGCAATGCTCTTTCATTTTAAATCAAGCAAATTGGTGAAGCCAATCACTGTGATTTTCCCGTGTACGAAAATCGTTACTTTTCGAATATTCAGAAAGGTAAACTCAGTGGAACGTTGCTACTTTAAAAACAATTGGATTTTCATGTATTTACCAACTCCTTGATGTAAAAGTTGCTACCAGTCAGGGTCTGTTTTCATGGATGTACTTTCCGCTGTCATTATTATTCCCATCAAAGAACAGCATTTAA
The DNA here is from genome assembly GCA_954871275.1 of Leptopterna dolabrata. Classification (NCBI taxonomy): domain Eukaryota; kingdom Metazoa; phylum Arthropoda; class Insecta; order Hemiptera; family Miridae; genus Leptopterna; species Leptopterna dolabrata. Next base: position 8,081,322 of record OX940983.1, on the reverse strand, counting down.
TCATCCCATTTGGATGATTGAATTGTTCGTGTGTGGGTATTTGCACTCCACAAGTGGTTTTATCGTGATGTGGCGTGTTTCAGCTTCTGTTGTTGCCTACAAATTTTTCATATTTTGCTCAGAGGTAAAAATTTGCTTCGATAATGAAAATCAAGGTGAACTAAAAGGTGATATTGGACTGTATATGAGTAACAGTGACGTAACGAGAACATCTGCACAAAACCTTCTTAGGACCTTGCATTCCCTTTTCCTTTCGATATATACGACACCGTTCGGCCACATCCAACTTGTCTATTTCTTCACTGTCAAAGCCTCCGGGACCTACGGGGACTCATCTGAGAACCGCGAAAACCGACGTCTCAAAGCAGAACGAAACCAACCATATAACCATATAACTGTATGTTATGACAATCACAGTACCCCACTTGCGTAATGGTGGGTTTGCGTCTTGCAGTAACAATTTTCGAAATAGTATTGCGGAATCGGAACTCCTCAACACTTTCTGACGGTTAATTAATTATAAATATTGCTTAGGCCCATATCACACGTAACACATAACAGTATATTAAGATTAAGTGGCCGCGTTCATAATGGAACGGTTCTCGTTTGCGAACTATTGTTCTGACAGAGTGTGATGTGACTAATAACGTCAATTCGAATAATATAATAATATTTGTGGATTTGAAAGACGTAAAATAATAGTGTGAAAGCATCTATTATACAATATTGGTCTGCAATATATTAACCAATACTGATGTTGATGAGCGAATACACTAGGTACATGATGAGCAAAAAACAAACGGTAGACCTACGATTCTACAGTCAGATCATTTAATAACGATGATTAGTTTAAAATCAATAAAACATCCGAATGCGTTATCATAGTAACCAAGCAATTTCGCCGTGACGTTACTATGACAACATATTCGGATGTTTTATCGATTTTATAATTTGAATTTTATAATTTGGTCGCACCTTCGCGACCGATCGTCACGTAGAAGTTCCGCGATCGATTTTCACGACCGTCACGTCACAATATAATATAAAGAGACGTGTTTCAACTACGTTTCGTACTTCAGCCATCATCCACCGATTTTGCCTCGGTTTTCCGACGCGGATTGAACATTTGTCGCGAAATAAATATTTAAAAATTTTTTTTTAGGAAAAAAATGGCGTTAAATTAATCGCTAGGTAAATGATCTGACTGTAGAACCGTAGGTCTAACAGTAATAATGATTAACAGGACGTTTCCTTTTTTTCCTACCGTCACGTCACGGCGAAATTTCTTGGTTACTATGACAACATATTCGGATGTTTTATTCATTTTATAATTTTATAATTTGAATTTTATAATTTGGTCGCACCTTCGCGACCGATCGTCACGTTTAGAAGTTCCGCGATCGATATAAAGAGACGAGATTAACATATTTCGTTATGCCAGCAGATAAAAGCAAGAAAGTTTGGGAAGTATGTATGGAACAACTACACATACCTTCGGTAAGCATAGGTTAGCACCGTAGGAACTTATGACCGTATTTCAACCCAATCTCGACCCAATTGCAACTTCAATCTCGTCGGCACCGCGCCCAACCCGTCAAACTAAAATTTCTGGTGATGTCACTTGAAGAAAGATTTAGATTTTTATTTTGCAACTCCACAGTAGGTAAACTAAGCGAAACCAAAATAATAAATATTTCGAACCCAAACAGGTGACTCATTACTGTTCAGTTTAGCCTCAGTGAAAATACTGTAATGAACATGAATTGATAATCAATGATAGAATACTTGAATCCACCGCATATTTTTATTAATGCCATTCCCCAGCCGGCTGAAGTACAATAATTCCTGGGGGGAGCACGAGGGTAGGTACTGATCACAGAAACCAGTGATCTACGCAGAAAGGGCATCTATACAGGGAAATAGTAAACCATTGTTAATAATTTGGAGAGTTTTTCACATTCGCCAATTAGGTACTTTCTTCGATATTCACTGCCCCCAAAAATTGGAAACAGCGTCGGTCCTCAGCTCATCGCAATACTTTCGTTTTAATGACCATTGTTAGAAGGCACTTTTGCAACGTGAACAAATTTGGTTCGAAGTCTGTCCAAATCCGTGCCAGGCTCATAACTTGCTCAATTTTGAACTTGCGCGAATTTGCTGAAAATTCAAGCGATCATGCGGGTTGGGCGCCAGATTACTGAAATTGAGTCGGTTACATTTTGTGGGCACCTGCAGTGACTGTTGTAGTAGATTTCCTCAACTGCACTCTTCAGGAGAGATTTTCCACCACAGGGTACAGGATAATATCATTTTGCTTCCTCGAAGAGAAAGCTATGGATTAGTTCAACATTTTACTTTCGAAATTTTTCCCCCGGATTAAAAAATGCCGCAACGATTGTTATCGGCTTTAGTTCAAAAATCTCATCGTGTCCACGATCGCGCGCGCATGTTTGTCTCAACTAACGGCCATTTGAATTTTGATTGAAAATTCACCACACTATTGTCGAATTCATATAGATCACTTGGGCGAATTTGAGTTGACTGAGTAAAGACATTTCTCAAAATTAAATTCTTAAGATTTGAAAAATCTACTATCAAAATACCTAGTGGGTTTTGCTCCTCTCCACTTACCTACGGCTACATCTGTCTTCCCTCACGATCCTACAGCCAGCTAAAATCAATATGATTCCAGTTTTGTTTGGTTTGTGGTTGGGTTTTACGAACCTGTACAGTAGGGTGGTCACAAGGCAATAGGCAAAATTTTTTTTTGAGAAAATCACTTCTGGCAACCCCCTAAAAGGTGCCATTTGACCAGAAAATGAGATTTGCAAAGTTTTAGGTCGATCGGATAACGTTAACCCGTGCCGCATTGAGGTTGAAGATCAGAAAAACTCACTTTGTTTCATAAAAATACTCTTTTTTCCCCTTATAACATAGGTAGTAACCATTTGTCCTAGAGACTTGAAATTGGTCTTATTTTATTTGAAATGTTATCTTCTTCAACTTTAACTCCAATAATTTTTTCGCTAGATCCTATAGATTTTATGTTATTCAGCTTTTCCCATCTCAAAACGTGGTCCGTTTCAGCAAATGTGCCTTTTTACGCATACCCCTAAAAACCACACTCCAGTCAATGAAATCGACCTCTAGGCAATTTGACACTTCTTTATCACTCTGGTATATTGAAAATGAGTATGTTTCAGGTATAAATGTAAAGGTTGAGGCTGTAATAAGGGGGGGGGGGATCTAGGTAATGCAGGGTATTTAGACCGGTGAAAGGTAAGGAAGTGTGACCTTCAGCTTAGTATTCGCTGTTATCTGTTATCTCTATTACTGTGAATCATCACTACTACGGTGAAAATTGTCTTTATTATTAGATAGGTGCAGAATTTCTGATAGAGATGCTGTAAGGATAATATTAGCTACAGCTGAGGCACTAGGCCATGACGTACAACAATTAACCGCGAGCAGAAGTGTAGTTCGACTACGGCGACAACAATTTAGAACGAAGAGGGCTCAACTTATAAAAGACAGATTCAAAAATAATTCAGAATTAGAAAGTGCCGTAGTGCACTGGGACGGGAAATTGCTACCAGATATCTTGAAAAATGAAAACGTAGAAAGAGTAGCGATCTTGATTAGTTGTGGAGATGAGGAACAGTTGATCGGAGTTCCTCAACTCGAAAATAGTACTGGACTCTTGCAAGCCCAGGCGGTATTTGAAGCCATTCAAGAGTGGGGTGCAGCAGACAAAATTCAAGCAATGTGCTTTGAGCACCACAGCTGCAAATACTGGTCGGGTTAGGGGGGCTTGTGTTTTGCTGGAGCAATTATTGCAAAAAGAACTTTTGTACTTAGCATGCCGTCATCATATTTTGGAAATTATTTTGAAAGCCGTGTTTGATAGCAAGATAGGCTCGACCACTGGTCCTGAACCTAGCGTTTTCAAAAAATTTCAAGTTGGGTGGCCTAAGTTCGACCAAACTAAATACAAAACTAGTCTACATGATGATAATACGAGTATTAGATGCAAAATTAGTAACATTAATCAAGTTTCACTTTTTTTAATGGAACATGGAAACCCTGCAGCCCAGAGAGGATTACAAAGAGTTTCTTCAACTTTGTTTAGTGTTTATAGGGCTTCCTCCCCAAAACTTTTCTTTTAAAGCACCTGGTGCAATTCATCACGCCAGGTGGATGGCCAAAGCAATTTACTGCCTCAAAATTTATCTTTTTAGAGATCAATTGTTATTAACTCAAAAAGAAATGAAAGGAATAGAAGAAATTTGTGTTTTTATAATAAATATTTACGCCAAGGCATGGTTCAATGCCCCCAAACCTGCTTTGGCCCCTAAACAAGATCTGGAAATGTTGAAAGCATTAGTAGAGTATAGGAAAATTGACACAGAAATAGCAGATAAGGCTTTGTCAAAATTTGTAAACCATCTGTGGTAACCTCAGCTCAGAGAAAATAGCGTTCTCGTTTTTCGACCACACTTTAGACGACAACATTTAAAAAAGTATGGCCATGAAATTATTTTCCCTAGGTGAACCCGATAGTGAAATTGATGGTAGGTATAGAAAAGCGATTTTAGATTTTGCACATGTAGAGCAAATTTTGGATAAGCAACTTGATTTTTTTGTCACCTCTCAAACCTTGAATTTTTCCAAGCGGTTTTCCATAGAGACAGATTTTTTAAACACCGATACACGCTTATGGAACAAAAATCCTCATTATTTGCATGCTAAAAACATAGTGAGCGGTTTAAGGGTAGTCAACGACACTGCTGAAAGAGGAGTGAAATTGATACAAGACTTCAACTCTTGCTTGACAAAAGACGAAGAACAGCCCAATTTTTATTACAAGTTGTGTCATAATGTTTACCCTGATGTCGATAAAGCCTCACTATCTAAGCCATTAATGTAGTTCTAAATTCAGTGGTGTTGGAATAGATATATTGTGTTGTAAAATAAGTTCCAGGCTATTATTTTCTATACAAAAAACTTTCAATTTGTATTATTAAAACACTTTTTACATAATTTTTATTGTTTTTTGTGCATTTCATAGCACCCACCACCCACCCATCTCCCCCCTATCCCCTCCATATATTATATATTAGATTCAAATGTATCAATTTTCAATATACCAGAGTGATAAAGAAGTATCAAATTGCCTAGAGGTCGATTTCATTGACTGGAGTGTGGTTTTTAGGGGTATGCGTAAAAAGGCACATTTGCTGAAACGGACCACGTTTTGAGATGGGAAAAGCTGAACATAAAATCTATAGGATCTAGCGAAAAAATTATTTGAGTAAAAGTTGAAGAAGATAACATTTCAAATAAAATAAGACCAATTTCAAGTCTCTAGGACAAATGGTTACTACCTATGTTATGAGGAAAGAAATAATATTTTTATGAAAAAAAGTGAGTTTTTCTAAACTTCAACCTCGATGCGGCACGGGTTAATGTTATCCGATCGACCTAAAACTTTGGGAATCTCATTTTCTAGTCAAATGGCACCTTTTAGGGGGTTGCCACGATTGAATTTCGAAAGTTGACTTTTTGTGACCACCCTACTGTACAGTGCTACAAAAAGTTGCACGCATAGGGTAGGTATACCTACTACGCGCAGTTTTACTTATACGACTTTATGAACCCATACAGCAGGTTCATGTTCATGATTTTGACAAGTAGGTTGATATTTACTTGGTCTCCAAAATTACATATTTCCAAGTCCTGACAGCGAAATGGTTAATGATGAAATCAGGAGAATATTGCGCTCCAAAAAATGCTTATTCAACAAGATACCCTTCTGTGTTCCGTTTGTGCCCCTGTTGAGAGCGAAAGATTCGATCCTACAACCTATTTAAACCATCGGAATCTATTTAAATCGGCATATTTATATTACTCTCGACTTTGTAAATATAAAGGAAGTAATTAGGTAAGTAACAGGTAAACACAGATTTAAAAAAAAGTAGTATGCAGAGGTACCTTTAGTTGTGGAAGATCCGGGAATGAAGGTGGTAGAACCAGCGAAATATACTATAGCAGTATTCCATGGGTAGAACCCAAAAAATCGCAGCGCTGAACACAAACACAATCATCAAACCGCAGGGCCCTCCAATGACACTCCGGTAGTTTTCGATTGCCGAAAAGTCACTTCAGGCGTTAAATCGGCTGGAAGCTAAGAACACCGAAGTTTATAAATTATTTTTAAAATTATTCTTTAGTGATGAATTTTGAATGAAAACTCCCACAGGCCTACCCTCACTTCCCGGGAGAGCGAAAGAGACTGATCCTTTAGAAAGGAGATGGCTGGTGGCAAGGTGGGGAGTAAACCTTTTACTTGGCAGGTAGGTCGAAGTACGAAAGGTTTATTTACCTGACTAACTTCTCATCTATTCTGTTCTCACTCTCACATGTTGCCCTTCGTACTTGGAACGACGAAAAACAACTGGGTTCATTCCCTCACCACCACTTCCTGCCATTTTTGCTTTTTCCAAGAACGTGATGCTAGAAGAAAGTCAAGAAGCCAGTTCACACTCATCCTCAAGGGCCTGAAACGCCATACCAACTAAATCACCGGCTATGGAATCGTGGAAACCCATTAAATATCCCATAAAAAAATAAATATCCCATTGAAATAATGACCTGAAGTTGCTGAATGCTGAGGTTTTATTTACGTAAAATGAATTCAGTTTGAATTAAATCATTCTGAAACAGAACAAATCAGTTAAACCTTATACATAATGGCTCAGGAATAAATATCCAGTTTAAATAATAATAATCTGTTTTTCGTGATTTCGAGTTGAAAGCAATATGGGAACAATGTTGTGGTCTCTAGAAGGATATCACATTGGCGCATGCGCAGGTGGAAGTTACAGTACTTTTTTAAAGTGAATTTGATATGGGACCATCTGTGCTCCAACCCGCGCCTACCCTCAACATTCCAACTCACTACGACTACTTTTTCGGGTTGTTATGGAGGTTACATGGAATTGGCAAACATTTCGTTTTGCGCCAGCGCATCCGAATGCTACAATCCGAATTTGATGAAATGAATAAGGACTTCTGCATCTACCGAACTTTCACATCTTTTCGACGATTTCTAGGGTAGTTATGAGCTTTACAAGGATTTCATGTTTGCGCAAGCGCAGACGAAAGTTACAGTAACTTTTCGATGAATTTTGCAAGGGATCATCTGTGGAAAACCCGCTTTTACCCTCCGAATGTCAACTCATTACGACCTTTATTTCGTAGAGTTTTACCCGGGACAAGGAATTGACCACAGAAGGGACACGGAACCAAATACGTTCCTTGGCGTCTGAAACGTAAAATGCGAGCGGGACTTCTCATTTTGAAGGAAATAATTTTTTCGAATCTTCCACGAAAACGAAGCTTCCCTGGCTTCGGTTGTGAGGAAGAAAAAATAGATAAATAAATAAAATTTTCATGTTTCACCGAAGTGAATTATTCAAAAATTGATAACCCACCAAAGCCACGAATCCCCTACAGAATGATGGATATTACTGAAAACCACCCGGCGAGTAACTGCCTTAATACACTTCCGTTGATGGGCTTTTGAGGCGCAAGTATTGTTCACGCCTAGTTCACGCAAGTATTGAACAACTAATCGTACTACTCGTACTATAAAAATTCTTTGATGAAAACAGATTCGTACCTATTTCATGATGAATGCTTTGATTTTTATTGTGTTTTCGTGATTTTTTTCCATGAATATAAGTTCCAATTTTCATTCACTTCGGTATATTACCACAGATTGCGTACATTACAGAGCCGTAGTTTCATTAGATAATCTGACCTATACTTTCTTACTGGGCTGATTTTTTTTCTATTTTTATGGAGATGTACCTACCTAAGGTCCTCAATCCTTTGTGCGCAACCCCGCACGAATCGCTGTCCTCGTAACGTTCTTGCAATATTATTTGCAATATTATTAGATTATTTGCTCACTAGGTAATATAATTATATTATTTGTTCGCTAGATACCCATGTTCATACGCGAGATTAAATCATGTTAATTTCGACCTTGTATCTAATACCTAGCAGAAGGTATGCAATCAATTCATGGTCGCTCTACGTCACTACAGTAATGAAGTGGAAAAGTGGGGTTCAACCTAATTTGATTATTTCAGTTCAAAGAATCAAATAGGTACCGAATCATATAAATCATTACTAATAATGTGGAAATAGTACCTACTATTGTGGTGATTTAATCCAAAAAAAGTTCTGTTTATAAGCTTTGGTTTCTACCTCTGTTTCAGAGATGATATATCACATGAATAATTCACGAAGGGACTGAAAGTTCAAATAACGAGATAAGTGTCTTAAAGCTTGTGAGTAAAAATATCCAAAGGGTATATCCGAGGTAATATTAAAAAAAAGAATAACATAAATGGATTCGAGGTAATATTTAAAAAAAGAATAACATAAATGGATTCGAGGGAAATATTAAGCAAGGTTCTACGAGGTTCCTCGAGGTCTGCGAAGTTTTTTCTATACCCAGATCGTTGAATGGGAAATGGAACGCATTCAGGTCAGATATATTGCGAGAAGTCGAATCATCATTTTTGATTTACCTGTAGCTTCTGTTCTGCCACTTATAATAAATCATCATCGCACTCATCTTCTTTACCAGGATGAGCTCCACTCCTCCACATTGATATTCATGGTGGATTCTACAAATGTAATCCACGGTGTTATCATTAGAAGAATATAAACCCAACCAAGGTTCAAGTTTGGAGCATAAAATCTTCATGGGTTAGAAAATATTGACTATTCATAATTTCCAATCAGGTTTTTGAGTTCTATGTTGGCAGTGAGGTTCATTTTATAAAATAAAAATATAAAAAGTGTCGTCAACGCACATGAAGGGGTATAAATTAATATTGGCACAAATCGCTAATACGCAATAGCATAATTTTAACTTTATGAACAAGAACATTAGATAGGTCTGTTGTAGATGAACCTGTTGTGATTATTAAGCAGTATGCAATCATAGTCATTCATTATAGCTTCAATCTCTTGCAGCCATGACTATTATCTGTTATGATTCGTTTAGTGCTTGTATGGGCTGGCTTGGGTCAGCAGAATATAATGCTCTGATGTACGCAACGTTCTCTGAATGATAGCTCATTACACTGACATAGGTACTAAACTATCAAAAAACGCCTGACCTGAGCTTGAGCTGCAAACCGCGTGTGCTCAGTAGAAGGTGCTATTTACAACATAAAAGTAGAAATACATTTCTGTGATGAATTTAAAATTATCATCACGGTGGCGTGAAGGAGTGAATAGATGAGAGCGAGGGGAATTTCACCTAGGCGGCGGTAATCCACCGATGTAGGTGAGAGGAAGGAAATTCACCCAGGCGGCGGATATCCACCGATGTGAGTGAAGGGAGGAATCTCGTCTAGGCGGCGGTAGTCCACCGATGTAGACGAGAGGAAGGAAATTCACCCAGGCGGCGGTAATCCACCGATGTGGGTGAAGGAAGGAAGGTGCTTGTCTAGGCGGCGGTAATCCACCGATGTAGACAAGAGGAGAAGGTAGGAGGTGAATTCCCAGAGCGGCGGATACCACCAGGCATCTGGGAGGAGGAAGGTAGAGAGAGAAGAGAGAGCTGGTTAGAGGAAGTGTCGAATGAAGCTAAAGCTCCAGGATCCGGGATTATATAGGACTTGAAGTCCTCTCCCTCCAGCTCCCTGCTGGGAGCTGGTAGTGGGGCACCAGGTTGTGTCCCCCGGATTCTGTCGCCTGTCTCCCCACTCAGATGTTTATTGACGGAAGGTAATTTCTACATCGGAATATTGGTGAGAGCTTTAAGGTTGTAGTGGAGTGTTCCCGGGAGGGACTCACGACAGAGGTCCCCCCAGTTTGAACCAATGATTGAGGTAGCTGAAGGCTCAAGTTGACAGTGGCTGAGGGCTGCGGAAACAAAAAGGGGAGCTGAAGGCGCAAGGATACAGGAGCTGAAGGCTGAAACAAACAATGGTAGTGCTGAAGGCAGAAGAGTGACTGGAGGTGTCTTAAAGCTAGGGTGACATACAATTAGTAGAATAAGTAGGCATAAGTTGACATAAGTAGACAAAAGTAGGCATCAGGAGACTTAAGGAGCTAAGTAGATGTAAGTAGATGTAAGACATTAGTAGGTGTAAGACATAAGTAGATGTAAGTAGATGTGGGACATAAGTAGATGTAAGTAGATGTAAGACGATGGTGGGAAACATATGTACAAAGAGGGTGTGATGAACGATTTGATGAGGTGACAATATTTACAAGGTGGTGAGTTCGATGATGATGAGGATAGTATGTTAGGTATTTACATTAGATATTTACAAGTATTTACAGGTACGTATGGACAGGTATTTACAGGTATGTACAAATTTTTTGGTATGGTGTCAGGGGAGACAAAATTGAGCGGGGTTGCGAGATCCGCCGTTCCCTGGGTGTGGACAGTGTGCAGTGTAATGTGGTGAATGTGTAATGATGGTGAGGTGATGGGGTGAGGGAGGCGACTCCCTCTAACAGTCTTCACGTTAGTGAAGACTGACAGAGGGGCCCCTTCACTGCCGGGGCGGTGGTGAAGGGGAAGAGCCGGTGGGAGCCGGTACCCGGGACGTCGCGGAGGTGGGTGGCGACGTTGGGGTCCGGCGGGCGAAATGGAGGTGATGTGTGGCGTGTGTGGTGTAGGGGTGGTCGGGTGAGTGGTGTGGGGCGAAGTGTCTGGGAGGACGGGGGCTGGTTTACATCGGGCGAGGGGTACAGTGTGGGGCTTCCCGTCAATTAACAGGGTAGCCGTGGTGTTTGTGGAGCGGATGACGTGGAAGGGCCCGGCGTAGAGAGGTGAAAATGTTTTGTGGATGCCGGGCTCCTTCAAGTACATGTGAGTGGCTGTGTAAAAACGTGTGGGATAGGTGGTGTCGTTGTGTGGTGTTGTTGTGCGGAGTGGTTCCCTGTTAATTGACGGGGTGGGGTGTGGGGTGAAGATGTCGGCTGGCAAACGTAAAGGGTCACGAAAAGCGTGTTGTGCGGGACTTGTGTTGTCTGAAGGACGGGCGGAAGTGCGGAGGCTAAGTAGAACGTAGGGGAGGGTTTTGGTCCATGAAGGGGAAGTGGCTGATGTGGAGATGGCTTGCTTGAGGACCGAGTGCCACCGCTCTATTTTCCCGTTGGATTGGGGGTGATAAGGAGTGGTGCGGATTTTCTGAATCCCGAGGGAACGGAGCAGGTCGGCAAAGTGGGCAGATTCAAATTGCCTCCCCTGATCGACCGTGAGTGTCCGCGGACAACCGTAGCGGCTGATCCATTGATTGAGGAAGGCCGCGGCGACGGCGTCCGCGGTAATGTGGGCGAGTGGGATACACTCTACCCAATTTGTCGCACGGTCGATCATGGTGAGGCAATACCTCTTCCCCTCGGAGGGGGGAAGAGGGCCGACCAGATCCATGTGGACGTGTTCCCACGGGAGAGAATCGGGGATAGGTTGAGGAGGTACATGGGGGTGAGCCGAGACCTTGAATTGCTGGCACTTCTGGCACCCTAGAACCCAGGTACGTATATCCGTGTTCATATGGGGCCAGAAGTACCGCGTTTTGATGAGGTCCCGGCTCGCCCGAATGCCGGGATGATGGAGGGAGTGGTAGTGTAGGAACAACTGCCTCCTCAGCTCCGGTGGGACGTACGGGCGCGGTGTGTCGGCCGATACGTCGCACCAGAGGTCTAGGGGAGGCAGCTGTTCCAATTTTGAGGCGGAGATGAGATGGGAAAGAGCGGGATCGGAGGTAGGAGTTTGATGGTTTTTGAGGGTTTGCGGGGAGGGAAAGGGCAGTAGCTCCGCCACCGGCGCAGGGGTGGGGCGGGAGAGGGCGTCGGCAACGCAGTTGTCGGCCCCCGGCAAATAACGAATATCGGACGTGAATTGTCCGATAAATTCGAGTTGCCGGAGGCGACGGGGGGAGGCTGATTTTCGATTTTGGAGGAGGGCGTGGGTGAGGGGCTTGTGGTCGGTTATGACAGAGAACTGCCTGCCCTCCACGAAGTCACGAAAGTGTTTGATGGCTTCGTGGATGGCGAGGAGTTCTCTGTCAAAGGTGGAGTAATTTTTTTGTGTGGGGGACAGAGTTTTGGAGAAAAAGCCGAGAGGTTGGGGGGTGGCGCCGTTGTGTTGGTGGAGTACTGCCCCGATGGCCCAGTCGGACGCATCTGTGGTGATGGAGAGTGGGGCGTGGGGATCGGGATGGGCCAATAGAGCGGCGTCAACTAGGTCCTGTTTGCATTGGTGGAAGGCGGTAGTGAGGGCGGGGGTCCATGAAATGGGGCGTTTATCGTTTTTTTTAGCCGGTTGTGGGATAGCGTGTATGAGTGGTTGTTGGTGTTGTGCCGCGTGTTTGATGTGTCTACGGTAAAAGTTCAGCATACCCAGGAAACGGCGGAGTTCTGAGACAGTGTTGGGACGTGGGAAATCGGTGAGGGTGTGAACCTTGTCTGGTAGGGGTTTTATTCCTTCGGACGAGACCTGGTGGCCGAGGCAGCGGACGGAGGGCTGGGCGAGGACGCACTTTGGAGTGTTAATTGTGAGGCCCTCGGCCGCGAAGATGTCAAGTACTTGTGTCAGGTGTGCGAGGTGTTCGGTTGGGTTTCGGGAAGCGATCAGTACGTCGTCCAAAAAACAGAAGACGAAGGGCAGGCCTCGTAGTATGTTATCCATGTAACGCTGCCATGTTTGGGCAGCGTTACGGAGGCCGAAACCCATTTTGACATACTCGAACAGGCCGAAAGGGGTGATGATAGCTGTTTTAGGAACGTCAGGGGGGTAGATGTGAATGTGATGGAAGGCACGGGAGATGTCGAGTGTAGAAAAGATGGTGGTGTTGTGCAGGTGGGAGGAGAAATCCCTGAGGTGCGGGACGTTGTAAAGGTCTGGGGTTGTACGGGCATTGAGGCGGCGGTAGTCGCCGCATGGGCGGATATCCCCGTTAGGCTTCTGCACAATATGTAGTGGAGAAGCCCACGGGGATTTGGAGGGACGGATAATGCCGTCCTTGATGAGGAGGTCGAAATGTTTGCGGGCCTGTGAGAGTTGGAGGGGGTGGAGGCGTCGGGCTTTCGCGGATATTGGGGGGCCAGAGGTTTCGATGAAGTGTTGGGTCTGTGAGATGTGGGCTGAGGGGCGGCGCTGGGGTTTGTAGTTGAGGAGGAGCTGTTCAAATTTGGAGGGGGGTCGGTCCACCGCATGTATGAACCCGGGGATGGGTTTCTGGGTGGAGGGGTCGAGCAGGCGCGCGTTACGGACGTCTACCTGGAGGCCGAAATATGCGAGGAAATCGGCCCCCAGGATAGCTTTCTCTACGTCCGCCACGGTGAATTCCCACTCGTACGCGAGCCCGCTCATATGAATTGATGAGCGGTACGTCCCGTACGAGGGGATGGTAGTACCGTTGGCGGCGTAGAGGAGTTGCCGGTAACAACGCGCCTGTCGCCGGAGTATGTTATTGGGGAAGATAGAGAGCGCCGCCCCTGTGTCAACGAGGAAGGGGACGTGCGTCTTGGAACACTTCAGAAACAGGCGTTGATGAGCTGGGGCGGAGTGAGGCAAAATTGGCGAGGTGTTGGAGTCCGTCGGAGGGGGGGGGCTTGGTTCGTCCGAGGTGATGGGTGGGTGCGATGGTGGTGGTTGTTCCCCCGCGAAGGAGACGCGGGGTGATTTTTTGCCGTTCCGGGGAGGGGGAACGGTAGTGGCGGCGCGAGTGGCGGCCGGAGGGGTGGATGTTTTGGGGGCGGGGTTGGAGGGGCCGTTCCGTGGTGGGGGAACGGTAGCGGCGGCGCTAGTGGCGGCCGGAGGGTTGGCTGCCCTGGAGGCGGGCTTGGAGGGGCCGTTCCGGGGTGGGGGAACGGTAGCGGCGGCGCTGGTGGCGGCCGGAGGGTTGGCTGCCCTGGAGGCGGGCTTGGTGGGGCCGTTCCGGGGTGGGGGAACGGGAGTGGCGGCGCAGGCGGCGGCCGGGGGGTTGGCTGCCCTGGAGGCGGGCTTGGAGGGGCCGTTCCGGGGTGGGGGAACGGGAGTGGCGGCGCAGGCGGCGGCCGGGGGGTTGGCTGCCCTGGAGGCGGGCTTGGAGGGGCCGTTCCGGGGTGGGGGAACGGGAGCGGCGGCGCTAGTGGTGGCCGGAAGGTTGGCAGCCGTGGCGGCGGCGTAGGAGGGGTAGCGAGGCGAGGTGGAGGTGGTGTGAATGCGGGCGGGGGGGGGTTGGTGGTGGTCCCCCCCGTGTTGGCGAGGAGGGGGGCCCGCCGGATTTACCGGCGGGCGTCCGCGTTTCCCTGCTTGGAGGAGTAGGAGCAGGGGGGCTGGCATTTGCGGGCCTCCCCACCGAAGTTCACATGGTAGAAACATCGGTGGGGGGGGTCCGCCGGGAGGTAGGTCCTGGTGGGGCGCGTGGAGTTGGAGTGGGGCGCCGTTTTTGGGGACCTCCCTCTCTGTTGCCGGGAGGGGGAGACGGTGCGGCGGTCGGCCGAGCGCTGGCGTCGGTGGTCGGAGGAGGGGATCGGCCGGCGATCGGCGGAGAGGGAGCGGCGCCGGTGGAGGGAGGGGGGCCGGCGGCGCTCTTCAGATGGCGACCGGTCCCTGCGTGGGGTGGGGAAGCGGGGTGCGGCGACCTCCGTGACGCTGGCGGCTGCGGCGAGGTCGTAGACCGTGTCGGCCAGACGGAGAAGCGGCTCGTCCGGTCCGTCGAGGTGGCTGGCGAGCGCCATCTGGATGGGGTGGGGGAGGGCTCGCAGCCAGAACGTCCGAGCGATGTCGGCCGTCACGACGTCGTGTAGTTGATGACGTAGGCGACGGTACAGGTGGGAAGGTTTCAAATCGCCGAGGTGTTGGGGCTGGGACAGCGCTGCGACACGTGCGATCTTGGAGGGCTGGTATAAGTTGATGAGGCGGCTGCGGAGGTCGTCGTAGGCGGCCGTGGCGTCGGGGGAGATGTCAGAAGTCTGCAGGAGGATCTCATATGGTAACAGGGAGATGATGCGTGAGTAGCGGGTACGCTGGCTGCGGATGTTGGCGGCAGAAAACGCAGCGTCGACCTGGAAGAACCAGAGTGCGGGGTCGTGCGTGTAGAAGGGGGGTAGCGACAGCGGGAACGACGCAGAGGCCGTCGTGACGTCGGCGGCGGCGTGTGCGGCAGCTGCAGCGGCGGCGGCAGCGGCGGTGGCGGATGCGGTGGAGCCGGGTGGTGAGAGGCGTGTGAAGGGGTTGTCGGTTGCGTCAGAAGTCGCAGTGGTCGGCGGCTGCAGTAGGGACGGCCGGAGGAGCGGCGGTGATGGCGAGTTCGGGTCCATGGTGGCTGTGAACAAAATTCAAATTTGAGCGGTTGAATTTGAAAATTCGCAATGAGCGGCGGCGGGGTTGGATGCGGCGGATAGTTGTGTGGTTGCGAGTGGGCCAAAAATTGCGAATTTAAACTGACTATTTTAAATGTGAATTTAAAATGCGGGACACCGAACTAGACTGGGGCGACACATGAGGTGGTAAGAAGGTAGAAGGTAGAAGGTTGGATGAACGTCGGGTTCACCACTGTGATGAATTTAAAATTATCATCACGGTGGCGTGAAGGAGTGAATAGATGAGAGCGAGGGGAATTTCACCTAGGCGGCGGTAATCCACCGATGTAGGTGAGAGGAAGGAAATTCACCCAGGCGGCGGATATCCACCGATGTGAGTGAAGGGAGGAATCTCGTCTAGGCGGCGGTAGTCCACCGATGTAGACGAGAGGAAGGAAATTCACCCAGGCGGCGGTAATCCACCGATGTGGGTGAAGGAAGGAAGGTGCTTGTCTAGGCGGCGGTAATCCACCGATGTAGACAAGAGGAGAAGGTAGGAGGTGAATTCCCAGAGCGGCGGATACCACCAGGCATCTGGGAGGAGGAAGGTAGAGAGAGAAGAGAGAGCTGGTTAGAGGAAGTGTCGAATGAAGCTAAAGCTCCAGGATCCGGGATTATATAGGACTTGAAGTCCTCTCCCTCCAGCTCCCTGCTGGGAGCTGGTAGTGGGGCACCAGGTTGTGTCCCCCGGATTCTGTCGCCTGTCTCCCCACTCAGATGTTTATTGACGGAAGGTAATTTCTACATCGGAATATTGGTGAGAGCTTTAAGGTTGTAGTGGAGTGTTCCCGGGAGGGACTCACGACAATTTCATTTCAATTTTGGTGGTACCTTCATAAAACCGCCACAACAAGCCAAGAAAACTGAATAGTTATGATCATCATCCAGCGTAGAAGTAGGGGAAATAACTTTCACGCACTTATTATTCCGACTACGGGTGTGTAGGTAAATTATTTACAATTCCTGGCTGATTCTAGTTTGCTGGTTCAATTCGAAAAGAAGGTCTTATTCTAGGTGCGTATACAAGCTTGTGACTACATCCCATTATCGTTCTTTATCCACTCGCCTTCTAGGTACATTAGCAATGGTTCGCTAACAGGCAGCAGCCCCCAAGTTGTCATCCCCAGCAGTAACGAACTCACAGTTTGCTTCAGACAACACGGGTTGCAAAGTTGGTCATGATCTTTTCTGTGTCTGCCTCATTTCAAAACAGCAGGCACATGGGAATGTTTACTTTTAGATATTCCTACACTGAAAGGATACGAAAATCTTCTGTAGGACGGTGTTCGTGAGTCCGTCCATTGCTGTTTCGAACAACCACGTTTCCGTGGTACGGAAAAATTGATACCGGGCTCTCAAAATAGGTAGCGGATGAAACTCCCGATGATCCTAAATAAATTTTACCTCCACCCCAGTACCAGCCGGAAAGCATAGCTACGTCTCATTACTTACACCGTCTGACAGAATTCCGAAAGTCCATAGGACTTTCCATAGGACTAAGTCCATAGGACTAAGTAAATCGATTTCACCTGACACAACTAAATCACTCGCGATGAAATACTGGAAACCCATTTCAGATAATAAAAACGGAGTTATTGAAAGGTTGTCTATTTCCACTGATACACGAAAAATACAGTGTTACACCGGTTTCGGTGATCAAACTCAGAGAAGTTACCTTGTAAATAGTCCCAAAAAAGTGTAAGGTGGCCGATTGTGAGTAGTTGTGAAGATGAATGGAGAAGGGGACAAAGTCGATTCTGATTGGCCGCGGAAGTAAATTCCAAAAAGTTAAAGGTAGGTAAGATGGGGGCGGGGGAGCTGTTACAGAAATGAACGCAATAATGGATAAAAACTTAAAAAGGAATTACATCATTCAAAGATTTACGCAACCTATTTCGAATTTTGGTTTATTAATTTCCATAATGAACCATGGGAATCGAGCATGAAAAAAAAAAATTCTAACCCCTCCCCCCCCCCCTCAAAATTTGGTGGTTTACTTTTGGTTTATTATTCTCTGAATAATACACCTATGTAATCGCTCAGCAAAAAATTTTTATAACACCCCCTCAAAATTTTTTCTTTTCCGTTTCAAGGTGCGTAGATTCAAAAAATGCAATGTCCGTACGCCGTCCGCCGTATCACGTGTACAGGCTTCATTTTCGGTCTAAAAAAGTCGTTCTTTCGCACACATGCTCTATTTGGGCCCTAGTTGTGTCCCGAAACTTTTCAGCCCGATCGGAATATACCCAGGGGTGTTGTGAGTGAAAATGTGTGTAAAAATAGGTACTTTTTGCGTTTTAGCAACATGTTGGTAACATGAGCTTTTGAGGTATCGTTTTCCATGTTTTTGGGGACGAGAAGATCGAATATGAGGTCGATTTTGGCCAAGGAGTGGAAAATTGAGGTTGTACCAGATGTTCAGCTCCCAAAATTGATTTTTTATGAGGCAAAAACCTGCGAAATCGTCTGAAATCACCATCAATTTGTAGAATAGCACTAGGAAAAGTTTCAACACGTAGATCAAGACGATTAAGTGGCACTACCAATGATCATGGATAATTTGAAAAAAAAAAAAAAGATCGTACCTACCTAATTTGTGTTTTGGGGGCCAAAATTGGTGGAAACCATCAGAAATAGCTATTTCAATTATTTCACATGAAACAAACAATAAATGTACAGCCAACATTTCTGTAGAATAATAAACCCCATGTGACAAGGACTTTGCAGCGTTTTCAAGGTATGTAGAATCCAAAACTGCAATAAAAATTTTCTGTCTGTCCGCCGTACGCCGTACTGGCCACTTTTCTTAGTTACCATGAAACAAAATTGATGAAATTCGGGTTATAGGTTCCGTTCGGGGTCTAGTTGGTCCTCGAAGATCGAAGCCTCGAAGTTACTGTCAGTCATCTCTGAGGGGTTCAAAATAGGGATTGAAATTTTAAGAACGCCGTAGCTTGAAAACTTTCGATAGAAGGGTATGGTTTTTTTTAACGATATTAAATTTGTCTTGAGCTAAACAATTTTTTGAGACCACCCGGAGCATTGTACGTCCAGCCGTTCGTGTGCACCAAAAAGCTTCGTCAACACGATCGTGAATCAAACGGTATAAATCCGGTTCAGATAATCATCACTAGGGAGCAGCTGATTATAATCAAGGATGGCTGTATGAAGTTGAGTTGGTTGTTCTGCGATATTATTTCATTTGATAAGTGATGGACTATTGGATTTTGTAGGTAGGTACTTGTGAAACTTGAACAAACGTTGAAGTATTATTGATGGGCAAGTTATTACACAACGGTTCATTATACTTGACCACGAAGGTAGGTATTGACCACAGAAAACAGTGATCAACGCAGAAGGGGCATCTATTTCACTCCACATGCGTTTCTTTTTGCCGTTTTAGTTACTGCTTGTCTTCGACTGAATTATTTTAGCAACATTTAACTCGTGTTTTAGATAGATACCTAGTAACGAGTACAGGGTTAGGTACTAATCTACGGAGGGTCTGCGATCTACATAATATGTATAGAATAGTACATATTATATTATATAGACGGGTTACCTATACAGAGAGCTGTGATCTGTAACAGAAGGGTATTCTGTACAACATAATAAACCGTTGTGCAGGGATTTGCAGCGTTTTTCAAGTACACCCGAGATGCTCCCTTTCAGGCAGAAATGAAAGAAGTCAACAAAATGTCTGTCAGTAAGATCAAAATTGAAGCTATGACTGGATACATTCAAGTGACGTGCAAAGGCCGGATCACCCTTATTACCCCTGAAATCTTTTGTATGTTCCTTTATTCTTTCTCTAACTTCCTATCAGTTTGACCACAATAGTAATGGCCACAAGAATACTTTAATTTATACACACCAATTTTATCCTGAACATTAATTTTATCTTTAACTAACTTAATGAAGATCTGAGATTATTTTTAGTTCGATATCCTACTTTGAACCCTTTAGAAGTTAACATTTTACCAACTGTCCGGAATTTTTCCAGAATACGGTATAATGATCCAAATCTTCTCCTCGGTCTTAGCTCCCCTAACTAGATTTGAACCTTCCTTCCCTACCTACTCTTTTTCCTATTTTTAGATTTATTTAGTTTTTTTTTTCAACTCTTTCTAAGTTGACCGATGGCTGCTACTGTGTATGCGCAATAAACTTTTGACTAATTAGGTATTCGGAATTTGGAGTTGGTTAGGTACTGATCAATGAATGATTTCATTGTAACGTAATGATCTCCAGTGGTGCCCTTGTGATCAACAGTTGAGTTGCTATTATTTTCAGACAGTTGATGTTTGACTGTTGAGAACAAAAACTTGTTGTGAATATAGAAAATTCTGAAAAGCTAATTCTTGAAACTTGGACTATAATAGACTATAATACATATTATAGACTAGTAGTAGACTATAATACATACTAATTACTCCTCTTCTGATCTGAGCTTTAGGTACGTTCCCAGATGCCATTCCTCAACGCTTCTTTTTTTCCGGACGTGCTCCAAAAAAAACGATAGAATTTGGAGTGAGTAGTTTGAAATATGTCCACAGACTGAGGATCTCTAGTTGATCTCAAAACAATCGTAATTATTACCTACCTTTTGCGTTAAATCTTATCATACTGTACAGTATTGTACATCATTGTTATCCCCCTCCCTCAACTGAGTTTTTTACAAATATCGTTTCTTACCCGGCTCCTTTGAATACATGTTATCTCCGAATTCTTCCCTACAGTGACGGTTTCTGAGCCTGGAAAGAAATAAAGAAAGATGAATACGGAAGAAAAGGTACTTACCTAGTTTTTTCTTCGTGTAAAGCTCACGCTGGGCTCTCTGCGATGTTGAATACGTTACGGCCGCTGACGCAATGCTCGTGGGACTGACAGAACAGTCATGAGGTTGAGAAATGACCGTCCCTGCGTCGGTGCTACCTGTTTATAACAGACGGAATATTCTTTAACACTACGGCTTTTCATTCAAGTTCGCAAAACCTATTATGGAAAAAGGGTAGGAAGGATCCTAAGACGTGAATTCATGTTAGCGGTGTCTAGGGTATAAAATATCCATCGCTCCGTGAGTGGACCAACTTTCAGCTCGGTTCCACGGTTGATACCTTGGTATCATGGGACTCAGTCACTGCTTTTACTGGATGACATGTACAAAATTTTACCCACAGTTTTTGGCGACACCTGTCAATTTTTACTCATTGATGGTGGTGATCTCACAAGTAGTGATGGTGGTAGTGACGGACAGCTGCGGATCCTAATTTGTCCAAATAGATAGGCCTGAAACACAAAATGTTTTTGACAAAATTTTGATTTAGGAGGCCAAACTTTTTTTCCCTTCCCAAAAAGATCACAAGGCTTCTACTCACCTTCCCAGATTCGAAGTAAAACTTTCGGCCACGGATCGTGAGTGCATGAACGAATTTTCGAAGGATTTCCCTATTCACACCTCATCACTTTCTTATATTTAAATGCCTAATTCCAATTTAAATAACAAAATACTCGTTACTAGGTACCTACCTAAATCACGAGTTAAATGTTGCTAAAATAATTCTGCCGATGACAAACAGTACCTAACAAAAAGAAACACACATAATGAAGTTCTGAAAAGAAATTGTTGATGAGGAGTGAAAAAAGTTGCAAAAGTACCTACCAACAAACTCCAGCCCCTTCTACGTAGATGGTATAATTTACCGTTCTGTAATAATTTACCGTTGAGTAATGATTTACCGTAGTAATAATTTACCCATCAATAATACTTCAACGTTTGTTCAAGTTTCACTACCTACCAACAAACTCCAATAGAGCCATCATTTTTCAAATTATATAATATCACAGAACAACCAACTCGACTTCATACTCCGCCAGTATAATCAGGTGATCCCTACCAATGATTGGCCGTATTCACAAATTCCTATTGTGGGCGCGTCTCTGGTTACGAGATTTGTTTTGGATTGTATACAATTTCATTCACACTGGAGTCGAAAATGCCTGTCGGTGCAAACTTCGGGGCCTTACTGTGAACGAACGGCTGGACGTACGATGCTCCGGATGGTCTTAAAAAACTCGCAAGTTAAAGAACTATTTAAAACCGTAAAAATATTTACGTAAAAAAATGGTATAGGCGTTTTGAAAATTTCAACCCCTATTTTGAACCCCTTAGAGATGACTCACAGTAACGTCGAGCTTCGAGGACCAACTAGACGCCGAACGGAACCTATAACCCGAATTTCATCAATTTTTTTTCATGGTAACTAAGAAAAGTGGCCCGTACGGCGTACGGCGTACGGTGTACGGCGTACGGCGTACGGCGTACGGTGTACGGCGTACGGCGTACGGCGGACAGACAGAAATATTTTTATTGCAGTTTTGGATTCTACATATCTTGAAACGTAAACCATCAAATTTTGAGGGGGGGTAAGAATTTTTTTTTTCATGCTCGATTCCAATGGTTCATTATTGAAAATAATAAACCAAAACACGAATTTAAACTCTTCTTAGCACGCAAAAATTCATTTTTTACCCACTTAGACCTCAGACAGAATAACTTCCAAGATGATTTAGCTTCTTCACCTTCCAGAATCACTTCAATTTGTAGCGATTATTCTATCACCCACCTTCGAACTCATCTTCCCTTTGTAGTGTTGGACGTTTCGGTAAAAGAGGGAGTTTCACATCGTCACGCGCAGATATCGTCTGAATGACACATTCAATCCAACATAATATACTCAGTTCATAATAATCACGACGAGAGTACTTTCCTTGCACATTTCTTGCCAACATTTCTAGGATAGACAGCAGGCTATCTCAACATTTGTATTCCCGTTCTTTCCACAAACTAGGTGGGAGAATCGTTAAGCTTAGCCAAGCGCTAACCGTTCCGTCACTTACCTTTTTTCCAACTTCATGAATGTTTCATGAGAATAAAACCAACATAAAGATGATTTTCTTATGACAACCAAACTCTTTCCTCAAGGTAGGAAAGCGTATTCTCGTTTTTTTTACCCAACTGCTCCAAATCCACACCCCTGCTTATATAATTTTGTTCTTATTTTTTCACGTTTTCCTTTTTTTGTAATATTTCTATGGTTTCCATCTATTTATTCATGTTTGATTCCCTCGGAAACGTTTCTATTTATGCTAAACTTCATAACTTGAACTGCATTATTTTAGTGTCTACGTCTATCGAAGGAAAAAGTTGAGCAAAATTAACAATTTTAAATTTAAATTGAATCAAAAGTGCAGAAATCTCTTCTTAGCCGACGAATTTCCAAGTGCCGGATACGTAGACGAATGCCACTAAATAGATACATACATATCAAACGTATCATGCTCATATTGCTGTATATATAGGTATCGAAGTATCCTGTGACCAGAGAGGGCTACTCTAAGCAACTAATTACATTTGCATTATATCAGACCTGGATGATGCTGTGTCCTCGGGGCATGCCTTGGCTAGAGAGTAGCTCGATTTGTTGATTTCAATTACTTGTTGCTTGGAGGTAGGCTCAATGATGTAAGTTTCTATAATTTCAGTTAAAATTCTATTAAATCTAATGTAAATAAGTTATCAATAACGTCGATACTTTGATTGATAGATTTTGACTGAATATGTATTTTTCACGTTCAAAGTGGGATTATGAATGTTAATGGACTACATGCATTTCTTCTTTAGGGAGTTTCCTATGCAATCGAGAAGGTATAGACACACCATGCATTACTTCCGGCGATAAAATCAATATTTATGAAGCTTGATCTGCATCTCAGACTTTTTTCGATTGATAACTACTAAATGTATCTTTAGACTGAAGGCTGCAAACCGTGCCAGATAAGTAAGCCGACGTGAAAGAATTTAATGACGTTGAAATAGCCGCTTGGCAAAAGATAAAATTAGAAGAAAAAAGAGAAGAAGAAGAAGAAGAGACCGTCAGTCAGGTGTAACAATGGCGGTAGAAGGTGACAGGACGGGGAAAAAACCTAATTATGATTATAAAGTAACTGGAAGACCAAGGAAAAAAACCTGGGAGGCTGTCACTTAAGCGGAATGGCCCTCCTTTAATCTGAATAATTAGTCCAATTTGAAGTTTTCATCATTATAATAAAAGTGAAAGGTAACTTTTCCATGAATGACAACGCTTTGCAGAATAATGACAAAGAAACAGGGAGCCAGATTATCTTTTCAAAATACACATCGTAGAGTAGGTAGGTACTCAATGTCCCGTAGTTACGTAGGTACATAATTCTGAATTCATATATAAAATGCAAACTCAGGCTCAGGCTCCATCAAGGAATCTACTGACTAGAGAAATCTATAAGGGGATCTGTGGGTCGATTTTGGACAGAAAATAAGATTTTTGGTTTTTTGCTCTACCCAGAATCTGCTGAAAATGTAGGTAGGTACATAGGTATAATGGAATAATAATAAACTACCTAGTTACCTTTGAAATGCATGAAAAAACAAAATCGAAATTAGTGAGCGCTGACCGCCATGGGTAGGTAGTAGAAGAAGTGGGAAAACTTGTCAACAAGATGAGAATTCTTCTACTTCTTCTTCAGAAGACTCTTGTAATAAATTATTTATTTCATTCTTTATAAACGCAAGTTGGCTTTTTCGCCAGAGCGAACAAACCTACTGTTTGCGTGCATGTGGAAGAGACTCGTGGAAGTCCCGTGAGTTGCGTTGCAGGGAAGACACCGTCCCTTCCACACAGAAGGTTCTAGGAAAACACGATTTCCGGCAAACCATGTTAATGCAACTCCACGTACCATTTCTCCGGATTGGGAAGACCTAGCTCGATGATTTTGGTTTATCGTTTTGTGACCCCCCACTTATGTATTCGCTCAGCAAAAATTTTTTTGAACAAACAGTAAAGAATTTTCAAGGTGAGTAGATTCCAAAAATGCAATGTCTGTCCGCCGGACGCCGTACGCCTTATCATCCATATCTACCTTTATTTTAGGTCTAAAAAATTCGTTCTTTTGCACACTGGCTCCATTTGGGCCCTAGTTGCGTCCTGAAATTTTGCAGCCCGATCGGAATCCTACCCAAAGGTGTTATGGGTGAAAAACGCTGCAAATTATTACACAACGGTTTATTATTTACCTGTATAGATACCCCTTGAGTAGGTCGCTGTTTTCATTGGTCAGCACCTACCCTTGAGCTCCTCCCTGGAAAGCCCTAAATCGACTGTACTGGAGCCGGCCCGGGAATTACAGTTTCATAAAAATGCGCGGGATTCACCCCTTAAGTTGAGTGACAGTAACGCCGATCTTCGAGGACCGACTAGAGCCCAAAAGGGACCCAAATACAAAAATCTCGTGGTTCATGGGAACTAAGGAAAAGGCCGTGGACGGCTTACGGCGGACAGACGGAATTTTTTTATTCGATATTCGTACACCACGTCCCTTGAAAAACCATCAAATTTTGAGGGGGAGGGGGGTTAAACATATTTTTCTTGGTCGATTGCAAAGGTTTATTATTGACAATAATAAACCATAATGGGTGTAAAAATAGGGTTTTTTGGTGTTTTAGTAACATGGGCTTGTGAAGTATCGTTTTCCATGTTTTTTAGGGCAAGGAGACCGAATATTAAGTCAATTTTTACCAGTGAGCGAAGAATTGAGTTACTAACAAAGTTCCAGCATTAAATTTACCTTTCATTTTGGTCAAAAATCGTCGTTCTTTCACATCCTACAGCTCCATTTGGGCCCTAGTTGTGCAGCCCGATCGGAAAACACCGGTGCTGTGGGTGAAAAATGGGTGTAAAGTGTGTAAAAATAGTTTTTTTTTTAGGTGTTAGTGCATGAGCTTGTGAGTTATCGTTTTCCACGTTTTGCAGATGAAAGAAACAATAAATGAACAGCACTTCCGTGCTTATGTCCAACAGCTTATGAATCCAGTGACAAGGACAAGAAGCAGCGTTTTTCATATTTTGTTGGTTACAGATTGCGTGACTCTAATGATGCTGAGTGATGAACTCGTGATAATACTACCTACTATTTTTCCATATTTTGTATTTACATTTTCTACTGTCGTTCGTCGGCAATGCTTTTCTTTCTTAAAATTTAGTCAGTATGAAAAGAATAACGCGTAAAAGTATGATAGGTACCGACTGAAATATAAATAGTTTCAGAAAAAGTACATACGTTTGAAAAAAAAAGTGTCTAGGTACCAGTGAGTCTTCATAATGAATATCCAGGCAAGTTATCGCGAACTTTCTGATACAGGTAAGAAGTTTATTATGCCACTAACTCCGTGTAAAACTTGGTGATATAATTATTATAAAAACGGATGTCAGTATGACGAATTACAGCTGAGCGGAGCTCCGGGCCCATTGGCGACCGACATAGGTCCTACCCTTCCTACGGTAGACAGTCACGCTAGGTCAGTTTTGAAAATCCACATGACAAAATTGGCTAGTTATGTGGGCCCCTAAAAATGTCGTTATAGTGAAATGAAATTAAATAAATATAGTAGAGATGGATTAAATTATAATATTATAAGGCAACTTGAATGCGCAGGCACTGAGTGAAGAGTTGATTTAGTAAACAGTTGCCACCAAACTTCAAGTAGCATGAAACGGGTTACAGTTTGCTTAATTCTGATTAATGGACCGATACAGCATTTGGTTAATGAGAGAATGACAACTTATTCCCTTCATTCTGCTACCAAGTTCCAATACAAAGTCAGTTCGATGAAATGGGTAGGTATGTAGGTAGGTACCTGAGAAAACACTGTTTCGAGAGATGGTAGAGGGTACCTTTACATTTCCAAGGCTTCTTCTCTTCCCAATTGATAATAGAGTCTCTGTAGTAAGGACTTGAGAATTCCACGTGTGTCTAGAAGATCCTTTTGTTTGAGGTGGCTCCGAGAGCCCTCTGAAGCCTTCGTGCTTGCGGTCGTAAACATCTGCACAGTGTTGGAGCTTCTTGAAACATTTCGCGGTCGGGATAACCCACCTAAATTAGGTTAACTGCAGGCAAGTTGAGCTGACATCGAATGCAGTTTTCATGTATACCCTTCTGTACAAAACTTTGTTAAATACATGAGTACTCTTACCGTTTATTCTCATTTTGTTTATTAGAGCTCCAAAAATTATACGTGTCCAAAAACAACATTTCACAAGATAAACAAATTAGTACCTAACTATAAACTGGTGTTCGTAGAGTGGTGTTGATATAAAGCTGGAAAAACAATATTAAATTGGTCTATTTTGTCTGTAATATTTCAATTTTTTGTACTACAGTTATTGATGATCGTTGTACACAATGTGGGAACAATAGTTCCTATGTACGCTTGCCTTTAAATAAATATTTAAAAAACATTTCGTAATAGCCGTGCGCATTTTGAGAAGCTATGGTTGTTAGTTGTACGGGAAATTGATTTTGTGGCGGCACTACCAATAGCATTCTCATAAAAATATTCTTAGCATTATAACAAGTTGTTGTCACTATATAAAAATAATATGTGTCAAATATTATATACAATATGCTTAACGTTATATATTAGCTAGTTGTTTTCAATACGCTTCCCTGGCAGGAAAAAATAAATTACGAAATTCATTTTTGAGACCAACTAGCTGGTACTTGTTCCTGAAAGAGGGTAGAACGAATGACAAAATGTTCAATTTCATAACCGATTATACCTGTCTTGTGTAGGTTAGCGTGGAAATAACTTACAGCTTAAGATGTCGAGAATATAACAAATTAACCTTTAGTTTACCACAATGTTTATTGCAAGCACGAAGCTTTTCATTCAGATTCTGAGCATCCTCAGGTGCATACAACTAACATAAACACAGATAACAGATAAACTGTTAACACACGGTTGAACACAGATAAACTGTTATCTGTGTTTATGTTAGTTGTATGCACCTGAGGATGCTCAGAATCTGAGTGAAAAGCTTCTTGGTTTTATGTGCTTACAATATAAATTATTGTGGTAAACTAAATGTTTATTTATTTTACTCTCTAATGTTATGATAGCTAACCACAAAGTCTGCTGTGAAACTTGACGAATTGATGAACTTACTGTTTCTTTGAGAATATTTCGTATCAATAATAGCAAAACGTTCATTTTCGATCGTTTCAAAATAATTGCTCTGAAAACGATAATTTTTTTTTCTCTCCTCAAGAAGGCTTAGTACCTATTTATTCATTCCAGGGTTTAAAATAATGCGAATAGAAAACCAGTTTTGGTTAAACTGAGGCAGATTAAAGCGCACCCATAAAATAAGGCGTGAAATGGCTTGTTTCTTTTTTTTCAATTTATTACCATTCAAGGCCGAAAATCATGAAAGGAGTAAACCCCAGGAATAGACGGCTGGAAATAATAAAGAGGCTTTACTAGTGTTATACTGTGGTTTTAATACCAATTAAGGGGTGAACGAAACGAAATATTAAAAATATTAATAAGAGGAGCTGATCCACCCAAATTAAAATTCATAATGACGAACGTAATGAAAAATCGGAGTTCTACGGGCGTAAAAATATGGAGAAAGTTGACCGTAATAAGATCACTTTGACGGAGTTTATTTCATTCCTCCTATATTTGCTATCGCGGCGGGCCCATTTGCCATTATAATATTTTAGTAAAACTAATGATGATTTATAATGAGATTAATGAGTATTAAAAGCTTTCTGATGGTTTGACATTTTACAGCATTAAGGCTCTATCTTTATTCATGTTGGTATATGAATATAGCTCATAATTATCTATATGTGTGTTGACAAGTACCCATTCCTGTCCAAAAACCTTTTGAAGTTCACTCTCTTGTATATGAAGGGTTTTGATAGGACAGAGATTGAATTTGACATCTGCATTTCAGCGATCCCATCTTCAAATCCCAGGCTAATTCCTCGCAACGTAAGTCGGTCGGGATACGTGTAAGTGCTCAGTGGTGTTTCCATTGTTACTACAGGAAACTTCTGAACAATTCATTAACCGTCTTCGCGTTGTCTTCTCTAGCGATTGAGAAAATCGGAGTTTTGTAATCAGTCTTAGCCAGGACTTTTGAGTTCATAAAACCACTTCACTGATAAAAACCACCAGTTACCATTTACTAGATAGGTAGGTAGCTACTCTGGCGAACTGGGACATTGTATAAATTCTACCACAATTTTTCATAGTACGAAGTACCTACCCAAATCAATTTCGCTTCCGTGGTTTTATCAGAGGGTTCAAAGCGCTGTTTTCGAAATATTTGCGTTTTCTATTCATCAAGGGTGTTGAGCTGAGTGAACTGAACAAGTTGACTTATTTTGCTTCCGAGTCTGCGAAGCAGCGGAAGCCTTGTGTTCACTTTCGTGAGCCAAAAAATTTTTGTCTTCAGAAATCAAAATTTCCACTTGCATTTTGCGTTTCAAAGCCTACTGAACAAATTTGGTTCCGTGTCTGTCGGTCTGTGGGTCTGTGAGTCTGTGAGTCTGTGAGTCTGTCCGCATTTCCTTGTTACAGCCATAACTTCCACGATTTTGAATTGATTCAGCTCAAATTTTTAGGGATGGTGCAGATAAGGCCCCTTGAGGTCCCATACAAATTTCAACATGATTGATCCAGCGGTACGCCCTGCGCATGCGCTAACGTTAAATTCAACAAACACGCATAACATTCACAATTTTGATTCAATTTCGCTCAAATTTTCAAGGGTTGTTTGGACAAGGCCTAGTGAGTTCCAGTATGAATTTCAGCATGATCGGACCCTCGGTGCGCTCTGCGCATGCGCTGGCGTGAAATAGATTCAATTTCCTTGTTACAGCCGTAGTAACCAAAGATTTCACCCAATTTCAATGTAATTCTCAGGGATTAAGCGGGTAGGGCCCATTGAGGTCCCATATAAATTTCAACATGATAGAGCCAGCGGTTCGCCCTGCGCATGCGCTAACGTGAAATTCTCCAAACACGCATAACTTTCGCAATTATGTATAATGGACGTAATGTATTATGGACGTCATGTTATGTAATATGTATATTTCATGTAATGTTATGCAATGTAATGTAATGTAATGTAATGTAATGTAATGTAATGTAATGTAATGTAATGTAATGTGATATGTATATTTCACGTTATGTAATGTAATGTAATGTAATGCAATGCAATGTAATGTAATGTAATGCAATGTAATGTAATGTAATGTTATGTTATTTTGCTTCTGAGTCTGTTCTATTTTATAATGGGTCACTCTGATTGTGACGAGGAAGCTCCTGTGCCATCACCTTGGCAGTGTATTTATACTTGGCTGGGAAGAAAAATAAATGATGAGTTGTGAATAAAAATGGCACTTTACTTTATAAATGATTTAGTATAATTCATGGATTAGGGCCAGAAACTACGCTGCTAATATTATAAGACCTGGCCTGAACAAAGCAGTACAAAGGGCGAACAGGTGCAGCGGCTGCAGTGATGAAATGCATTTAAGGGAGTCACGTTCCGAGCGCTCTGGGCTTTTCCTAACTCAATGGCGGGAAAACTGAGTCCGGAATGAATGAAAACTTCATCTTAAGAACAGTCTGGAGCAAGAACTGATGGTCTCACGTCCCAGAGGACGGTATCGGACATGGCGGGACATGTACATGACGGCAGGATTGTTCTCACGGAGTCTGTCTTCCAGAAGGTACGCTACGCCTCCTGGCTTTCTCGTTTCTCTCTGAGCACGGACTCGTGATTTTCAAGAAAGATCAATATCTTTCTTCCTACAAAGTCGGAAGCCGGGAAAAAAAGAGGCTACGAAAATAACGGAAGAACACTTCGAACCTTTTGAACCCTCTTGAATAATTCATTGCCTGCAAACAGCAGGCTGGAAGGCGAATTTTCCACTAGAACTCCTGGTTTAGTAGCTTTCCACCTTGCTAATGAAGCCCAATTTATGTTATAGTTGTATTCATTATTTTTTGTTTTTGTTTTATTGAAGAAAATTGTTTGTCTCAGCAGGGTTTGCTTAGTGGTGAGTCCATAAACTTGAAAAGTATGATATACCTACCTGCACAGAATTTTCGTGCGCTTCAAGATCTATATTACTTAACCCTAATTTCTACTTGGCCAAGTTGTAAGATTCAAATTTTTACAAATATCACCTACACGGATTGAAGAGAAATGATTGATTTCATCATACTTAACGAGTAGAGCAGAACGCGAAAACAGTGTTCAGAGCTGCACTTCCAGGGAAACGCCCAACCCCGCCGTCATTTCTGTCAACGCCTTTAGAGACAAAATAGCACCTACCGCGATTCATGATTTAGGCTCGTACACGTATCCGAAAGACGGCGGTAGCAGCACGTTCAACACGGGAATAATAGGCAGTTTTTGGTTTATTATTTTCAATAATGAACCTTTTGGAATCGAGCTTGAAAAATTTTCTTTTCTTTCATCATGGAAGCAGGAGCGTAGGCATTGACCACAGAAAAAAAAGCGTTGCCGTAGGGGGCGTCTAGCCGCCAGTGGTTTGTGTTCATGACGGTACGTTTATTTTCGAATGAAATCTGGGGGACACCCCCGGAATATAACAGTTTAGATCAAGGATCAAAGCAAGGAAACATGGAACATGTTCATTAATTCATTGAATTTCGGTATCTCCCTTTTGTGGTAAGCCATCTTGCAATGTGGGATAAACACAAAATAAATGCACCTTTTGCTTACCACTAATTTATTAAATACACAAAGCTTTTCACTGGGTTTTTGTGAGTTTACCTGATGATGCTCAGAATTTGAGTGGAAAGCTTTGTGTATTTAATAAATTAGTGGTAAGCAAAAGGTGCATTTATTTTGTGTTTATCCCACAATGGAACATGTTTTTCGAACAGGTACATGATAACAGAGGATATGGAGATATGTAGAAAAACGTCTGCTAATTCGAGTAGGCAGTACAGCTTCCTCACTTGAATCACATGAACGTATAGAGTAGTTGGGCAGGTTCGTTTTGATACGGGACCATCTGCGATCCAACCCTCGTGTACCCTCAAAATTTCAGCTCTCTACGACTATTTTTCACGTAGTTAGAAGCGTTATAAGGAAACGACCAAAATTTCATGTTTGCGCATGCGCAGAGGGAAATTACAGTAAGACTCCAATGAAGTTCATATGGAACCATCAAAGTATTGTACTGATCGACCCTCCAAATGTGAACTCATTTCAACGATAAGTAAGGTAGTTATGGGCACTCCAAGTATTTCACGTTTGCGCACGCGCAGACTAAACGATTTTCATGAATTTGAAACGGGACCATCTGCGATCCAACCCGCGTATACCCTCAGAATTTCAGCTCTCTACGACTATTTATCGCGTAGTTAGAAGCGTTACAAGGAAATGGTCAACATTTCATGTTCGCGCATGCGTAGATCAAAGTTACATTACGATTCCAATGAAATTAATTTGTAACTATCAAAGTATTATTCCTGACCGACCCTCCAAGTTTGAACTCATTTCAACGATATTTAGGGTAGTTAAGGGTGTTCCAATTATTTCACGTTTGCGCAAGCGCAGACGAAAGTTACGGTACCTTTTCAATGATTTTGGTATGGGACCATCTGTGGCTCAACCCGCACCTACCCTCGAAATTTCAGCACACTTAGACCATTATTTCGGGTAGTTGCAATGAATTACCACAGACAGACAGACACGGAACCAAAAACGTTCCTCGACGTCTGAAACGGAAAATGTTAGTGGAAATTTTCATTTTGGAAGACACACATTTTTTTTTACTCAATCACGAATCCAAGGCTTCCCTACCTTCGGTAGTGAGTAAGCAAAAAAACTTCTTGGGATTTCCAAGCCTGGGACCAGCGACCTAACGCAATGTAATGTGATGTCAGCTGCTACATCCGGAAACGGAGGAGCCCTCTCGGCAGTTTTCGGCGGAGTGGGATCTGGCCATGGTCTCCTCAGGGAAGGCAATAAGAGTGTGGTACGAGAGGAGGAGGGTTAGGTGGTAGGAGGAGTGCAGAGAGAGAGAGAGAGAGAGAGAAATTTATTCACAACAGAAACATATATGCATACAAGACATAGAAAATACATTGAATAATATTGCTCGTCATAGGTCAGAGACCCGTGTCGACGAGACAAGAGCTGCAGCTGCAGAGCAGTTATACCCAGTATGCTATCGCAAGGTTACAAAATAATATTTAAAAAAGAAAAAAAAGAGCTTTACACTTTTAGTATCATTAAATTAATTTAAGTTAAATTAAATTATCTGCCTAAACGAAAGAAGAGAATAGAAAAATCAAACATAGGCACTAAGAATAATTGCATTGGCTTCTTCTACGGTCATCCCGATAACCCATGAAGTGACGATTTTTTTATATTGGGATGAACTGAACCTGTTAGGGTTCTTCAAATCCTCCGACACCGCCCTGTGCAACATGAAAAGGATATATAGAGGACTTCTCGTAGTAGCTCTAAGACGAATGGGGGGGTTTATCACATTCCCCGCCAACTGAAAACGGGTTTTATAACTTACCAATGGGATTCTATCAGCAATCAGTTGAGTGTTCTTGTGGTAAAATAACAAAACGGTTTTGATAAATAAATGTCTCAGTGACAACAATTTGGACTCTGAAAACACCATGTTACTTGGATATCTTCGCGGCCGCCCTAACATCAACTTAATGATTGCTTTCTGAGTAACATATAATCCGTCAATCACACTGGCATACGCTGCACCCCACACTGTAATTCCATATAGGAGAACAGACTGGCCGAGTATTTACGCGGACTGGACGCGGACGCTCTACAGCCCGGTTTACCCCCGTAAAAACATGTTCCATGTTAACAGTAACCTACGCAGAAGGGGTGTCTATACTGAAAATAATAAATCCTTTTGTAATAATTTGCAGCGTTTTTTATTTTATTATAGGATCAAGCATCTCATCATCATTTAGCAGTACCTAATCATTTAGCATAGGATCAAGAAATTGGAAATATATACTCACAGTTTTGGTAATTGACCAGGTTCCTACATAACTGTGAACAACTTATTTTAAAGATCTGTCCCAAGGGTTCATATAAGAAGCTGTGAAATTGCGTTTTTATGAGAATAGCTGGAAACATGAAGTTGCAAAAATGCAGCTGGTATAATTATTTTTAGTTGTGCGACCGTGCACCACCCAGGCTGAAGATGGCAGGATCGATTCTCGCTGGTGTCACTTGTTATCTTCAATTTTTCTATATTTTTCCTCGTGGTCTGTAAAATTATAGGGATAATACAATATTTATGACTCGAGGGAAATATTAGAGTTCGTGTTTCTAACCAACAAACTGAAGAGCTCGGTACTATGGCTAGAAATATTATGGTTTTCGCACAAGTTTGCTCTAGAATCCAGATGTTTCTTATTCTATCGAACTTCCTTATCAAACAAGTAAATACATGAGTGCTGCTATACAACGTACAATTCTGATGTATCAATCTGAAAACAGCAAGTACCTGGTATCGTCACTAACGCGGCTTACCAATTTTCTGCTACCGACTTTCTTCAGTTGCAGGAGCGGAATGGACGAACGCCACCGAGGTAGATGTGTACATCGGTCACAGCAACAATCCATGGGGAGCCTCCAGCAGTCTGAAGGAGTTCAACAGCGGCCAACCAAGGTACCTATGTAATCAAATGCCTAATCGTCAAATACTTGAAGTAGTCCCATGACGATTAAAGGAGATTAATCCAACGGGATATGGAGTAGCCCTTAGTGATAACGGGCACTTACTTGTATGTTCTCAATTCGAATGTGAAGATTTACCTATTCAAGGAAAATTCAGTAAGAAAAAAATTACATTTTGTCATCTGACCACTGAGAAGCCTTTGTGATAAAACTATTATCGTGATAAAACTAGTGGAGTTACGAAAAACCTACTTAACTCCATACAAAGTAATCCAAAAACTTTCGTGTTGAAACTATCGTAGCTCAGTATGAATGAACCTCTCAGTTGCTTACTATAGTCAAAGATAAACATCGCGGCCTGGCGTCCACTGTATAATGGAAGATAGTGACGGTGTCTGCAGCTTGTCGAGGTCCCCCTGGCGGTTGAAAGACTGCTCTGAATTGATAACTGTATGAAATATGCAAGAGATGAATCAATCAGTGGTTCTCGCCCAAATTGTCATTTGAGGTTACTAGAAACACATTCTACATTTCTCGATCGTCTGAAGGACATAAACCATTGCTGTAGTAAGAATTCGTGAAGTATCAAAAAGCGAAAGTAATTTCAGATTTCGCAAGGTTCCTAAAATACTTTTTGTACTTTTCAATGGTCAAGTTGGTTCTTTTACAGGTTGAACCGGTTTTTGCTTTTATTGTGGACCTTTCGTGTCACTCCGATCTAAAGTGCAGGCCTTCGATAGGAGACAGGTATTCGGCGTGAATAATAATCCATGGGAGTAAACAGAGGAAAACAGGACATTAAGTATTGTTTATTACTGCATAAAAGGATATTAATACAAAGACAAGAAGCTGCTGGAGTCACTTCCTTTACAATATGAAGGCTTTACACGCGTAGCAAAGATGGTAATCATGGTGAACTTGCTGTTTTCACCATACCAGTGACTCAGTGCGATGACTTCCCACGACTAGTGGAAATTAGTCGTAACAGGATACTAGGATTTATTGAAGGAGGGGCCACAAGTGGTTTATTGTTAGCAGTTTATTGCTGCTGATTGTTTTGCAAATATATTTAAAAATCTTCCGGTATACTGAAGGGGATTTAGAGGATTTATATAGTAAAATGGATGACAGAGTGGGAACAGTGGAGGGTTTGAAATGGAGACCATAGTTTTCATAGGTTTAGGTAGTAGGCGGTAGTATAGCGAGCAGTACTATATTCCTTGAAAGAGTAAAAGAACAAGCAAGAATTGAAAGGTACTTACATTTCGTATCGTGGTAATGTAATATCCCTTGGTATTGGTGGTTATCTTTAAAATTTAGCTGAGGAGCAGAAAGGCTTTAGGTACCTTCGTTATATTATCCAGAATGGAAATGGCAATTTTCCAAATAGGTAAGTACCTATCGAGTTACTATCAGTAACCACTGGCCTATGGGTTACTGGGTTAAAAACGGACCACAGCCAGGACCTACAAATAAAGAAGATCTGTCGACTTAGTTGTAAGCCTTATCCACGTTGCAATCTAGAGAAGGATCCTTTTTGTTTCAACACCTTACTTTCTTTCATCAGATCCCAACATAAAAAGCGATGAAATGAATCGGAATGACACTGACGAACCGTTGAGCCAAGTAACGACCAAGGTCGGCTTTTACTCCGCACTTCAAAAGGGCTCCCATGGACATTGCCAGGATAATAAATAGATTATGTGAAAACGGAATATTTCTCAAGCCGAGATAAAAAGCTAAAGGAGTTCCGTCAAGAACAACTCGATGTCCACATCGGCTGAAGGAAAAATCCCTTCGCCATCTATTCAACACCCGGCCTTCTACGTGACTTGTGGAAATCGTGTCGTAATGTCTTTTTTTTCTTCCCAATGGTGATCTCTTGGCCTTCCATATAGACGTTGTGCGATGACAGAATTATTGTAGAGGCATTCACTCTATTGGTTTTTATGTAGATAGGTACTAATTTCAGATAAAACATGATATTTACTCAGTCTTTCACCCAAATCAAAGCCATCCTTTCATACAAGTAGTCGGTATAGACTAAACATCTTACCATATATATCCACCTCCTAGTGCTAATGCTGCGATATGCGTGACGAAATTGTTGAGCTATCGTGCGAAATGACCAATGAATTTTGATGTTCAACATATATCTAGGTACATAAATATAAATATATTTACTTAAGAGCCTGAAACTGGTTGGCGTTTATTTTGACTCCCTGACAAAATACCAGGTATTTGTTAAATGAATAAAGCGCTAGTTTGGCTTAAAAGAGTAACTCCTACCTTTTGTCTATTGATTTTCTTCTAGATGATAATATAACAAATTTGTAAAATTAAAATTTTTTACAACCTACTGAACAATTGCCAGAAACTGCAACTCTGATTAGGTACCTACTATTTAACATTTAAACATGATATTATATTGAAAAATTGGCGTTATGAATGATAAAATACATCGAGTTTTATTTCTCTTCCCATTCTCAGGAATATCAAAGACAAAAGCCGTAAGACGTAGAATAACTTTTCAACTTGTGAAGACTATTGTTCGAAAAATAATGCGCTTTTCCATTCAACCACGCTCTCCTTTCCAAAACAAAGGATCCGAAACGAAGAGACCGCGCTAAAATAGCAAAGCATTAATTGGGGTTGTCATTTGTTCCCCAAGTTATTGAAGAAAAGTTGTTATCAAGTTGGAAAAGAAAGTTTTTTTTTCATTTTTTTTTCATCTACCAACGAGTCAGAGAAATTAAAAGGACCGAAACTGCCACCTAATATTGACGTCAGAGGTAATAAGGGGTTATTCTATCGACTTTTAATCCAATGGTGGTCGTATTGAAGCAAATTCTCGATTTTCATCATTCTACTCCTAATCGTTGGGAGAACGAATTGAAAAGGGGGATCGCGGTAGAAACACGATCAGTAAACAATCATTCATGCATCATCAACCAGTACCTACGTGATCGTAAGTACTGATTCCCACTGACCCGGCATCAGCAGTTATTTTTGTGGTGAAATCGGGCTCAGGCCTGGACGCCATTTGCTGCACCAGGATTTTCGGACTGTTCTGTTGTACAGCTGCTCTGAGATAAATCGTTATGGATCTGTTGAAGGCCGCTGCACTTACACAGTGCAACCAACAAATTAGGGCAGTGGCACTCGCCACTCGCAAAATGCGAGTGGGGATTTATTGCGAGTTTGAACTGTTCGAAGGAGTGCTGGTGTTCGGCATAAATACACGGTGTTTATAATGCCGGGAGTTGAATAACAAAAATACACAAAATAATGTTGATGAAAGTAGAAGGGTTATGGTCCTAGCGGTCATACAAGGGTATAATATAACCTATATATAGAAAGAACTATATGCCACATCTTGACTGTAGGTTTTTTCCGCTCTTTTTTTTTGCTCGTTACAGTGATACTAGTCGGTCGAAATTTCTTGTGTGACGAAATACCGTCAGATATGAATCGCTAATAGAGAGTTTTTGCAACACACTCACGACGAAAAGAAAGCAGTGCTGCGCATGCGCACTTAAGACACCGAAAAGTTTGACGAACCGTGACGACGAAAAATACCGGGATATCACGGGGTCAGCTTTCGTCGTGTTGAGATGACGAAACGTAATTTAACCTTACATCTGTATAACGCTACCTGCCTTCTTCTGTCATTGGAAAATAAAAATGTCGAGCGTCGTATTCACAGCTGCTTCTTAGCGTCTTTCTATGTTAATGCAGACTTGACGCCATGTGTGGACATTGATTTGTATTAACCATGGAGTAAAATGGATGAGAGGTTAACATAACGTTAGCGTGACTTCACCAGCCGGTAGATGCCAAAGCTGAACGAAAACTGAACCGAAAATGGTTAGCATCTGACTTCGGTCGCCCTATCCGCCATTTCCGTTCCGGTGTCAATTTCCGTTTCGTTTCGGTGCAAGGGTGTTACAAAAACTCTCTCATAACTACGACACTAGTGATCCATTAACAATGATTGAGCCCTCAACGGATAGATATTAGCTCTGTTCGTGCAGTCCTTCAGAGCCTGTTCAGAGCAACCCGGGCATGCGCAGTAAGGGCGGGGCAAAGATTCGCCGTTCGTGCAGACCCAGGGCGAGCTCCAAGCCAAGTGGACCGGTGCTCGTGCAGTCCCGGGGCAGATGATTCGGTGTTCGTGCTGGCCACAAGGCTTGCTCCGAGCTGACCAGAGCAAGCCCTCGCGTGCCCCACCAGGAGACCAGGGGCTGCTGAGTCCTGCTCCGAACAAGCTCCAGGCTCACCCTGCTCAGAGCGAGCGTGTTCAGAGCTCACCCTACACCGAGCCAGTTCGGTTCAAGAAAAAAC
This sequence comes from Leptopterna dolabrata, assembly GCA_954871275.1. Lineage (NCBI taxonomy): Eukaryota > Metazoa > Arthropoda > Insecta > Hemiptera > Miridae > Leptopterna > Leptopterna dolabrata. The sequence continues at coordinate 8,042,992 of OX940983.1, read as the reverse complement.
TGAACAAAAGCTTCTAGCTTTGTTCGTGCAGTCCCTCAAAGCTTGTTCAGAGCAACCCGGGGCATTCACAGTAAGGCAGTAAGGGCTAGGCAAAGATTCGCCGTTCGTGCAGACCCAGGGCGAGCTCCGAGCCAAGTGGTCCGGTGTTCCTGCAGTCCCGGGGCTGATGATACAGTGTTCGTGCTGGCCATGGGGCTTCCTCCGAGCAGCTCCGAGCAAGCCCTTGTATGCCCCACCAGGAGACAAGGGGCAGCAGAGCCCTTCTCCGAACAAGCTCCAGGCTCACCCTGCTCTGAGCGAGCGTGTTCAGAGCTCTCCCTACACCGAGCCAGTTCGGTTCAAGAAAAAATGAACAAAAGCTTCTAGCTTTGTTCGTGCAGTCCCTCAGAGCTTGTTCAGAGCAACCCGGGCATGCGCAGTAAGGCAGCAAGGGTGAGGCAAAGATTCGCTGTTCATGCAGACCCAGGGCGAGCTCCGAGCAACGTGGTCCAGTGTTCGTGCTGTCCCGGGGCTGATGATTCGATGTTTGTGCTGGCGATGGGGCTTCCTCCGAGCTGCTCTGAGCTCTGAGCAAGCCCTCCCGTGCACCACGAGGACACCAGAGGCAGCTGAGCCCTGCTGTTCCGCGCATGCGCCGTCGACATGCCCTCGACCCGTTCGAGCTGCCCGTGCTCCGAACAAGCTCCAGTCCCACCCAATTCCGAGTGAGCGTGTTCAGAGCTCACCCTACACCAAGCCAGTTCGGATCAAGCAAAAACTGAACTTGCTAGTTCAGTTCAGCTCCCAAGGCGACAGCACGAACAGAGCTATAATGTCTGTACGTGTGCAACGCACAGTATCTGTTTCGTCTGCGACGTCATCGTACCAGTGTATGCGCATACGCGTGATTGTTACGAATTACCTTTAGCAAGTGGCGAATTAGTGCAGCCTGGAAATGCGTTTAGCTAGGGCATTGATTCGTGTGTCATTGTGAAGAGCTCGTGGAGCCCAACTAGGACCCAAAGAAAGACAATAAAAATATTCACCGGAATATTAAGTGAAACTCAACATTAAATTATAAGTTACAAAATAATATTAAAGATGACGTCTCATACGACTCGTAAATTATATGCCCGGAATAGAAATGCGCCTGTTTTTTCTTTTTGTAGCCCATGTTTATCAAATAACGGGTGCCTACCTACTATCTATATACGTAGGTACCTAATAAATATTGTTATTCACAATCATTATTCCTCCTATATACACGCAATATTTACCCGGTCACGACAATAAACTTCTAAAAAATCGTGTTATTCATGTGCGTTATTAAGTCTTATATTATGGGCAGGGGTGGGGAGCTAGAGGGTCGCCTTCGGTTATGTTTCAGTAAAAGGGGATCAATCCAGCATACTGCTAGTAAAAAAAAAGAAAAAAAAAGGATGGCCTACCTAATCTACTTTGCTTATTGGTTTATTATTTTCAATAATGAATTATTGTAGTAGGTCTCATTTGGGGTCTAACTGGTCCTCGAAGCTCGGTGTTACTATTGTCATCTCTGAGGGCTGAAAAATAGAGGCTGACATTTTTAAAACGCCGTACTCGAAAACTTTCAAAAGAAGGGTATGGTTCTTATGATATTTTCGAATTGATTCCCTTCTTGAGATTTTTTTAAATGACTCGTTCGTTCACAGTAAGGCCCTGAAGTTGGAGCCGAAAAGCTTCGTCAACATGAGTTTCAGTCATACGGTGTACATAACTCCAGCCGAGATATCATTGATAGGGAACAATTGATTATAGTGATAGCTGATTATGACGCAAGGCATCGAGTTTGTTGTTTAGTGATATTATTTCATTTAAAGAAAGAAGGTTTTGTTTGATTTTGTTGATGATACATTTTTACCTATTTTGTTGATAGATAAAAGTTTTTTCGCTTACGGCCAAACAAATCATCCAAATTAGGTGAAACCTGTGGTAGCTGTGCAGGAAAACAATAAACCGCTGTGCAAAAATTTGCAGAGTTTTTGTTGTTGTTCGTATAAAAGTCCACTTCATTTCCTTCAATACGGTTCTTTATTTTAACTCCCTCCAACCCTCCAAACAATGTGTTGCAATAACCTCAAGGAGGTACACGTTTTCTCCAAACTTAAGAGGTATTTTACAAGTTATACGGTGGAGAAATGGTTCCACGTAACAGCGACACTCGCACAACTTTACCCCTGCGATCGCAACGCGGGAAAGTGAGCCCGTCCGCGATTCGCCACATCATTTTTCGCACCGAAAGCCGCTGCACCGACAATCGCCGAAGGTTTTGGTGTGCCATATTGAAAGAGAGCAGCCGTGGACAAACGGTCCACGATGGATGAGAAATGAATTTCGGTTCGGGTACGCATGTGCCTGAATTACGAGTCTTCAAAAATACAGGCAGAGGAAACGCCGAACATAATCATTCATTAAAGGTTTATTTAATTACTGTCTGTTCCACCAGATGATGACAGAACGAGGCATTAGTGAAATTCAATCGACCTATGAATGACCCTGGATTAAAATCCTTCTAGAGAAGGAAATGAAGTTAAAAACATTAAGCTGCCACTCTGTGCAATGCACTAACCACTTGAAAATTATTGCTCGTGATATACGGATTACAAACCTATACGGATTTTGACATTCTTCCAACGCTGATGAGATGATTCATGCTATTACGAAATATAATTACAGGTGCAGAAGTATCAACAATGTATCGTTGCATCGATTGATGTATCCATAAATATTGTAGATTCTAGTTTAAATTTACAATAAACGCCCTGTTTCTTGGATATTGGCGGTGACAAGTTCATCCCCTGCATACCTACCTACCTATGCTGAGGTGGGCATATTTTATGGCAAAACCTGATCATTTACGATGTGATGGAGTATTTTAGTGAATAGCCAAATGGATATTAAGTGACAATTATTAAGACGAGCTATATTAAAGCTATATATCTGAGCTACGGTTATTTTGAAAGGCCACTCGAAATAGCTATACAGCTCTGCTATGTAGCAGAAATTTAGAGCTTTGAAGCTGGAAATGAGTTTCCCATCCGATGTTGGTAAAGACCATTGGACACAAATAAAAAACGCTGCAAAGTCCTTGTCACATGGGTTTATTATTCTATTGGACATACCTACAGAAACGTTGGCTGTTCATTAATTGTTTCTTTCATGCGTAATAATCGAAATAGCTACTTCTGATGGTTTCCATTAATTTTGGCCCCCAAAACACAAATTAGGTACGCTCTTTTTTTTCTTTTTTTTTAAACTATCTTTGATCATTGGTAGTGCCATTTAATCGTCCTGAACCACGTCTTGACACTTTGTCCAGTGTTATTATACAAACTGATGGTGATTTCAGACGATTTCCCAGGTTTTTCACTCATAAAAAATCAATTCTGGGAGCTGAACATTTGGTAGAACTCAATTTTCCACTCTTTGGTCAAAATCGACTTCATATTCGGTCTTCTCGTCCCCAAAAACATAGAAAACGATATCTCAGAAGCTCATGTTACCAATATGTTGCTAAAACGTAAAAAGTACCTATTTTTACACACATTTTCACTCATAACACCCCTGGGTATATTCCGATCGGGCTGAAAAGTTTCGGGACACAACTAGGGCCCAAATGGAGCATGTGTGCGAAAGAACGATTTTTTTAGACCGAAAATGAAGCCTGTACACGTGATACGGCGGACGGCGTACGGCGGACGGCGGACGGCGGACGGCGTACGGCGGACGGCGGACGGCGTACGGCGGACGGACATTGCATTTTTGGAATCTATGCACCTTGAAACGTAAAAGAAAAAAGTTTGAGGGGGTGTTATAAAAATTTTTTGCTGAGCGAATACATAGGTGTATTATTCACAGAATAATAAACCAAAAACTATTTATTATTTCTAGCACAGCTATAAAAAACAGCTAGTTTTGGTTTATTATTCTGTGAATAATACACCTATGTATTTGCTTAGCAAAAAATTTTTATAACACCCCGTCAAAATTTTTTCTTTTCCGTTTCAAGGTGCGTAGATTCCAAAAATGCAATGTCCGTCCGCCGTCCGCCGTACGCCGTCCGCCGTATCACGTGTACAGGCTTCATTTTCGGTCTAAAAAAACCGTTCTTTCGCACACATGCTCCATTTGGGCCCTAGTTGTGTCCCGAAACTTTTCAGCCCGATCGGAATATACCCAGGGGTGTTATGAGTGAAAATGTGTGTAAAAATAGGTACTTTTTGCGTTTTAGTGACATGTTGGTAACATGAGCTTTTAAGGTATCGTTTTTCATGTTTTTGGGGACGAGAAGACCGAATATGATGTCGATTTTGACCTAAGAATAGAAAATTGAGTTTCTACCAGATGTTCAGCTCCCGAAATTGATTTTTTATGAGTCAAAAACCTGGGAAATCGTCTGAAATCACCATCAATTTGTAGAAAACACTGGAAAAAGCGTCAACAGGTGGATCAAGACGATTAAATGGTACTATCAATGATCAGAGATAATTTATATAAAAAAAAGGAGCGTACCTTATTCGTGTTTCGGGGGCCAAAATTGGTGGAAACCACCAGAGATAGCTATTTCAATTATTTTATGTGAATGAAACAATAAATAAACAGCCAAAATCTCTGTACGTATGTCCAATAGAATAATAAACCCATGTGACAAGGACTTTGCAGCGTTTTTTATTCGTGTACTCACAATCTGCACTCGTAATTTGAAAAAACTCCCGTCACACCATATTGCATAGCGCAACGCATCTTCAGCTCGGTCGTCTTCTAGTAGATATCTCAATAAATCAGCACCACTGTACCTCTATCTTGCCTCCAGAGGTGGTCGCACCCAAAACCTCATTTCCCTCCTCTGGCTAGCCAAAATAACTGTAACAGCTGCAGCATCAACGAAATGTTTTTTGCTCGCCATCTCACGAAGAACTGATGTTGAAATGCTACATGCAGGTGCTACACTCATACAGCTGCTATATATTCTAGTTTGCGTCTTGCTGTAAACGTTGCTATACATTGCCAGCTATATAGCTGTACAGCTACCAGTGCAATCCCTCCTTTTTTCATAGGTACCTACAGGTTTTTCATGAACCTAGACTGTACTAGACAACTAGAAAGGAAATATTTTGGTTGGTGCATCCTTATGAGAGTATTTGAACTTTTCCTTGTCGAATAAATCTAGCATTCAATCTCCTCTGCCAATGGAATTGTAAACTGAAATGATTTGTTTTTGATTTACATAGACACAAACAAATACACCAAATACAGATATCTTAACATAGCCTTAATTAACACTAAAGCAATACTAATTTCTCAAAGATAAACTATCTAATAAGTAATACAATTTATTATCAAACTCATTCTGGTTCCAAATATAGGTGGGTGTTGATTATAATTCCAACAAAGGCTATTTGTCTCTATATCTTTCAACAGTTGTCCTTGAATCAGCCCGTTTCTACTGTTGTATTCTACAGTTGCATCTTTCTAAAGTTGTCCTTGAATCAGTCCGTTTGTTTTTTTCAGGAAGAAACGTGGCGTGGTGCATCTGTACAACATGGTACTCTGCGCAACAGGGTGCAACCCTCTCGGCTACAAGGGGTACGGCTGCTACTGCGGATTCTTGGGGTCTGGGTACCCTACGGATCCTATTGACAGGTAGCCCGAATTGTACAAGAAATCACTCGGGGTTTTAGATAAACAAACAAGTGGTAATAGGTACATAATTGGGTTCATGAAGATTCAATTCAACTGTAGATTCAGCAAGATTAATGATGCATGGAAAGTGCGATGTTGGATACCAGCGAATCAGAATCTTACAACATCAATAACTGATAATTAACGTAAATAAATAATGTTATTTATATTAGCAAGACGAGAAAGGGACAATTTTGGGCCTATTTTGCAGATATTCTGGTTATGTAAGCCCTCACGACCGCGAGGTCGTGAGAAACGGTATACTTAGCGCCGTACGAATGCTCCTCTCAGAGTTAGCTGTAAAAAGGAAAAGAAAAAGACTGCCTAGTCTTGATACAATTGGTTAACAAAACTAAAATATTGCGAAATTGGTACTTATTTGATTTTATAGCTATTCATTCACTTATGGTTTCAATCCCGAGAACAACGTGAATGCAAGTACGTATTGCACGATCAATGGTGTCCCTGGTACCATATTTTATATTCATTAATCCAATGAAAAAATTGATTATGCAATTGATTCAAATTCTTATTTAATATGAACACCAAATCATCCTTCCACTATCCCGTAAATTTTGTATCAAAGCCAGTTCGTATGACTTGTGTACTTTTCGAACAGAATTTTGAAATACAAGGTCGGCAGTATTTGTGATGCAGCATTGAGAATGCGTATTATTGACTATCCATTTTCCAGGTGTTGCAAAATGCATGACTGGTGTTATAATACTGCCAACTGCCCCATGTTCCTGGAGTATTTCGTTCCGTACGTGTGGACGTGCTACAGGAGAAGGCCTCTCTGCGGTAGTACACAACCATTTTGTTTCTTAGAGACCTCAAAAACTGCTACTGATGTAGGTACAGAATAACAAGTGTTGACAACGAAAGCCGTAGGTACCAACTTACTCACCAAAAACCCACCACCACCAGCCATCTACGCTACCATTAAGTTTTTTAAAGCAGGTAGAAAATGTATTGTTTAAAAAAAACGAACGTTATCCGTGCTCAAGATGGAAATAACCTGGCGAAGGGGGTGAAAAATCGAATGTCGCCATCGGATCAAATTGTGGGAAGCGGAGATCTAGTTTCCGAATACTACCGGAACTTACCGCTTCGTGAGGAATCCACTCAATTTTCTTTCGGAATAACGGCCCCGTCGTATTTTTCTTTCCCATTTGGTTTCCTCGTTTTATACAGCATTTTCACTGCTTCTTGGTTGCAACGGGTGATGTTCTCTCTTATACATTTCTCTCGTACAGACTGGCAAACTTCCTTGGAGTCGTTACCAATGATTTCCCCATTAATAGAAGAAACCCTACAGTTGGAGCTCATTCTGAACACAACGGAAAATTCAAAAAATTGTGGTAAAAGAATAGGCAGGTAGTTTCGGAGGTACCGAACATGAAAAATGCATCAAATTGCATATAGAAATTTCATAACGCATATAGAACCTGCGTTTCGTAATCTATGATTGATGGCTAACCGCTTCGGGTATTGAGCACAAGATGAACTGTGATAAGTAGGTACCAACTTATTTAACCCGTTATCAAGCCCCCTTTTGGGCCGAACTTACCCAAGGGGGGTAGGCACTAAGTTACCCCACACTCACTATTATTAGTATTGCATGAGTTACGCAAGGAAAATAACGATACAATTCGAATTTCAATGGGTTTGAATTGTAAGAATGAATTTGGGAACATTCATACGAAAATTGAGAAGAAAAATTAAATAGCAAAATAATAAAAATATTACTATAGCTCTAAAAAATGTTACAGGTAATTTTAGAATTCAACTTCGATTTTGGTCAAAATCACGACATTTTATAGTACCTAGTTTCCTAGCAACCATGCTCACTGCATACTGGTCTTCTGTAAATGCACTACATCAAACGTTAGCCGCTTTGTGTCGGCGTATTTCTCTTACAATATCACCCGATTCCAACAATGTCTCTGATGAAATGCTGATGTTGTCTCGACTGATATTGTAACAAACGCATCTTCATGTTGGGAAGGGCTGCATCAGGAAAGTACACGATAGACGGATGATGGTGTAACAACCGAAACCGGTCTACAGTTTGTTAGTTTACGTGGAAATAGACTATTTCTATTTTTATCCTGTAGTTTTTTGCATCAGGAAAAGTTTTATTCTGCTTTAATGTTCTTTGTTCCACTCTGGAAATTTTGCAGTCCTAATCATAAAACTGTCGAGTGCACCAATGTCTAACCAATGTCATAACCAAGAGGGGTTAATCGAGTTACCTCAAGGGCATATTTTGGTGTTTATTGACAAGAACTACATACTCTTGCACAACAACTCTGTTTTTCTGTCAACGTGATTGCTAATGACCGAATTCATGGAGCCATATGCTAATATATACATGCATTGATACAATACTCGGAAAATTTTGAAGCACTGGGGTAAGTTACCCCACTCGGGAACAGAGAGGTTAAATCGAAACCAATGCATTAAAATAACAGATCATAATTGAGACCACATGAACAGGTGTCTTATCAACCAAGCTTTAGATCTCTTAGCGAAAGAACACAGGGGTTTTAATGAATCGCTGATGAGCCAAAATCCCATTCAGCGCTACTGAGTCCAAAAGCATAAACCAGCAATGAATACCATCATAATAACAAACCATATTAATCATATATTCCACAAATTAGCTGCAGATTCTTGTCGCCTGTTTTCTTAGTGATCACTGGCAAAAAGTCAGCGTCACGAATGAAGGGCTGATTCTACTTACATCACGAGAACGACCCAAATCTCGAGTGTTGACTAACCTCCAGATATTTATATTTTTTATATCTAACTTCATTCAGCTATTCCAGAAGAGCGGTGACTTATCAGTAATTAGGGGAAAGAATACTCAGTATGTACCAACAAATAATACACCGAAAGTGACTACTGACACCTCTCCAGCATGAGGACAAACCTGGTAAGAGAGGGTTTCCTTCAAAGCAAGACCCTTCAAGGTTCGTTGGATTGAAGGGAAAACGAGATCCTTCTGGAGAGGTGTCCAAGGATCAGACGGAGAGCGGAAAGCGAAATAATGAGCTTTGTATAGCCACGCTAACCGCCCTCCAGGCTACAGCCCTAGACCTTCCCTACACTGAGAAGCTGTTTTGCAATTCCAATCGAGCAGCTACACACCAACAGAAGTTTAGTTGAAGTAATAAAGGTCAACTTGATATGCCCTGGCCATTCAAATGCCGAAATCCCAGCGGCTTCAAGTTCATTTTCACTGCTCTCAACCTGACTCTCCTGGTTTGATGCGTTTGGACGGTGAGGAGTCTTGAGCGCAGAGACAATTCAAATAACCATTTATGCAAGTGATCCATGTTCAACAATGAAAAATTCAGTCCAAGCATAGTAAAGAAGTTGAACTAAATAACCATACACGAAACGAAAATCAGTACCATTAGTACCTACCATTGGGATACTAAACTTGCACAGAAATGTATCTGAGTGCCTACGTTCACTAAAAACAAGCAGTAGGCAGGTAACTACCTACGCGTAATAAATTGTTAACATATTGACTCGTAGTACCCACCTTCGTGGATTTTGAAGTTGCGCTGTTCACAAGCTCCACACTAGACAACAAATTTATCCAAAGAGCCTTGGTATCAATAAATTGATCACTTTATGTTTACCTAAATTGCAACAACCCACCTAGTAGCTGTAGTAAAATACCATTCTGTACGTCGGAGAGATTTTAAATTGAGGACAATAACGCTGCAAATTAATGAACAACGGTTTAAGTTTCCTGTACATATAGTAGATAAGTACCCACCCTACTATCGAGAAAAAAAGGGGTTGACATTTTCAAAACGCCATAGCTCTAAAAATTTCACTTGGTGGGGGGTGGGAGGTTATGGCGGTTTCATACTGATTCTGAACTTCGGGATTTTTTGAGTCAGCACTCTGTCAACATGATAGTAAATCATACGGTTTAGGTAGCTATAATATCAGAGTAAAATGTATTATTTATAACTGCAGCCCACATAATATATGATTGATGGGGCTGATTATAAAATCACGCGTGGCTGTATAAAATCGAGTTGGTTGTTCGGATACCTATTATTTTAATTCAAGAATCATTTTTGATTCTGTTGACAGCCACTTTTGTATTTTGAACAAACGTTATGCTCCACGAATAATAAAATTCTTGAATCCACCGCTCCAGCAAATACTAGATCACAAAGCACGAGGGTAGATACTGACCACAGAAAACAGTGATCTACGCAGAGGGGGCATCTATACTGAAAATAATAAAACCTCATGCAGCGTTTTTTCCCATTTTCGAATTCTTCGTAACCTTGAAACGCTCACCGATTTGGGGGGGAGGAGTGTTACTTTTTTTCGTGCTCGATTTAATACCTAATTATTTAATATTAATAATTTTTTAATACATTTATTATTGAATAATAAACAAATTTACTATTTAATAATAAACCAATTTATTATTTAATAATAAACCAATTTATTATTTAATAATAAACCAATTTATTATTTGATAATAAACCAAAATGCTGAACAATTTCTGGGAGAGATACCACGCGATACAAGTCGGCCCCTGCTCATAATGAAATTGGAAGTTACAAAATATGATCGCGGTGCTTATGCCTCTAGATGAAAACACCGCAATAGCGTAATCGAATATCGCAGCTTTTTTCCTGCTACGGTGCTATCAAATGACGCGGGTGATGAAAAAGTTATGTTAAAAAATCGAAGAAGATAACGAGGAGACACAAGAGTGTATAACGAACTTGATGTTCCACGCAAGTTCACTACTACCAACTTTTAGGTTGCAAATAATCAGCACTTGTATTGGTTCAGTTGGAGGTACAGGTAGGTATGTAATGCATAAAAACACAGTTCCTGTATCATCTAGTTAATGCATCTAATTTATGGTGTACATAAATTTATAGATGTAGAAACCCACCTAATTTGTAATGACAGTATTTTGAAAGAAAACCTGCAACTCGCTAGATAGGTACATGATCTCCCATTCCAAGCTCTTAATATGACCTAAGTTGTTTCTCAATATGGCCTATTTTTAGGGTTTCAACCAACATGAAGTTCAGTTCTGAACTCATTTACCTCACACACCAGTAATGGTTTGTTCGGACAGACGGTCCTAGACCGGTCCAGGATGGAACTGCGTTCTGAAAATGAGGGGACAGAACTGTCCAGGATTGAGTCCAGAACTGTGTCTGCCCGAAAGCGCGCCAATACCTAGCTTTGTTCCAGCTGATGGTAATGAGTGTTGCGTACAACCCACTGGGCACAAAAACTGTTCCAACCACACCGATTGTTGAAAAGGTTTTCTCTGAAAACTTAGGTTTTATCTATAAACTGTTCCAACCGCGTCGGTTCCAGGAGCTGAGTTCTCTTGAGTTTTGTAACTGAGTTCTCTGACTTTCGCACCCCATCGATCGGGGACAACAGAACTGAGGATAATCCCACTGGAACCTTCCCAAAATCTCATTTCCCTCCCATCTTCACGGATCATTCGTCTCTGTAGTACCTACTCAGCTATTTTTAGGCCCATCATTTCGTGCGTTTCCAATGTGTTCCAGCCGATGAGTTCTATAACTGAAACAGTTCTAAAACTAATACCCATCCTTCATAAAAACGTAGGTTCTGGTTTTGAAACTTTTTAAAACCAGTTCTAAACAGGTGGGGATTAGTTTTAGTACTGTTTTAGTTCGAGAACTCGTAGGCTGGGTTGCCTTGGAAACGCTCCAAACAACTGTGATGACTTTAAGGCCGAAAAATATCTGAGCAGGTACCACAGAGACGAAAGACCCATTTAACGTGAAGGTTGGAGGGAATCGAGATTTTGGGTAAGTCCCAGCGGGGTTATCTTCAGTTCTATTGCAAAAAAACCCCATCCCCTCGGGTGGGAAAGTTACAAGAATCAGAGAACACAGTTCCCAGAACGGACACAGTTGGAACACAGTTTTTGTGTGCAGTGGGTTGTACGCAGAACTCATTACCAAGCACGAGTCCCATTTGCTGGAACGATGCTAATTTCAAGACAGATAACCTGAAGCATTGTAACCTTCGACATGAGTTGAAGGGGGAAGCACCGAACCCGCATGTGCAGGATCCATGAAAAAAAAAATCCAGGACTTGTAGAACTAGTCCCAAACACCGAACAGCCAACTCGATCCAGGACCAGTTCTGGCGGTGTCTCAACGCACAAAACGGGGCCGTGGCTTGGATAAACAGCCTGGGACGGTCTGTCCGAACGAACCTTAAATCAGTAGGCAGGTCAACCAACATATTCAGGCAGCCAAACAAAAGTACCTTCCTAAACTCGAAGACTGCGAACAGTAAACCAGGGTAACTTGCGCTACAACGACTGCTCAACCGCCTACACACAGACTGTTATTTGGAGTAAGCCTTTCACATTGTATCTACCAGCATTGAAATTTTATTGGCATTTCAAGGTGTGGGTGTTTCGTGCGGCCAACGCCTATGTGAATGTGACAGGCGTTTGGCAGAATGCCTGTCGCGCTACCCCTGCCCGCGGTCCAAAGCTGTTTGCACGTCTTCCCCATGGCGTTTATTTCAGAACCTCGTCATGCTCTGACGACCTTCCAAAGATGTTAGTGGGATAAAGACGATAAGTATCAGTAACCTTGACAGTTGTACAAAGATAAATAGGTAGGCACTTCCTGCGCTAGATAGGAGAAGTTTTATTGAAACAGAAAAATTAACGTACTGGTGGTTATTAAATGGCACTGACCATTCAACGCTTACAGTCACTTCCCACCTTGCAACAATATTAGGTAATAGGCACTGATTGGGGCCTTGTGGATTTTGTGGGTACTAATTTGTCTCATTTCTTAATTTTTCCCACTGCTTTCATGATGAATAGTAAACCACTTATTTATTTGTATGTACTATTCAACTGGACAAGAGGTTTGCTGACGCCTGCATATTAATAAGACAAACGTCCCCCCCCCCCCCACCACCCTTCAGAATCATTGGAGAACAGTATCATTCTTACCTCATAAGAGAAAGTTTGAGCCACAGATCGATGCCCTCCCAACAAATTTATAATGTAACTATGTAACGTGGGAATAATGATTAACATTTGGGTTTATTAGTATCCACAAGGCTACCATCAGCATGGTGGGGAGTCACGGTAAGTTTCGATTCATCAGTGTGCATGATTTCCGACATTAGGAAGCAACGCAATAAGATACCAACCTATTGTATTGCTTCATCAATTTTGTATCATGTGGTTTTGGTCAGGTACCCTTAGTAGATTTATGAAGGATTACAAATCCATAAATGACTGAGATGATAGTTAAATCTGTATACCTACAACATACGGCTGACCAAACTTACTGGTGCCTGAGTATCTACCTATCTGATTAACGTTTCAATCAAAACATGCGATATCTGTGATACCTAAATGATATTTTACGTATCTCTTAATGTACATGTTATTAATGTTAATAACCATTTGTTGTTAGCTTAGACCTTAGAGGGATGAGATCTCACTGCTAGGCAGTCTACTCGAGCGAGGTATGTGCATGTAATCATCATTTTTTATTAATATGAATATATCGCCACGATAAGAATTGATGGGTAGGGTAGGTACTATTTAGAATCATGTTTAGAGTCCACTTGGTGGTTTTTGTCAGAATGAAGAACAACTATCCTACACCTATTATTCCACACTTTAACAGTGTGGAATAATATAAGTGATTTACTATTCATCTTAAAGCTGATTTTATTTATTCATTGTTGAGAAAGCACTTGACCACAACACATTTTCTATAATTATTAGGAAACCTGTTGTTCTCTTAAACATATTAGGTGAAACAGGCGTAGGTGTAGGGTTCTCTACAGGCGTGAGTGGGTCAGAAATTGTCAATTTTGACTTCCAAACTGAGAAAAACTGAGTTATTAAAAGGTTGTCTATTTCCACTGATGTTACATAACAGTTCGCTTTTCTTATGTTATGTGTCTTTTCGTGTATTAGTGGAAATATAACAGTGTATTTTTCGTGTATTAGTGGAACTATAAGTGTATTTTTCTCGTGTATTAGTCGAAATATTACAAACGTATTTTTCGAGTATTAGTGGAAATAGACAACCTTTCAATAACTCCGTTTTTCTTTGAAATGGGTTTCCACGATTTCATCGCGAGTGCTCTAGTTCGTTTCAAACTGGTTAAGACAAAAGCCTCATTCATTCTAATAATAATTAACTGCATCACTCGACATTGGGTATAAGATGGATGAAGAACGTCTGATTTACATCACTCCTTTTGATACCTCCGAGTATAAATAACATGGAGGGTTTAAGCTTCCTAATCATAGGCTTCACTCGTCTGGTCAGCCAGGGTGGCAAGGAGTAGTATTCATGGTAAGCAGCTTCCTTCCAATGGTTTACTTCTGACTTGTTGAGAGCTAACGCTGCAAATAGTGGTACATAAGAGTAGTCCATTTATGGGGCTCAGGAAGTTCACTCCTTGAAAGGAGCAGTTCTTTTGAGTTAGTTCAGGGTTCATTCTAGTCCCTTATCACTTTCCATGAGTTCATGACATTTATGCAGCAGCAGTTCCTTTTCACATTCACATTGTACAATATGTACCTACCAGCGTATTCTAGAATCACAGGAACAGTATTTTCCATATAATTTTTATTATTTAGCTACCCCAATTCTCAGTTCCTTTGAACTGTCGTTCCATGATACTCTGAACTCCTCATGTAGTATCCACCCCATCTGAACGACTTCTAACGAACTAAAGGAAGTATTGTTCTGTGATACTATAAACTCCTCAAGTCCATCGTTCAATGAACCAAAACTAGTGACTAACTCAGTCCCCCTTCCTACATTCGCAAATAACTGTGTTCCAACTGTGAAAAGTGTGGGAACTGAGTTCTCTGAGCTTCATAACTTTTTGCACCTGATAAGGGATGGGTTTTTTCCAAGAGTCTTGAAGATAACCCCACTGGAACCTTCCCAAGATCTTATTTCCCTCTAACATTCATGTTAAACGTATCTTTTGCCTCTGTGGTACCTACTAAGCTATTTTTTGGCCCTTAAGTCATTGCAGTTTTGGTGCGTTTCGAAGGTGTTCCAGCTGATGAGTTCTTCAATTGAAACAGTTCTAAAATCAAAAAAGCCCTTCCTAAAAACTTGGGTTCTGGTTTTGAAACTTTGTAAAACCAATTCTGGTGGCCGGAACACTACACTATTGCTAGCTTCTGGGTCCTTGATTAAGATTCTTCTTACTCTGTGGTCCTAGTGAACGACTGCGGTGAAATGAACTATACCAGGAAGTAGTTATCTGGTCGAGTGAGTTCTTTGAAAGTGGTTCAGTCAGGAGCTACCCACCTCTATTTGCACAAATAACTTTGTGTTCCACAAAAGCGAAATGACGGAGATTTGAGTTAATTTTGTGTGAAACTGCAATGAATCATTAAATTAACCATGAATCACAGATGATTTGTTACATGCAAGTTAATGTAACCACCACCATCCTGTGTGAGCCACCAGCTGTTAGGGCAGTTCTCCAAGTTATCTATGCTCGGAGCTTGATTCCCATGGGTACATACTAAAGGGCGATTGAAACCATAACTTCCATCGGTTTCAGGCTCATAAAGTGGCAACTTTTTGATGTTCTTGTTTTGATACAAATTATATTACCATCCTAAAACATCCATAAATGTACAAAAATGGTGTTCTGTTTGTAAGATCACCTTTTCTTTGTTTTATTATTTTCCCCTCAAGACAACCTCATCCATAGTAATAATATCGCTTGGTATCATGCACTTAATGTAACTAATAATCCTCACGCATATTTCAGAGGTTTAGCAAATGAGACCAAAAAGGAAAGACTGAATGATCTCTAATCAGAAGGTAAGAAGTTGGGCAGCGATTCTCTGATTACGTTAAAACCCTTATTATGTGGACAGTATCTACATTATTTGTAGAATTTTATGAAGATATTTAGGTACATGTTTGTAGATCTTGAACAGTTTCAGCTCCTATACATAACGACGACCAGAACAACAATTTGCACAATAATTAATACTGTGATTGATATGAGTAGTAAAATAATTGTATTGTTTCAGAATTTGGACTGAAAGTTACGAAGAAAAAGAAGCCTGCTGCGTTGTATAAGAGTTGACTCCTCGAAATGGTAAACTACCGATCTACTTTCGACGATTGCATTCAACCAAGAATGCCCGATATCTTGAGTTTCAAGTGGACTTTTATTAGCTTCTATTGAGCGTATAGAAAGAAACTAGAAACATTCTCGACTAATAGGGCCCCCAACGTAATAAAAGTAATGAGTAAACTATGTAGGTACCTACCTAGGATCAAAAACCTACAAATTTTCTCATATAGGCCTATTGCAATACGAGTACCTATCTACCTGTAGTAGGTATAAGAGTGAGGGGAGGCGGAATCCCTCAAATTCGGCCCTAGAAGACTGTGAACGACGAACGACAGGATGTCGTATTTTTATTCCTCCTTAGGAGAGACTGGCCAAGGGAGTTAATGTCTTGGGGCTGAGGTTGTATCCCACTGCCCCTCAACTGAGCCCAGGGCGGTAAGGTAATGGGAAGCCTTGAGCAAAATGATCGGAACAACTGCTGATTCTTCTGAGGACAGAATCTGAAAAATTCTGAAAACGGATTTGTATTCTCTAGAGTCCAATGCAAGTGCCTATTAAGCCACTTTTTGAAAATGCTCAAAATTTGAACAAATATATTTTGGAACAGTAGGCAAAAAAATTTGCACACTTTTTAAACCAATTACCCAGAATTCTACGTGGATATTGATGAGAAATCCGTTTTCCGAATTGAAATATCACGCTCCGTTCTCAAATGAGAAGTAGAATATTTAGTGCTGCCACGTGGTTGCGGATTTTGCAACTAAACTCGATGCATTTAGCCTTAAACACTCACCCTGAAATTGCTGCTATTTATCTTGAAACTAATTTATTAATTCATAATTACAGAATCCAGGGGATGAACGTAGCTGTCTCGAAGCACTGGCAGATACAGCCCCGTACGGAGTCAACATCAATACAGCAAACGACTGTTACCAGATATAAACTTGAAAGGTTACCACGGAATAAAATGAATTCTTGTCATTTCACCGTAATTGCATTGAGCATTAGTATTAACTTATTCGAATAATATGTATTGTTAGCCATCAAGATGAGTTAGGATAACAGCGACTCTGTGTTCCAAAATATGAACACTACCTACCTATAATGTCGAATAAACGTGTGCCATTGGAATTTATTCCTTTTTTTCATCCTTTTCGCGCAGAAATTAAATAACTTGGATTTGCGCAAACGGGAAGCCTTGGTGCTATATGATCTATAGAAGATGATCTTTCCCAATTAGGGCAATCATAGGTAGATTGCTATGTGTGGTAACCAAGATTGACATGACGTAACATGTAATGTCGACTAAACTACTATAATAAATAACTCAGTTGCCAAAACAAAAACGAATTAAAAAATTATAGAATAAATAGAACAAAAATGTTAGGTTGATTTTTCCAAACCCCCCCAATTTGGCAATGATGGTACCCATTCCAAAGAGGCTCCAAAAGGGTCAAGGTGGAAGGGTAAATACATCCTATCCAAAATGAGCCATAAGGTCAGTTGTAGCACGTGTGACGTGAGGGAGAGCATTATTATTACGACATCACAATTTGGATGGGATATCCACACACCTCGTAGCACTGATTTAGCCACTTCAGACAACGATTTGTTCATCAAATTGAAGGAGGGAAATATTAAGACGAAGCTGGAGGTAGTCAACTAGGTAGTGGACCAAGGAGGTGGAAGCTTCAAGGAGGGAATTTTGAAGCTCTTAACTAGGAACTCAACATCTAAAAGTAACTGGCGATTACGTTGAAAAATGGTTTATTTAGACCCAATTAACTTCAGTGAATCTCATAGTTTTTAAATAAAGACTTCGATTTTCAAAATAAACAGAACTTATTTTCTAGCAAGGTAAGTATTTACTATATAAAGCCCTTTGGCGTGCAGATACCAAACCAAAACGTTGGTGATTGATCATTACCAGCTACACAGGTACTCGTATTTAAAAATGTTGAGAACTACCAAAATACCTAACTGGTAAGTGTTAGTTAACTAAATGAATAATGAACAGGAAGTATACAGTTGAAGAGCACCTCCATGATTATGTCACTTGAACAATAACTTCCAGGTAGAAAAATAATGGTAGGTACCCAAGTTACGTCAAAACAAAAGCAAGCTTCCAGTGACTGAGTCATTCAAGAACTCAAGTTGAGCTCTAATGACTGTTAAAATTCCCAATAGGTAGCAAGATCAGAAGTAAGAAACAGGAAATATAACCGCTCAGCGCTTTAATGAATGGAAACAGGTAAAAAATCGACACAGGTAGATCAACATGCGAACCTCCACTGCGAATCAAATACAAATCAAATGATGAAGGTAGAGAACAAGGACTACTAGAATCCAAGAACTATGGAGGAGCCGGAAGATAAAAATAAAGGAGAGAAAAGTGAAAAGCAACATGAGATATCGGGTGGAGATGTGCCAGTTGAACAGACGAAGAGCAGAGGTGATGTACCCAAAAAGGCAGATGAAAAGAAGGTTTCCACCAGCGAAGGACACCAGCTTGCAGCCAAGTCCACTAAATCGCCTTTCTCCAACACAAGAAGAAATATGAGATCCTTCCGTCGTGGCTTGAAGAAGTTTTGGGATTTGTGGTCGGGCTTCACGAGAACTTCGGGACCTGTTACAGCTAGTAGGTATTGTTAAGTTTACATTTCATTCAGCTCAAGTCTGCACGTACCTACCAACCAGTACCTAATGATTCACGAGCAGACTATGTATATCATAATGTAGGTCTGTTCCAGTGCCGAGAATAAAACATGTACTTACTAGTACAGTGCGAGAACCGAAGTGGTGGGTTCATGAATTTTTTGGTTTATGAACTGAACTGCTGGAATGCCTGGGCTAGAAACCTTCCTATTAAAGGACTATAACCAAATGCAAGCAACAATAATTTCCAATCGTGTGATAAGACCAGACATGAAAATTTGGGGGAGGTTATACAGATCAGTGAGGTATTCTTCCAGTTTTCAGTGCACAACCCAGACAAGAAGTCCGGACAAGAAGTTCGTGTGCCGGTTCAAGGACTCGGGGAGCGTAGAACAGCACATCAACTTAAACTCGCTGGAACGCTTCACAGCTCGCTAAGGCCTGTGCACAGCGATTGCAATGAATTAATTCATAAACTCAAGCGCGCTGGAATGAACCTTTATTAATACAGACCTCGCACTATTAATGATTCGGTCGGGTGCCTCCATCGATTTCCACCATAACATGGAAATTTGTGTGTGGGGGTGTCATACACATTCCAATAGGGAATACACATGGTTCTGGAATTACTGATTTTCCCCCCTGAATTTGCTTTTAGTGCTGTTTGTTGACGACAATAATCAAACTGGTTCACCGAACTAGCAAACATTTGATTAGTTTCCAAAATTACGTGGAGTGTGGAAATGACGTCATTGTCACGATGTCTTCCTCCTTGTTACAGCATGGCAGAAGACCGCAACTTCTCAGGCAGTAGTATCAATGACACCACTCACGTCTACGTCGTGGATTATATCAAACAAGCTGTATCCATAGAAAAATGCAATGACGTCATCAAAACTTCCACATTTAATTAAAAATTAACGACTAGGTATGTCTCGTCCAAATGAGAAATATGTACCTAACCACATCATCACACTGTCTACTTTTAGATGTAAAAAATAAAAAATAAAAAGTGGTTATTCCCCATTAGCCATCCAGTTGCACAACAGCTGTAGTTTTTTTCACACTCAATAACAATTCCGTTCCAGAGAAGAGAAAAAATCGTCAGACATCAGGGGTCCCTGGCTTTGAAGAGATAGCGTGTATTGAAGTTGACATGCCAGACATTATGATGACAGACAAAGACAAGATTAGAACTTCCTGCAAACAGTGCATGAAGAACCCACCGAAGTTCCCTACAAAAGAACAAGTGAAATCAAAACTTATAGCTGCCGATAAATACTACGGAGTTAATCGTTCGACAAGCAAATCAGGTAATATGATAGAGAAAAGTGGTAGTCTGGAACATGATGCTGATTATTTTGATGAAGACGGCAAGATCATACGCCCAAGTTGGCGGTTCATTCTGGAACGCCCTCTGGTTGAGCAGTACGTTTTGATGACTAACTACATACGGAAAATTTCTGTCTTGTCTGAGCTGGAAGGAACGCAAAACGAGCTGTACATAGATGAAGAAGACACAGGAAGTGACACTGAGTATGAGAAATTTGCTGAGAAACACAAGATCGAGATGCAAAATTTTTTTGATAGTATGAGAGGTCCAGCGAAGAAGGACACAGGAGTGCAAACATCAAACAAGTCAAGTCAGATTTTGGAAGAACCAGCAAGTGAAACGTCTCTGTACCCTGATTCTGGGAGTTCCGAATCAATGCACTCGAATCGAGAGTCATCGGCTATTACAATTATAACTTCTCATGACTTGAGTTCACCGCAACAATCAGATTTTGAGAACAGATTGGGGGTTAGGACACGAGTAAAAAGTGCTGTCAGATGGTGGGAATCAAAGGATCCTCCGCAAACAAGTGAATCGTTTCAAACGTCTTGTGATTCAGTGAGGGAAGTGGCAGGAACAGTTAGCAAAATGTTATCACCTATGCACAATGAACCAGTGGAAGACACTTCAGGGTCAGGCAGTGATGGGAAGTCGATTCCAGTTCATAGCGCAGCAGGAAAGGTAACACTTTTCGAATCAGAAGCACGGAAAAACAATCGAGACCCAGGAGCAAAAATTGAATCAATAGACCGATCGAATCTTGCACAAGATACACCAATGAAACATGAAAAAGCAACAGCAACACAGAAGAAAGTTACATTTTCTCCGGCAGTAGAATACTTCAATTATCCACAGAAGAATAATGCTATATTCTCTCTCCCAAAGCAATTTAACGAGGGTAACAAGGTTGAAAGAAGGCAACCAGTAAGTGAGACATTACAAAGTTTAGAAGAAACTAAAAACTACGTTACAAATAAAACTCCTGTCACGCTGACACCAAACCAAAAGCAAATTGTACTGCAGCTGGGTTCTTCACCTAAAGAAGTTAAGAGAGGATTTTCTGTGGTTCAAAACAATTTATCGAGGGACAGCCCAGGTGTCGCTTCCACACACCTGGAAAGGTTGACAACAGGTGCTATGGTAAATCAAAGGACGATACAGAATATGCCCAAGTCAGTTACCAACAGAAAAATAAGTTCATCAACAGAATATAGACCTTCTCCTGAAATTGTTGATGCGATATCTCCATTGGACTACCGATCATTGCCGGAACCTAAAAGTAATCAGGTGAGTTTAACAAACGAACAGGACAAGGATAGCAAAGAGTCCAGTTCGAATTCCAGCGAAAGAATAGAACTCAAGCCTTCACCAGCAGTGTTCTTCAGGCCAGGGGATGCTAGTGCCATCACCAGTTTAGCTACAGATAAATTCTATCCAGAGGTTCCAGATTTTGATGAAGTCAAAGAGGGAACATCATACAGACAAATGATGGATCGAGGAGGACAGAGAGGTTCACCTGTAAGAGTTGGTGCACAGGAGGGACATAAGCTGAATAGTTCTGCAACGAATCAAGGGTTTGTGAAAGTGGTAATCGTGAGGGGACAGTCTCCCGACGTTGAAAACAAGGCGAACCTAATTACAAAAAATAATCAGCAACCCAAGAAGTACAACATGAACTCAATTGAAATATGTACAAGGAATGAGTCGACCCGCGTTCAACACAGAGTAAGTGACCGAGAATCCTCGAATGGAACAGAAACAGAACTACAGGAAAACTACACTAAAATAGTTGGTCATGTCCAACATCATAGCAATGTCGGTGAAATTATTGCTTCAAGAAATGAGCAAACCTCATTATACAGTAATCTTCTTGAAGATCTGTACACAGTCGCAAATACTCCACTGGACGCGGGCTATAGAAACACGACAGAGCGCCACTCGAATGTTCAACCGAGGGAGCAACATCATGTAGAAGAAAGGGTATCAAGATCAGACCAACAAAGGACTGTTAACCACCATGTTCAACAGAAAGCAAACCTGTCGAGGGGAATCCAGTTTTCGAGTGTTCAAGCAACAAAAGACAGATCTTTACAGGGAACTACTGAATCAGTAAAACTATTGTATGAAGAGGGCCTGTGGAATTCGAAGAGGGAAGCATCACACGGTAAGTAATTTGCACCATTCTGCCAAACAATTTGTTAAATGTGGTTTTTAGATCCATCATGGTGGTGGGGGGAGGGGAATGTAATATTATAATTACTGTTACAGTAATGGCTAATATAAAAAATACTGCGGAGGTATTCGGATTTGATAGATACCAGCTGAGAGAACAAAACACAGAAAGAGTTGTCCAACATTGGAATATGAAAGATAGAAATACAAAGCTAGTCGAAAAATTTAGGGAACCGCTAGGAATGAATTATGATTTATCACTTTGGTCTCCTTTCATTTTTACAGTACATCATCAGGCACCAAGTACTGATGCTCAAGAATATAACATCATGACAACAGATGATATCACAAAAGGACCTCCAAGGGCAAATAACGCTGTAACATCAATTCTGTCTAACAGTCATCAAGTACTTCGAAAAATTCCGGAAGAACATGACTATTCCACAACTCAGATGAGCCTGGTCGACAAGAGACAAAGCGGAGTACAACTCGAGTCACAAGGAAAAGGGTGGGAAAAGGTTAGCTTCGAGGATTTTGGTAGAATCGATGTTCTAAAAATGAGCCAAATTTATTCTTCGAGTTCATCGTTTGTGACACCCTCGGAGGAACGGATGAATTTTGGGTTGCATAAAGTCGAAGCAACGGTATTTCAACCGATGGTGGTAGAAGACATAACACCTGAAGTCACGATGATGCCATCAAAAACCGAAACATGCGTTTCCTCAGACAGAATTACTCCACTGAATAGCAATACTGAAGAAATGGAGGAACGAGTAGCAAATAAGGTCCTCTTTCAGGAACAAAAAAGAGAAGCACATGAAATTAAATATCAAACACTGACACAAATTCAATATCCTACACAGTTTGAAATTTTGATACCCTGTTACTCTTTGGGGGGTAATGTACGGTATGCGACGCAGAAGGAGGTGGATATCAGAACTGACAAGGCGACTATTACAGATCCACAGATTGATAGCATAAAAGATCATGATGGAGTAATAGAATCAAATATACAGTTAGTGCTTCAAAAAGTCCATGAAACAATAATTAGTCGGCAAACCAGTGGAAGTGGCAATGGAGGTAAAAATGAAGACGCAGAGAGTGCCCAAAAGCAGTGGCTAATGGACGTCATACCAATGGTGACGAGCACCAAATCGTCAGCAACACGTCAATACTCAGCGAATCCCAACACTCACAGTGGGGGTGGCCCGAGTGCAACTCCGAACACAACAGAAGTCAAGCCGGTATTCAAGTTCTTGAAGAGACAACAAGAAATGGAGAAAAATAACGAATTCTGAAAGAAATTACCTACTCTTCTTGTTTTTGGGTTTTTCTAGAAGACACAGGCTTGTTTCTCACATGTGAGGCTTTTACACATCATGGCATAGGTACAATGCTACATTGTACAGTATTTCTATAACACATATGTGAGGTACAGGGGTTGGAATGACCGAATTAAAAACATGAAAACCTCATAGGTGTGTAAAACAAAGCTAACAGAGAGTATGGTGTGATGATAAGTTTGTGATGTACAAGGAAGACTTTAAAAAACGCTTCAAATCCCTGCAGAACGGTTTATTATTTTGTACAGAATACCCTTCTGTTACAGATCACAGCTCTCTGTATAGATAACCCGTCTATATAATAGTATATGTACTAGCCTATACATATTATGTGAATCGCAGATCCTCTGTAGGTTAGTACCTAACCCCGTATTCGTTACTAGGTAGGTACCTAGCTAAATGACGAGTTAAATGTTGCTAAAATAATACTGTCGATGACAAACAGTAACTAAAACGGCTTAAAGAACCGCAAATAATGAAGTTCTGAAGGAAAATTGTTGATGTGGAGTGAAATAGATGCCCCTTCTGCGTAGATCACTGTTTTCTGTGGTCAATACCTATAATTATAATGAACCGTTGTGTAATAACTTGCCCATCAATAATACTTCAACGGTTGCTCAAGTTGCAAAAGTACCGATCAACAAAATCCAGCCCCTTCTTGGTAGATGAACCATTGTGTAATAATTTGCCGGTGTGTAATAATTATTTACCATTGTGCAATAATTTACAGATCAATAATACTTCAACGTTTGTTCAAGTTTCACAAGTACCTACCAACAAAATCCAATAGTCCATCACTTATCAAATGACATATCACAGAAAAACCAACTGGACTTCATACAGCCATCCTTGATTATAATCAGGTGCTCCCTAGCGATGATATCCGGGCCGAATTTATACCGTTTGATTCACGATCGCGTTGACGTAGCTCTTTGGTGCACATGAACGGCTGGACGTACAATGCTCCGGGTGGTCTCAAACAATTGTTTAGCTCAAGACAAATTTAATACGTAAAAAAACCATACCCTTCTATCGAAAATTTTCGAGATACGGCGTTCTGAAAATTGCAACCCCTATTTTGAACCCCTTAGAGATGACTGACAGTAACGCCGAGCTTTCAAGGACCAACTAGACCCCGAACGGAACCTATAACCCGAATTTCATCAATTTTGTTTCATGGTAACTAAGAAAAGTGGCTAGTACGGCCTACGGCGGACAGACAGAAATTTTTATTGCGTTTTCGGATTCTACATACCTTGAAACGTAAACCATCAAATTTTGAGGGGGGGAGGGGGTGGTTAGAATTTTTTGTTTTCATGCTCGATTCCAATGGTTCATTATTGAAAACAATAAACCAAAATTAACAACCAAAATAAAATGCTACCTACCAAAGGCTGGACATTATAATTTGAATAAAAACAGTTATACCAACTGGTATAATATAGGACGGAGAAAAATCAGAAACAATCCCTATCAAAGAGAAACGAACAGAATAATAACCTACTTTAGTAGGACGCATCCACAATGTAGCAATGATTGTTAAGAGTTATACATTTTCACCCCATTGAATCAAGCGTTTCCTTGTTCAACACAAAGAAACCATGGTAACTATGGTAGCTATTTGACACAATCTTGGTAGCTCGTAAAAAATAACCTAGACAGATCTCAACTTGAAGATGGCAAGCAGCGAAAAACCTAATAAGCAAGCCGAGAAAAGAGTGGGTGCTAGAATGTCTGGAATCAAGAATATGTGGAGACAAATGTTTTCTACAAAGAAAGGTAAGATGTAGAAATTAATGTCAGTTGCTAGAGCTTAGTACAATCAAGGGGCTTGTCTACAAACTACTACAAACACTAAAATTCGAAGATGCTCAAACATCATGTGGATAGAATGTAGGCGAATGTGTAGTTAGAACAATGCTGTTCTCCTTAACAACAAAAACTTGGTTTGTTCGTTAAAGATAAAACTAAGGATAAACCACAAGATCACGCTCGTCTTCCTCAAGAGCCTCCTATCGAAATTTCTCCAGCCGTGAATAACATTGAAGACATCATGGAGAAGGACACGGATCGTATCAGAACATCGTGCAAATCGTGTTTGCAAGACGTGCCTGACTTTCCATCGAAGGAAGAGGTGAGGAAAAGGATCGAAGATGCTCACAAGTATTATGGCATCAAGTGCGTGTACAACTACTATGACGCTATCGGAAAATCCGATAAGAAGAAAGAGCCGCTACCAAGTTGGTACTACATACTGGAGCGTCCATTAGTAGAGCAGTACGTCCTAATGAATAATTACATAAGAAAACTATCAGTGTTGGCGTCTTTGAAAAATCAAACAGGTGGTGGTGAACCTGATGAAAAGGAGGACGAAGAGGAGGTTTCTTCAATTTCGAGCCAATCAGATTACTCAGACTTCCCAAGCGATTCTAAATTGATAGGGATATATAAGAAAAACAAGCGTGAGCAGAATGATACAGAACAATACGGAGTAAATATGGTCACAGAGGATAAAATCGGTGACACAAGGCCAAGTAAGAAATATGAAGTTTCTACGATCACAAGCAAAGACTATGATATCGTTATTAGGGGTCCTAAGAACTTTTTTGAAGTGGATAATTCCAATGTAGATGAAGCGACAGCAGAAACTGCACAGATAGAAAGTGCACAAGATGTGTCATCAGAAGACCAACTTGATTTGATGAGGGAGACTGCCCTAAGCTCAGGAGACCATCTTCCTGATATGAAAGATTTCGATTTGTCGTACAACTTGAGTGAATGTGCAGCGACTCCACCACTACCAGGCCAATCGTATTATCATTGGAGAGGGAACTCCTGCCCTACGAAAACACCTTTGCTGAATACGGACACCCGGCCAGATCGTCGACGAGGCCCGAGTTCGTCGATGGATTTTTGGTCATTTCGGAATTTCTCGTTGTCACCCGAGTACGTACAGATGTGTGACGACTGTGGAAATCCTCCCAAAGCCCAGAATTTGGTTAAGAACACGTTGGAATATAAAGACAACACTGATACACTTACAGACACAAGCCATAAGGGATCCCACGACAGAAATATCAAAAACGACAAGGATGGTTCACACCCAGAAACGTCGAGCAACAATATTGAAGAGCATGTAGAGTACAGTGTTCCACATATTCATTCAGATGAGAGTGAAATGAGAGGGGAAACGGCTTCATCCAGCTGCACATCTATAGCATCAGTTGATACTAAGATTCCAGCAAATGAAGACCTTAGAAAAGAGAACTGAACAGGTCTACCAGTGGATACAGGTGGGGAAAACTCCATGCAAAAACATGACAAATCATGCCCATCACAGGACTAAATTTTTGATGATATCAGGTGGGTACAAAATAAATAATTTAAAATCTTTGTTCTATTAAGGATAAATAAAGTGTTAAATAGATAAAATAACTATGTACATCGAAATAATATATGAGCACACTAAACATACGTGGCGTAAGAAGTTCAACAATCAATTGCATAATGGATATCGTCCATGCTAATATTGAGCGATATTTTTCTGTTGATATCTTTACGTCCTTTTTCTGCAAAGATCAAACCCGACTCGGACAGATTCGTGCAAATCGTCAAAATGTCAGTTACAGCCGGCTCCCGTTTACCTGTAACACAAATTTAGTATGTGTTATAGGTATTTAATGAGATCCGAACTTGACACGCTACTTTTCATATAGGAAAGGAAATAATAAAACAAATTAAAGTTCGAGGTCGACTCCAAACTTTCATGTTATCCAGTGATAAATATATTAACGTTATTAATTAAATAATTATATTACTAACCTTCAAGTGCACAAATCGAGATCAATTGTGGATGTATGAAAGCCACTGTCGTCTCTTCAACGCCAGTCCTTAGAACTTCGTCTCGTACTGCTCTAAGCACTAGCTTAGCCATGAGGCTGCAGTTTCTAGAAACGTTTTTTGTTAACAGCAGGTCAAAGTAAGGTTTTATGAGGTCATCCTCTAAATTAAATTCGGGACCAGCATTATAAGAATGTTAAGGTAGTCTTTCAGGTTTACGATGCAAGATTAGAAGGGGTAGGGAGAGAAGCTTGTCTGATTACTGGCAATGGTCTAACAAAAACAACAAATTCAAGTGAACTAACTTGATGGCTTGAACGCGACTTCCAGCGAAAATCTGTGACAACACTTTTTGAATATCGAGAACAGACACCGAGGAACGGCCTTCCAGTTCGAGTATTTCGGTTGACCTCCGGCAGATATCAAGTGCCCTTCTAGCATCTCCTGAAACGGCTGCTACTTTCCTGACAGAACAATAGAATCATCAGTACAG
The DNA here is from genome assembly GCA_954871275.1 of Leptopterna dolabrata. NCBI lineage: Eukaryota > Metazoa > Arthropoda > Insecta > Hemiptera > Miridae > Leptopterna > Leptopterna dolabrata. The sequence continues at coordinate 8,015,304 of OX940983.1, read as the reverse complement.
AAACCTAGAACTTGTATAAACCTCTTATTGTAGGTATAAATATAGCAAAGGACTCTTGTTACCTTGCAACCAGCTGAACTGCATCTGCGTGAAAAGCTTTGCAGCCGTCCAATCTATTGAGCACGATTTCTTCCAACTGCTGGTATGTGTATGGTTGGAATACTAACCTGGTTAGACCCTGCGATTGAATAAACGTGGTTAATAATAGGCCTAACTCGCCAGTTTATATCAAGGTCCAAGAAATTCATAGTATGATAAATATAAGAGAGACTGGAAAATTAATTTCAAAAGTCTCAGTAGAGCCACTGCAGGAAGGCACTTGGAATTTTGTTTTTAATTGTGCAGGAGACAAATTAGGTTCGTTCCAGCCACGCTGAGTGCATGAAGAAGTTACGTGCAGAAACAACGTGCAGGGCAGATGGTCGAGATGACACGTTCCAACCGTTTTGAGTTCATGAACTCAGTTCAGTGAACTGTGTTCCAACCGCGACAGTTCATGAACTCTAGTTCGGCGGGTTCATGAGCTCAACTGAACCCAACGAGAAGCGAGTTCACCTCCAGGTAACATCGGCGTAACCCTCCCAAAACCATAACCTGCTTCATTTTTCCCGACATTGTTTGACAGACGTTTGGGCAGTATTTGGGGGTTTTCTCTTCTTTGGCGTGCCCCTTTCGGTGTCTCTTCACTTTTGGACGTCCCAGCCGTTGGTTTTATGAACTCAGGACCTACTTCAACCCCGTCAAACTCGGTCGGTGAACTCATCCCAACCCGAGTTCGTGAACCCTGTGCGGCTGGAACGAACCAAATGTAAAACGAAAGTTTTAAAAGCACGTTCCTATGGCATAATACAGTCACTTTGCGAAGTATGAAGAGGGATTTAGTTCATAGGCTGTTGGTCAAGTGACAGCTGATTTTCCCCACTTTGCGGCTTTATTCACCTTCCTTCAATGGACAGACTACCTATATTATAATAATCGATAATAAACAGTAGCATACACTGGTAACACTAAAAAACTAGCAGAACCCACCATGGAAAGCAGAATAAAGCAATGTCATATGCTACAAGGCAGGTAGAAATACAGGTAGTCTGACTGGTTGAAAAGGTGGCCAATTACTAGGAGCCTGAGCCCAACAGGGTTGATTCCCCTTACACTTGTATGTGCAAATGAGGAGGTTTTTGAGTGTACATATCCACCTGCAAATTGGGGACTACTTATTAAACCAAGAAATAAGGGGCAAATCCGACTTCAATGGGGTATACCTAATCGACGACTGAAAGTAGGGCGTCAGAGCAAAACCAGTTCGGGCCGAAACCAACCTTCTCCAATCAGAGCCGCTCGACAAGGTTAGAATATTGAGGTTATACTTTTTTTTACACATCTGACCACTGCAACTGATAATTGAACGTACCTACTAAGTTTTTGTAGTGCATAGAAGTTTGACGTTACAGAAACGTTTCTGTCCACGGCCTTTTTGGTTAATTATTCTGAACCAACATACCTACGTATTCGTTCAGCAAAAAAATTTTATAACACCCCCTCAAAATTGTTTCTTTTACTTTTCAAGGTGCGCAGATTCGGAAAACGCAATGTCCGTCCGCGTATCATGCATAACTAGGTACTTCAATTTTCGTCTAAAAAAAAGTCGTTCTTTCGCACGCAGGCTCCATTTGGGCCCTTGCTGTGTCCCGAAACTTTGTAGCCCTATCGGAGTATAGCCAGGGGTGTAATGAGTGAAAAATGGGTGTAAAATAGGGTTTTTTGGTGTTTTAGTAAAATGAGCTTTTGAGGTATCTTTTCCCTTTTTTTAGTGCCAGAAGACCGACTATGAAGTCGATTTTGACCAGAGTAAAGAACTGAGGTTGTAACGTAGGTTCAACTCCCAAAATTCACTTTTTATGAGCTAAAAACCTGGGAAATTGTATGAAATCACCATCAATTTGTATAATCACACCAGAAGAGGCGCCAACAGGCACTGTTAATGATCAAAGATGATTTGGGGGGGGGGGGGGGGGGGGAAGGGAAAGGAGCGTAATTCGTGTTTGTGGGAACCAAAATAGGTGAAAACCATCAAAAATAGCTGTTTAAATTATTTCACATGAAAGAAACAATAAATCAACAGCCAACACTTCTGTAGGGTGTCCAGTAGAATTCTAAAAACCCATGTGACAAGGACTTTGCAGTGTTTTTCATATTTGGAGGAGCGGGTCAGAGCAGTATTTGAGTTCAAAACAAGAAAAAAAGTTTTAAATTTTGAATTTCTGGATGACATCAGAGACAGAATTCATGACAGGAGGTTATGTGAATGGGTGGAACAAAACCGACTTTATTCGGTTTGTGCAAAACCGACTTTATTTTAGGAATGCTGGTGCAGAACCGACTTTATCAGTACTAAATTATTGTTGAAGGAGTATAATAAAAAATGAGTCATTTTTCGATTTACTTCCCCTACAGAGGAAAAACGCTGTAAATCCCTGCACAACGGTTTATTATTTTGTACAGAATACCCTTCTGTTACAGATCACAGCTCTCTGTATAGGTAACCCGTCTATATAATAATAATATGTACTACTCTAATTATGTGAATCGCAGACCCTCCGTAGATTAGTACCTAACCCCGTACTCGTTACTAGGTTCCTACCTAAATCACGAGTTAAATGTTGCTGAAGTAATACAGCCGATGACAAACAGTAACTAAAACGGCAAAAAGAAACGCAAATAAGTAATGAAGTTCTGAAGGAAAATTGTTGATGTGGAGTGACCCCTTCTGCGTAGATCACTGTTTTCTGTGGTCAATACCTATAATGAACCGTTGTGTAATAACTTGCCCATCAATATTACTTCAACGGTTGTTCAAGTTGCAAAAGTACCGATCAACAAAATCCAGCTACTTCTTGGTAGATGAACCGTTGTGTAATAATTTACCCATCAATAATACTTCAACGTTTGTTCAGGTTTCACAAGTACCAACCAACAAAATCCAATAGTCCATCACTTATCAAATGAAATAATATCACAGAACAACCAATTCGACTTCATACAGCCATCCTTGATTATAATCAGGTGCTCCCTAGCGATGATATCCCGGCCGGATTTATACCGTTTGATTCACGATCGTGTCAACGAAGCTTTTTGGTGCACACAAACGGCTGGTCGTACAATGCTCCGGGTGGTCTCAAAAAATTGTTTAGCTCAACACAAAATTTAATAACGTAAAAAAAACCACACCCTTCTATCGAAAGTTTTCGAGCTACGGCGTTCTGAAAATTTCAACCCATTAGAGATGACTGACAGCAACGCTGAGCTTCGAGGACCAACTAGACCCCGAACGGAACCTATAACCCGAATTTCATCAATTTTGTTTCATGGTAACTAAGAAAAGTGGCGGCGTACGGCGAACAGACAGAAATATTTTTATTGCATTTCGGATTCCACATACTTACCTTGAAACGTAAAACATCAAATTTTGAATGGGGGGGGGGGGGGGGGGGGTTAGAATCTTTTTTTTTCATGCTCGATTCCAATGGTTCATTATTGAAAATAATAAACCAAAATCTACTCACCTACTGCAAATTATGTTAATTTAGAAAAAAATCAGTCCTGTAGCTTTAAAACTTAACTTGAAAAAGTTTTTCGTTTTTCCCAACATCCTTATTAGCGTGAGAGTCTCTTTTGCACCGGAAACAGATACTCATAAACCCTAATTCATTATTCTCTAGTGGTTTTCTCAAGATATCAAGTTTCAACTAACCATTCGACTTGTAACTTTGCCTTTTAGAGTTCGTTCTGGAAGGTCCATCGTATTTGCAATCGCCAATACAATAAATTTGGAATATCTCTTTGTCGTCCAGTCCAAGATGTTATAAATCACATCCTGTCTTCGATTACACAAGTAATCAAGCTGTAAAAATATGCGTTTCAAACTTCACTGACGTCAATAGAAAAATACCATCAATGAGGTAACAGGCCCTCATCACTCAAATTAAATTATTGATGCAACTCAAGACTCTTATTATGGAAAATCAGAAAGATAACAAGAGTAAATGTAGAAGTGAGTGGAGCAAAAATTTAGCAAATATAATAGGTATTGAACAGGTAACACACCTCATCGACCAATAGTACGGTACACCTTTTTGGTTTACCAAGGAACTTTGTTTCCAGGTGTTTCAACGCTTGATCTGGATTCACTTTATTTTTACTGAGGATATGCCAAATTCTGACATAAGCTTGTCGAGGCTCAGTCATCCTTAGTCCGTTCACTTCAACAAACTGAAATCACAATGAAAATCAAGTGGGAGGAGATTTAAGAGTCTGTGGACGCCAATACAGAATTGGCCAGACCTAGAAAGCAGCACCGAATGCTGGAATGGCGACTTGAACTAGTACAAGTATACAAAATTCCCATTTTGCAAAGGTCGTGGTGTAAACTGCATGACAGATGCCGTCAAGACAACATTTTTACTGTCACACAGTACTGTCACACTATCAGTCTGACGTGATAGTCCACAGCAGATGTTGCGACAGTGATAACTACTGTCACATTAACTGCCACATGAATACGCCTCAACAGTGAACCCTCGCAATTTGCATGCAGCAACCAATTCCATATCCGCCATTATTCCAGATGACTGTCACCAGGATAACTGATGACACTGCTGCACTGCCACACTGCCGTGACAGTACGACCGCGACAGAAAACTGCCACAAAGTAAACGAGGCTCAACGCTAGACATAAATAAAACTTCATTTTATTTATATCTTCTACACAGCCGACATACTCACATCAAACTGAGTGATTTCATGATCTTCTGCCATTTTCTGTAGGGTTCTTACCACAGTGTGTACTGTCGCAGTTTTCCCTGTACCAGGAACTCCACTAATGTACATGCAACTGAACAAGATTTATTATTAGATAGGTACCTATATATATTACTAAAACGTATAATAAGGATTTATTTGCATGACTTACCCTCCCGTACCGTCCTGTATCTTTCGAGAAATGAATGACTTGATGTCATTGAACTCTTTCTCTCGGCAGGGTAAGCTAGTTGGGAGCGTGGAAACTTGGAGCTGAGCTCTGATGACAATAGAAAAATCATTAGATTTTACATGGATCCAATAATAATCCATGAGTGCCTGGTATAACCAAACCAAAATAATAGAAGGACACAAGTTATTCTCACCTGGCAATTCCAAGAGCAGAGGACGGCGTGGCAGGCGCTCGCCCTTCTCGATCAGCTACGACAGGAGAAAGAAACCCGTGGCCAACTTTCTGAGTGCAGAAATGTTTCATTAACACAATGAATAATATCCACAATAATCATCATAATGTACGTAATAGAAATAATATGCATACTCGACTAGATAACGGGGTTACTGGTGTCATGTCCAATTTCTTCTTAGCAGATTTAGGGGTTTTGCATGGAGTGACTAGCTCGTCATCAGATTCATCTTCACCAAGCAAAGGCGGTAACGAGGAACGGGGTGTATTTGCCAGAAGAACTTTCTGCCATAATGATGGGGTGGAAGGGGACATGCTAACTAAAAAAAAAGGAAGTTTCGCAAGACCAAACGTCAATATTACAACAGTCTTCAATATGTAAACTACCTATGAGATGAAAATTAAAATGAAACATACTTCTGGCTGAACGCCTTGGAGTCAAATTTACACTACTTCGAGCCCCTGGAACGCTAGGTGTGTATCTTTCGGTCTTCTTTAGCTGATCCCTGTGTCTTAGACATCTAGCTGGACTCTCTTTTGGAGACTTGATTGGGGATATGTTGGCCTTGGACTAAGAAAGACGAGAAACATTGGATTAGTGATGCTCTATGATTCTATCACAAATTATTATCCCATGTATCCTTTCAGAGAAAACAGAACAGTTGGACAAAAAGAACAAATAGAAGGGCTTCAGTTTGTGTGTGTGTGTGGGTACCTTTCTTGCTCTAGGGGTTCTGGGTGGTAGTGCTGGTTCATCCTCATCTTCGCTAGCAGTAACTGTCTGTAACAATAGTACATGCTGTTAGCACAATTCCATACACCCTTCAAGAGAAAACAGAACAGTTAGACAAAAAGAACAAATAGAAGGGCTTCAGTTTGTGTGTGTGGGGTACCTTTCTTGCTCTAGAGGTTCTGGGTGGTTGCGCTGGTTCATCCTCATCTTCGCTAGGAGTAACTGTCTGTAACAATAGTACATATATGCCATTAGCACAATCCCATACATCCTATAGGATAAAATAGAATAGTTGGACAAAAAGTTACAAACAGCAAGGAGAATAGAAAAGGGATTATAAGCCCTTATAAGCTATGGAGTGAATTTCTTCTCACAGAGCTACTAAAATGGACAGATTCTTGGACAGAACCCAGGTAAAAAATATTTTCATGAAAATTCCTGTTTGACCTGTATAGAGATCTTGGGATTCTGCCCTTAGGTTTTCCTCATCATCGCTGCCTTGTCAATGAATTTTAGACCATTACATACAATCATATTATGCATCACCTGAGCTTTCTCTACAACTCACTTCACCATATGAATTAACTCATGAACTGATACATTTGCTTACTACCCCGAAATTTCTTTTCGTCAAAAGACCTTGAATTGATTCCACTCTTACTTTTCTAGCTCTGGATTTCCTTGATGGTCTGGCTGGCTCGTCTTCTTCTTCACTGAGATCTTTCCTCTGTAACAACAAGCGAAAAAGAAGTAGGTATATTATAACCTGTTTGGAAATATCTAACTCCACTGGCTACCTGTTCAGAGTTTTCTAACCTGAGAAGGTTTAGCAGGTGATTTAGAAGGTGTAGCTCCTTTGCTTGGAGTCATGCTTGAAGAGGCTTCTGCGTCTTTTCCAGGAGTTATCCCTTTGATGGGGGTCATATCCGCTCTCGAAAGTGCAACAGCGCTCTTCAGAGCTTCAATTTTCGAGGGAGTTTTCTTTGGCGTTCTTTTATTTTGTCTGGCGCTACCCAACTCAGAGTGCTGTAATATGTAAGCATAATTTTTTGTACATTACCATCAATTCTACAGGAAAAAAGCTTTATTGAAGAGTGAATGAGAAGATATGACTGCTATAATGTTGAGTTGGCCAAAACGAAATCTCAATTCAATACTTGCTCAACACCCAAGTGTAGCCCACCATGCAGCTATGGATACATGCACCAGACAGATTACCAGTGGATTTCGCAGGTACTTCTCGTTTCTCGTCACTTTTGTGACTGACACACAACCGCCTGGCCAAAATTACTTTGCACAGCAGACCGGACACTGCCCTATCACCACACAGGCGCAAGTGACCCACCGCCCAAGTTCACACTTAAATTGAACACGCTCACAGAGGGCAGGAGGATTTCCCTTCTCTACCTACCTAACCTACCACCCATTAGGACTGCAGCCACATGTAGACTTTTACAATAACCATAGCCACAGGGTTAGTATTGATGGGTGTTGAACGACCAGACGCCAAACTTGCCTTAAGTATAGGCAGGTGAGAATACAAACAAACTTAGAAGTATATCCAATCAGGATTATGATTGAAATAAATCGGTGACAAGTTTGAATAACAATACCTACTTACCTTGCTGGCACTGGTTGGTAGCCCCGGAAGTGCACTAACTGATAATTTATCTAAAGCCACAAATACGCGGGACAGCTGAAAATCCAAAAGCTAACAATAAAACTTGATCACAGACATGCAAAATGTCAATAATGACAGAAGAGCAATTGGAAGAAGACACTGTCAATTTAACGCTGTGTCACAGAACACTTCAGCAGACTTTACCTTGCTTTCAAAGCTTTTTTCCGGGGTTCTAGAGATCAGGTTTTCTTTGTTCTGAAATTTAAAAAAGTAAACAATAATTTCAACGTATTATGTGTTGGAAAGACGACAAATGTAAGTCTAACTGTTCTATGTATGTCTATCTGCAAGTCCTTGCCACATGGGTTTATTATTCTATTGGATATACCTACAGAAATGTTGGATGCTCATATATTGTTTCTCAAAAACACGAATTAGGCTCTTGTTTTTTAAACAAATTATCTTTGATCATTGATAGTGCGATTCAATTGTCTCGATTGTCTTCACCTGTTGGTATTACTTCTAGTGTTATTATACAAATTTATGGAGATTTCAAACAATTTTCCAGGTTTTTGACCCGTAAAAAATGAATTTAGGGAGCTGAACCTTCGTTTCAACCTCAATTCTTGACTCTTTGGTCAAAATAAATTTCATATTCGGTCTTCTCGCCCTACAAAACATGTAAAACGATACATCACAAGCTCATGTTCACTAAAACCTCAAAACAAACCCTCGAAAACCCCTATTTTTACACCCATTTTCCCCCATAACGCCCCTGGGTTATTCCGATCGGGCTGCCGAGCTTCGGAGCACAACTAGGACCCTGTGCATGTGTTACCAAATGAGGACCCAAACTGAGTGCGGAAGAACGTCTATTTTAGACCAAAATTAACGTAAGTTTTCCAATCTTTGGTCAAAACTGACTTCATATTCGGTCTCCTGGTTATCCTGGTTATTAAAACGACGGCTCACAATTTCGTGTTACTAAAACACCAAAAAAAAAAAAAAACCATTTTTACCCCCAATTTTTCGCCCGTAACACCCTTGGGTATATTCCGATCGGGCTGCAAAGTTTTGGGACACAACTAGGGCCCAAATGGAGCCTGTATGCGAAAGAACGAATTTTTTAGACCGAAAATAAAGCAGATATGCATGATACGGCGGACGGCGGACAGACACATCCATGCACTTGCATTTGCAAATATTGCTGATTTGTAACAGGTGGTACAGGCGCTTGGCAAATAACGATATCGTAAAATTCTGTTAAGAAACTCACGTTTTGAAGAACGGCAGAACTCAGTGGCAGAGTCATTACCACGGTTTCGTCCGGGTCAGATCTCTGAAAAGAAACACCAGTTTCACAACCAACGTACACTGCTGTGCTATTTATCTAACCCTAGTGCTGGTGTTGGAATGGTCGGGGGAGGGGGGGGGGGCTTTTGCCATTCTTGTAACGCTACTTCTACTCAACTAAATTGTATATCAATATTATGCTTCGTTATTTATGCTATATTCAACTAACTTTAGGATGAACTACTGATGAACGTTTGGAAATTGAGCATGAAAAAAGTTTAACAGTCCACCTCAAAATTTGATGGTTTGCGTTTCAGGGTAAGTAACAATCCAAAAATGGAATAAAAACAATTACTGTCCATCTGCCGTAGATTGCCCCTTTCCTTAGTTTTCCTGTACTAAAATTAATGAAATTTGGTTTATAGGTCCCATTCCGCAAAACATGGCGTTAATGTCAGTCAACTGAACGATGACTGGTAGAATTTTTCAAAACAGGGTATAGCTCGAAAACACGGGTAAGAATCATACAGGTAGTAGGTATACATAACGCCAGCCCAGATATCACTGCTAGGAAACAGCTGACTATAATCACTCTTGGCTGAAAGAAATCGAGTTTACTGTTCCGCGATGTGTCAATTGAAGAAAGAAGGTTATTTTGGATTTTGTTGATGGGTAATTTTTGTTACCTTACTTGCTTAGGTAGGTACAAGCCAAACGAATTCAATTAGGTGGCAATTTGGGAGTATATCGAGGGTCCTACTCAGGTTCAGCTACCACCAGAATGTCAAAAACGTTGCGAAGTCATGTCAGATGGGTTTACTATTCTATTGAACGTACCTACAGAAATGCTGGAAATACGTTTATTGTTTCTTTCATGTGCAATAATTTAAATAGCTACTGTTGATGGTTTCCACCAATTTTGGCCCCCAAAACATGAAATACGCTCCTATTTCTGACAAATTATCTTTGATCATTGATATTGTCATTTAATTGTCTTGATTCACCTGTTGAAACTACTTCTAGTGTTATTATACAATTCACGGTAATTTCAGGTTGTTGACTCATAAAAACGAATTTTGGAAGCTGAACCTTCCAAAAGCTTTCGTTATAACCTCAATTAATTCTCAATCTTTGGTCAAAATCAACTTCGTATTCGGTCTTCTCGCCCTAGAAAACATGGAAAAACAATACCTCACAAGCTCATGTTCGCTGAAACCTCAAAAAAAAAAAAAAAATCTAAAAAACCTACTTTTACCCCGATTTTTCACCCGTAACACCCCTCGGTGTATTTTGATCAGGCTCCCGAGCTTCGGAGCACAACCAGGAGCCAAATGTGTTCCCAAATGGGGACCCAAACTGTGTGCGGAGGAACGACGATTTTAGACCAAATTTTAACGTAAATTTAAGGTTGAAACTTCGTTAGAACCTCAATTTTCCATTCTTCGGTCAAAACTGACTTCATATTCGGTCTCCTCGTCCTAAAAAAAACATGGAAAACGATACCTCACAAGCTCACGTTAATAAAACACCAAAAAAACCATTTTTCGCCCATAACATCTCTGGGTATATTCCGATCGGGCTGACAAATTTCGGGACACAACTAGGGCCCAAATGGAGCCTGTGTGCGAAAGAACGAATTTTTTAGAGCCAAAATGATGCCGGTATACGTGATACGGCGGATGGACATAACATTTTTGGAATCTACGCACCTTGAAACGTAAAATAAAAAATTTTGAGGGGGTGTTATAAAATTGTTTGCTGAGCCATTACATAGGTGTATTATTCACCAGCAGGTTGCAGGAAGTGGTAGCGGTGAAAAAGCGGTGGGAAAAATGCATATTGACGCAACAACTGCCGAATGATAGAGAGCTTATACTTCGACTGTGGTGGCATCTACTCGATTTGGGGCTCTCCTGGGGAAGTATATTGTAACAAACAACGCTGATAAAGATGATAACGAGTGGCACTGTGTATTTTCTATCGCAGTTCAACAATCACTGCATTTTCAACCTAACAACATAACAATCAACCATCTACTCAACAACACATGTGGGGTTGGAAGCCCCCACAATACCCCCCTCCTTCTCCTTCTTCTTCTTTGGGCCTCACATCGGCTCTGGCCAAACGGTTAGCGTGCAGTCGCCGTCTCGTCCTCCCCAGTTTCACGTCAAAGAGCACGTCGTTAATCCGTCGCTCGACCACCCATGGCCCAGTCCACAGTGGTTGGAGCTTTGGACAGAGCCCCTTTTTCCTCTTTGGGTCAAAGACCCATACCCAATCGCCTTCCTGGAAGGGTGGTTTCCGCGCTCGCCGATCGTGGATCTCCTTCTGTGTGCGCATTTTCCAGTGAGTTTCGTCCCGCGCAAACTGACGTAGCCCCTCCAGGTTCTGGCGGAGGTCAATGACGTAGGAGGTACTAGCCACACAGGGTTTAACAGGTGGTCGCACCAACGATTCTGGGAGGCGTAGATCACGTCCATAAATAAGCTGAGCTGGAGAAAAGGCAGTAGTGTGATGGGGCGTGGCTCTGTACGCCAACAGAAACAGAGGCACCTTAGTGTCCCAATCGTCCTGGCTCTTGCTAACAAAGATGGCCAAATGCTTGGTAAGGGATCGGTTCATCCTTTCCACCAGACCTGCAGACTGGGGGTGGAGAGATGTCGTTCGAGTGCGGTGGGTGCCTAAAAGAGTCAGTACTTCAGCAAATAATGTTGACTCAAAGTTGCGGCCCTGGTCAGTGTGGATCTCTAACGGAGCTCCCACTCGACAGAAGATGTTCTCCACCAGGGCTGCCGCAACAGTGTGAGCCTCGTGGTTTGGAACGGGTATTGCTTCTGGCCACTTTGAAAAATAATCAACCGCCACCACGATGAACCTGTTCCCTCGTGTGGTGACTGGAAATGGCCCCAAAATGTCAACGCCTACTCTGTCAAAAGGCTCTCCAACAGCCATCTGTTGTAGTGGTGCAGGTCGAATTTTCCCAGGACCCTTGAACTGCCGGCACTCACTGCACGTTCGGCACCATGACTTATGTCTGAGGTCATTCCTGGCCAGAAATACCTTTGACGAACCTGAGCCAGGGTCTTCCAAAACCCAAAATGGCCAGCCGTTGGAGCATCATGGCACCCTTGCAGGACTTCCTTGACCATTCCCTGGGGGACAACCCATTGAAGGCTCTCCTGTCCTCTCTTACCTAGCCATCGATGGTAAAGTGTTCCATTTTGAACTTCCAGAAGTTCCCAGCGGCTTACCAACTGTCGCAAGCGGAGGTCACCCGATGCCAACGTTTCTGGTCCTGGCCTGGTTCCTTCGTTCCTCCACTTCACTACTTGCTGGATGATCTTGTCCTCATCTTGGCGTCCTTCGTTGCTGATGGTCGTCAAAGCGTTGCTGCGCGCTTCTTGATCTTCTCGGCGCTGGCAGTGGTTGCACCCTTCCCCACATGGCCGCCGTGACAACCCATCCGCATTCCCATGGAGCTTACCCTTCCGATGCACAATAGTGAAATCATATGACTGAAGTGTTTCCATCCATCGGGCTAGCTGTCCCTCAGGTTTCTTGAACGATGTTAGCCAGGTCAGGGCAGAATGATCGGTTCTAAGAAGAAAATGCCTGCCATACAGGTATTGGTGGAAGTAGTCAATTGCCCGGACAACTGCAAGTAGTTCCCTGCGCGTGGCGCAGTAGTTCCTCTCGGGGCGTTTCAGCGTGTGACTGAAATAAGCTACCACCCTCTCTTCACCCTCTTGCACCTGTGACAGGACTGCTCCTACTGCATGTGCACTTGCATCGCAGTCCAACGTGAAGGGCTGTCGGACGTCAGGGTAGGCCAAGACGGGGGCAGTGGTCATGGCCGCTTTCAGATACTCAAAGCTCTTCTTGCAGTCGTCGTCCCACTCAAATGTCCTTCGTGCTTCTGTTAATCGTGTGAGTGGCTTGGCAAGATCAGCATAGTCCTTCACAAACCTGCGGTAGTATGAGCAAAATCCGAGAAAACTGTGCACCTCCTGCTTGTTCTTGGGAGTGGGCAACTTCTGGACAGCCATTGTCTTCTTTGGGTCCATATGGATGCCATTCGCCGAAATGACATGTCCCAGGTAATGGGCCTCCTTCCTGAAAAACGTGCACTTCTTCACTATTGTGCATCGGAAGGGTAAGCTCCATGGGAATGCGGATGGGTTGTCACGGCGGCCATGTGGGGAAGGGTGCAACCACTGCCAGCGCCGAGAAGATCAAGAAGCGCGCAGCAACGCTTTGACGACCATCAGCAACGAAGGACGCCAAGATGAGGACAAGATCATCCAGCAAGTAGTGAAGTGGAGGAACGAAGGAACCAGGCCAGGACCAGAAACGTTGGAGCATCATGGCACCCTTGCAGGACTTCCTTGACCATTCCCTGGGGGACGGGCCCCCAATGTAACAAACAACGCTGATAAAGATGATAACGAGTGGCACTGTGTATTTTCTATCGCAGTTCAACAATCACTGCATTTTCAACCTAACAACATAACAATCAACCATCTACTCAACAACACATGTGGGGTTGGAAGCCCCCACAATATTGTATGACAGATATAGCCAGAGCTGTGATCTTCGCAGAAGGGCTATGCAGGAAAGTAATATATACGGTTTCGTAATAACCGGCAGCGTTTCATACAGCGTAGGACCTACCTACTGTGTACCTAGTCTGCTCCTACCAAAAGAACTTTATTAAGTTTTATAACGCTAGCAACATAAATATTTACTGCAATCGAACCTACCGGTATCATTGTTTGTTTCCGTCGCTTGGAAGGGGTAATATCCATTTTGGTCTCTTCGGTATCACTTTTCATTTCATCACTCTGAAATGGACAAAACAAAATTATACATACTGGGACACTGTGGTATCAATATTACTGAAACAGTGAACTGTAGGTGGTCCTGGTCCAAATTCAAGGGTCGTTCAATTAAATTTCATTATTATTATTTCTTTATCGTTTACTTGTAAAATCTTTCGACATTAAAATGTTAGCAGAATGAATTAAGTGTACGGAATAAGTCAAAAACGAAGCAAATATCTTAAAATACTTGGATAAAAATGTGAAAAATGCAGTGCACGGAAAAATTGAAAATGAAGGATCGGAAAACGATATTGTGATGGTTGGACACGAAAAAAGCAAATCAATAGCTAAGGAAAGAATAAAAAATTTTGACTGAGGTTAAAAGTCGATTTAAATAAAATACGAGAAAAGATTACCACCTAATGAGGGGTAGAAAAACTGAGTTGCATTCGTTGTAGAGCAAAAATATTGGTACCACGATACAGCATTCGAATTAAAGAGCAAAACTTATTCTGCACAAATGATCCTAGAATTAATGGCGACTAACTAAAAAAGTATATAACTCGAAAGCCTTTACCTTTCACTCTGTTTTCAATAAATTCAATATTTTATCAGCGGCCAGAGTATCTGAAACGAACCAACGCTCTCTCTCGCTACTGATGTGGCATGCACTCAAAAAATGGAGCAAGGTGTTTGCCTCTAGTGTTACACATTCTTCATTCAGATCAAACTTTACCCTGGAGCCACCAACACACAATGAACACCGTCCAACCGAACCTGTCACAACAACCTCTTACAGTTATGCCCAAATCTAAATCAAGAAATCTGCAGACATCGCTGACGTATGTGGAATAAACACAAAATAAATAAACCTTTAGCTTACCACTAATTTATTAAGTACACAAAGCTTTTCACTCAACTTCTGAGCATCATCAGGTAAGTGCTCACATAAACACAGATAGGTTTTCTGTGTCTTCTATCTGTGTTTATGTGAGTACTTACCTGATGATGCTCAGAAGTTGAGTGAAAAGCTTTGTACGTAATAAATTAGTGGTAAGCTAAAGGTTTATTTATTTTGTGTTTATTCGACATTGAAAGATGGCTTACAACATAAGGCACACAATGAAATGATCGCTGACGTAGCTAAAAATTAGTAAGCTTTCCTTAAAGACGAAGCGCACACATTCAAAATCTCGCTCCCTGCACCTCTCAATGAACAGATCCAGGATAGTCTCCCGATTTTTCTGGAAGTCGTCAATTAAATTGTATGATATGACCAACATTTAGGAAAGAAAAAGGAAGCTATGGCACATAGACACGTTTTCCAAATTACTTACCCAACTATTCTGTATTAGTACCAATCAGTTAGATGCTAGCTGGTCTGGAAGGCTTTATCACAAGGACTACAGCTCAGTTCCAGTCAAGAATCGATCATCATTTAATCCGTAACAGATCTTATAACAAATTATTCAACATCAACTCTGTTCCCCTCTTTTACGAGGTGGATACCAAAAAACTTATGCAGGCATGTCAAAGAAGACGAGGTACGGCTTACCAAACGTTTCGGAATTATCTTTGATGGGGTCTGAATTTCAAACTCTTCATCGTCGTCACCGGCTACTTTGACTTTGGATTTCCCTCGATGCTGCGAAACAATCAATAGTTTAGTATCAATGAAATCAAAGTGAAGAAGTAGGTAATGCATGCAATGCATCCGGTTTGAGCCAAGGCAAATGCAATGCATACCCGAGGGCAAAATTTACCCAATTGTGAACTGCTAAGCGCCATTAGCGTCACAATTCATATTTTACTGCGCTACTTGATAAAAATAGCTAACCGTTTGTCGCTGAGGCTTGGTATTATTTGGAGTCACTACTTCCTTTCTGACGAACGAATCGTCATCATCACTAACGACCTGTGAGATAAATGTCCGACAATCACCAGGAATTTCAATCACTCGGTACAATACCGAACTCAATATGTAGAAAATAACATAGGCACCTTAGTTTTCCGGCCCGATTTCCTCGGTTTCGAACGACGGGTCAATTCGAAATCGCTATCATCTGAATCGTCGTGTTCTACCACTTTCTACAACGGAATATGATTCATGAGATATGGAAACGGTGAAGTATTAGTAAGATTTATCGAAAACTAATGATGAGTTGTAGTTCGTAAGAGACGATGTTGATTGGAAGGTCCTGTTGAAACCTCATGATTGAAGAGGCCTGACTTTTATAATAATTCGGACTGATTGCGACAGATATAAGATGTAATGTGGGATAAACACACAATAAATACACCTTTAGCTTAAGCTTTTCACTCAACTTTTGAGCATCATCAGGTAAGTACTCACATAAACACAGCTGTGTTTATGTGAGTACTTACCTGATGATGCTCAGAAGTTGAGTGAAACACAGCTGTGTTTATGTGAGTACTTACCTGATGATGCTCAGAAGTTGAGTGCAACACAGCTGCGTTTATGTGAGTACTTACCTGATGATGCTCAGAAGTTGAGTGAAAGCTTTGTGTACTTAATAAATTAGTCGTAAGCTAAAGGTGTATTTATTTTGTGTTATCTCACATTACAAGATGGCTTACCACATAAGGGATATAATGAAATTCGATGAATTGATGAGAAACAAGATGATTTACCTTTGACGACGTTTTCGGCCCTCTGGATGACATCCGTCTCTTCGTCTCAGATTTCGAATTATTCTGTAGAGAGGATAAACAGAAATTTAGACGATTTAACACTCATTATTGAAGTAATGAATCAACCAAC
Source organism: Leptopterna dolabrata (assembly GCA_954871275.1). NCBI lineage: Eukaryota > Metazoa > Arthropoda > Insecta > Hemiptera > Miridae > Leptopterna > Leptopterna dolabrata. Next base: position 7,998,834 of record OX940983.1, on the reverse strand, counting down.
CTCCAGACATTAATCTCCATTGAATTACACACCTAATTGGCATGTTATAAAATCAAACAAGCTCAAATCCATGCAAGTTATATATATTTAGTTAACAGAAAATACATGGCACAAAGAAGGATCAGGTAAAGCAGCAAATATCCAATGACACCACCAAATGCTATAAGTAACACGGAACCTTATTTTTTCTACCATGTTTGGTCATTTTTTCGTCATCCTCGTCCGACGTAAGAAGGTCAATAGTATGCAGCTAGAACCAAACAAATAAAATGCGCAATAATAAGACAAAATGAGAAAAATCACGGAGTATTAACAAACAGAATCACTGGATCATATTTATTCTGAAATAAGGTAATCAGAGCATACCTTGTTGTATCCAACAGAGGAGGCGTTAGTAGGGACGATGCATTCAGAAATTCTCTTAATGAGGATTGGTGATACCTGAACCGACGTTTTAGGTGTACAGAAACGTGCAGACAGAAAGTGTAAGTATCAAATGGAAAAAGAAATAAACAAACCCAATCCGACAAGGTAGACATTTCAAGGCAGTGTTTCGTGGAAAAATAGTTGGGTTGGTGATGAGGAGTAAAGGAACTGCAGCAGGAAAAAAGGACGTAAATCTCAAAGAAATACGTAAGAATCTACGCAGGCAACATTAATTTGTTGTTACTCATATTATGAGAAAGTAAAACAAGTTCGTCATGCTCCAAGTGCCGGGTAGGTAGGTACCTAAAAATATTAGGGGTGGAGGGAGGAAGGGGGGGAGGATAAACGGACATAATGAAGATCATAAATAGAGTACCTATCACAGAAGATCATAAATCATTCGACATCGCCAGGTTCAGAGGCGAGTGAACAGTAATCAACAATTCAACAAACATGTTGACAAACATAAAGATATAATCCGATAATATAATGAGAAATAGGCAACAAACTGAGGGCAACTGAGTAAGAACTCTGGTATTATTATTATGCTCACCATGTCTGGCCTCTTGCAAGGGGCATCGACTTTGTTAACGGCATACGAAAGTTTACGCTTTATTTTGAGAGGAGAGACCTTGCCATTTTCTTTGGTTTTGCTGGAAATTGAGTACCAATGAATTAAACAAAACGAATCATAACGTGTATATCATACACGTACTGTTGTAAAAAATGTCACATAAGAGCAGTGACGGAAAGTTAACTGGCATTTTTTTAATAGGATACAAGTAAGTAGGTACGAGTACGTCAGTTTTCAATAAAAGGAATAATAATTGACAGAGTCGTACGTCTCTATTTGAAAAGCGTAGATTCGCCTCACCGAAAATACTGATGGAATGCTATTTTGTCACAAATGAAGTGTTTGATTTTACTGTTTGTACTTACTGGTCTACCTACATTTTTAGCTACGGCATGCTGAGTACAACCACCTATGATCCAACTGAGTTTGATAGACCTATCAGAAAAACGCATGATTGATATTTCTCAGCAGAAACGCTGGTTTAGTAAAAGTATGCAGGTATGGGTACGTTTTCAGCTCATTTTAGGGCGTATTAAGTGAAAGGTAGATTAAGTTTTCTGTGTTGTTCTCAGCACCCATAGTTCGAACTCCTCCTGAAATGTTTCACTAAGAAAGTACCTTAGTACCTACTAACTTACAACCACCGTAAGCATTGCCGTTGGTACGTACCAACATAGGTAGTTGGTAACTACTCGAAACAAAAACTACATAGGTAGATACAGACAACATTTCAACATACCCAGATGTACCCGAATCTACAGCAATTCTTCTGAAACTACCAACGGCTTTGGAAAACGGCGACTTCGCTAATTTTTGCACCACCCATTGGTCGTTGGAAGGCTCCTCTTCGTCATCATTCCGATCATCATCGTCGCTTCCTTCGAGCATTGACTGGATTTCCTTATCATCCCTAACTTTCCTTTCGTAATACACGAAGGTCGTTTTGTGGCCTAAGATTACAAACAGAAGTTGCTACTTAGAGTTCAACTTACAAGATCTAAAATAACAAACCTAGGTGATGCTTCAAATGATGTACATACTTCACCAAGAGCTTGAGAGGCAAGTGGGCTTGAGTGTGTGGATAGTGAAAAATAACTTTCAGAAAGTGAGAACTTGATGTTTGTATTATGAACTGAATGAAGCTTACTTGAGGACATTGAGGAACAATTCAACAGGTAGGATACAGAAGCTAGGCGTTTATAGATAGATTTGCACCCGATTGTGATGTGCTCCACTTATATTTAAAAACCCACTAATTTCATAGTTTTTACAAAACAACTAGTACTGTACATGTACCTATTTACTCAAAACACAGCACACCAAAACCGAAGGCACAACAATCAACATACACACATACGATACGAGACAAACCCGCGAAACTATCAGTGTTGCAAGCCGCCTCGTTATCTGTTGAACGTGGATACTTCAGTTGTATGGATACTCACTCAGTTTTACCCACTTCCAGATGGACAAAGGAACAAAATAATAATCCCGCCATAGCTCCTTTTGACCTCTTGCTTTTTACGGAGAAATATTATTATGATAATAGGTAATTATTCATTATGATCGAAGACCGTATGAAAAGTAAGCCAAAAAGCGAAGTGTAAATGTATAGGTACCTACTTGCTCCATACATGGGGTTGGTTCTGCGTTTGTTATTAGTAGGCACCTACTTAACAAAAAGCTAAAGAATGTAATAGGTAAGTATTATCTCATAGTACTTAGGACAGATTTACCTAATTTTCATTTGTAGGCAATCAAATAATGTCATTAGGTGAGTGGGGGAACCAGGGACCCCCACGCTAAACCAAATGTAAGTACACCAAAAATCGCTTGAGACGTGATTATTATTAATAAATTTTTAATGTAGGTATGCATTTCAAACAATAAATTATAATACAATATTTACATTAATATTTATTATATACAATTCATTGCACCTATTTTATGGTTATTTTCCCACAAAATGAGGTTGGAGTCTTCAATAAGTCTATTCTTTTTATTTTGTTTTTAAATCCAATAAGTATCTACAAAATGACTGAATGTCATGTAGGTACCCCTCTAGGTGGGTGCGGGTACATTTGACCTGATCATGGGGTAAGAGTACATTGGACCCCCACCAGTCTCATAGTATGTGATGGAAATAGATGAATTTATTTCTACCTTAGTTATCTGTTTCCATCAGTTGGCCAAACAAAGGCTGGCAGTATATTATAGTACCTAACTCATGATACGATGTGAAGATAAAAGTGGAACATACATAACCGAGTTTCACACCATGTTTGCTTGTGTTTTTTTCTATTCTAATAAACTTTTATAAGGTAGGTAGGTACCTACAATTGAAGAAAAATATTTTGGCACAATTCAGCTTTTCCAAATCAAATTCGGGATTTCCAAAACAAATTAAAAGTTTTGTCTATTCAAATTAAACGCAAAACCTTGAATTTGATTTGAAAGCCATGCATTTTCATTCACTAAACTAATTGTAAAGGTACCGAACTAAACTAATAGGTATGTAAGTAGGTACAGCCTAAACTAATAGGTATGTAAGTAGGTACAGTCTATCGTATTTTGTCACGTCCGCTTTAAAAAAAATGGTTCAAATTTCAATCCGACTTGGGTGCAGTGGTATCTTTTTTATCTCGTGGCTTAATAAATTGATATCTTCGTGTTATCAGTTATTGACAGTTAGTTCTCCAAGTGACGATGAGTAGGTTGCCATCAGGTGACTAGTGTTGACCCAATCTCCAGGTAAGATATTTTGCCCTCACGCTCAGTAGTCATAGCCATGACAAAAGTTTTATTCAGAGGTTTCACTCACGTTTTGCGTTTTAGACTTCCATGAACAAATTTGGTTCCGTATCTGTACGTCCTTCTTTTTCCGTGCGTCCGCAAATTTTAGCAACACCCATAACTATCCAATACAATAAGCACCTAGTCGTAATGAACTGAAATTCGGAGAATGAGGGTTTTATTATACTTACCATCGTGACTGTTAAAATGGTTCGAAGAAGCTATATGCCACAACTTGGCAGACTTTTTTTGGCTTCAACCCCAAGTTAGTACGACTTTTTACGAGTATGTTGCTACCAAACACCCTAATATTATCACTAATAAATTACTGAACTCTCGATAAGTAAATTATTAACCAGTGGAGAAAATAATCATCAGAATTATCAATGCTTCGCAAAGATAATAAAATACCTACCTACATGAAAAGAAGTTGGGTCTACTTTCAGAAGCGTAATTTATTTCATAATGAGTAGATTGCTCAGTCACAATTTTGATTACCTACTTATACCTATGTAATATAATATTTCCGAACCTCAACATCTTTTTACGAGTATATAATACATTATATAAAATTATATAGCTATATAATATTATATTTTTTGCTAAGCCTGTGGGTGAAGAGCTTCAGTTTTACGTCTACCTATTATAAGTCTTACGTGCGTACCTATAGGCCCTACCATAGCTAGAAAGCAGGTGGATGGTAGTTTTGAAAGAGGGATATTGGTCAGTGACATGAAACTTAAGAATTTATACGACAAGTAGATACCTAAACCTATACGACTCCACTAGGTACCGAATGTACGTAGTACCTACTGATTATTTTCCACATTCTTGCTACAAATTTTCTAATCGGTACCTACGTAAGTACCTATGTAGGTACATACTTTAATTATAGAGCAGATATGGCTGGCGTAACTATTTATTGGTTTATAGCTTGGTTACAACTTTGGGCCGCGCAGCTGGAATGTTTTATGGGCAGCTAGCCATTCTTTTATGATAAGTAACCAACGTCCAGCAGATAAGATAAATAATATTGAGGCATGCAATCGGGAGATGTCAATGATGATTGTGACCATTCCAACCTGCACGGACATCCTATTAGGTATATAATTTGCGAGTGTGTGTGACGGCATCAAGGCCAAACGGCTGAACGGATTTTCATGAAAGTGGTCTCGTTGATCAGCGAGTTCCGGGCCAGGCAATGTGCTGTCTCTCGATCCTGTAGACCTCCTCTTTGATCGTATTCCTGGCCATCCCCAACGACATCTTCCGAGTTCGAGCTTTTGGTTGTTACAGTCGAGCCCATGTTGGGGATCACTTCCGACCCCGAGCAGGTGGGTGTTGTCGGAAAGAAGTTTTTCGGGATATATTTAACTGCACGCCAAAAAAAGGTATTTTCCCTTCTGCGAATCTCCATCTAAAAAGATTATCTTCACTTTAAACGTCAATATTGACTCCAATCACGGCTAAATAGTGCCAGCGTATTATTCAATCACACATCAGAAAAGGGGTTGGCACAGCAAAAAACGCTGCAAAGTCCTTGTCACATGGGTTTATTATTCTATTAGAGTTCTAGAGATTCTTGTTGGCTGTTAAATTTATTGTTTCTTTCATGTGGAATGATTGAAATAGCTACTGTTGATGGTTTCCACCAATTTTGGCCCCCAAAACATGGAATACCTAGGTATACGCTTTTTTTTTTCTGATCATCTTTGATCATTGGTAGTGGCATTTGATGGTCTTGATTCACCTGTTCACCCTTTTGGTTTATTATTCTGTGAATAATACACAGCTATGTATTCGCTCAGCAAAAAATTTTTATAACACCCCCTCAAACTTTTTTCTTTTACGTTTCAAGGTGCATAGATTCCAAAAATGCAATGTCCGTCCGCCGTACGCCTTCCGCCGTCCGCCGTATCACGTGTACAGGCTTCATTTTCGGTCTAAAAAAATCGTTCTTTCGCACACATGCTCCATTTGGGCCCTAGTTGTGTCCCGAAACTTTTCAGCCCGATCGGAATATACCCAGGGGTGTTATGAGTGAAAATGTGTGTAAAAATAGGTACTTTTTACGTTTTAGCAACATATTGGTAACATGAGCTTCTGAGATATCGTTTTCTATGTTTTTGGGGACGAGAAGACCGAATATGAAGTCGATTTTGACCAAAGAGTGGAAAATTGAGTTCTACCAAATGTTCAGCTCCCAGAATTGATTTTTTATGAGTGAAAAACCTGGGAAATCGTCTGAAATCACCATCAGTTTGTATAATAACACTGGAAAAAGTGTCAAGACGTGGTTCAGGACGATTAAATGGCACTACCAATGATCAAAGATAGTTTAAAAAAAAAGAAAAAAAAGAGCGTACCTAATTTGTGTTTTGGGGGCCAAAATTAATGGAAACCATCAGAAGTAGCTATTTCGATTATTACGCATGAAATAAACAATTAATGAACAGCCAACCTTTCTGTAGGTATGTCCAGTAGAATAATAAACCCATGTGACAAGGACTTTGCAGCGTTTTTCTAATGTTATTATACACATTGATGGTGATTTCAGACAGTTTTCCAGGTTTTTGACTCATAAAAAAACAATTTGGGAGCTGAATCTTTGGTAAAACCTCAATTTCCGCGTCTTTGGTCAAAATCGACTTCATATTCGGTCTTCTCGTCCCCAAAAACATGGAAAAAGATACCTCAAAAGCTCATTTTACTAACATGTTGCTAAAACGCAAAAGTACCTATTTTTATACACATTTTCACTCATAACACCCCTGGGTATATTCCGATCGGGCTGAAAAGTTTCGGGACACGACTAGGGCCCAAATGGAGCGTGTGTGCGAAAGAACGAATTTTTTAGACCGAAAATGAAGCCTGTACATGTGATACGGCGGACGGCGTACGGCGGACGGACATTGCATTTTGGTTTATTATTCTGAGTATAATACACGTATGTAATCGCTCAGCAAAAATTTTTTATAACCCCTCCTCAAACTTTTTTCTTTTCCGTTTCAAGGTGCGTAGATTCAAAAAATGCAATGTCCGTCCGCCGTACGCCGTACGCCGTCCGCCGTACGCCGTCCGCCGCATCACGTGTACAGGCTTCATTTTCGGTCTAAAAAAGTCGTTCTTTCGCACACATGCTCCATTTGGGCCTTAGTTGTGTCCCGAAACTTTTCAGCCCGATCGGAATATACCCAGGGGTGTTGTGAGTGAAAATGTGTGTAAAAATAGGTACTTTTTGCGTTTTAGCAACATGTTGGTAACATGAGCTTTTGAGGTATCGTTTTCCATGTTTTTGGGGACGAGAAGATCGAATATGAGGTCGATTTTGGCCAAGGAGTGGAAAATTGAGGTTGTCCCAGATGTTCAGCTCCCAAAATTGATTTTGTATGAGTCAAAAACCTGGGAAATCGTCTGAAATCACCATCAGTTTGTATAATAACACTAGAAAAAGTGTCAACACGTGGATCAAGACGATTAAATGGCACTACCAATGATCAAAGTTAATTTGAAAAAAAAAAAGATCGTACCTACCTAATTTGTGTTTTGGGGGCCAAAATTGGTGGAAACCATCAGAAATAGCTATTTCAATTATTTCACATGAAACAAACAATAAATGTACAGCCAACATTTCTGTAGAATAATAAACCCCATGTGACAAGGACTTTGCAGCGTTTTTGGAATCTACGCACCTTGAAACGGAAAAGAAAAAATTTTGAGGGGGTGTTATAAAAATTTTTTGCTGGGCGAATACATAGGTGTATTATTCACAGAATAATAAACCAAAAGGGGTTTGCACAGCAAAAAAGGGGTTTTGCACAACTATTACACCCGAAGTTTTCAGGCGGTTTGAACCGTACTAAAACGATTTTTGTCGGACATGATGTTCGGAATTTATTCGACGATCGTGATTTCTTCGTCAGCAGAATAATAATCGCGTAGTTGATGGGTGGTTGCCCTCATGTTTCTTACTGTCCCATGAGATTCATAAGATCGTGAAAATCTCTTTCCAGTCTTGAGAATGTAGTGGCTGGGGTGATGATGCTTTGTTAGAAGCAGAGTTCACGACGGGATCCTGGGTAGCGATAATATTCGTCTTCAGATTCATTTATTGCTCAGAGTATTACCTAGTCGACCCACAGTTTTCACCGGTTTTTCAATTAACATAAATATTATGACGTAGACACAGACAGAGGCATATGAAACTGTGAACATGATGTTCGTATCTATGAGAAATTTGTGAAACTGTCATAATCGCATGCGAATTTTTCGTGGCTTCTCTTCCACATCAGGAAGAAAACCAAGTACCTACCCCTTTAGAGCCCGTTTTATTTAGTACAACGATTTGTCCAGCTAGTTCTGGAAATAATTAGGCTCAACAATAGCTTAGTATGTGCAGATGAATGAAAATAAACTGTTCAGTCAATTGATGACCTGAAAATGCCAACATTTCTCGATGAAGGCACATTTTGGCTATGTACCATCATGGCAAAGAAATTACCAAGCCTAACCTTTTGAGGACGAAAACATCGTACCGATGCTAACCTCCCAACTCCCCATGGGAAGTTCATCTGTTTCCTCATTTTGCTGTTGTGGACGAAAGCATCGGTCTGATACTGAATTCTGAAGTTTCCACTGGACGAAAAATAGTTTGGCGCCAATCTTCTCTGAGACGAGGGAAAAATGGTGTTCCCAATTGATTCTGATTCACCAATACAAATAATAATTTTTTATTGAAAAAAATTGAAACAATTATTACTTTTTCTTCCTAGCGTTCAATGATGAGCATACTTAATTCTATTTCGACGTCTAAAGTAATGATATGGAATTTGAAATATTACTATTCCTTGTATAGAAGTGACGTTGTTCAGAAGCAACATTTTCACTATCTTCTTTTCTGCTGATAAGAATGATAAACTACGAATGATTTGATGATTGAACTATTAAAATGATTTAATGAAAGTTTTGGAACATGGCAAAACTTTTTTTTTTCAATTCCATATAATCTTCTGAGTAGGTAATGAAACCTCTCAAAACAAGTCCTGGGTACGAACTAATTCACTCGCGACGAAATCGTGGAAACCCATTTCAAAGAAAAACGCTGCAAAGTCCTTGTCACATGGGTTTATTATTCTATTGGACATACCTACAGAAATGTTGGCTGTTCATTTATTGTTTCTCTTATGCGTAATAATCGAAATAGCTATTTCTGGTGGTTTCCACCAATTTTGGCCCCCAAAACATGAATTAAGCTTTTTTAAAAATTATCTTTGATCATTGATAGTGCCATTTAATCGTCTTGATCCACGTGTTGACACTTTTTCCAGTGTTATTATACAAACTGATGGTGATTTCAGACGATTGTCCAGATTTTTGCCTCACAAAAAATCAATTTTGGCAGCTGAATCTTTGGTAGAACCTCAATTTTCCACTCTTTGGTCAAAATCGACTTCATATTCGGTCTTCTCGTCCCCAAAAACATGGAAAAAGATACCTCAACAGCTCATGTTACTAACATGTTGCTAAAACGTAAAAAGTACCTATTTTTACACACATTTTCACTCATAACACCCCTGGGTATTTTCCGATCGGGCTGAAAAGTTTCGGGACACAACTAGAGCCCAAATGGAGCATGTGTGCGAAAGAACGATTTTTTTAGACCGAAAATGAAGCCTGTACACGTGATACGGCGGACGGCGTACGGCGGACGGACATTGCATTTTTGGAATCTATGCACCTTGAAACGTAAAAGAAAAAAGTTTGAGGGGGTGTTATAAAATTTTTTTGCTGAGCGAATACATAGGTGTATTATTCACAGAATAATAAACCAAAACGGAGTTACTGAAAAAAATAGTCTGTTTCCACTAATACACGAAAAAACGCGAAAAACACTGTTATACCGGTTTCGGTGATCAAACCATCGTCAGAAACAAACAATAACTGTAACTCCGTTTTTCTTTGAAGTCCTGGGTGCAGAGCAGGGTTCCCTGGGCAGGTCTTGCAATAAAATCGTGTAGTTTTCCGCTGCAGATCCTGCACGAAGAGTTGCAGTCCCGAATGTGTATTGCGTGGAACAACATAATTATTAACGAATTTCATTTGACAAAGGCTTGTTCACTGGTCGCTGTTTGATTCTTCAAATAAACAACACAGTAACAGCTTAACTTAGAACACTTGAAGCGGGAGTTACTGGCTCTACCTATTGGAGTATGAAAATTGTTCGACCGGATTTATCATTATCTGAAGGAAATTGTCGTGCATTCAAGGAGTCGAAAATAAATTAGAGTAAAAAAAATGAAAAAAAAATGAATCAGCATCACTACGACGCTTTCGTCCATTCGGGGGTTTTCTGTTCAGCATCAGTATGATGCTCGTCCTCAGGGGGTTTTTAAAAACTCGACAGGTTCGTCCTGTAGGTTGTTTCATCTGAAGCATCGTACCGATGCTCTCGTCCTCCAACTATTTTTCAGGCCCACATCTTTCGTCCTCAAAAGGCTAATACATAACCCAGCAGTTAGTACGCTTGGTTATCTCCTACTAGGGACCCCCCCGAAACCTTGATGAGATCATTTCCTCCAGTAAGTATGGGTCATAATAATTATGTACCTACTCCGTCAGGACCCATTTCTGAAGCTAGGAGCTTTCTTGAAACACCTGTGTAACGCTTCATAATATTATTTATTTAAATGTACGTAACACTATTATAGTAGGTACCTAGTAACTAACTGTCGCCTGTTTATGTTGCCAACGCGCTTGAATAGGTAAACTGATGCCTAACAACCAGGCGCTTACAGGATTCTACCTATTGCTAAACGAACTTTTTGCTTGCAAACCAGGAACCTTCGTGATATGGTTTTTACGCGATTTTAAATGTTTAATTACAACATGTACACATGTACAAGTATTAGAGAGCTTCTTCCGTAGTACCGCTTATCCACTGGTATTCTATCAGAGTGTTTGGCCTGGTAGGTAGTGGGTAGCTGGAACTGAAGGTAGCAGTTCGAAATTCCCCCACTAGAGTGCTCCCGGTGTGACCTGGTGGATCCGGTTGTTCTGTTGGCGGGCCGGTGATCGATTTTGCTTCCCATTATCGATCGCTCCCCTCTCCCCTTTTTTAGCCCAAGGCGGCCATTATGTGCTGAGTTTTCCTTGCGACTTACTTGCTGTTAACGTTTTTCCATTATTAACAACTACGTGTTTAATTCCAATAAAGGATTTAATTTACTCTCCGTTCAACCGTTTCATTATCGTGATTTATTCACCCGCTTAAACACAGAGATCAGTGTTTTCTGGAACATGGATCAACAAGTGTAACCAAGATAGATTCGCGATTAGGTACCTCGCTGAAAAATGATTGTAATGGTTTCAAAATAATTCTACGCGCTTAGAACAACTAACGCTTCGGATCGCTTGTTTATAGTAAGAGCCAACCTACCCACTGAAAATCGATGACTGGCAAAACCATGTCCGTTGTGTCTATTTTCTTAGGGTGATTCGGAGGATGCAACAACCGAGTGGTGAACACGGTACAGATGGCGTGAACCCTTCGGCACCTCCACCATACTACCCTCCGCCATCTTACTACCCTCCTCCGCCATACGGAGACCCAGGCACAACAAGACCGGAGGGATGTAGGCCGACGGAATCAAGACGAAACGTCGTCGTGAGAGTGGCTCCCGACGAAGGAACCGACAACTTCGGGGTATTCTGCGCAATAATTTTCTTCATCATGGTCATTGTCATAAGTCTCGCGATCTACAATTATTATTACTACAACCAGACAACCGTAATTGAAGCTTAAGTAGAAAATTGGGTGGGTAATTGAAGTACTTACACGTGGACTACTATGGCCCACCGTATGGGTCGCTCCAAAAGTTAGAGATTCTTTCATGCAGAACGTCACATACAAACCAAATAATTCTATTGCTGCAATACTACCATTTTATCTTCCATTTGTCGAAATCAGTTGTGTAATGTGCAATTCATGCTGATCTCTACAAAATCATCGTTTTGGGAAAGCGCACAACCCACCAACGATAATATATTTTGTCGGATGGAGGGCGAAGCTTAAAGAAGAGCGACGTTTCCCAGACGAGTCCTACAACCTCGACATCTGGATTAAACAGACTGGATATTCGGATGCTGAACGAAGCTAACATTTTAATTCCTGAAAGCCATCAATACCCCCACGGTTCCGTCACCTGAAAGAACTGGAGAAAGGAAAAGGGGCAGGCGGGTAACTTACGAGCATCAACTCCATAATAACTTGATGCAAGAGCATCTGGCCCCGATGGTACACATAGCAAGCGGTGAGGAACAATCCCAAAATAATAAGCAGCAGTTGCAAAAATGGCTCTCTCAATATGAGTCAAAAGTATAAAACAACAAAATAGGTGCGTTAGCAAAACACAGCTTTATAAGTATTTGGAAAATACACCAAATATTCCGGGATAGAGAAGTAAATGCCAGTGCACAAATCCAGTACACAGATAAAAAACTACATGAGGGAAGATTTCCATAAAATGCGTGGGTTTGAAGGCTTCCTTCCAAAATCCACAGAAAGCCAATAGCAATGGTTTCAATGTTATTCGTCGTGGCAGGATCGTTTCTACTGTTTTGGTATTTCTTCGTGTTTAGTAGTTAGCGCGAACAATTAAATGTGCGTGTATACCTAGCGTGCAATTAAAGTAGGTACTTACCCAGCTTGTGTGCGTTCCACTTCTGATGAGGATAGCTTTTGGCTTTACAAAGAAGGATGTTGTACCTAACGTTAACAGCTGGCATAAATATATTAGTGCTAACATTAACATTTTAACAAGTAACGCATCTTGAGCAAAGCTTCTGCTTGATGGATCGAAAAGATGGAGAGGTTCATGGACTGCTGCTATGAGTCAATATCAAACTTGCTTTTGAGGAAAAAGGTTGAATCCGTATTAATAAAAGGCATAACTGAGTTTGTTGTTGTAGATTGTGGAGTAGGAATACGATGGAAGGAACTGGAAGAACAGAGGCCGGCGAAGGCAACCCAATGCAGGATCCTGCAGACAACGTAGGCTTCGGCCCACTTTACCAAAACCTTGTCCACACACATTACGAAACTCCTATCCATCAAGCCAATCAACATCACGAGCGATCTGAATCCAGCCAACTTGACCAAAACTCAATTGATTCCTACGGAGTCAATCACGTGTACGCGAACCCTTCGTTTTCAGCGTATCCAGAAATTCCACCCCCTGATTATCCGTTAGACAATGATGGCAGGCAAGATCACGTTCACAACCGAAAACACTCAAGCAGCAGTAGCAGCAGCTCCAACTCCAAAGTGGACCACCATTCGACACCAGTCACTCGAAGAGCTAGCAGTCCTACAATTCAAGAGGCGCCTTCTCAGCCAACAGGTGACGACTTCCATAACGTGCCGCTGGGTTTGCAGCATTACGAATGTCCTCGGTCCGACGATACCATCACTGTTATAGCCGTTCCTGATGATTACAGCTACTGGACATACGGGATATACTCCACCATTGCATTTGTATCAGTAATTATTGTAATATTAATCATATGGAGTTTGGTCTATTATGGCATTTGAAAAAGGATGTTGCATCAGTATTAAAATATAATTATGTACGTCAAAGGGATAGTTTATTAAATTGAGATGAGTAGTCATTTTTCTACAATTATTATTAATCTCATTAAGTGTACCAAAATTATGTTGTCACAATATTTATTAAAATTTTATCATATTATTATTTGTGGTGCCTATGTAGGTAAGGTAACTGGTAACTTGAGAGCGTGTTGTGGTTCAGTAAGTAATTACCCATATAAAATATAAGAATTGTAATTCCAGAATACAGAGACCATTATTTGGTCCGTAGTTTACCTATGAAGAACGTTGTACCAGACGAATCAAACAAAAATTATTATGATGGTTATAGCAAACATTTATTCACCGTGTCTCAGTCATAATTCATGTCTTTATACCTATATATTCTTACAAAAATTGCAATATTATGATGACTTCAACGACAAGGATCTTATTACGTTTATTACCCACAGTATTATCCTACATCATACAAAGTTTATATAATTTTAGTGCTTATACAACGAAAATTTTGATATAACTAAAGAATATAACAATTTTTTGCCACGAACGAGAAGTGTTTTTCTCATTGATTGTTCTCATTACTCAGCTCTTTGCAATGCAGTAGGTATGATTAAGGTCTAGTTACCTCACAAGTGTCACATCAAATTAATTAGCTTGGATAGCAGGTGTCATACGTATTGGTAACAGCCGTACCTGCATTAGTGAATCAATCATGTACATCTGCTGTCACTCGAATATTATTTAATAGTCAAGAAATGAAGAGGAAGAAAATCATAGAATAACTATGAAGAAGTTACGTTTGTTATAGGATGACAGCCCCTATAAGAGGCTGGATCCACGGGGAAAGAAGGCAAGCACAGACGTTCATCGTTATCAAAGGCCCGGGTTTCACCAACAAACTTCGGCTCCTCAAAATATTTCTGGGATGTATATTTTTAACTTTCCTCATTTTAGTGTTGATCTCGAGTGCTAGATACGACCAGTTTCTACAGAAATATAACGCATTTTCGCTAGGAACAGAATATGAACAGGGACCATGATCCGAACAATGAGGTAAAATACCTAAGCTAGTATTTGGAATGAGGTTTAAGGGTATAATAACAGCGGGATAATAATAATAAATGGGAACCGTATTCTTGCAGAGATCATACCCAACGTAATATTTTTGTTGGTTTCCCCACCAAAATATTCTATTCGCGGTGAAATGCTTCACTGATGATTTAAAAAAAAAAATAAATGAAAAAAAAATAAATTGGCCTTGTTTGTCGAAAATCAGTGACGCAGTTTTGCTCAAAACATGAATTAAAAAAGTTTGTATTAAGCCCAAAAAACACAAATATATCTGTCGTTATATCACTCCTTGTATGTTAAAGATTTCAAAAATAAACTCGTGAATGAATTGGTAGATGTGGGCAGGCAGCTAGATAGAGCTGGAAGGGTCGACTGGGAAGGGATCCCCACCCTCCTCCATGGGAGTGGTGGATGGAGGGAGTATAGTCCCTAGACTATATAAACTCGCCTCCTTCGCCTTCCAAGTCATTCTAAAGTCTCCTTAAGTCACCTACTTATCTCTCTCTCTCTCTCTCTCCTTGCCTCACTCCTCCTCACCTAAAAGATCCTAGACTGTTATATCCACTAGGCATCTCCTAAAAGAACCCAGACTGGTATATCCACTGGCCACATCCCGAAAAGAACCCAGACTGGCATATCCACTAGGCATGTCCGAAAAGATCCTAGACTGTTATATCCACTAGGCATCTCCTAAAAGAACCCAGACTGGAATATCCACTGGGCACATCCTGAAAAGAACCCAGACTGGTATACCCACTGGGCATTTCCCATGCCTTGACTTCCTCTCTCATCATCAAACCACAACAAAATCCTTGTTGAAATTAAATTGAGACCGTTTCGTGCAACACAAGAAAGTACGGGAGTAATGAAAAATTGTGTTAGGAATTTTATTATTGAGAGAATTTCGAGTAGTTTTATTTGAACATTACTCTAACGTAAGCGGTTTGATTGGTCTCTAACCAACTACTAACTATTAAGTAGGGCCAATGCGTAGTGCCATTCAGCTCAGTTATAAAGGTGACGTCGTAACCAGAGCCAACTCACTCTGACTTGTTAGGTACAGAATTCAGAGTAGGTAGGCTTTGGTCATGGAGCGCATGACCAAAATTGCAGGAAAACTGCAATAAATTAACGTAGCCATGACCTTTTGTTTTAAATGCAATAAGCAGTACGTGGAAAATTTTACTACGAAGACCTCCTACTAGACTTGTACTACTGACCTTGTCAAACTAATTTTCGCAGAGATGTCGAGAACTCCAGACAAGGAAACGCCCTCTTCATTCCCAACCCACTACTGGTGTAATAGTCCGCAAGTGAGCAGGAAGGTGGAAAAATCGGCTGCACCCCCTCCGATGATTGTTGTTAAAATCATCAACGACCCTCCGCCACAGACGAAGAAATGGAACTCTTATTTCACGGTCATCGCCGTTATGAGCGTTATTTTCCTGACGATGTCCATCCTACACGTGATCTTGGAGTTTTTTGTTTATAACCGTCAGTTGAGCGATATCAAGTATCCACAGTCAACGACAATAACTCCACCACCAAGATGACATTTACCCGCATCCACTGAATTCTTTAAAATGATTTTATGTAAAAAAATCAGCAGGTGCTTCAATTGATGCTGATTATTCACTGTTGAGGTTTATTTCGTTCATAACAAACATACAAGCAAAAGCCTAATTACATAGTTTTTGTTGAGAACTCAGTTTTAATTTTTATTTGCTGGTGGAAGATTCCCCTGATCGATACTAGCATGTCGGCTGTGGCCGTATGTAGCCTGAAGAAACATACAGTAAAACGGTATGGCGCAGCAACAGCAGCAAAGGGCCAGACCGAGGGAACACCACATAAACGTGAGAACAGTAAAAGACATTTTGTAGCAGAGTTCATCGCAGTACTCGGCACCTTCATATTTCGGTTCATATATGCTGTAAACTTTTATAGAACCGTAAATCAAGATAGCAAAATTTGCCGTAAATAAAGCGGTTCGCATCATGTAAACTGACAACACCCAAGGTCCAGGATTTTTCTTAAGAACAAGTTGCTGCAAGACGAAACTAGGTATGTCTGCAAGGCCTACGGCTCCTTTAATCAATAAGTAGTAAGGTATTTCTGGAACTATCGGACACAATCCAATGCTTTTGTATCCGATGACAATGCAGGCTGTGTTGACACACGTTACGAGAGACATGAAAAAAATCTGGATGCAAAGCCTGGTTTTTTCGCTGGGTTGAGAAGAAGTATTCACGTATATGAAGCGCGTGTTTCCCGCATCGATGCTCCTCAAACCTCTCTTGACACGGCTGTCCTTCCTCTCGCCTTTACCTGTTTCAATTTCTTTACTTGCTCTCATCGTCTTTGCCTGCTCCTTGTTGGGTGATCGCGGATTTTCTTTTAACATCTTATCATCTCACATGCTGAGTTCACTCCGTCATATCTGTCGCCGATAATCTTCCTAGTGACTCTTCAAGTGAGTGTCAGCTATTGAAATCGACGATTGATGAGACTGCTCAGCCCAGCGCATTCCAAATAAACACCGTAGTTAGGCCTACCAAAACAAATCACCAGTTTCTATGGTTCCTGTCTGAATTAGCAAATTTATATATATAACAAGGAGATAGGTTTTTACCTGAAGCTTCGTTGTCGTCTGAAGTTTAGATACTACCTACTACCTAGCTAATGGACCTGTCATGGTCTAGAATCAGGTAGACGAGAGTCGCATATTCACCTAAATACCTACCAACCTGTCTCAAATGTTGAAGTCTTCATTATTATTTATATGTTCTTGAATAGGTAGGCAGGTTTAAACATGAATATATTTTATAACGCATAAAAAGATTCCAAACGTATTCACCACGCTGTTATTTGTACAGTATGACTTCCAATTCCACATCAGGACTCAGTACTGTTTAGAATCCCGTGAGGTGCATCATTCAACTCGTCGACCTTGTCCATTAAACTCAGTATGAGTAGAACCATAGTGAATACCACCAACGCTATGGTAGTCTGCCTTTCTGTACAGTTGAAAAGGACGTCACAAGTTGTAACGGCTTGTGCAGTCATAGGTTGGCCCAAGAGTTGAGTGGAGGCTGCACGAAACTCCAAATCCGGGACGTTCGATTTACAGTGTTTTAAAGAGGAGGCTTTTGCTTCTTCTTGAGGAACTTTCAACTTCATATTGTAAAGTGAAACGTTTCACTGTAAATAAAACGTTCACTGCCATTAATTTGAAATGCCACTGAACCACCTACAAGATTGTTGTGTTAAGAATCTACTGATATTGCCGACGCAATAAATTTGTATTGGCCTTACATTGTAAATTGATATACCACGTAGATAAAATTCAAATAATAAATAAAATAATAATTATAATTTTTCCACACGGACTGAGAATTGTAACTTGTTGAGATCATTTCGGCAAGCATAACGACTCAAGAAATGCTTGTAATGAAACCTACATTTTTAGATAAAGCACAAAGAGAAATTATTAATGATACAGGAAGTTACAAAATTCTGTTCAATAACGGAAATTAACACTTACTACAGCATAATGAGGTATTTATGCCGGAAAGCCTAGGCAGAAAACGAGTGTGAAATTTGAAATTCTGAGTTCCCGCTAGAAATGACGTATGAGGTAAATCGCAGAGGAGTTCAACTCAAATCCCTCGAAACAGTAAGATGTAAGCTCGACATGCAGCCTTCGTAGAGGCATCCGATGTTTACCGTCGTTTACCCGCCATATGGGCCATATTATATGGTTTCACTTCAGAATTAATAAAAAAGGAGTACTCACTTTGGCGGTACCTACATAAATATACTGTAATAGGAACATCTAAAAATTCGTTTTAAATATCTAAATAAATTCTTCCATTAAATCATAAACACAAACTCTAAAATGATTCTCTAAGGTCAAAGTCGTGCTTTGAGAATTTTAACCTAGTCCAAGTAGGTAATGTTTATAGTTAGGTATTAAAAGAGACAGAAGCAAAGTATAGGTATTTTATGTTCCTGATCTTCTACTAGCTTATTCATAAAACTAATAACCTTTGGAACAATGCATTAATTCGGACAGTTCATTCTACAAAAATAAATGTACAGAAGAGGAGGGAAAAGAACCTCCAGTGGGTGTAGAGAATAAAACTAATAAACCTTTAGTTTACCACTATGTACTTATATCTAGGTATTGTAAGCACGATGCTTTTCACTCAGGTTCTGAGCATCCTCATTTGTATGCAAGTACCTATGGAAGCTCAGAATCTGAGTGAAAAGCTTCTTGCTTACAATAGGGATACACTACGGTAAACTAGAGGTTTATTAAATTTGTTCCAGTCTCGACACCCACCGGACATCAGTCTTATGGTGGCTTACCAGTCTTACCACACACGGTCAGTTGATGAACTTGATGAATGGATGAACAAAAATCTCGTCAAATCGATTCATTGGTTCAAAGGAAATCACTAAACTGTGAACTTGTAGCAATACAAACCTGTACACACGGATTTTCCAGTTCAGTATGATGAAACTGAAGTACACGGCACCTTTCAAGAGCTAACGGGCAAATAAGAGGTACCTAATGATGGAATAAATAAGATTAGATAAGGTTGTGTAGCTGTAGATTGACGGAGTAGTAGCTTTTTTTAGTCGGACTGTTTATTAATGGGTATCTTCCGTTAGTTACCACAACGGAAACTCGAAAAACTGATACTACCTGAGTAGGTACACAAGTGCGGTGAGATAGGTAAACTATTATTTGGTCATGTTTGGTTCTATTAAAATAATTAATTAATTAATTATCTAAAGGAACACAAATCATTAATTTATTATCCAGGTATTTATTATTATGTAGAGCCCAACTTCGGTGGCTCCCCGTATCACACCATCAACTCACGCTAAGAACGTACCTGGAAATATCTTTGTAATTTGTAGCAATAATTATAGTCCTCCTTGCTTCGTACTATTTACAAGCGCCTCCTTGGATTCTTCGAGTGTTGGGTGAGAAAAATAAAGCCAAACGAAGAAAAAGGTGCTTGATTCTGAGTATATTCCCATAAAATTTATACTTTAGTAACAACTATTCTTTTCCACTTAAATCATTTTAAGCACTAAAGCTTATGCAGGGTACCTAAGATAGATAGATACACATTTACCTTTTCAACATTGCAAACAGCCTACGAGGTGTTCATAGTAGAGATTTCTTCCAACGCACCCATGTCGCTGGATGTTGTGATTTGCGATACAAACGTCGATGAAGTTGGTTTTATGTAAGTGCTCACTCTGAGCTGTAACAATACTATGAGATATGTTAGCGTAGCGGAGAAAATCTGCAAAAGAATAATTTATTGGTTTATCATTTCTATTCCACCAGCAGATAGGTCTGATAAATACTCGTCGCATTATCAGGTGAGAAGATTTTGTTGATCTGCCTTTTTGTGGTTTTCACTGAGTTCTTTTTTCCATGGGCATTTTCCACGGAATAACAAAGTACGTTGTTCAGGTTTTCATGGCTTACCGAAGTTATAGTTTCTCGGTTGACCGTCACCATTCCACCGTAAGAAATATTAGGGTAGTTGGCATAAACAGCTTGTAAGAAGAGATCCACCTAAAATAATTTATTTAGGTATATTGTATAGAATGTTTTCAAATTTCCTGTTCATCGGCTGTCCTTCTGAGAATGTATAATTCGCATAGTCCAAACCGTTTCAATATTAAACATTATTTCATATTCTATGTTTTGTTTATTAAACTTACTTCCCGAGCTGTGAGTTCATCTTGTTGAAGCATATTAACCGAGCTCAGCATCTCCACAATGTATGTCCCTGCCTAAAAATCGTGAAACAATCAAGTAACAGAACATTGCAAACTGTGATTAACATTACATTCAGGATAAATTGACTATGGTAGGTACACCTATCTTTCTGGAACAAATCGAATATTCATATCAATCATATTAAGATCATTTTGGTTTATTATGTTCAATAATGAACCATTGGAATCGAGGGTAATTATTGATCACAGAAAAGTAAATAATAAAGCGTTGTGTAATTACTTGCAGCGTTTTTTTCTTCTGTTAAGATTTTCTCTATGAATGTCCCTAGGTACCTATATTGAAGTAGGTTGAATATCTCCGGAATGGGAGTCTACATCAAGGATATTTTGTAACTCTTAGGGCGGTATTCATAGTCCTCACTTTAATTAAAGTAAATGCTTAAGTGAACAAATAAGGAAGCAACGTCCACTTGGGCTATTCATAGTCAGTGATAAAGGAAATGCTTAAGTCTTCCTTTAGCATTTCCTTTATTCCTATTTCATAGACAATAAGTAAAGACAAATCTTTACTTTTTGGCCTAAATAAGTGGAAAAAACTGAGGTACGTCGAAAGGTACCTTAAGCATTTCCTTATTGATCGTTTGCACTGTTCTCTTTTCATTTATGTCATCTTTTCAGTGTCATCATTCTCGGCATTTTTATTTCTTTTCCTAATATTATTCGGGTTTTTTGTTTGTTTTGATACGATGGATTACGAAATGTTGTTTGACTTCGATGAGTGGGATGACGAGTTTGTAGGCGCTTAGGAGATGATTTTTGTTGTTAGTTTTTCTACCTCGTTTTTATATTTCCGCGCCACATGTTTTCCTCCCAACGTAGTTACCTCTGATAAATAATAAAATTCATTCGAGTCCAGAAATTGATCAAGCGAGTTCGTCATTTCAAAAGATTAGTACAATCGTACAAGTTCGATGTAACGGAGAGCATGTGGGTGATGCATACCGGCTTCATTTTCGGTCTAAAAAATTCGTTCTTTCGCACACAGGCTCCATTTGGGCCCTAGTTGTGTCCCGAAACTTTGCAACCCGGTCGGAATATACCCAGGGGTGTTATGAGCGAAAATGTGTATGAAAATTGGTATTTTTTGTGTTTTAGTAAAACGAGCTTTTCAGTATCGGTTTCTATGTTTTTGTGGGACGAGAAGACGAATATGAAGTCAATTTTGACCAGAGTGGAAAACTAAGCTTCTACCAAAGGTTCTGCTCCTAAAATTGATTTTTTATGAGCCAAAAACCTGGGAAACTGTCTGAAATCACCATCAGTTTGTATAATAACACTAGAAAAAGTGTCAACAGGTGAATCAAGGCAATTTAAATGGCACTGCCAATGATCAAAAAAAGTAGCGTACCTAATTTGTGTTTTGGGGGCCAAAATTGGTGGAAACATTCAGAAATAGCTATTTCAATTATTTCACATGAAAGAAACAATAAATGAACAGCCAAAATTTCTGTAGGTAAGTCCAATAGAATAATAAACCCATGTGACAAGGACTTTGTTTATCAATTACCTTTGCATTTTGTAAATGTTCACTCTTCGAAGTAATCCTAACGTGAGCCGGGAGTTTGCCATCGATTTTGATAGTTCATCAAAAATTGTTCCAAACGTTTTCGATTTGTTCATTATTGACTAACTTTATTGACTTTTTGCCTACTAATAAGATTCTGCCTGACCAAAAGTAGGATAAAACCCAATTATTTCTTTTTTTCTAAGACCAATTGGTAGTTGATTCCACTGAAAAGGCAAACCAAGGAACTACAGTAAGAACGTAATTTATATTTAAAAGGATAAGTAAACAAAGTTAAAGAGTGAGTAAAAACAAAAGGGAAGAAGGAGGGAAAAGAAGGGAGGAGTAATACAGAAGGTAAAGGGAGAAGTAAATGCACGTCAGCACCGCTAAACGCGAGCACCAAGTGTATAATAGAAAAGTTTTCAAAATAAAACAAAGGTTGCTTGCTCCACTGTTTACCTGTCCTGACACAGGGAGGATGCTGGACAACGGCGTTCACAACAACGGAAAACCGACAGAACGGCACGGCTAATAGGCGAGGACATGTAACTAAACAAAAAAAACACACCCTGCCAGAGCTCAAACCAGAGAGTTGGGAAAAATTTTGACTTAAATAAAGATTTTTCTTAATTTTATAAAGTAAAAGATTAAGTAAAGATTTTTCTTTACTTCGGGGAGTAATGTCTATGAAAGCGAAATCAGATAAAGCATTTCCTTAAGAAATTATTTTACTTTCAGAAGTAAAGTATTATTTTTACTTAAGTCAGGACTATGAATACCGCCCGTATGCCCTTATACGTGAGTGACAGGATTTCATTAGTATGCCTACCTAGTAGCTGTAAACTTACATGGCGTGTGGTTCTGTAACCTATCTCACAGGGCACACAGAGAACCAAGCCCATGCCCAGCATGATGGTGAAAAAGAGGAAATACCGCTCATCACCAATGGATATGCATTTCATGAAGCCGTAGGCCGAAGCTATGAATATAACGACCCCCGTGGCAGACATGAAGATCATCGAGCAGGCGACGGCAGTCGAGGAAAACTTCACAAGGATGGAAAGCTCATGCCAAAGAATTCGCAACGTATATAATTCAGAAGATTTGTCGTTGATATCTTTTGATTCTATAACCTGTGAATAAAAAAATTTAAAATAAGTATCTTATACTAGTTTTCTCTGGAAGACAATATTTAGCCTTCACAAGATCGTCGTTGAAAGGCTGTGGTTTCAAGGACAATGCAGATGCAACAACGCTCATTGTTTGGATAATAGCATGTGTTGTTCGAGTATTTGTAAACAAAACTATAACCAGAGTTGGAAATCGTTTGAATCTCCTTATGAATTGAGTTTTTGTCTCGCGGGTTTTCTTCTCTTCAGTTTCTTGGGATTATCCTGAAGAGGACTCGGATTCTCAGGACAAATTTATCTGTGAGGCCCTTAGGTTTTATAATTATCAAGCCAACATAGGCAATGTAAAACAAACGGGTGTGATAGCTAGGGACTCAGTACAGGTCATTACAGACAATTAATGAACATTCTTTGCGGATTAGGGATTTGAAAATAGTAGTTAAACGTAAGTATTCATTCGGTAGGTACCTATGGATTCCGAACCGTTTAAACTTGCCTCGAAAGACCTGTTTCTGATAGTGTCTGCCACGTTGATGATTTCGATAAGAGAGAAAACCCAAATCCCGTACAGTATGCAGACTGACGTTACCACAAGGATGTAGCTCAGGAGATGGTACCACTCTTGGTGATAGAGGACGGAGCTGTGTAAAACTGTGAGACCGAACGTCACTAAGGGAATCACGGCAGATACAATCGTCACCACCAGGTTTAGCTTCGTTTGATATTCCGTTCTTAAAGTCTCTTTGTACATATCCTACAAATGGAAGTTCAAAACAACATAATTATACAATGACAATGCGTTGTGTATGGCCGAATAATTTCCTGTTTTGGTTTATTATTCTGTGAATAATACAACTATGTATTAGCTCAGCAAAAAATTTTTATAACATCCCCTCAGAATTTTTTCTTTTACTTTTCAAAGTGCGTAGATTCAGAAAACACAATGTCCTTCCGCCGCTTCATTTTCGGTCTAAGAAATTCGTTCTTTCGCACACATGCTCCATATGGTCCCTAGCTGTGTCCCGAAACGTCGCAGCCCGATCGGAATATACTAAAGGGTGTTATGAGTGAAAAATGGGTATAAAAACAGGCATTTTTGTATTTTAGTAACAAGAGCTTTTGAGGTATCGTTTTCCATGTTTTTTGGGACGAGAAGACCGAATATGAAGTCAATTTTAACGAAAGTGGAAAATTGAGGTTCTAACGAAGTTTCAGCCTTAAATTTACGTTAAATTTTGGTATAAAATCCTAGTTCTTCCGCACACAGTTTGGGTCCCTATTTGGGACCACATTTGGGTCCTAGTTGTGCTCCGAAGCTCGGCACACACCCAGGGGTTATGGCAGAAAAACGGGTGTAAAAATAGGGGTTTTCGAGGGATTTTTGAGGTTTTAGCGAACATGAGCTTGTGAGGTATCGTTTTCCATACTTTTTAGGGCGAGAAGACCGAATATTAAGTTGATTTTGACCGAAGAGTGAAGAATTGAGGTTGCAGCGAAGGTTCAGCTCCCGAAATTCATTTTTTATGAGTCAAAAACCTGGGAAACTGTCTGAAATCACCATAAATTTGTATAATAACACTAGAAGTAGTATTAGCAGGTGAATCAAGACAATTAAATGGCACTATCAATAATCAAAGATAATCTGTAAAAAAAAAGGCCGAGCCTAATTCGTGCTATTGGGGGGCCGAAATTGTTGGAAACCATCAAAAATAGCTATTTCAATTATTACTCATGAAAGAAACAATAAATGATCAGCCAACATTTCTGTACTTATGTCCAGTAGAATAATAAACCCATGTGACAAGGACTTTGCACAGCTTTTTTTTCTTAAAGAAGATAATGCTGATTTTTTTAATGGGAAGCTGATATTTTGTTGTTCAGATTACCTGAAAAGTTATCCATTTATTGAATACCTCGCACATTAGCTTCCATTCTTTAATTACTGAAAAAGGTACAAACAGGTGAATGGATAGTATGCATAGGCATAGTCCGCCAGTGACTACGTCCGCGAAATCGGTGTCATCGTAGAACATCAACTGCAGAATGCCGTGTGTGTTAACCAATACGAGGTATGTCTGAGCTACGAAACCAACTAGGAAGTAGGCAGTTTGGTACGAGAACATCTTCAATTCCATCGTGCCTGAAACAACATGAGGTACAGGTCCAGTGGTATAATCAGTCAGAAGGATATTCTGGTCCTATTAATCGGCAAGAAACGGCATTCGTAACGTAAGAATTACGTAGGTACTCACCTAGAGAGTGCTATGCTCGCTCAACTATACTTTTCTGCTTTTATTATGTTTTTCTAATATAATCGTAGGTATTAGCCATTTTAATCAACCGTTTACTAGATGAATAAAACCTTTTACCAAATGAGTTGAATCTTTTGTCGAATGAGTTGAAACTTTTGCCGCAATTGAATTATACCTTTTTACCTTTTCAGTTAAACCTCATGCGAAAAACTTGATGTGAAAGAAAAAGCACGTCATTTAAAACTGGTAGAAATCGGTGGGTAACTCATTTGTTACATGTTTAAGTTATTTAATATTGAGATCAAAAACTTCTCTGTGCCTCGGATAACTCCTTAGTGAGTAAACAGCGTCTGTAGACGAGTTTCTGAAAGCCTTTTCCTTTAATAATTAAACGTTTTGCCAAATGAATAATACCTTTTGCCAAATGAATTCAACTTGTGAAGGTGCCATTCCTTTGGCAAACGGTTCAGTTTATTCATTTGGCAAAAAGCCTGGTTAAAAAGTAAATGGTAGGTATATTATGTCAAGTCTAGAGACACCGGTAATTCCGAGTTTCTATTCAAGTCAAATGGTGGTAATACCTTCTTTGCTCCAGCGGAAAGGGAAT
This sequence comes from Leptopterna dolabrata, assembly GCA_954871275.1. Classification (NCBI taxonomy): domain Eukaryota; kingdom Metazoa; phylum Arthropoda; class Insecta; order Hemiptera; family Miridae; genus Leptopterna; species Leptopterna dolabrata. Next base: position 7,973,041 of record OX940983.1, on the reverse strand, counting down.
CGACAAATCAATCGGTATATAATGAGCAGTGGCCACATGTGCTTCGTAAAAGGATCCTTTTTCGCCGAAGAAATGAATGAAAACCACCTATTTGTACCACCAGTCTCCTCCGATTCACCCTGGAATAACAAGGAAGTTTGATCATCAAAGTAAGTACCTACTTTTGGGAAAAAATTGAGAACCACAACGACAGATATCACTTGGTTAATGGTACCTACGTGGTAAGTGCAAACAACGCAAGTATTGGAACTTGAGTGTTGAGCATTTACCTGAGGTGATCTGGAAACGTCAACTTACATGGGTGCTTACTTGTATCTTCTTACCTTGTCCGTGACATTTTTGAGAGGAGGTGGAGGACTGACTTTGATTTCGCGCATTACGTGTTAGTGGAGCCCAACGCTGTTGATGTCTTGATGTAGGTACCAACCGACTTGTACGTTGCCGAATAAGCTACATTTCCCTTTATTCCTGCGTAATAATTCCCCATCTCTAGTTCGCGTGACAATAAAATGGTGCCAACTGAATAAATATACCTAATGGATGGCGAATTATCTATTTGCCCACAAAATATCTTTTCAATTGGATCAACAAATATAACCTAATAAATGACTTGTATTTTGCCTGGAATCTCCAACAATCTTCGGAGAATGATTTGTGGAGTTGTAATGTGGGATTAAACTTCGTCTGATTATTAAGTAAAATACCTATATTGACCTCAAGACTTGAACGGTAGATGTCAAACGGCAAACAGATATTTAGATTGTTAGTTTACTCAATAAAAATTACCAATCATTGCTTTTTTATAGAACGCATGGGAGTAATAGAAAGCAAACCCTGTAATAATGGAGACGAGTGATTTGAAATTCCAAATAAATTTACTTGATATATTTTTATAAAATACACACATCATTATTATAGATTAAAATCATGGTCGGTAGTTGGAATAAGCACTGTATTGTGATTCTGATACAGTGTATAAAATTACAGTAGAACCCCTCTTGATCAACCCTCGTGGAGTAGGTAATAATGAGATACATCTTTACAAGAAGTGCAATATTTTCATTCATTCCGTTTTCCTGACAGCGTAGTGGAGATATTTTCACTAGACTACTGTAATAATACTCCTCACTACCACTACTGAAATGGAAATAGAAATAAACTGACAACTCGTAAACTAGTAAGAACTAAATCACTCGCGAAGAAATCGTGGAAACCCATTTCAAAGAAAAACGGAGTTATTGAAAAAATAGTCTATTTCCACTAATACACGAAAAACGTGAAAAACACTGTTATACCGGTTTCGGTGATCAAACCAACGTCAGTAACAAACAATCTATAACAATAAACAGTTATTGTTTGTTTCTGACGATGGTTTGATCACCGAAACCGGTATAACAGTGTTTTTCGCGTTTTTTCGTTTATTAGTGGAAATATACTATTTTTTCAGTAACTCCGTTTTTCTTCAATAACTAGCTTTTGAGAGGCCCCCTAAAACTATGCTGAGTCAAAATATAACATGTTAAAATGCAGTTTGTGTCTCTAATTCCTTGTTGCAATGGCGACATCCTCATCATTTGTCATTTGGAACTGGATAAGGACGATAAGATACGTTATTACATTTTTGCAAATCTGAAAGAAAGTTACAACTTATATGAGTATATATGAATGATGTAATCATGGATATGGCCAAGCACCATCCACACAATACCACAACAAATAGCTATTTGAACTTAATCACCTTTTAGGATGTCCTTTTGGGATGGCAATATTGATTGGTATGGCGATTTTTCAATTCAAGTAGTTACGTTAAGTAAATGTTGTAGACACACTAATTTCATAGGTACTCACGGAAACGAGTGTCGAACGGTCTATTACAGCCAACCCAGCTACAGATACTTTTGGAGCATTGAAAGCGGCTATTCTCAGAAACCTTTCAACCTACACAATATTCAAAACGAACGGAATAATATCATGTAGGTACCACTTTTTAGGTTGTATCTAAGCTATGAAATCATACAGCCTAAATTATTAATTATTAATTATTTTCTACGACTTTATCCTCCGACCTACCTCACTCGAGGTTTCTCGATCCATAGTTGCGGACTTCAAATTCACCAATGCTTCGCAAATATCAGTTCCTACCTAGAAAATTGATATTTATGTACCATTCCAAGAATTTTTGTTTCTACAATGAAAATGTTGTACCTGCACTTATTATGAATCCAAATTTACAGCTGCTGATTTAATAGCAGTTGGTAGGTAATTACACTAATTACCAACCTGCGCAGTTGTTCTGTGGCCGAACTCACAGATGACCACGACAAGTGAGGCTCCAATGAGGACGGGACCCAGGAACTGACTGGTTCTGGAGTCTCCTTTTATGTAGCCAGTCAGAATGACGTATGTCCCCGTCAAAAATACCACACCGGCCGTCATCAAAAGAACTATGATAGTGAAAGCGGCGTGGCCAAGCAGTTTGACGACGTACACCAGCCTCAACCACAGCATACGAACGCGAACCGCATTCGGTGCGTTGTTCATTGGGCTGTCGTTTCCAAACACCTATGCGTAGGTAAGAAGAGCTGGTATAAGACGGGTTCTATCGGTATAAGTACAGCAGTGACAAATCAGGTGCTGAAATCCATTGTAAAGGGTAGTGAATAATTGGCCGCAATAGTCAAAAAGACGTGTGGCGTCGAATTTTGCACCACTGTGTGTTTTGGGCTGATGGTGCAGCATAGCAAGAAAGCTTTAAAATACTCAAATCTCCCCCTGCAGGTGATATTTTTTCCTCATGTTGACTCTGCTTCCTCCAAATTAACCTTTGGTAACGAACGACATTCAAATAAACTTCTTACCTAGTACCTAATATGTTAACAACACTTGATATAGTAAAAAATAAAAAAATAAATTACCTAATAAAACAAAAGATTTTCGTTTGTAAATTGAATTCTGTTTCATTTGTTACGATTTTTTTTGTATTTGTATTTTCATTTACCTCTTATGGGGTACATTGTTTTATCAGGATTTTGTCTGTACATTTTGAAGGCTTTTCTGTGTATTTTTCGTCAATGAAAATAACATTTTGGAGAAATTAATTTTGTACCTATTTCGAATTCCAAGTTATCAAAGGTTAATTTGGAGGAGAGTCGATATAAGAAGGGGGGGGGGGGGGGGGGGGGGGTTGAGTGTTTTAAAGCTTTCCTGCTATGCACCACCAGCGTAAAACACACAGTGGTGCAAAACTCGACCCAACACCCCGTATACCAACAAATATTACTGCCAATGAGCTGCAAGGAAATCCCAAGGACTTGGAAGGATTCAAGTCTTGTGAGGAAGCGTCCGGTCGGTGGACCATGAGACCAGCGACTCCAGCGGAAGCAATGCTAAATAAAAATTACTTGGCTCCTGGACTTGTAGATAAAACTGGTAAGCGCAATCGTTTGCTAAAGAGTCGCCGGTAGCATGCTTCACCATGATCTTTGACCCACAATGGGTAAATTCCGTGTGTAGCAATTTTTTATTTTTTTTTTTAATCTCAGAATCGGATTTAGCACCCCTGAAAACCTCCCATCGCCAATTTTCATCTCATAGCTTGGGCAACAAACGGACAGAAAGAAAACGAAAAGACGTCACAAGTGGATGGCGCTGAGCTTTCCCACCAGATGGATGCGGGGGTAAGGCCTTTTTTACCTATGACGTCATTTCGCTTTCTTTCCACTGGTTTATCACCCACTTTCGATCATCGGATACCCTCATATAGCTTTTCGGAAAGCACTCACGAGATCTTTTTTTTGAGAAAATAAAACCGGTGAAATTGCCCATTCATGAGGGGGATACGCACCCAATTTGTCCCACGCAACCATGTTTCACATTTTTTTATGACCTATCAGTGCCTTTTTGGCACATCGAGCATAATGTCACGGGTTGTCTAAATCACCAAAGGCAACAAAATCTCTACATTATATCTATCGACGAAAGACAATGATGCAATAATTGATACCAAACACTTATATTCTTACACATATCAGTAATAATGAGTGTAGTGAATAGGTATAGCAATAATTCACTATGGGCGGCATGAGGTTGTGCCCGGCTGGTTCCACACTAACAGATGTCACCAATTCAGGTTCCACACTATCAGATGTCACAAATTCAACGGGTATCTTTTGGGATGCTTGTGCCCGGCTGGTTCCACACTAACAGATGCACCAATTCAGGTTCCACACTATCAGATGTCACCAATTCAACGGGATCTTTTAGGTTAAGGAGAGAGGAGGAGTGAGGTGAGAGAGTAGTCAGCGACTAGAGGAGAGCGTAGAATGGCTAGAAAGGCGAAGGAGGCGAGTTTTTATAGCCCTGAGGGCTGTCTCCCTCCATCCTCCAGCTAGTGGAGGATGGTGGGGAACCCCACTGGGTTCCTCGGTGCTCCTGCGCCTTTCGTCCCTACTTCTGCGAGTTTATTTGCGAGATCTAATATTTGCAGGTTTACAAGGAGTGGTTCTGGGAGGATACCAAGACAATGAGGATAATAATTGCTTGATAATAATAATTCTAACCTCTATGATGTATTCCCGCAAGAGTGCTGCCATTCGGCCGCTCTCGTATTGACACACCACCCAAAGGAATAGCTGTTGAGGCATAGCCAAAAATACCATCATGTAAACGTATTTGTGGTACCAGAACGGTTGCGTCAGAGTGTTAGTTCCCATGCTCACTGCTACGTATGCCTGCACGGCAATGACACCAACGAATATTTTTATAAGCAAGCCCATGTGCGTGTTGAAGGGTTTTCCAGTGATTTCCTCAAAATCGACCTGTATAAGTAATTTTTCACATCATATCGGTAACAATAATTAATTCACAATAAGTCAAAACGAAATCTAGGATTCGAATAGAAATATTATGAAACGAAGAAGAATCGACAAATCTTTCAAAACGTAGATTGTACATACGTACCTACTAAAAATTTTCACTCATTGCAACAACCATTTTTTTCCCCCAAACATTTGCTAAAAGTTTACAGTTTATGCGATGGATTCAGGGGTAACTGAATTGATAAGAGGTTATTTCCGTTTGGTTCCAACATACAATATTGAACGTCCATGTTATATCAAACTCGAGTCAGAAATTACCTGCAACTCGATCCATTGGTTGAAATATATGCAATAAGCTCTCCATTCCATAAGGCCGGAGAGCGGTGTGTAAAAGAGAGTCATGATGACCAAGATGTTCACTCCGATTTTTACAATCAGTATAAAATCAGACTCAATGCTGACCATCCCGTAGAGACGATATATCAGCTCTAAACCAAATAGAGTTTGCAGCACGTAACCAACCACCGTATAGAGTGTCCAAGAAGAGAACCACTGCATACTTATTCGCCCTGCGATGTTTATGAGTACATTTATAAAATTATCATTCAACATATTTCAGAAGATAAGGTATTTTAAAGCAATCATCGTACTGATATTCCGGTTCAAATTGTGAGTTTACCATTTTTATCAAAAACGTACGGATACTTGAAGAGCAAGCGGACGGTGAAAAGTAAAGGTTTTAGCTGCTTCAACATGTAATTTTCGCTTTTCATGTTGTAAATTTTCAACATGTAGCCAGATGACAGCACGTTTTCCGTGACTCGACTTTTCTTCGACGCTCGTTCCACATCCCAGTTGTTCTATAACAATACATGCGCATACCTATCATAATATAATCGGCATAAATTTACAGGTAAAGTTCATAACAACTGTTTTGTTCACACAAGTGATAATGCAGCTTGGGTTTATGATGGTCCTCAAAGAATTTCAATTCGATTCTACCTAGTCAATACTACCAGTTCGATTTAACGGATTTTGATCAAATTTCGTGGGATTGTGTAGATTGGATCCCTGATGGTTCCTATGCGATCCCTCTAAAAATTTCTATGCGATATGATTGACATTAGCACCTGCGGTGGCGCGAATATTTTTTGGTTTATTATTTTCAGTAATAAACCTTTGGAATCGAGCATGAAAAAAATAAAATAAAATAAATAAATTAATTAATCCCCTCCCCCTCAAAATTTGACGGTTTATGTTTCAAGGTTCGTAGAATCCGAAAAAAAATATACCAAAAAATTTCTGTTTGCCCGCCGTACGCCGCGCCGTACACCGCACTTTTCTTAGTTACCATGAACCCCAAATTAATGAAATTTGGTTTGTCGGTCCCGTTTGGGGTCTATTTGGTCCGCGAAGTTTGGCGTTACTGTCAGTCATCTCTAAGGGGTGAAAAATAGGGGTTGAAATTTTCAGAACGCCGTAGCTTGAAAACTCTCAGTAGAAGGGTATAGTTTTTTTTTACGTTTTTAAATTGATCTTGAACTAAAGTATTTTCTGAGACCACCCGGAGCATTGTACGACCAGCCCTTTCGTTTGCACCGAAAACCTTCGTCAACATGATCGTGAATCAAACGGTATAAATCCGGCCCAGATATCATCGCTAGGAAGCACCTGATTACAATGACGATTATAATCTATTTTGGATTTTGTTGATAGGTACTTTCGCAAGTTGAACAAACGTTGAAGTATTATTTGGTAAATTATTACACAACGGTTTATTATTTACCGTATGCTTCACGAATAGCTACAAATAATATTAATGATTGAAGTATTAAATCCCGCGCATTTTTATGAAACTTTAATTCCCGGGCCGCCTCCAGTTCTCCATTTAGAGCTTTCCTGGAGGGAGCTCGAGGGTATTGACCACATAAAACAGTGATCTACGCAGAAGGGGCATCTATACAGGAAAATAATAATCCGTTGTGAATAATTTGCAGCGTTATTTCTTACGAAAGCTATCTATTCGACCTATGTTGATGAAATTAACAGGTGTCTTGACTCGGGTCCTTATTTATGCGCCTCCATAATGGTATTCATGTAGACACAATGACTAATCACTAGGCAGAAGTTGTTTGTTTAAAAAATTGTCATAATAATATAGCTGACGTTCGCGCTTCGAAAAACCGCTCTTGAAGCCAAGCTATAAGACACCACCGCCCTCTTGAATAAAAGTAGACAGCTGTTCCTTGATGCTTATCAAATAATAGGCACTCACCCAAACGTGTAACAGTTCGGGGTTTTCTCCATTCGCAATTTCCTCCTTCACGTCAGCTCTGGTTGGAGTTGTTTCTAGCCATACAAAACAGATTGCTTTTCTCAGTATAGTACTAATATATTATAATTTATGATACTGCAACATGAGGACATAGGTATTACATGCACAGGGAACTTATTGACAACGCAGTAACGCTGGATGCAAAGCGACCCCTTTGTTCAGGTAATAGGGATTGGTGAATAGCCTTTGATTAATTTTAATCTCCACCATAATCAAGTGGATGTATTTGTAGGGATTACTCCTTGGATTTTATTAGAATGGTGCTCTTAAATCTGATAGTGGATATAAAAAGGTTGGAGAATAGCATTTTTCATAGATTGCGCATGCTTGATGAATTTCATCAGTATTAGATACGACTCAAATATTACTACTTGATTCAAATCATGCCTTCCCCATATTCCCTTCTTACCCATATACTGTAGAGATTGATGTTTACTGTGTAGAAATTCACCTTCATGCTCAAATTGGGGAGTGGGGTCCCCTTTCCATCTCTGGATTATCTTCAGCGGAGAATCCTTGTCCACTGTTGAGGCTGTAGTTCTCGAGTGCCCAAGGTTAATTAGTTTGGAAAATTATTGGGGGGCGCAGTTCCAATATGGTCGAAGGAGAAGGATCCTAGGCTGTGTTTACTTTACACGCGAGTGTTATTGCAGATTCGATGGGCTTATTCTGTCTCTGACGTATTAATTAGTGCAGTATTACCTAGACATTATTAGTGATGTAAAAGTAGACCAATGTCATTTTAGTCGTCATTCGATCAACGCGGACTAGCCGGGTGCAAGTTCGTTCCATTCTGATTTTTGAAACGATGAAGCCAGTTCACGCCATTCATCCATGCGAGGTATAAAATAGTAGTAGATCATCAAATAAGTAAATTATCAGGACTTGGTGTGTCTAGTAATTCGATCTATTTATAAACATACCTTTCATTTCTACGCCTTTGTAGGTCAAGTCTTTGGCCATACCAAATGCTTCTACGTCCGAGCGAACCACAACGCAAAATGTGTCACGAGCGGTAGATCGTTAATCGATTCATAAGCAGAACCAATACGATGGCTTAGCGGCTCTGTAACCATAACGTTTACATTAAATCACACCCACTGTCACTAAATACGCGGAAATGGGTGTTTTAAGCATGGACTGAACCACACAGTTGTATTTCAGGAAACCATATGCCAAAGAATATAACAGGTACCGGCAGGGTGTATCTTGCGAGTGAGGGTATTTTATTTTGTTGCCCATTCATAACAAATTGAGGTTAGTATATTATATGCCGTGACTATAATAATATTATATTGTAGAAACATTAATAATAATTACCTACCTGAAAGTCCGAAAATGATGGCACCGGGTATGATGAAAACCGTATTGCTGAACCCGTGCTCGATCGGGCCGTCGGGTCCACCGCTGAGATCGACCATTTTCCCGGTGAGATTTCCCCGTTTGTCGGACTGAAGCTGGATGTCCTTCTGACGGTGGATTCCGGATCCTGTCGTATGTTTTGGTGTTTTGACGTGTCCAGCCGACGAGGTTCCTTCCAGGTCACGCCCTCCAAACCAGGTGTTGTAGGTGTAACCTCTTATCACCTCCAGCCCAGCTGCCACGTCAATATCAGAGCTCGTTCACTGATAACAATATCAACAGTTGTTTGTATACGACTTTAAAATATGAGTTGTATCAACGATTCGTGTTACTACAAAAAAATCGGTGAATGTTGCTATCAGTTTCTAGTTATATTTTCACGCCGGGTACGAATCGTTCCAACTATAAATAATTTACACAGATAAGGTATCTGGACGGAAAGGTTACCTCCACAATGGTTCGACGAGCGGCGTATAGATAGCGCTGGGATGTTGGCTCAAGTCGTTCCATCCTCCACTAAAAAGAGTCTCAATGAGGCTCGTGGCATCCTCAAGGTTTCCCGTAGAAGCCCCAGTAGAGATAAATTTCAACTACCCACAAGGGCTTGGTATCCTCTTCATGTATATATTATGGTAATTATATGACATAGGCATAGGCACGTATAGATTTAAGCAGCAACTTGAATTACCTCCACAATGATTCGACGAGTGGAGTATAGATAGCGCTGGGATGTTGGCTCAGGTCGTTCCACCCTCCACTAAACAGAGTCTCAACGAGGCTCGTGGCATCTTCATGGTTTTCCGTAGAAGCCCCAGTAGAGATAATTTCAACTACAACAATTTCAACTCTTCATGTATATATTATGGTAATTATATGACATAGGCATAGGTACCTACCTATGGATTTAAACAGCAACTTGAATTAATATCAACATACAGTTTAACATACCAACAATTAGGCCCCCTACCTTTTTATGTTTCTGCACAGTTCCTTCTGGAGAAACTCAGGGAATCGATTCTACTCTTCATTTGGAACAAAAAATGCTCGGTAGAAAATTTTCGAAAAGCTCTTCGTTTTAAAGATATCCGACAATTTGTGTTTTCTAACTTTTCATTATCTTACCACATAAAAACGGTAATAAATTCAAACATATTGAGACTACAACAAATCCAATTACACCGTTTGAAAGAACGTGAAATTTCCTGTAAGATTCTTCTGTTTTCAACGGTCAGAGTTAGGTATACTTAAAATGTTGGCCAATATCAGTTGAAACATTTGAAAAAATGAAAATTGAAAATTGTGAAAAAGATTGTACGTTCTACTGAGGTTACAAAAATACCTACAACTTGTCAAATTTCACAAAAACTTCTTCATCTTAATAGGCTTTACATTGATATACATAGATTCAAAAATAACATTGTACCTAGTAGAGTTTAAAAAATGATAAATGAACGTTTGAGAACATGAACTAACGCTTTCTTGACTGGTTGAATAAAAATAGTGCTGGAAAATGAAGGAGACATATCGAAGTTCAAACAACAACGAATGATTAGTTCCAACATTCAACGAGAATGGACAGGGAGGTGTTCCTAGAACGTGATTTTGTTTGCACAAGTATTTCTTAATAATAAATTGTGAACCTCGGTTAACCATCTTACCAAATTGCAACAGACCGCTTTTCTTTCATCAATTCAATTTAATGTTTCTCGTGGAAAGGCAGTTGTTATGCCGCTTTATTTTTCAAATCAGGAGTACCAAGATATGCTGCTCGTGTATGGATAATGTAACTGCAGCAGTACTGCGGCAGTAGTGGAATATGCTCGACTTTTTCCTGGTCGTCGTGTTCCTAATAAAAGTACAGTCGTGACGACTTCCCAAATTCTAGGAGAGACAGGAAATTTGACAAGTTGTAGGTATTTTTTTGTAACCTCAATAGAAGGTACAATCTTTACAATTCACAATTCACAATTTTAAATTCCCAAATGTTCCAACTGATATTGGCCAACTTTTTAAGTAACTCTGACCATTGAAAGCAGAAGAATCTTACAGGAAATTTAACGTTCTTTCAAACGGTACAACTGGATTTGTTTTAGTCTCAATAATTTTGAATTTATTACAGTTTTTATGTGGTAAGATAATGAAAAGTTGGAAAAACACAAATTGTCGGATATCTTTAAAACGAAGAACTTTTCGAAAATTTTCTACTGAGCATTTTTTGTTCCGAATGAAGAATATAATTGATTCCCTGAGTTTCTCCAGAAGGAACTGGGACACCCTGTATACAAATCCCAGACATATTAGGTATGCAATACTTGATGGAACTTGCCCATGTATTCCAATGCAGGTCGTATCTATTAATTTACCTAACCTCGCAAATGTCGTATTAAACAAATCAAAATTATTGATGGGATGAATTGTTGGTTTGATATTTCATCAAAATATTACTTCCCACAAAATATTCGTTTTGAGCAACTATCTGTATTATGATTGCCCTCGTTTTTTTTAATAGTGCGATAAAAACAGGTTCCGAATGAAACCGAAGGAGGGGAGAAATCCGTTGAATGAGACGAGACGAAACTCAGTCTCGCGGGTCGAACGGTGATTAGAAACAGCTGAAGATGGGAGCCTCTGAAAGTGTGCTAAACGCACTACCGTGAGTGGACTAAAATTTCAAAATAACACCCATAACGTAATGTGACATACTTCACGATTACTGACAATATAGATTGCCTACTTAATTTGATATTTAAAATAGAAAACTTGCTTGGTACAATCGTACGTACCCACTGGCATGCACTAAGCTATAGTAGGTAGGTAGGTAGCTATATATTAAATAAATATTATGCTGAGCTGGACGGTGCCCTTAGCGCGGACTCGACTTGTGTGGAAATATAACCTGTAGGTACGTATAAACAAGAAGAGTTCGATGTTTCTGATATAGTTTAATTCAATCGAAACTCTGATTATTCCTGCGCATGTTTAATGAATTTCAAGTGAATGATCAGTGGTTCAACAAAGCATGCGTGTTAAATGATAAGTACTATTATAATATACCCGGATTTAATATAATGTACCTCGGTTGTTGCTGGGAAATAGGAATCACGATTCGTCGTATGACCGATGACTCGAGGCCTGACATACTGACGTTTCGGTTGTCACTGTGCTCTTCCTCAATACTCCTAAAAAGCAAAACCTACGAGATTTTTTTTTTTAAACATGAATATGTTTGGCTCCTGAGGGCCAGGCCAGATTTGGATCACGACATAAAATTTGAACCAGATTCTTAATGGTTTCCACATTCATATAACCTCCCTGTAGGGTAACTTGGGGTAATATGCCCCACGTTTTGGGAAATTAAAAATCGCATCAAGTTTTTAAGTTACGGTCACCAATGAATTATTATAATAGTTTTAAAGCGTTAGTGCCCTACAACTAACCCATACCTATACATTCAGTATCCAACAACCTTGCGTTGGACGTAGGTACGCAAAAACAAAACTATAATCATTTGGGGTAATTTGCCTTATCTATGGGTAATATGCAAGTCCATTTCAGCGGAATTGCCACCACTACTGGTAATATGCCAAAGCACAGCGTAACTAATTTCAGCGTAGATATCGTTTCAATTAAAAATAAATTTGTTACGCTGCAAATTATTACACAACAGTTTATTATTTACCTGTATAGATGCCCCTTCTGCATAGATCACTGTTTTCTGTTGTCAATACATCCCCTCGCGCTCCTCCCAAGAAAGCCCTAAATCAAGTACTTACGGAGCCGGCCGGGCAATTACTTACAGTTTCATAAAATATGCGGTGGATTCAATAATAATTCGAACATTAATTATTTGTTGTTATTTATAAAGCATAACGTTTCTTCAAGTTACAAAAGTAAAGAATCGCTTCAACACCTCCAGTTGTGTCAGTGACCAGGTAACTACAGAATCGAAAATTGGCGCTGTACGAAGCATTGGTAGATACTTACTTACAGGCATTATAATATTATTACCCGTACGTGGCATATTCCCCCAACCTACACTACCTAGATAAATGTGACTCCGTTACATCTCACCAAATCGTTGATCACTCGTTGGAAAACTCTCGCATTGCCAAATTCCTTCCTCCATTAGTCACTTCTCCTTATAATACCTACATAATAGTTATTCAGCCGATTAAGCGTGTTACGCGATACCGGTTAACAAAACTTAGTGTTCCAGACTAATATCATAATGTTTGTTTACGTGTAAAATACATATTTTTGTTTTGAAGGTAGGTAATTAGCAATAATTAGGGATAGAATTTTTGTGTATTTAAAAATGCAAAATATGTTACTAAAATATGTAGGAATTTATTTGCTTGAAATATGCATAAAATTGGTGAAATGTAAAAAATCGATTCTGAATATGTAAAAATGGGTAACAATTTTGAAGTCAAAATAAATTGTGAAATCACGTAGGTAATACTAATATTTATTACGTAATATTTACCTATTACTACGGAAACCCACGTAGATACTTAGCAATCAGTTCGATTCAATTCATAGTCTATTAAAGTTTGAACTTCGAGGGATTTCTCACCAGAAAAAAGGGTGCCGAAGCCAAAATATGAAGCAAAAAAATACTGTTTACACAGCACCCTACACAACCATCCGCAAATGGCGTTGTTCTTCAAAACGTTGAAAAACAATTGAAATTGAAAAATATTTGTGATGATTTTGGATATTTCATCACGGTGGCGTGAAGGAGTAGATAGAGGTGAGCGAGGGAATTTCACCTAGGCGGCGGTAATCCACCGATGTAGGTGAGTGAAGGAATTTCGCCTAGGCGGCGGTGATCCACCGATGTAGGCGAGGGAAGGAAGTTCACCTAGGCGGCGGTGATCCACCGATGTAGGTGAGGGAAGGTGCTTGTCTAGGCGGCGGATATCCACCGATGTAGACAAGAGGAAAAGGTAGGAGGTAAATTCCCAGAGCGGCGGATTCCACCAGGCATCTGGGAGGAGGAAGGTAAGAGAGAGAGAAGAGAGAGCTGGTTAGAGGAAGTGTCGAATGAAGCTAAAGCTCCAGGATCCAGGGTTATATAGGACTTGGAGGCCTCTCCCTCCAGCTCCCTGTTGGGAGCTGGTAGTGGGGCTCCAGGTTGTGTCCCCTGGATTCTGTTGCCTGTCTCCCCACTCAGATGTTTATTAGCGGAAGGTAAGTTTTACATAAGAATATTGGTGAGAGCTTTAAGGTTGCTAGTGGAGTGTTCCCGGGAGGGACTCACGACAGAGGTCCCCCCAGTTCGAACCAATGTTTGAGATAGCTGAAGGCGCAAGGTGACAGGGGCTGAGGGCTGCGGAAAACAAAAGGGGAGCTGAAGGCGCAAGGTTACAGGAGCTGAAGGCTGATGCAAACAGTTGGAGTGCTGAAGGCAGAAACGTGACAGGTCGTGACTTAATCCTAGGGTTGACATATAGATAGCTTGACAAAGTAAGTAAGAGGTAACATAGGAGTAACATAGATTGACATATAGATGGCTGACATAGTAAGTAAGACGTAAGTAGGAGTAACATAGGAAGTAGTAAGAAGTAAGCAGTAAGATAAAATGATAACAATGATGAAGGTGAGGTAGTAGATGAATATGTACAGGGTCGTTATGATTGCAATGGCGATGGTGAAATATGTAGATCGTGAGTAGAATGATGATGGTGAGATATGTAGATTAATATGTACAAAAATTTACAAAAATTTACAAAAATTGGTATTTACATGGTCGGTTTCTACAAATGTGGGTGGGTATTTACAAATTTTGTTGGGGGCGACAGATTGGAGCGGGGTGTTGAAATCCGCTGTTCCCTGGGTGTGGTTAGTGTGTGGTGAAGTGTAGTGAGTGTGTGGGTGGAGTGAAGTGTGTGATTGAAGTGTGTGGTAGGGTGTGGGTGGTGTCCGCTGCGACGAGGCGGCCACGGCGGGGCTGTGAGGTTCGGTACAGTGCGTGTGGGTTAATGAAACACAAGCACTGTCCCGAAATCTCAAGGCCCCGCCGTGATTGCTCAGAGCGGGGCGGGGGACTTGGCCGCCGGGATGCGGGGAATGTAGGGACGCTCCCGTCGTCTGTTGCGCCGCCCGGACCGTTTTGTCCCGGCGGAATCTATTTTGGATATCCCCGGCGGAGGTGGGGGAAGAGGGGGTGTTGTGGGTTTGGTGGGTTGGGGTGTTGGTGGGGGAGAATTTAAAATTGGGGGGTCGAAGATCGAAAATGGGGGGGCAGCAAGAGGGGGTTGAAATTTGGGGGGCGGGGGATCGTTGAAGACGGGGGGATTGATGTTTGGAAGGTGTGGTGGGGGTGGCATGAGTAGGGTGAGGCGAAAATCGTGGAGGAGCGGGGCCATGAGAGGGTCGATCGGGGTGTAGGGAGGGTGTACCCCGGTGGCTTGCGCTGCGCGAAATTCGCGCAGTATGCGCCACTGGGGGTACTTCCACCGCCGGGGCCGGGGAGGTAATCCGGAGATCCTTCGCGGGAAAAAGAGAAGCGATGATGTTGGTCCGGGCGAAGGGGGTAGGGGGGAGAGCGGGTCCGGGACGTAAACGTCCCGGAGTATGGCCGCCATTTCCGGATCCGAATCGAAATCCGGAAACGGCGACGGGGGAGACTGTTGAGGTGGAGAGAGATGGTTCATTGCTAACAGACGGCGGGAGACTGATGGCTGATGTTGGTTGAGGGAGAACAGGGGCGGGTTTGCAGCGTCGAAAGGTACGGTGTGGGGTTTCCCGTCCATTAGCAGGGTCGCGGTGGTCGGTGTTGTGCGGATGACTTGAAAGGGCCCGGCATAAAGGGGCTGAAAGGTTTTATGCATGCCGGGCTCTTTCAAGTACATGTGCGTGGAAGTGTAAAAGCGTTTGGGGTAAGTGGTGTCGTTTGTCGGTGTTGAGGTGTGTAGCTGTTCCCTGTTAATGGACGGGGTGTTGTGTGGAGGGAAAATGTCGGCCGGTAAACGGATAGGGTCTCGGAAAGCGTGTTGTGCGGGACTTGTGTTGTCTGAAGGACGGGCGGAAGTGCGGAGGCTAAGTAGTACGTAGGGGAGGGTTTTGGTCCATGAGGGAGATGTGGCTGATGTGGAGATGGCTTGCTTGAGGACCGAGTGCCACCGCTCTATTTTCCCGTTGGATTGGGGGTGATAGGGAGTGGTGCGGATTTTTTGAATCCCGAGGGAACGGAGTAGGTCGGCAAAGTGGGCTGACTCAAACTGCCTCCCCTGATCGACCGTGAGTGTCCGCGGACAGCCGTAGCGGCTGATCCATTGATTGAGGAAGGCCGCGGCGACGGCGTCCGCGGTAATGTGGGCGAGTGGGATACACTCAACCCAATTGGTCGCACGGTCGATCATGGTGAGGCAGTACCTCTTCCCCTCGGAGGGGGGAAGAGGGCCGACCAGATCCAGGTGGACATGTTCCCACGGGAGGGAGTCGGGAATGGGTTGAGGAGGTACATGGGGGTGAGCCGAGACCTTAAATTGCTGGCACTTCTGGCACCCCAGAACCCAGGTACGGATATCTGTGTTCATGTGGGGCCAGAAGTACCGCGTCTTGATGAGATCCCGGCTCGCCCGAATGCCGGGATGATGGAGGGAGTGATAATGGAGGAACAACTGTCGCCTCAGCTCTGGCGGGACGTAAGGGCGCGGTGAATCGGCCGTTACGTCGCACCAGAGATTGAGGGGAGGCAGTTGTTCCAATTTGGAGGCGGAGATGAGGTTGGAGAGTGCGGGGTCGGAAGTTGGATTTTGGTGATTTTTGAGGGTTTGTGGGGAAGGGAAAGGCAGTAACTCCGCCACCGGCGCGGGGGTTGGACGGGAGAGGGCGTCTGCAACGCAGTTGTCGGCCCCCGGCAAATAACGAATATCGGACGTAAATTGTCCGATAAATTCGAGTTGCCGGAGGCGACGGGGGGAGGCCGATTTACGGTTTTGGAGGAGTGCATGTGTGAGGGGCTTATGATCAGTGATGACAGAGAACTGCCTGCCCTCCACGAAGTCACGGAAGTGTTTGATGGCTTCGTGGATGGCGAGGAGTTCTCTGTCAAAGGTGGAGTAATTTTTTTGTGTTGGGGACAGAGTTTTCGAGAAGAAACCGAGGGGTTGGGGGGTGGCGCCGGTGTGTTGGTGGAGTACTGCCCCGATGGCCCAATCAGACGCATCGGTGGTGATGGAGAGAGGGGCATGGGGATCGGGATGGGCTAATAGAGCGGCGTCTACTAGGTCCTGTTTGCAATTTTGAAAGGCGGTTGTGAGGGCGGGGGTCCAGGAAATGGGGCGGTTGTCGTTTTTTTTGGCTGGTTGTGGGATAGCGTGGATGAGTGGTTGTTGGTGTTGTGCGGCGTGTTTTATGTGTCTACGATAAAAGTTCAACATACCCAGGAAACGGCGGAGTTCTGAGACAGTGCGGGGTTGTGGGAAGTCGGTGAGGGCGTGCACTTTGTCCTGCAGAGGTTTGATCCCGTCGGACGAGACTTGGTGGCCGAGGCAGCGGACCGAGGGTTGGGCGAGAACACATTTTTGAGAGTTGATGGTGAGGCCCTCGGTGGCGAAGATGTCGAGTACTTGTTTCAGGTGTGCTAGATGTTCCTTCGGGTCCCGGGAAGCGATCAGTACGTCGTCCAGGAAACAGAACACGAAAGGGAGTCCCCGCAGAATGTTATCCATATAACGCTGCCACGTCTGGGCGGCGTTCCGGAGGCCGAAACCCATTTTAATGTATTCGAACAGGCCGAAAGGGGTGATGATGGCGGTTTTGGGCACGTCGGGAGGGTAGATGTGAATGTGGTGGAAGGCTCTGGAGATGTCGAGGGTTGAAAAGATGGCCGTGTTGTGGAGGTGTGAAGAGAAGTCTCGGAGATGTGGGACGTTGTAGAGGTCCGGAGTGGTTTTCGCGTTCAGGCGGCGGTAGTCGCCGCAGGGGCGGATATCCCCGTTGGGCTTCTGTACAATATGTAACGGTGAAGCCCACGGGGATTTGGAGGGGCGGATAATGCCATCCTTAATGAGGTTGTCAAAATGTCTCCGGGCTTGGGACAGCTGGAGG
Source organism: Leptopterna dolabrata (assembly GCA_954871275.1). Lineage (NCBI taxonomy): Eukaryota > Metazoa > Arthropoda > Insecta > Hemiptera > Miridae > Leptopterna > Leptopterna dolabrata. Next base: position 7,955,467 of record OX940983.1, on the reverse strand, counting down.
GGGTGGAGGCGTCGTGCTTTGGCGGAGATTGGGGGGCCAGAGGTCTCAATATAGTGTTGAGTTTGTGAGATATGTGCCGAGGGGCGGCGCTGGGGTTTGTATTGGAGGAGGAGGTTTTCGAATTGGGTTGGGGGGCGATCGACCGTGTGGATAAACCCGGGGATGGGTTTCTGGGTGGAGGGGTCGAGCAGGCGCGCGTTACGGACGTCAACCTGGAGGCCGAAATAAGCGAGGAAGTCGGCCCCCAGGATTGCTTTCTCTACGTCCGCCACGGTAAATACCCACTCGTACGCGAGCCCGCTCATATGGATGGATGAGCGGTACGTCCCGTACGAGGGGATGGTGGTACCGTTGGCGGCGTAGAGGAGTTGTCGGTAACAACGCGCCTGTCGCCGGAGAATGTTGTTTGGAAAGATGGAGAGCGCCGCCCCTGTGTCGACGAGGAACGGGACATTAGTTTTTGTACACTTCAAGAAGAGGCGCTGGTGAGCTGGGGTGGAGTGCGGCAAAATGGCTGAGGTGTTGGGGTCTGGCGGATGGGAGGGGCTTGGGCCGTCCGAGGTGATGGGCGGTTGCGACGGTGGCGGTTGGTCCCCCGCGAAGGAGACACGGGGTGGTCCTTTGCCGTTCCGGAGAGGGGGAACGGTAGTGCTGATTGTGGGGCTGGTCCTCTTAGAGGTGGGCGGGGAGGTGTCGTTCCGGGGAGGGGGAACGGAAGCGGCGGCGTGAGTGGCGGCCCGAAGGGTGGTTGCCCTGGAGGTGGGCTTGGAGGGGCCGTTCCGGGGTGGGGGAACGGTAGCGGCGGCGTGAGTGGCGGCCGGAAGGGTGGCTGCCCTGGAGGCGGGCTTGGAGGGGCCGTTCCGGGGTGGGGGAACGGTAGCGGCGGCGTGAGTGGCGGCCGGAAGGGTGGTTGCCCTGGAGGCGGGCTTGGAGGGGCTGTCCCGGGGTGGGGGAGCGGTTGATGGAGAGGTGATGGTTTTGGCGACGCCGGCGGGTGCGGCTGGGAGGTTGGCAGCCGTGGCGGCAGCGTAGGAGGGGTAACGAGGCTTCGTGGTGGTGGTGTGAATGCGGGCGGGGAGGGGTTGTTGGTGGTCCCCCCCGTGTTGGCGAGGAGGGGGGCCCGCCGGATTTACCGGCGGGCGTCCGCGTTTCCCTGCTTGGAGGCGTAGGAGCAGGGGGGCTGGCATTTTCGGGCCTCCCCACCGAAGTTGACATGATAGAAACATCGGTGGGGGGGGTCCGCTGGGAGGTAGGCGGTCCTGGTGGGGCGCGTGGATGTGGAGGGGGTTGCGGCGGCTGGAGACCTCCCCCTTCTTTGCTGAGGGGGGGAAGTGTTGCGGCGTTCGGACGAGCGCTGGCGCCGGTGGTCGATGGAGGGGGTCGGACGGCGCTCGGTGGAGAGGGAGCGGCGCCGGTGTAGGGAGGGGGGCCGGCGGCGGTCTTGTGACGGCGTCCGGTCCCGGCGTGGGGTGGGGGTGCGGGGCGTGGCGACTTCCGTGACGCCGGCGGCTGCGGTGAGGTCGTGGACCGTATCGGCGAGACGTAGCAGTGGTTCGTCTGGGCCGTCGAGGTAGCTGGCGAGTGCCATCTGCATGGGGTGGGGTAGGGCCCGCAGCCAGAAAGTCCGCGCGATGTCGGCCGTCATCACGTCTTGCAGCTGATGACGCAGACGGCGGTAGAGGTGGGAGGGCTTCAGATCGCCGAGATGCTGAGGTTGGGAGAGCGCTGCGACACGTGCGATCTTGGAAGGTTGGTATAATGTGACGAGGCGGTTGCGGAGGTCGTCGTATGCGGCCGTGGCGTCGGGAGAGATGTCCGATGTCTGCAGGAGGATCTCATACGGAAGTAGAGATATGATGCGGGAGTAACGGGTTCGTTGGCTGCGGATGTTGGCGGCAGAAAACGCAGCGTCGACCTGGAAGAACCACAGCGCGGGGTCGTGCGTGTAGAAGGGGGGCAGCGACAGCGGGAACGACGCCGAGGCCGTCGTGACGTCGGCGGCGGCGTGTGCAGCGGCCGCAGCGGCGGCGGATGCGGAGGAGCCGGGTGGCGAGAGGCTGGTGAAGGGGTTGTCGGCTGCGTCAGTTGTCGCAGCGGTCGGCGGCTGCAGCAGGGATGGCCGGAGGAGCGGCGGCGTCGGCGAGTTCGGGTCCATGGCTGAGGTCTGTAATCAAAATTCAAATTGGGTGAGGTTTGAATTTTTAAATTCGCAATTTGCGGTAGCGGAGGTGGTTGTGGCGGAGAGTTGAGAGCTGTGTGAGCGGTTGTGGGTGGGCCAAAAATTGCGAATTTACACTGACTGTTTAAGCTGCATTTGAATTTAAAATTGGGGACACCGAACTAGACTGGGGGCGACACATGAGGTGGTAAGAAGGGAGGAAGGGTAGAAGGTTGGATGAACGTCGGGTTCACCACTGTGATGATTTTGGATATTTCATCACGGTGGCGTGAAGGAGTAGATAGAGGTGAGCGAGGGAATTTCACCTAGGCGGCGGTAATCCACCGATGTAGGTGAGTGAAGGAATTTCGCCTAGGCGGCGGTGATCCACCGATGTAGGCGAGGGAAGGAAGTTCACCTAGGCGGCGGTGATCCACCGATGTAGGTGAGGGAAGGTGCTTGTCTAGGCGGCGGATATCCACCGATGTAGACAAGAGGAAAAGGTAGGAGGTAAATTCCCAGAGCGGCGGATTCCACCAGGCATCTGGGAGGAGGAAGGTAAGAGAGAGAGAAGAGAGAGCTGGTTAGAGGAAGTGTCGAATGAAGCTAAAGCTCCAGGATCCAGGGTTATATAGGACTTGGAGGCCTCTCCCTCCAGCTCCCTGTTGGGAGCTGGTAGTGGGGCTTCAGGTTGTGTCCCCTGGATTCTGTTGCCTGTCTCCCCACTCAGATGTTTATCAGCGGAAGGTAAGTTTTACATAAGAATATTGGTGAGAGCTTTAAGGTTGCTAGTGGAGTGTTCCCGGGAGGGACTCACGACAATATTTGTCTCATTTAATGAAGTATCTTAAAATATGCTTTTAAATCAATAAAATATTTGAAAAGATGTGCGAATTATTAGCGAAATATATGTGCAAGTATGTGAAATTGAAGCGTGTTAAAACGGTTCAAAAAGTGTCAGTGTGAGCACATCTATAGTTCAAGTCATGCATGGATACGTATAGCCTAGAAAAAATATGTGAATACATACGAATCCTATCCCTAATAATAATTATTGAAGGTAGGTATGTGCCGTTGCGTACTAGTTGTCTGCACCATTATGAAGATGTTGCTGGTGGGACTGATGAATGACAGATGACAATTAAAAGTTGTTAATTACATTATAAAGGCGGGTCCACACTGGGCGAACGTTCGTGGCATACAACGTTCGGCGAACATTTTTATTCGGCGAATTGAAATTAAAGGTCTTCCGACACAAGAATAAAGTTCGCTGAACATCCGTTTTGGATTAAAAAAAACAAAAGTCGTGTTCGCTAAATTTTGGAAAAAGTTTCAGCGAACATCCTTCAACGTACAAAATCAAATGGACGAGAAAAAAAGTGCAGAAAAAATGGTCAGCTGATTGAGTAGCTACGCGTATTTTATTTTCATATTTTCTTTTTCTTAGTTGTTTACTTGTGTCTCCTTGTCTTGTGTGTAGTGCTCCAGAAATGTATGATACTGATTCCCGTTTTCCCGTCTTCGCTTGAGCCTACTCGCGGCATGTTGTGATCAATGAACCGCATGGCTAGTTGCCGGCTTTGCTTACAAAGATGTAGTTGTCATCACACATCTGCGCAGCAAAAAACTGAAGCCAAAGCCAGTACCAGACTGTTTGTTCTCCAGACATGTTCGCTCGTATAGCGAATTTTTCCTTCAAACAAAAATCATGAACGTTCATCCAAACGTCCCCGATTAATTGTACGCCCACGCGTCCACACTTAACGTACATCGAACATTGTTCAGCGAGCATAGAATGTTCGCTAGAATTCACCGAACATGTTCGCCGCGAATGTTCGCCCATTGTGGACCCGCCTTAACAGTACCTCTCCAAGTGCCTACCTAGATTTGTATAATAATGAATAATTATGATACAAATATTTTGTAAGTGTGCAAACCCAAAACATATCCACGATTCGATGATTTTCCGTGTAGAGAGAATTTAGCAACTATAATAAATCAACAATGCAGATTTAAATCAAATCTGCAGTGAGGAACAGAATTCATTTCGTTAGCTGATTGATCAACTAAGATTTGCTAGTTTATTAATTCGTCAGTCGTCACTATTGTCACTAGTTCGCCATTTTCACCTATTATAATTCTATTTTTTATTGGTTTTCGTCTGTTGTCTGCTGCCGAGTTTTGGGTCTGCTGTCGCTCGTCTTTATCATTATGTTTTCTATATTTTTGTTTTCTCATAGAACTGGTACCTATTCTTTTTTCTGTTTTGTATACTTTTTCAATTCTTTTAATTTAGGAAGGTACGAAAGTTTTGTTATTTAACTTTAAGTGTATAGCTTGTAATGTAGCAAGATAATACAAATAAACGAAATAAATAATTATAAATAAATCAACAATGCGGTTATCAAAACGATAAACTTTTGTGAAAAAATAGTTCAGTGCGCTGTTCATTTATAAATAGGACTTACAGTTCTAATTCTAATCGACCCTTATCTCAGTTTTTGTAAACAAACGGCAACATTCTTCAACCTCGCTGGCAGTAGAAGTAGGCACGAGACACTACTTGTTACAACCCGTTTATTCGGTGATTGCAAGTTTCGCAGTGTCATAGCGCACTGCCCGCGGGCTTTCTATAAAATCGCTACGGGATGTACCGAGTGATGGCTATCAGTGGAATCTGGAGAAACCAGCCGAAGGCCCTCATAGAATGCTACGAGCTTCGGGAACCCCACTCGAGAGGCGAACCGGCAATTTATTCCCACACGACGCCCGGCTCTTCTCTCGCATTCTCAGTTCCGTGACCCTCGAAGTCTGAGTGTTTGTGCGTTTCAAGCGACTTTCAAGTTTATAACTTCTACAAGCCTTCAAAACATCCTCAACCCGCCGCCACAATTGGTAGGATTGATTGAATTTCTACTATACCTTCAATGTCCGTAGCGCTGTAGCTCATATTGTTCGTTAACCGTTACATAATTACTCTTATTATTTTCCAAGGTCAAAAGTTTAAAGATGTTGCGTTCTGTTGCCTCCGGGTTTTCTCATGTAATTCAGCACCAACGTTGACTGAATAATTTAAACAATAGGAATAATTCAAACAATACCTACAAATCCTAATACAACATGAAACTAATCATAGAATTACTCGGTCTATCCCGATTTCCAGTCGAAATAGTTGTTACTTTTGCACTTTTGCGCCTATTATAGATGATACCTACCGAAAGCATGCCCTTTGCTCAGGTAAACACGTCCGATTGATTTATCTCTTTTCACCTGTCTCTCTTCAGATCAGACTGATTTATCTCTTCAGATTAAGGTACCAGATCAGCCGGTTCCTTAATGGAAGTGCCACCCTATACAACTGTAACATATTATGCAGAATCATTTTATATAAAATCTGTAAAAATACCTAACGAACACTTGGAATTATATAACCGTAATATTTCAACAGATTTATTCAAGAAGAATTTTCGAGAAATATTGTTAAGCAAATATTAAATACACACACATTCTTTTTACATTACTTTGGTAACCACTATGTTAATATAAATGATTTTCTTTCACAAACCATTTGAAGACTTGTATTATTTTTTCTCGTATTATTGCCAATGTTCTCTTGCCAAAAAGGCAGAGAGAGCATTCGGGCTCTATTTTTGTGCAATTCTATAAATAAAATAATCAATCAATCAATCAATCTTCAACTTCAACAGGAAAATTTAAAAAAAAACTAGTTCTACAATATTTTGAGCTTGAAAATAACGGAAGTGTTGTTATAAACAAGTTTAAATTATTAGTTAAAAATACAAATCAGCCTTCGTAGCTATTTTTTTTTTGTACTGAATAATATTGAATATAAACTAGGTAACTGTATTTACTAACCACTTAGGAATAACCTGTATTTACGGGTTATAAAAAATACTGTAAGTATACTGTTAGTTCTTGATCAATGTAACTCGTTCTCCAAACACTTAGGTGTGCCTTGTCAATGAAACTGCTGATACATAAATACGCAGTAATAAATAGCAGTGGAAGAGACGAGCCTGGACGGGTCACTGACCTTAGGTTCATAAACCAACATGAGTTTAGAACTTGTATTATATAGGTAATATAGACTCTCTAAAAATCATTTGTTTGTTGTATAAAGTTTTTGTTGAATAAAAAAATTGGATTGAATTGAATTCTATTGAATAATTTCAAACTACGGTGTTCTGAAAATTGCAACCCCTATTTTTCACCACTTAGAGATGACTGACGTAACGCCGAGCTTCGCGGACCGACTAGACCCCAAATGGAACCTGCAAACCAAATTTCGTCAATTTTGGTTCATAGTAACTAAGAAAAGTGCGAAACACGGCGTACTGCGGACAGACAGAACTTTTTAAATTGCATTTTCGGATTCTACATACCTTGAAAAGGAAACCATAAAATTTTGAGTATCCGGGGGGGGGGGGGGTGAATTTTTTTCTATGCTCGATTCCAAAGGTTTATTATTCAAAATAATAAACCAATAATAACTAAAAGCTAGGAAAACGATGCTTCAATTGTTCCGATAAATAGGTTCCTTGCCAGTGTTACGTAACTACAGCCTTTCCTTACAATCTTCCGACTCTTTGGCAGATACAGAGAGAAGAAAATAAAATTAAAAACCCCGAGAATCACTCGAGTTCTGTCTGCCTGCCGGATCGCGATGCGATGACATCAAATAAATCGTTTGCTCTGTGATGCAAAACTTTGAGCTAAAAACGTTACAGTCATGAATCATGAGCGTATGAGCGAATTGTCGAATTAACGTAGTGTTAACGCAAAAAAACGTGTCAGTAACGGAATTAGCCGAGGTGCGTGTGAAGGGGGAGTTTATCATTGACTTCAGCCTATCTCCATTTTATATCGTACCTATGGTGAATTTATATAAATAATCGGCCTTTAGTAGCCGTATTTACCGATGTTTGCTCCCTCTCCCCCCCAACTCAAATTTCACCAACTTTTTGCTTTAGAAAATAACAATCGAGAAAATAACACACGCATAAACGCACGCACACGCAGTGTGTGTGTAGGTATATGAATAATTATATATATACATAATATGTATTATATACCAATAGTAAGTATAATAAAATAGGTACAAACTATTCATATTGATTTTACGTTGATATACCTGTACAAAATTTTAAATGGTTCCCCTTCTTTTTTAGGGATACGGTGGCCACAATGGTCCAATTGAACATCAATGGGAAGAAATATACAGGTATTTTTTGCGTAATTTTCACTCATATACTAGGTGCCTACTCGTATTTTCGAATTCCTTCTTCGTCGGTACTACAATCCCCCTAAATATTATTATGTATATTTATTTTGTTATTGTAGGTATTGCATATTTACTGTTACGAGAAAAAGTTGAGGGGAGACATTACCTTCTATCAGCGTGACCTTATATATTTATACAGTGGCAAGGTAATCCAGCGCAAATCCAAATCACCATCAGACGTTTGAGCCCCCACCCCCGCCCTGTTCCTCCGTCCATCCGTTACTTGTGTACCAAAGTTATTTGTTGAATACAAAAAAAAAACGCTTTTAATTCGAAATGATCTAAAAAATAAAATAAAATAACAAATTTCTTTCTGCTACCCGGGAGCATTGGAATTTTTATGACTAAAAATAGATGTGTTGGGCGTTTTGCGGATTGGAAGTAGGTACTTATATTATCTTTTAGATAAAACATAATTATTGTGGGCGCCCCACGATTTTACTTTTAGTACCTAATAAGAAAGTTCCCGGGTAGCAGAAAAAAATTTAGCATGATGACTGTAGCAGGAAGAAATTTTTTATTTTACTTTTTTTTTTTTTTTAGATCATTTCGAATTAAAAGCGTTTATTAATTTATTTTAATTTTATTGTTTTTAGTTTTTAGAAAATGTTGTAGGTAATTAATTTTTATGTTATTCGGTAATATTGGAATTTTTTATGACTAAAAATAGCAGCGTGGGGCAGTAATTAATTAGGTAGGTAATTCATTAAATTAAGATTTTTATGGTTGATTCATGTATTGACATTTCAAGCATTTCAGCCGATGTCTATGTTTACTCCAGATCAAGTGTAGTTCATATTATTTTGATTCAGTACCCGACATACAGTTCCACACAACTTCCATGTTGGTAGACGTTATAGTGTGGAAAGAAGTTTCCTTTAGGTAAAAGAATTTACCACGGACTCACATCCTGTCAATTTCGTTCTCACGTGTTGTACCTATGTGGCCACTGGCCACAAACCATTTTTAAACTATTCCAAGACAAGACAATTATTCCACTCCTCTCTTGTGTCAGTACCGAACACCTTGCCGGCGGATACCACCCTAAATGCTTTCATCAGAGAGCATGCGCATCTCAAAGGAACCAAGTTCATGTGTTTGGAAGGAGGCTGCGGCGCGTGCATCGTCTCCGTCCAATCCAAACATCCTTCTTCTGGTGAAATGGTCGCCTACTCTGTGAATTCCGTAAGTTTATCACCAATTTATTGTCATACAGTATAATCGAATAAATGCGTTACAATACTTATTAGGATCGCAGGTTGGTACATAAAACATACCAGTCAACGAAAATCGTTAATCAAAAATATGATGATAATGACTAAAAAAATTCTATATTGCATTAGTCTTCAGCATGATATTCTTTTAGCATGATCTTCTGTCTGTGAACAGTGTTTAGTCCCAATCTACGCCTGCCAAGGATGGTCAGTCACGACAGTTGAAGGTCTTGGAAACAAAGCCCACGGATACCACAAGATCCAGCAGCGTCTGGCGGCAGCTAGCGGAACCCAGTGCGGCTACTGTTCACCGGGTATGGTGATGAACATGCACAGGTAATAATACCCCACTGCTGTTGTAAATGTAACACCTTTTCAAATATTAGTTTGGACCTTGAGATAGACTAGTTAGTTCTATTTGTTCGTAGTCTATCGAACTTTGAACACTTCCTTGCTTATTGTGTTTATAAGCATCGATCAATATACATTTTTCTACGCTTCTTATAAAATGCGCGTAGCGTTTCTACTCTCTTCACGTTATTATGGCATGATGCCCCAAAATATTGCATTCAAAATAAATCAGAGATAATTAAAGAGAACTCGGGTATGGATGCAAAGGTTATCTTCGTTCAGCAGATGGAATGAGGAGAGAGTTTTTGAGCGTATCAATATCATTTTAAAACTATCTACACCTTCAATGTGTTTCATTTATTAATCTACAGTTAGTTCTCTTTGCATAACATTCAAAATGACTGAACTACTGTTGTAAACACGATTATTCATTTCATAGTATTCACTAAAGCACTGAAATAAATTACGTATAATATTCAATGGCTTTTCAATGTTATATTTAATTAAATTTAATGGAATTATATTTATGGAATATATTTAATCGTGCATGAAGATTAGGTAGATGTATAATTATGCTGTGCACGAGAACGTGAGATGCGTTAGGTTGGTATCATTAGTGAAGTTGTATCATTAGTGATCTGAGAAACGCCCAGCAATGATGAGGACTGTCCATGGAATGGACCCAAGCATGTCAAAAGCATAGACAGGTATTTAGTAAACCAAAATTCCCATTTTTCTATTGGACATATTGGAAAATATGTAGGTAAGTAGTTATTTTCTTACGAAAGAGTTTACAATGTACATGCATAAATACAGGAACACACAGGTCATCCCTAAAATCCGTAGAAATTGTTTGTTTTGTGCCCAAATCCTTCGGGGTGGAATTTCTTGTCTACTAATTCAACTATGAGATGTGTATTTTTTTACCGTCCAAGTGCGTCACGAGATACCAGAATGCTACCACAGTTTACTTGTTTCAACTAGAGTTTTACTTTCTTCAGCCTCTTGGAATCGAATCCTCATCTCACGATGATGGAAGTGGAAAATTCATTTGGCGGGAACATGTGTCGTTGCACGGGCTACCGTCCCATACTTGATGCCTTCAAATCCCTCGCTTCGGATGCTCCAAAAGAACTGACTCAAAAACTGTCTGATATCGAGGTAAAGAAGCAAAATAGCACGTCACGAAATTACCTACAGTTAAAGATGTATAATTATAGTTATAATAATTACGTTACATAACTACCAGTAGTTGTATAAATATGAGTAATTTGATACCTACTGATGATTCATCCTCATTCATTAAATTAATACAGATATTCGAATAAAACGTGACTAGTTAGTAACAATATAAAAAAAAATCATGCATCCACATTCGTACTTGTTTGTGCACTTTTGTAGGATATGATGTGCTCTAAAAGTGGAAAAATCTGCAACGGAAGCAGCTGCGGCCAAAAATGCGGCCCAGCTTCAGAAGAAATTGATGGAGGTTGGACAGTTTTCAATAACAAAGGTACGTACTTATAATAACGGCTACTGAAAAAATCGCTGTAATTGGCTTCGAATTGGAATGAATGAATTACAAATGAATGCTTCTAGTGTAATTTTTTTTCTTCAACATTACCTACGCTGAATGTATTTTTACAGAAGACACCTTACCGAACTCTAGCAGCGTACTCGTGACACTGCAAGATGGATCAATCTGGAGAAAACCTTCCTCGACGAAGGAGGTTCTCGAAATTTTCGATCAGATCGGTGACAAATCATACAGGCTCATCGCTGGAAACACTGGCCCAGGTAATTCATATAAAGGAGTGAACGCACTTTCAAGAGCGTTGCAAGGAATGAATGAGGATAACGTAGAAGTGTTAATTATTAGGTCTTTTATACTAATTAGCTACCTGTATTAGATTCGAACAGCATGGCCTCTTTGTAGAATTTTGACGGCTTCTTCAGTCTTTAGCTTACCTCTTTCCCGTAATCAGGTACCAAATTAGGTGCGAATTTATTGGGCAAACTACTTATCTAACCGAATTTGATAATACGCTTTCAACCATAATTCAAATACGCTGTTTGAGCCAATTTTCATCGTTTGACAAACGTCATCAACTGCTTGATTCGTATTCACGAAATCTGATGATCAATCAACAACATGTGTCGAGTGGCATCATAGTTATTTTCTTCATTATTGTATCACCGTTGCTAATCATTTCGTTCATGTTCTTGAACAATCATGTTACAGGGGTTTACCGCCTCGACAGGGATTACGAAGTGTTGATCGATTTGAACGGCATTCCCGAACTGCACGGGAGTACAGTGACGACCAGTAGGGTGTCTTTAGGAGCGAATATCAATCTCACGGAAGCCATGGCGCTATTCTACAAATTGGCCAAGGAGCAACCACAACACTACGCGTACTTGAAAACGCTGGGTGACCACATAGATTTGATCGCGAACGTCCCCGTCAGAAATGTAGGTATTGTAGATGGTGGAAACACCTGTATGCATGTAATAATAATACTACATTTATAATCATTTGCATATTAAGCATTACTTATTAGTTAGATTTAGCTGACGGATCGTAGGTTTCCGTGTGCAGTACACTCACTACTGAGATGGAATGAAATATAACGACTGTCAGTGTTATCCACTGGCCGTCCCCAGGAGGCAGCAAGTTCTTACTAAGAACAGTGGAGTATTATACTTACAGTGGCTTGTCCGCTGGTACGAGTATAAATAGTATAGGTACCTGCTCTCAATCCTCGGCGCACAATACATCCGCTCTTTAAATAACCATACCAATAATATTATGAAGGTCAGTAAGAGGGTCATATGCGAAGAAAAATATTGTCATCAGATGATAAACATGATTATTCAAATATTATTATTCAACCTAATCATCACTGACCATATTTCTGATTAGTCTGGCACATTCGCTGGTAACTTGAGCATGAAACACCAGCACGAAGAGTTTCCCTCAGACATATTTCTGTTCTTGGAGATGGCTGGAGCTACTGTTGTCATTGGTGAGTACAGCCTAATATCACCTGTGCCTGTGTGTTAGACTAGTGTTGTTTGTGTGGTAGACTAGTGTTGTGTAGTTTTATGGTCTATTAATGGCTATATGTACGTATTTTATAGCTGACACAATGGGGATTGATAAAGAAATGAACTTGATGGAATATTTGGCATCGGATATGAATAAGAAAGTTATGGTTAAAATCAATCTTCCAGCGTACGACAATTCCTCATATATAACAAGATCTTTCAAGGTAGGTAACCCCAAATTGTATACAAAGTAGGTAGAGTAGTCAGCAGTGTAGAGCCCAAAATAGCCTATGGCGGACATGGACATCACCAACTGACAGCTATAACAACTAGCAAGCGATATAACAAAACTTCCATTCAAGAGGTTATCCCAGAAAGTTATCTATCTATCTACTGGCTTGTTTGTAGATTATGCCTAGAGCCCAAAACGCTCATGCGTACGTGAACGCTGGTTTTCTTGTGAAAGTTGACAAGAACGATGGATTCAATGTTCTTGAGAAGCCAAGAATCGTCTTTGGAGGAATTCAACCAAAATTTGTGAGTACCTACTAATTCGTAATGAAACATTTCAACATCTTCATAGGTCCTACCTAATAAACGTAGGTACATTCGGTAATTTTTTATTTGTGGCTCGTAGGTACACGCTTCAGAAGCTGAAGCTTTCTTAGTTGGAAAGAAACTAGTGGACGTGAACACTCTAAAAGAAGCCTTGAATATATTAGAGAAGGAAATAAGTCCGGACCACGTCCTACCTGATGCGACTCCCGGATACAGGTCTGCCTATATTTTTGTTAATCCGTCAACTTTCCAGTAAAAATAATAATCGTAATAATTTATTATGTAAAAATAACTAATGACAGTCTTATTGTACCTACATTACGTTTTGCTAAGTATGATTTGATGATGCCCAATTAGAAACTGTAGGTACCCTATGTATTTTATTGTTCCTGGAATATTTTCATGACGTTTTGGATCGAAAAACAGGAAAGGGCTGGCATTGTCGCTGTTCTACAAGTTTGTTCTATCGGTTGACCCTTCGAAAGTCAACGACAAGAATAAAAGCGGCGGTCCATTGCTGGAGAGGCCGTTGTCCTCAGCCAAACAGGACTTCGACACAGATCGCAGTCTATGGCCACTTAACAAGCCCATCCCGAAGCTTGAAGCTCTTATACAGTGCTCAGGTACGGGAAAACCATTTGAATCACTATGTTTCATTATTTACTTTGAGGAATTAATGTTGGTTCTTCATAAATGAAACGTATGGTATCTTCTCATATTTGTCCCTTTCTTCTCAAATTTGAGACTAAGGTTGAAACGTTTGGATAGACTGCCAATATGATGGGAGTTTGAGAAACTAACAGCAGCATTTCTCCCGTCAATCGAGCGCAGATAAGCGATCACTCTACCATTTTCATTTTAATCAAGAATTTTCCTATTGTAGGCGAGGCTGAATACTGTAACGACATCCCTTCGATTCCTGGACAGCTTTGGGCACAGATTACAGTTACAGACAGATTGGCTACTGTGTCTAAAATTGATTTCTCTGAAGCCGAGGTGAGGTACATTACATAATATCTGATCGGTAGGTGTCCAATAATGAGAAGCACAATACAGACAATTTATTAATTTGTTAATACGAAATAAAAATAATAATTCTGTCACCACACCCACGGAGTTGTAGGTCAGTGTGGATGTACACAGAATAAATTTTTAAAACTGGTCTTGGAAATTGCTCATTAATTCAGTGCTTGAAAATCTATTTGCTGTAGCGTTGAGCATTGATTTCTTTGATAGAAATACCCACGTATAATTTGAAATAATTATCTAAACTTTCAAATTTTGTTTGATAGAAATCTCCAGGGTTTTGGGGAGCATATACTGCGAAAGACATCCCTGGAAAAAATTCATTCATAAGAGCTGACTCCGAAGATGCTATTGAAAGGGTATGTTGTTTGATCTATCATAATGTACGCGCTCTAAAAAACAATAATTAGTTATAGATAAATTATAATTTAAAATTTATCGAACATTTCAATTTGTTTGGTTCTATTTCTTTTCAATTCTGTCAAAACACACACACACACACATTCACTTTTTTCCTGGTTTCATCTTAGCGTCGGATATGAATAAATAACACCTTTTGTTTTCCACAGAATTACCCTTAATTTGACTAAGCTTTTCGCATAATTTAAGGCATCATCACGCACATAAACAATAAAGACCAGGCTAGGTCTCTATTGTGAATGGGCTTGGTGACTCCTTAAATTAGGGCGAATTCCTTAGTCACAATTAAGTGCAATTCTGTGGAAAACTAAAGCTACTATTAGCTTATTCACGAAGTTATGAGTGTTTTCAACGTAAAAGCTGCAAATTATTACACAAAAGTTTATTATTTACCTGAATATATGCCCCTTCTGATAACTGCTTTCTGTTCTGTTTTCTGTGGTCAATACCCTCGTGCTCCCTCCCAGAAAAACCCAACATTGAGTACTGGAGCTGGCCGGGCAATACAAATTTCATAAATATGCGGTGGTGTTGTTATTCGAGAAGCATAACGTTTGTCAAGTTACAAAATTACCTATAAATTAAATCCATTCATGTAGAAATTATGTAGAAAAACTAAGTAGAAAACACCATCATTCTTCCGAAAATAATATCAAGGAACAACCAACTCGATTTCACACAGCATACGTGATTATAATCAGCAGTTCCCTAGCAATAATATCTGGGCCGGATGTATACCGTTTTATTCACCGTCATGTCCACGAAGCTTTTCGGTGGAAATTTCGAGGCGTGACTGTGAACGAACAGCTGGACGTATAATGCTCCGGGTGATCACTAAAAATTCCCAATTTCAAGATCGGTTTAAAAAGGCAAACAAATTCGAGATAACGACACGCCCTGGAAACGTCAACCTCTATTTCTCACGCCTTAGAGGTGACTAACAGTAACGCCGAGCTTAGCGGACCAACTAGACCCCGAATGGGACCTACAATCCCAATTCCATTAATTTATTGTCCTTTATGGTAACTGAGAAATTAACGAAATACGGCGGACGGCGGGAGGCGGCGGACGGACAGAAATTCGTTTTATTCTCTAAGTACCTTGAAACGGAAACCATCAAATTTTCGGAAGAGGGGGTAATTTTTTTCCATTTCAAAGGTTCATTATTGAAAATTATAAACCAAAAGCGGAGGAAACCCTAAAAGTACCGATTAACCTTAACTCTCCAGACTGGCACAAAACGCCGTCCTGACCAGTCAGTGTTTGTTGTGAAGGTAGGTATGATCAAGAATAGGTACCTGGCGGCTACAAGATATACGTAGGTAGATGCATACCTACCATCAATATAAACAAGCCATTTCATTCAATATCTCTCGATCCCTCTGTCTGGCATTTTGTGTTTACGCCATTTACACGTACAAGTGTTTATTCAGTTTAAGTTGCATGAATAATTGCAAATTCAGTATCAATCCTTCGATGCACCTATAGTGTAAAAAGTGAAAATTAATATTAAATTGGGATTATTGTACTGTATAACAAAATAATTTGATAAGCCCAGCAACTATTAATTATTTTATTAATGAGACTAACATGAAATATATATGTAAACTTCAATGGGTTTGGTATGGACACGTTTTTCAAAATCTCAATAACAGAAATATTTCTAAATCGATAGTTACAGGTGTGGGTTGTTAGTTATATTTTATAAATTATATTACTATAGTAGTACGTTTTATGTTATACAAAAAAAAAAAAAAACTAGGTATCTGAGAACAAAGACTCGCTTAGAAATTACAGGGTATCCTCGGATTTGTGATGTTTTGCTGTAGCCAGTATGAAAAACACCATGTTTCTAATTAAGCTGCAAAGTTTACTAGAAGCAAACATCTACTGTCTACTTTTTCAACCAAGTATTTCGTGATATCTAACATTTAAAACATTGCGACCAAAAACTAAGGAGAACGATCTTCAACTTTGTTGTTTTCAATGTTTCGTAAGTCACTTGCATCGAACTTGATCCAGCTCTCTGGAATAGGACCGAGTTTCGTTATTAAATCGAACATCTTGGTCAGGGACCATGTTTTTGGAATTCGGGCGAACGAGTGACCTGTATCTGCTGGCAAGGCAAATCCCAGTTGGTGGAGGAACAAAAGGAAAACGTGGCTATGCATGGCGGAATATTGTTCGCAGTTCCAGGGAACGATCGGCATAGCTTCACCTTTCATCGCATAGTAAAACTGGGAGGCTTCAATTACTCCTTCACTTCCTCTTATTAGGCTGACCTTAGCATGGCAAGCCTTTAGTAGCTCTTTTTGCAACCATGTTATGAGTGGCTCCATACCTTCGTTGAGTAATAATTGGTCTTTCAGGTACTCCACTTCTTGCTTCACGTTGACACTGGTTCGCTCACGTTCATCCGTAACAATATGTTCTTTGGCCATCAGCTCGTTAAATTGAGTGTCACAGATGATGTCTTGCTTCAGGAGCTGTTCAATTATACCGATTCTGGTTTTATTTTGGACTCTACTTCCATCGTAAAGCTGCAGTATACTTCCGATTGGATCGCTGCTATTCGCGCTCTGTACGAAATACCAAAATAGCGGGTCACAATCCTCACTCGTCCATTCTCTGTTCTCCAGAGAAAGGTTCCCCTCAGTAATATTTTGGGGTTTCTCAGTTTCCGCAGATTTCGTTGATTTAATGAATTGGTGGATGACATAATGAATCAAATCCGACCAATCTTCTAGAAGGTTAGGGCTATTCTCGTATATTAGCGTGAACGTTTTGATGATAGACGGTTGAAAAAGGGAGCTCAAACTGTCCAAGTCACCTACTATATGATGCATCATGTTGAAAATACAATCATTGACGCCAGGGCTGTTTTCATGAAAGGATTCAAGTAGATGTCCATACTGTTTCATTAGGTCTATGGCCGCAAATTGCTTAAGATGGTTTGTCACATCCGATTTCTTGGATGATGGACATTTATCGATGGAATCGATTAAGATGTGATTTGTGCAAATTAGGTCGATTAGATAAGACCTGCAATGTATACTGGGGTTGTATTGTCTGATCATCATCACCAGCAAGTTGCGTAAATCTTCCATTTCACAGATTTCGCTTTGTAGTTGGGATAGTAATTGCCTTGACTCCTTGGTTATATAAGATACGCTCTGATACGAGTTGAGCGCCAACAGTATCTCCCTAATTGCAGTCACGACCAAGTGCAGTTTCCTCAGACGAGATTTCATATCGAAATCTGAATTAAGATGGGAGTTCTCGTAATGTTCACAGAGAAAAACGCCCTGATAGACCAAAAAGGTGACCGCGTCCCGAGATAGAACGGGATGAATGCTTTCATAGTCCAATTCTAATTGGATGGCGAATTTCAAGAAGTAGGTGATCAACCAGAAAAAGTGGGAGGGATCAATTAAATCCTCTCTACTGTCAATTAATTGGTGACGCAAATCCCCAACGGTGGAAGCATACGCTGAAATGAGGAAGTCCACGGTAAACTCTTTGAGAATGTGGGAGATATCTTCGTTTGTGGGATCATGCTGGCGTAGGCTCATATCCACAGCGTAATACATCGATCCCCCAGATAATGATGAGTGATTGAGAGCCCTCCTATGGAGTTTTTTCATTTTCAATTCCCTCAATTCCTGAGCAGATAGCGTTTGCTTTAGAGAGGGCTGCCTTGGTTTGTGTATCATATTACCAGGTTTCTGGTGCACTGGCTTGACTTTACGTTCGGGCGACTCGTCGTTGCTTGAAGTTGAAACAGATTCCTGCGTTTCTTTATGAGTATCAAAACCGGAACCAGCTGTTTTCAAAGACGAATAATTCGATCTTACCTGATGTTTGGCGACCTCTCTGCCGTGTGTATCTATTTTCTTCGTGCTCTGGTTCCTGTAAAATGGTTTCCTGACAGACCCTGAGGTTTTGTTGTGTGAAGGTGGACACTTTGTGGTTGCATGCCGTTCAGGAACGCCGTTCATATTGGATATGCCTTTCATGTCGTTCATGTCTGATGAGTCAGAAGATTCGGAAGTTTGTTCCCTCGCGCGATGGTCAGAGGGCGAAGTGTTGCTTTCGTTATCTTCCGAACTTTCACTAATGATGGTGGCTTCCAACCACTGGCTCACAAGTTGCTGCAACGTGATTTCCTGTTGATCTTTGTAAAGTAAGACAATCAGCTGCACAACGCCAATCTTCCACTTTCCACTCTGCTTTCTTCCAGCGAGATTGATTAAAACTTTATCGAAATTTTGTGAAAACAAGTTCCAAATTAGACGATTTTGATATGAAGATGAGTTACCGTCACTTGTCGGTCTGCTTTCTGGTACATTTAGGATGTTTCGAAGTAGATTAATGCAATCAGTCAGTGTATCTTCATTAGCACTATTGTGTTCGATACCTTCGTCTAGTAACATACGTATAATATCCAGAACTCGTCTAGTAGCTTTAGGCTCCAAAAACGATTCTTTTGCTGAATACAAAAGCCAGTTCAGCTCGATTATCGTCGTTCTTCCTGCATCCGTTTTAGACATAACATTTACAGGTAACAAGCTCTCCACTGGGATTGTTAGTTCGGCGAACAGTTTAACGGTTTTGTCAATTACCACTCTCGTGTCCTTCATGGCAATCAGCAGCTGCATCAGGTCCTTTTTGATGAGATTGGAAAAAACTATTGCCCTCCTGAACGTTCGCAGAGTCCGGTCTTCTTGACATAGTTTCTTCATGATATGATCAAGCGTCATCTGGCAGTTCGGATGGGCAACATACTGGTCGCCCACTTGACATCCCAGTGAGGCAAAGATGTTGTGTATGTGGGGATTCACTAGTAGCCACTCCATTTTGGTTTATTTATTGTTGGTCCTAGGTAGTCTCTATAATGTATAATGTAAAAGAATGTAAACGACGGAGCTCTAGGTGATGTTGCAACTGTACGTACGGGCCGTATCGATCATTTTGGTGCGAGGAGGTCCCGTACGAGATAAACACATTTCCGGAAGGGCGTCGCGTAACGACTGAAGGAAAGGCTCGCCATTCTCGCAAATGTCACGTTGCAATTCACGTGCTTCCCACTGAGAGGCCCACGTGACTGTTTCTGCCCCTCCTTGCGACCCTGTAACTACCTTCTTCAACCCCCGTGTGCCTTGTTCAAACAGCCTTTCATGCCCCCCCCCCCCCCCCACCATCCGCCCACTTTTCTTCTGGAAACTCATTAATTTCATCTCCTGCCACAGTTACATAACATTCAATATTTTTCAAAGCTCTAAGGTTCCATGGCTTTTCCTCAATGTAGAAGCTGTCAATTTACACGAAATTACACAATCAAGCTCAATTTTCCAAAGAATAATTCTGTGGCTGCAGTGAATAGTGCGTCAAGTCCAAAACTTGCAAAAACGAGTTAAGTCTACTAATACTTCCCAGACGCTCCACTTCTCATTAGGGAACAGAGTGTCTAGTCCTATTGGCATCTCTCGCCGAGCGGTGCATTAGTGTATTTTGGGTCATTTTCATCAAAGTGTACCTCGAGCAGTGTATAGCGTGTCAAGTCCGGCTAGCGAGACATGACACAGTGTTTCAGTGTTTGCCAGTGTTCCACGATTTTTATAAAGCTTTACCTACATCGAACAGCGCTGGGAACTTTAACTGTGGCACGGACCATGAAGAGTCAGAATGAACTTTTTCGTTTACCTAACGTTACCAGTAGACCTGGGACTTCTTTGCATTTGGTGTATTTTGATAATTATTGTTTGGGTAATTCGGATAATCATGTAGTTACTGATTGAAATCTTATTTTTCTTTGTACAAAAAATTCTTTATAGTTTTTCCAGTATTTTTTTTAGAAATGAATGAGAATGTTTTCAAGTACCTATATCATCTGTGAATTCATTAAAAGTTTATCAGAACCTGCAGAATCACGTTTTCCGAAGTTAACATCGATGTCAAGTCCGAAATGAAGAAATTCAGGAGTGTACAACGGGCCAAGTCCCAAATTTTTGGTGCGCACTAACTTTATTGTTGAATATTGGGGAGTAAACTTTATTTTAAACGAAAAACCAATTTAAAAGGGTGACATTATTAGCTTGGAAATACAATAAGCACCAAGAAAAATTATTGCCGCAATTACAGGATTTAACGTGAACTGTCAACATTTAAATTGCGAATTGCCAAAAATCTCATTTTCGGACTTGACACACTATTCGCTGCAGCCACGGAATTATATTACAATTGAAGAAGGAAATGCGTCTGATTCAGAGCACCATTTCATTGTTTTATTGAGTTTGTATACATTTAATCAACCTAAAACTAACTCAAAAACATAACTCAAATGTACGTAGGTATTGGATACCTTTTATCTTTTACGATGTTGCGCATCCGCAAGCTTAGGCCAGTATAATATTAGCCATTTGCTATTAATCTGGTGCATATCCATTTCTAGGTTTTCGTGGAAGAAGGCAGCAAAGCCGACTATGCCGGCCAGGCGGTTTGCGTCGTACTGGCGGATTCACACGCAAACTCAATCAAAGCTGCGAACAAGGTTAAAATCTCTTACACCAACGAGCGCCCGCCGATCATAGACGTGCGGAAGATCATTGCCGAAGGACCTAAAGAGAGAATAATACCAACCAATGGGATTACACCAACGACCACCAAATGTAATTGTTTATTAAAATCTTTAATTTATAAGGGTCAGTAGGAAACAACAAAGATGGTGTAGGTACCTAATGTATTATCAGCGGGATTTAAGCCCGAAAAACTGCTACTGGAGCAACTTTTGTGGTTATTAATGTTAAATTGCAAACTGATAAATTATTTTCAACTCTGTAGGTTCTTTGGGAGGTAAGGCTTGGATGTAAAAATAGCAAGTTTACGTGTTTTAAGTTTCAGGCCCAAATTATTTTTTGCCTATTATTTTCAATAATGAACCTTTGGAATCGAGCATGAAAAAAAATAAAAATATTAACCTTTCTTAAAATTTGATAGTTTCTGTTTCAACGTATGTAGAATCCGAAAAATGGAATTAAAAAATTTCTGACCGTCCGCCGTACGCCGTACTTCGCAATTTCCTTGGTTACCATGAACCAAAATTAATGAATCTCACATTTCTTTTACGTTTTTAAATAGCTCTCGAACATGGGAGTTTTTTGAGACCACCCGGAGCATTGTACGTCCAGCCGTTCGTTCACAGTAAGGCCCTGAATTTTGTACCGACTGGCTTCGTCAACAGGAGGGTGAATCATACTGTGTATATACAGCCCAAATATCATTGCTAGGGACGCCGGAGCAATATAGTCTCCAATATTGTGACTGCGGTTTAATGGGCCTCAATATGGTGGGGGGGGGGGGGGTCATAGTTTTCAATGGGCCATAGTGTATTGTCACATATTGAGGCCCCAAGTAGAGATTATTGGGAATTGGGTAACCGGAAATCGATAGGTTGCGACCAATTGGCATAGGATCATTGGAAGAAGATGGTCCGAAATGAATTTCAGTCAATCAATTTATTCAAAAAGTTCCCTTAGGGATTGTTGTAGTGAATAATAGACTTGTCTGATGTGTGCCTGTTGTGTTGTGCGGAGGAGTGTTTTAAATGGTGGAGATGCTGTGAATTTCAAAACGCTTGGATCATAGTATGACTGCTGCGCATCAGCAAACTCGAAATTTTGATTGAACTATCGAATACTTCGGATTCCGCGTTGAGGCGCCGGCTTTTGTTTCTCAACGGGACGTTTCTTCTATCCAATTCCCAACCTCATCCGCCAATCCACAGTGCGGCTCCATTTTCTGAGTGGTTATTCGATTTTAGAGCTTTCCTGGGGGAGGAGAGGGGCGCACGATGGTAGTAGGTATTGACCAAAAAACATTGATCTACGCGGAAGGGGAATCTATACTGAAAATAATAAACCCTTCTGTTATAATTTGTTGCGTGTTTGTTATGGATTCACTTGTTTTTCATTATATAGCTAACGTGAAGTACAAGATAAAAGGGAGTTGGGATGTTCCTGCACAATACCACTACACTATGGAGACCCAGACGTGTGTTGCCGTGCCAACTGAAGACCAACTGGACGTTTACCCGTCTTCTCAGGGACCTGCAGACACACAGGAATCAATTATGTTCGCGCTTGGGATACCGGAAAATCAGTAAGGGCTGCTATGCAGTTTTATATTTTGATAGGACACTCTTATTAGCTATCGCAATGCGTTTTAAACGCAGCGACAATCATGTTGAAATTTGTATGGGACCTCAAGGGTCCTTATCCGCACCATCCCTCAAAATTTGAGCTGAATCAATTCAAAATCGTGGAAGTTATGGCTGTAACAAGGAAATGCGGACAGACAGACTCACAGACTCACAGACCCACAGACCGACAGACACGGAACCAAATTCGTTCAGTAGACTTTGAAACGCAAAATGCAATTGGAAATTATGATTTCTGAAGACAAAAATTTTTTGGCTCACGAAAGTGAACACAAGGCTTCCGCTGCTTCGCAGACTCGGAAGCAAAAATGGATCGTTACCTAACGATGACCTTGAACGCTAGCTTCTCGTTCAGTCGACTACCGACCCTCATTTCACAAAGCTCACTATTTATCAAACGATATGATAACAACAAAAATCAATGTTTGGATCAGTCAAGAATTTGCAGTCACCTACTTATATACAGAATATTCATGTTATCATTATGTTTCTTTGTAACATGTGTTTCTTTGTATCATATGTTTCTTTGTATCATATGGTTCTTTGCAACAACTTCCAGAATCAATATCAGGGTGAGACGAGTTGGAGGAGGTTACGGAGCTAAGCTCACCAGGAACAATCACGTTGCAGTAGTCACTTCGATGTGCGCATATCTCTCCAGAAAGCCCGTCAGATTCGTCCTTCAACTGGAAAACAACATGAAACAAGCTGGCAAAAGATACCCTGTGTTCGCCGACTACGACGTAAGTTTAGGCTCCTTTTGAATGGAATGTAATTTAACGACCCGACAATTATTAATGCACATAAGTAGTAATATAGGTACTCAGAGTTTTCATGTTTATATCCCAACCTGAGGACGTCCTTCCTCGTCATTTCCTTAGGCAGCAGCGGTGTTGAACAAGAATTGTCCTTTAATAATAATTATATTGTAGGTTCACTTTCACTTAGGTTCCAAATAAGGGCTTCTCTGACATGGATGTTTTGCATTGACTATAATTTCGAATGCCTATTCATGTTTCAGTAAAATGAACTACGTCCATAATTATGTGTCTATATTATTCTATATTTTCTCTTGCGTGAATCTAGAGGGCTCTAATTGACACTCTAATAGCTTCTAATAGACTTTTGAAGCTTGGGTATGGAATTTTTGTGAATTGCATGACGGTACAACATTACACAGGGACGCGGGAGAGTCCCGCCCGCCAAGAAAACCGAAAACCTCCAAAGCGGCAAGGAACACTTTACACGACAGAACAAGTAGGGGTTTTTTACACTCCTCAGCCGCAAAAAAGATTGTTATCCATTTTCCCCGCCAAAATAGCGTGCTTGGTGCTTAACACCTCGCTCTTGCATGTGGATTTAGAAACTTCTTCCTTACCTCTCTGTATGATAAGTGTATAGATACCTGTTCCTTCCCCTCTCTAGATAGGATAAATGTATAGAAACCTGTTCCATCCCCCACAACCGTGGTTCAAAAATGATAAAACACTTACAAAGCCCCTAGAAAAGTAGCGCCGATAGGTCATGTCATACATTATTGAAATTTTTTATATTCAGGTTGGAGTCAGTGAAACAGGAGAAGTACAATACTTGAATGCATCAGTATATCAGGATGATGGATCAACAACTAATGACCCAGCTATTTTCGGAACAATGCAACACATGGCGAATATCTACGATATAAGTACTTGGAATGTCAAAGCGTATGATGTGATAACCGAATCTGCTTCTAACAGTTACTGCCGTGCACCAGGTTACTTATTACTATTGATGCCTGTTAAGTAGTCTAAAATGTTGGGTTGTATTTTATCCATATGTAGGTACGTAGTACAATGAAATTATCAAAAGATTAATTTATTGTAACAGTCTTATTATTGGTCAATTCGGTCTGGCTTCCAGGATCCACTGAAGGCGTGGCGTTGATCGAGACAATCATGGATCACATCACCGCTGTCACAGGGAAAGATCCCATACAAGTTAGGCTTGCCAACATGGACAAATCTAAAAATGTAGACGTACCAACCATGATCAATGAAGCCGTAGAGTCGTCCGACTATCGCCAGAGACTGGAAGAAGTCGAAAAATTCAATAAGGTATGAATGTGAATTCCATTTCAAATAGTTGGATTATCATAATTATAAGTGAACTGATGAATTCAGCCCCTCCATTCAGCCATAAATATTGTACGTGTGTACGTCGTTATAATGTACGATTATTCAAGTCTGTGATACACCATCCTAATACCTACCAATTAGTTTCAAAAGTAAATTGTTTTGTTCACGTAGGAAAACAGGTGGAAAAAGAGGGGAATATCTCTCGTTCCCATGAATTACCCATTCGACTTCTATGGCGCCTTCCACGCTATAGTGTCCGTTTACGGACAGGACGGTACAGTAGCCATCACTCATGGTGCGGTGGAAATGGGGCAAGGAGTAAATACAAAGGTAAAGTACATTATTATATTATCTATTATTAAATCCATGAATACAAAACCTATTCATTTCCCCAATCAAAATTCAAAACCCAAACAAAATTTTCCGATCGAGTTCTGTCGGTTGACCCACAAAACTCACCGTATGCTGTCTGCAAACAATCATCTCATAGTATCAACACTACATATCGCGTATGCTAGTGAAGTGATATCAAGTTTCATCCAGTTTCCCCGGATATCTACATCGAAATCCGATATTGAAGCTCCATGATATTTGCTAATCTCATACCATTATTTATTTATACGTTTCAGGTGGCACAAGTAGCTGCTTTTGTGCTTGGTATTGATGTCGACTTGATTAGTGTAAAACCTACGTACAACCACACATCGCCTAATGATACATCGACAGGAGGAAGTGTTGGAAGTGAATCTGTAGCTTATGTAAGGGATTGTGCTTTCAATTGCTTACCTTTCGAATGGCTTCCCTGAAGTCATGTAGGTACTGTAAAGTACTTACTTACTTAGTATTTGCTTCCTTACTACCGAAGGTAGGGAAGCTTTGTATTCGCGCAAGAGTCGGCAAAAATGTATGCCCTCCAAAATTAAAGTTTCCACTCGCATTTTACGTTTCAGAGATCAAGGAACATTTTTGGTTCCATGTCTGTCCGTCTGTGGTCAATTTTTGTAACGCCCGTAACTACTAAAAATAATGGTCGAACTGGGCTGAAATTTGGAGAGTGGGTACGGGTTGAGCGACAGATGGTCCCGTTCCAAAATCATTGAAAAAGTAATGTAACTTTCGTTTGTGTATGCGAAAACATGAAATACCTGAAACGCCCGTGACTACCTTAAATGTCGTTGAAATGAGTTAAAATTTGGAGAGTCGATCAGGAATAATATTTTCATAATTTCACATAAATTTCGTTGGAACCACACCGTAACTTTCGTCTACGCATACACGAACATGAAATGTTGACAATTTCCTTAGTAACGCTTCTAACTACCCGAAAAATAGTCGTAGAGAGCTGAAATGTTGAGGGCACACGCGGGTTGGATCGCAGATGGTCTCATATCAAAATCATCAAAGTAACGCATGCGGATGCGCAAGCGTCAAGATCCTCGTAGCTCCCATAACTACCCTGCAAATAATCGTAAAGGGGTGAAATTTGGAAGATAGATGAGGTGAGGAGTTGGATGGTTTCTTAATTTCCTGTAATCAAATCTAAATTTCTAGTAGTCCCCTATCAAACTCGGTTATTGTTCGTTTCTAGTGTAGCACATTTTGCAAAATGTATTGCCTTGAAATTCTCGTTCAATTTCGATATTATGGCTATTTATACATGTCGTTTGCCGTAGGCTGTCAAAATGTGTTGCGATCAGCTCAACGAGCGCTTGGCGCCGATCAAAAAAGCTTTGGGACCCAATGCAAAGTGGTACGAAGTTATCAAACAAGCCCTCAACCAAAACGCCAATTTGATGGCTTCGTATCAGTAAGTGCCACCTAGATCGGACTTTGATATAATTTTGGAGTGAGAGCTAAGCTAATTTTATATGTAACCAAAAAATGTTACCATCACTTTTTTCACTACAAGCGGATCACATTTTACCTTAACGTTGTTGTTGTCGTCACAAACTACGAACATGGAACTTTATATTCAAGTTTGGCTTTGTTTGGTGTCAAAAATAAGATTTCGTTCAGAATCTACAACATTGGAAATAATTAAGATCTTAGTTTCTAAATTTCAGATCTTGGACATTAAACTATCATTATCGTTAAAAGCAAATAAAATGTCTTATTCCCCGGAGTAATTCAAACCAAATAGGGAGAATAATGAAAGAAAAGTACAAATAGAAGTAGTAACAAACCGGAAGGTAACTCAGGGTTCACAGCGACAATTCAACCATTGTATGTTACATAAAGCTTATAGTTCATGGTAAAGTCCGTTCGTACAATGAAATAGCCTAACTTCTACTTTATTTTCAAGGTTCACCAGCGCAAGGGACAACGTCAAAAGTTATTTTATTTACGGCGTCACCATCGCCGAAGTGGAAGTCGACATCCTTACTGGTCAATATCATGTAAGATTCTAACCTTTTCCTTGATTGAATACCTATAGCCAGATAATGGTGGTGCCATGTTGTTGCTTATTATTGCATAGGAATCCGAAATATGGACAAATGGGATTACCCCATTACAGTTTTTGGAGTACCTACCTACAAATGTTGTGGCTGTATATTCGATTTATAGTAGAACCTCTCTTCACGGAATTGGCCGGTTGATCCGAGGTTCCCTTGAAAAATCGCTCTTAGCTCAAAAAGAACATATGTACTCAGGCGTCATGAATAGAAAAGCAAATAAGATGTTACTTTATGGCATGTAGGTACATACATACCTACATAAACGAACACGAAAAAAATGCGGGGGCGTGCGGAGCTGAGGCAAAGTGGAGTCAAGGAGAGTGGGAAGTACCGCAGACTTGACGCAGTATGTGCAGTTCGAAGCATATGTGGTATATGAGCATCGATAGCATCGAACATCGATTAAAATCGGTGGTAACCATCGATATGGCGATAGTGTAGACCTCAAAACATCCATGTGTTTTAACGGAAAAAATCTATATTGGTAAATAGCAAGGTACATACCTATATTTAAAAAATATAAAAAACATTTTCTCCTATTTCACGGAAAAACATTGTACGAGTATAACGGACATGCTTTTGGACGCACGAATTGGCAGTTCCGTATTGCATAACGCTCAATATTTTCCCCTGAAAACAGAGGTTTTTTTTTGCGTTAAATGAAGAAAGGCTCCCTGACCTGCCCTTCTTACTCAGCAGACCTACAGAGGCTCCATTCCGAATTTCATCGGATCAAAACAGGAACAAAATGGCCTTCTGGGCTCACTCAGCTGATTAGGAAAGGTCCTTTAATCGTCATTGTTACTCACCAGTCCTACAGAGGCTCCATTTCGAATTTCATCCTCGTAGGTTAAACAGGAATGAAATTAATTAGCTTCTGGGAAATTACAGCATTACTACATTTTTTGGTGTCGGAAATTTCGGATTGCCCCCCAGCCTAACAACATATCCGTAAAACACAACATATAAAACACAAAGGATTATTATTTACCTGTATAGATGCCCCTTCTGCGTAGATCACTGCTTTCTGTGGTCAATACCCTCGAGCTCCCCCCCCCCCCCCCCCCCCCAGGAAAGCCCTAAATCGTGTACTGGAGCCGGCCCCGGAATTAAGTTTTATAAAAATGCGCGGGATTCAGTTATTCAATAATTAATAATTATTTGTTGTTATTCATGAAGCGCAAGGCAAATAATAAACCGTTGTGTAATAATTTAGCGTTATGTAATGATTTACCCAATAATACTTCTACGTTTGTTCAAGTTGCAAAAGTACCTGTCAACAAAATCCAAAAGAGCCATCATTTTTCAAATGAAATAATATAACAGAAAACCAACTCGACTTCATACAGCCATCCGTGATAATAATCAGGTGCTCCCTATTGAAGATATCCGGGCCGGATTTATACCGTTTGATTCACGATCATGTTGACGATGCTTTTCGGTGCAGACGAACGGCTGGTCGAACAATGCTCCGGGTGGTATCAAAAAATTCTTTAGTTCAAGGTCAATTTAAAAACGAAGAAAAACCATGCCCTTCTATTGGAAGTTTTTCGAGCTTTGGCGTTCTGAAAATGTCAACCCCTATTTTTCACCCCTTAGACGTGACTGACAGTAACGCCGAGCTTCGGGGGCCAACTAGACCTTAAGCGGGACCTACAAAGCAAATTTCATTAATTTTGGTTCATGGTAACTAAGAAAAGTGCAAAGTACGGCGTACGGCTTACAGCGGACGGTTTTATTCGATTTTCGGATTCTACATACCTTTTTTTTCATGCTCGATTCCAAAGGTTCATTATTGAAAATAATGGACCAAAAGAAAGTTTCAGAAAACTCATAAACTGAAGTTATATATTTCCATGAAAAAAATCAATGTTTTTCGAAAATTAGGCGGAGACTATTGACAGTAAGTAATGAATCGGTTGCTTCCGAGTCAAATAGGCAAGGTGGCTGAAGCTTTGTGATAACTTCCGATGGAAAAAAATTGTTTTCCTTCAAAATCAAAATTGCTCGGATTTTGTGTTTCAGAGCGTCCTTGACAAGTTTGGTTCCGTTTCTGTCTGTGTATGTGTCCGCAAATCCGTGCTACACGTATATCCTTGTATATTTATGCATAAAACTCACCCCATTCCTCTCATTTTTGAAGAAGATAACTGAAAGACATGGCCCAATCTGAACTCAATCATAGCTTTTATCATGCTTTTCTTATAGGGAAAAACGTAAATTCAACAATCTTGATCAAATTCATGTTAGTTAATCTTCATAAGTGATATCAGAGGGTTTAAACTGGAAAACGCCATTAGCACCTATGTAAATTGAACCAATGTTGGGAAAGTAGTGGGAAGCCTCCAGGTTTCTTCCCCTCGTACCCTGTGTTGCGCCAGTTTTCGCACGTCAATTTTCGCCCCCTCCCGGCTTTAATAATTTCTACTGTGTTTCATTCACTCTAGTGATTCATTTCTCGATTTTCAGACAAGGAGAGTCGATTTGGTAGAAGATGCCGGGCAGAGCCTGAGCCCCGAAGTGGACATCGGTCAGGTAGAAGGAGCGTTCGTTATGGCGACAGGATACTGGACGTGTGAACAGCTCGTATATGATCCCAAAACAGGGGAGAATCTCACAAACAGGACATGGGTACGTGAAAATATTCAAAGTTCACGATTTCACGATTTACTTGAAATTACGAACGGACCGCTAGATTTATTTAGGTGCATACCTACCTAGGTATAGCAGATGAAAAGGCTGATATCAGCTAGGTACGTGTGATCAATATATCAGCGCAACTGATCCTGCTTTACAACGGGTACTGTTTCATGTCCTAATTCAAAGCCATTTCTTTTTAAGTAGCTATTCCATTTTATTCCTATTGTGTTATTTAGTATTTACATTGAAATATATCAAATCACTGAGCGTAAACTGTAGGTCCTTACCTAGAGGGTGTCAGTTATCTACAGTTCTAAAGTACTGAATGAATACTGGATAGCATAAAGTGATAGGAGGGAAACCATGGACTGGTTCACTGTGTTCAAGGTGACTGGTAAGATAACACAGTCAGAGAGTTACCTAACAGATACGATCCCACAGATGCGAAGAACTCTATAAATATGAGTGGTATAATCAGTGGAGATGTATGCATAATATGAAAGCAAAAGAATCCATCCCAGGCAAGCTGAATCAAGCGAAGTCGACAGGTAGGTAGGTACTTTAAAAACTTGGAAAACTCGTATTTTGACGGCGGATTGAACTTGCGAACCTAAAAAAACTGATCGTCAGCGTTCAGTATGCCTTTCTTCAAACTAGTTTTGCCAAATTGGTTTCACATAATCACCTAGTACGGAGTGGCGGTTTGGCATTTTCAGGTGAATTATAGTACCAGTATGTACCTACCTCATGAAAATACTGATAAATAATCGATGAAAATATCACATTTTAGAATAACTTTGTCAAGTTATACGTGTACCTACTAGTGCAAATAGATTCACATTCAGCTCGAGTGATGAACGAATGTGCTTTGCTTCAGAACATTATACATCTTGTAATAAATGTATCTTCTGCGTGGTTATCAGTAATTTTATATCTTTCTAGACCTACAAGCCTCCTGGTGCCAAAGACATCCCAATTGATTTCCGGCTAACTTTGAAGAAAAATTCAACCAACCCAACTGGAGTTCTTCGATCTAAAGGCACCTACATTTATTATTTCACAACACCATTTATTAAGTAACCATAAGTGCCTGCACTATACCTGTTGACTATAGAGTCAACATATCAAATAGCCATATCAAATTCATAAATAACTGATAGTTACAGTCCTATTATACATTGAATGCACCTGGCGAATCACACATTAATGAATTTATTACTGAAAAATTGATTATTGTACAACTTATTTTAAACTATGAAATTAATTCCAGCAACGGGAGAACCACCTTTTTGCATGACAATTGCAATTCCATTGGCCCTTCGAAAAGCGCTGGTAGCCGCAAGGAAGGACTCCGGCGCTGTTGACAACTGGTTCGAAATAAGTAAGTAGTGTTAATTGTTAATAATAACCTGTTCCTCATTCTAGCAATTCAAAATTAGCTACCTATTTCCATTATTTTGCCAGTATTGTTTGTAATCTTCAGAGAGAATTAATAATCATAAATATTGTAGTTTTCAAATGACCCATTTTTGTTGTTGCAGATCCGCCATTCACAGCTGAAGCGATTTGGCTTTCTGGACTCACCAAGAAAGATCAAATGGTTCTGTAAACAATCTGTTAGATACCTATATAATACTTACAAGTACGTTTTCATAAGGAATGATGAATTAGGTACTTATGTAGAAATATTAAAAAAAACTAAGGAAAACAGTTACACGTGATTCGTTTATGGTTGTGATTCAATAAAACATACCTACATAAGGTCTATTTGAATTATTTATGTGTGATACGACCACAATAATCACTGAGGTCCTTGGGATTCATAATTGTTTTTCAGCTGATAGTTTATTTGTATGTACCTACTTCTTGCCAGATCGACGATGCTATTAGTTAGGTTGGTATGTACTTGTGCGAACTTACTTTTTTCATTATCGAGAAAATCTATAGGGTTCCTTATATTTATATCATTATTCAAAACTTGTTTACGGGGAATGTCGCTTCTTAATTTTCCCAATTGCCCAGATTGTTAATTGAAGAAGTCCTCTCTTTCGAACTATACTAAAAAATATCCTACAAAATACCGCCTACCTATTATGAACACGGAAAAACAATTCCTGGCATAGTACCAAAACCGAGCCATGGATTACTCTAGACCATAATATATTAATATGTTTTAATGTGCAGACGGCGGACTCATTAACAGGAGGCACTGCCCACCCACCCTAATCATCCCTAATACGAAAGATATAAATATATATCGCAGCAACAATCATTGTTGTGATTAAATAAATTTACAGGACCATCCGAAGACAAACCCAACTCTACCCTCAATATGATCATTCAATCGTACAGCGTTTCAAAGCGCGCGCACACTGTCTTGAGCAGTGATATGTACAGTATAGTCAGGTTATCTATTCGAAAAATAATAACGACCTGTGTTGCTACAGAGCTGGTTTCATCATGCTCAAGAAGCGCAAAGAATGCTTTAAGTGACTGTTATTTTCATTTGAGCTGTGATAGACGGCTTGTCACTAAAATGGTGGCCGAAGTAATTCATGGTCAATGCGTACTCTATGTTTAGACCGAACTGTGTGGGTTTTTACTAAATAATTAGCACAAACAATGAGAGGCTACTGGATACTGAACAAACAATCGTTTTGAAAGGCATAACACTATTCATATTACTAACTATTGACAAAGGGGAAAAAATGTCGCAAATTATTAACTTTTTTTGCAATTATTTTTCCATGTTTATGGTGTAGCGTGATTGGGCCATTTATTGGTGAAAATTGAGCACCCCGGATTCGCGTTTGCGCATGCGTAGTGGCTTTACCTACTCATGATCCAATCGCTCTGCAAATTATAGAGGACCATCTGGAAGCTACACCCCAACTAACCACCAAATTTGAGCAAAATCGGGCGATTGGTTCGTAAGAAATTGATTAATACGGATCACCACTTGTCGGTTTCCTTTCTGGTACATGCGTTCGAAGTAGATGAATGCAATCAGTCAGTGTATCCTCATTAGCACTATTAATTGTGTTCGATACCTTCGTCTAGTCGTTAATCGTCTGTAGACGATGTCTTCTCATTCTCCTCATTTTCATAACTGATAGAAAATTGAAAATTGAAAAGTAGTATTGATAGTTAAAATGGTCCGAAACATGAATATAAACTCACCCTCAGATCTTGAAAATGCTTTGAACCCTGAAATGTTGACGTCTGTTTCCTGTTCCAGTTTTAATGATTTTGAATCCTTCACTAAAACCGTGGATACTGAGACCAGCTTAATCTTCTTGCACTTGAATATTAGAAGTTTTAATAAAAATGCGGATGAATTATTTGCTCATCTACAATATGCCAAATGGGAACCCAACTTCATAATCTTAACTGAAGTATGGCAAAGTCAGTGTAATGGCCCCACATTGCTACCTAATTATAATGTCTATTTCACGAACACCCCAATTAACTGCAATGATGGTACTATTGTATATATGATAAGTCGTTCTTAGTATGTAAAGTCAATCAAATTAAGATTAATGACATATCAGCACTATCTGTAAATTTCATAATTTCAAATGAAGATTAGCACGAGCCATATATAGATCATGGTCTTGTATCTCAGTTAACGAATTCTTATTCTGCCTTGAAGATTTTCTTAAAAATGTAACAGCCCAGCATTCAGTTATAATTGGCGATATGAACATTGATTTATTGAGATGTGACAGTCAGGTCGAACAATATTCGGAGATGATCCATTCCTTGGGCTATTTCAACCTTATAAACATTCCGACGAGAGTGCAGGGGACATCAAGGAGTTGTATAGATCATATCGCAATTAGATCCACTATCAAAGAGATAACTACGGGAGTAATCGAAACCCATATCACCGATCATTTCACCGTAGTTTTATCACTTCCTGTAGCGCGCAAGATTGAAAGGAAAACTAATATCAGTAAATCCATTAACACTGTTGACTTGAATGTATTAAATTGTAAGTTTGATAAGACAGACTGGAATCCCATATTAGAACAATCAGATGCAAATGTGGCTGCGAGTTTGCTAGTTAGAATCATAGATGATGCTGTTGCGGAATCTACCAATATGAAGACGATTATACTGAAACACTTTAAGTTGACTCCATGGATTACGGAGGGTATAATTACATCGATTAAAAAACGAGATAGATTAAAGAAAAAAGTAGATAACCAACCTTTCAATGTTCAATTAAAAAAATACTATACCAGATACCGGAATAAGGTTAATGAGCTGAGGAGGATAGCAAAAAGAAGTTACGACTCCGCCCGTCTAGATAAAACAGAAAACAATATATTAAGCAGCAATGGCAAGTTCTAGGTGAAATTATGAATAGTCGTCAGGAGAAACAAAGAACATTACCACTAGTCTCGCAACTAATAGAAAATGACCACATCACTTGAGAAGAAGCCAAACAGATTGCCTGTAATGACCTAAACAACTACTTTGCCCGAATTGGTGAATCAGTGGCAACAAAAATTAACACAAAACCAACTTATAGAGCGTACAGAAACAATAATACAGTCTCTCCAATCTCAAGGTTCAAAATTGTAGAAATTACAGAAAAAGAAATAATTGATATAGTTAACAAAATGAGAGGGTCCTCTGCACCAGGTATTGACGGAATTTCCCCAAAAATACTGAAATCATCAATAAAATTCTTGGCTAAACCACTTCATCATATATATAACCTGAGTATTAGACAATCCATCTTTCCAGATGCTTTTGAGACTACAAAAATAACCCCCATCCATAAAGGAGGAAATTTTATTGATTTGGGAAACTATAGACCTATCTCTTTGCTGAGTGTGCTGTCAAAGGTGCTAGAGAAATGGGTTAATAAATGTTTTTATAACTATTTAGAAACTAATAATCTAATAACCGAACGACAGTATGGTTTTCGAGGAGTGAATGAAGCACTCTACAAATTGACATGTGATCTGTACAAACTAAGAGACGCTAATAAAAAAGGCCTCCTTATTTTCTTTGATATGGCAAAGTGTTTTGATTCGATCGATCGATCTCTGATGATCGATAAACTAGAGGAAATAGGTATTGACCAATCCAGTAAAATATGGTTTGAAAGCTATGTTTCTAGAAGACGTCAAGTTGTTGAAATAGGAGGGGTAAGGAGTGGCGTGCTATCAAACGACTACGGAATAATTCAGGGGAGTACCCTGAGTTACTACTGTAAACCAGATTTCTAGCCTAGCAAGTAACTGCAAAGTGTACCTATTCGCGGATGACACTTGTCTACTCTTTGAGGGCTCGTCATGGGATGAAATTTACCAATGTTCTAATGAGACGATAAATGTTTTCCAAGCTTGGTTCGATAGCAATCTATTGACTCTAAATAGCGAAAAAACTAAATACTTGGAAATTGGTAAAAATAATTCAGTTACGAAGAAAATAATTATTCACGCGTGTAAAGACAAAACAAACTGTTCATGTCAACACATAGATATGGTAACTAATCAGAAATATTTGGGTATTATAATCGATAATAATCTAAGGTGGGATATCCACATCGAGTCACTGGCGAATAAGCTAAAAAAGTTCAATTATATTTTTTATAGATCCCGATCATTGTTACCTGTTGATAAATTAAAGTTAATTTATGATACGATGTTTCAATCAGTTTTTCAATATGGGATACATGTATGGGGTTCGGCGTTAAATGCATCTATTATGAAGCTAGTAAATGTCCAGAAATCGGTATTAAAAGTGCGCTTCCACCTTCCCCGCAGGTTCCCATCACACAGCCTTTATACCCACACGAAAACCTTTACAATAAGGCAACTTTATTGTAAAAACTTATCACTATTCTACCATAGACATCCTAGCATGATACAACCTACCTCATCTCATGAATACTGTACACGATATACATTAGAGGGGAACGTCCACAACCCCCGCCCTCGGATACAACTTGCTACTCGCAGCCCTTATTACACTTTGTCCATTTTATATAGATGTCTAGACAATGATTTAAAGAACCCCAGTAAGTTTTCAAGAAATACTTATAAGCAGAAAATTTTTACGTTTCTAATAGATGAAGGACCTATTAATGTAGAAAATTTTGTAACAAGTCAGTATAATATACAAAAGTAATTACTGTTAAATGTAATATGAGAGAACGCCTAAGGAGTACGAAATTATAATTTAATTTTTCATTTAATATACTCGCAAGTTTGTTTTATTTTGGTTTATCAACTCCCCACAGCAACACAGGCCGTAGGTCTAGCACTATGGTGTAATTGACTTAATTATTAAATTGTTATTTCTTTCATTTTGAATTATTTGTCTTCTGTCAATAAATTTCTTTCTCTCTCTCTCTCTCTCTCTAGTAACATACGTATAATATCCATAACTCGTCTACTAGCTTTAGGCTCCAAAAATGATTCTTTTGCTGAATACAAAAGACAGCTCAGCTTCATTATCGCCGTTCTTCCTGAATCCGTTTTAGACATCACATCTACAGGTAGTAAGCTCTCCACTGGGGTTGTTAGTTCGATGAACAGTTCAACGGTTTTGTCAATTATTATCCGATTGTCATGGAATCAGCAGATTCAGCAGATTCAGAAACTGGGAAAAACTGTTGACGTCCTGAACGTTCGCAGAGCGTCAGAACTATGTCTTCTTGACATAGTTTCTTCATGATATGGTCAAGCGTGACCTGATAGTTCGGATGGGCAACATTGGTCACCCTCCTGACATCCCAATGAGGCGAAGATGTTGTATGTATTTGAGGTTTCTCCTGTAGCCACTCCATTTTGGTTTATTATTCTGTGAATAATACACCTATGTATTCGCTCAGCAAAAAATTTTTACAACACCCCCTCAAAATTTTTTCTTTTCCGTTTCAATTTGCGTAGATTCAAAAAATGCAATGTCCGTCCGCCGTCCGCTTTATCACGTGTACCGGCTTCATTTTCGGTCTAAAAAAGTCGTTCTTTCGCACACATGCTCCATTTGGGCCCTAGTTGTGTCCCAAAACTTTGCAGCCCGATCGGAATATACCCATCAGGGGTATAATGAGTGAAAATTTGTATAAAAATAGGTACTTTTTGTGTTTTAGTAACATATTAGTAACATGAGCTTTTCAGATATCGTTTTCCATGTTTTTGGGGACGAGGAGACCGAATATGAAATCGATTTTGACCAAAGAGTGGAAAATTGAGTTCTACCAAACGTTCAGCTCCCAAAATTGATTTTTTATGAGTGAAAAACCTGGGAAATCGTCTGAAATCACCATCAGTTTGTATAATAACACTGAAAAAGTGTCAACACGTGGATCAAGACTACCAATGGCACTATTAATGATCAAAGATGGTAAAAAAAAGGTGTCTTAGGGGCCAAAATTGATGGAAACCGTCAGAAATAGCTATTTCGATTGTTACGCATGAAAGAAACAATAAATGAACAGCCAAAATTTCTGTAGGTATGTCCAATAGAATAATAAACCCATGTGTCAAGGACTTTGCAGCGTTTGGTTTATTTATTGCAGGTTCTATGTAGTGTCTATAAATTGCCGACCTATAAGAATGTAAACAACAGAAAAATTGTTGATCTGAGATCTATGTGAACAACGTTCGCTATAGTGAAATAATTATTATATAATCATTCTAGAACGATTACTATGGAATGGATATGTAGTGAGGTAGAAAATCTGTCCTTTACGTCAATTTGACTCGGGCGGTGCGCAATCGACGTGAGTGCCGTCTGCGCAGCTTCCCCATGCCTGCACTTCGACGCGAGGGCTGTCCGCGCAGCTTCCCCACGCCCCAGAGGGGTGAGTTCCGCAGGAGAGGGGCAGAGGATATACCCCGTTACGGCCGCCATGACAGGACACTCGAGACTAGACCCCAGAGACGTGACCTGCGAATTTAACTGAGACAGTGGTAGTAGAGAAAGAAGTGTTGAGCCTTCAGCTAGAGTTGACCCCAGTAATAGTGACCCCCAGTATAGATCCGGCTTTGATAATTGTTTCACTTTGGAAAAGGACTTGTGTTGACAATCAGAGAGATGGGAGAGAGAGCGGAGAATATCCCATGTATCCGCCAGGAAGCACAGGGGTTCAGTCGGAGGTTGAACCCAATTCTGCCGCGGAACATTTCCTGTTACAGGCGAGACCAGTTCGCCTTTGGGTGGACGCTGGAAGCAGAGGATTATTCTTTCTGTTCCAGAACCTCCATTTAGTAGTTGCCACGACCCCGAGCCTTGGCCTTAACATGGACCTCGTCCCACTGACCCTAGATCTGAACCCATCGGGATGTCTGATCCCGACTCTGGTGCCCACACAACACAACACCGTCCGAACATCATATCTTGCCTTAAATTCAGTAATCGTTAAATTGTCCCTTTGCATTATCTAGAATCCCGAAACCCCTCGTAACGTAAATTCACTCTTATTTCACTGTTTGCTCTTTGCCGTATCTCGCGACCCCCTTTGTTCTGTATTCAATAGTTAACGCAATAAATTCTCTTGTTGTTCATTAGTTTGCCTACTTTCCCCCCAGTAAAATAGTAGCACTTGCCTTGTTGCAAGCCAGGTATTCTGGTAAGTCACATATATGTAGTGTCTCCTGAACCCGAGCCAGTACTGTGCAAAGCTGACCCGGGGCCGACTGTCTACTACAAACAGGTAATAGATGTAAGTGTTGGAATTCTCCTAAAATATCTTGCCCACTAGCTCGCCATCCATCTGACAAATAGGTAAATTAGGAATTCAGAATATTACAGATGTAAAGTAAATCGTGTCCAGAGTAAATTGTGTTAGAGTTTTAGAGTAAATTGTTAATAAATGTGCCACATCGCAGCTAAAACAAACTGCCATCTTTCTGGATTTGAAACGATCACCGGCATTTAATACTACGAGAAGGTATTCACTAACTAAGAGTAGGCTATGCCTTATAGATCCCCCATACGTTATGTAGTTAGAGGAGGGAACTTACCTGCATGGGCTTTCGTTTATTTGTATTCGTAGAATTTCTTGGATGGGGCGAAGCACGTTAATGTGTTTTTCAGGTTGTTAGGCGTTCGATAGCACTATTGATAGTTAGGTATTGAAACTGACGATAGTTTTTGTAGCTACCAACCATCGATAATAATTTTTCTATATTATAGGGATAGTACATAATGTCGATTGCACCACTAATTAGTGGTCAAAATTGGTGTACGTAATGTCTGAAGCAAATGTTGAATACACCCAACTCACGAAATATTGTCGAATGACACCGGTAATGATGCAATACGTATAAACCGTAGCTTATTGCTAGCTTCACATACTATGTTTAGTGCGTTTCGACGATTCCTCTTCTTCTTCCCGCAAATCAAAGGTTGGAATCTAATTACAGCCCTCGTCACTGTGATTTCTTCAATTCTGGTGGTCAGCCGACCGTCATCCGAGCAGGGGGGCGGCGATGCCGACCAAAAATTAAGTTTTGGCTCAACGCACCAGAGAGCACATCTTGTGGAAGAACAGTTCATTTTTGGTGTTCGAACGACAACCATGGGACAAAACGTCTCGCAGAACCAACTGGAGGAAAAATTGTCCAAGTTCGTATAGAATTAAAACGCACCCAATAATTATATATTACTTAAACCTGCTCAAGTTTTATTATATTCAATAGTTAAACGAACCAGCAGTACTTAATACCATCTATAATTTTTTAGCTATTTAAACCACGGTGTAGCTATTTAGATAATCTAGAAATGGATAACAGAGTAATATGACCAGACAGCTAACCTAAGAGATTTACTCGTGCCAGTATATTGAATTTCTTCATTAGATACTAACAGGTACTCGCAACACTTTGCTAAGTACGATTATTTTGGCGCACCATAGGTGCATTGCCTACCCTCCGTATACAGAGGGTGTCATTACTACTAGATGAAGTACGCGAATCTTACGATAAGGAACAGCTTAATTTAATTTGTAATGTGGGAATTTATTAAGCCTTATACCTGCAACTATATTTCCACAACCTTGTTATCCCACCAAGGTCTGAATTGACCAGGAACATGTGAGTGAATCTCCTTATCCACAAGACTGCGTTTTACATTCGACATACCTACTATATCCTCGATCACTAGAGCTCGAGAAGGAGTTCAGAACATTAGCAAAAGTGTCATTTTCAATGAGGAAAAGCCCCAAGCGCGGAAAATTGTCGGTAAATTGGCCATTCTCCGTAAGTAAGTTCAGTGGCAAACTCTAGCCAGACGGAAATTTTCAATTATATTCGTACATAATGGCGAATACATAAAAATTGAAATTTGAAAAATTGAGTTCAGCTAGCAATAGTTCCTATTCAGTTGACAAATCATTGTTTGATTAAAAAAAAAACCATACATGTGGTTTAAATATATTTTTCTCACAATTGTATGCCTTTAGCAGCCATTCAAATAATGTTTTATTGAACAGAACATTCTCAGATTATCTAATTAACGACAGAATAAGGCAAACTAATATACAGGGTGTCTTCTATCCAATGGATCACCCCCCTAAAATCGCCAAAATGAGGGTAAACGAAACATTTTTTTTTTTAATCTTCATATTTTTTTGCGAGGATTTCAAAAATGAAAAAATTTTGCTGCGCGCAATTGCGCAACTATGCGCAACTGACACCAACTTTCTTATTTCAAATGGGAACCCCCCTTTTTTATTGCAAATTCGGATTCTACGCAAAATTTCATGAACTTTTGACCCCTCAATCAATTTTTGACCGCGCGCAACCCATTCAACGAGCATGCAAATTTGTTGAAATACCAAATTGCGCAAAATATGGTGTCATGTAAACCCCAAGTGTGGTACATGAATTTCCATTGTTTTTCAACGCTGATTCACGTGGTGCTGTCAGTTTTGAGATTTAACTCACTTTTTATCGATATTATGCCCATAACCTATGTTATTCGGTGAAATATTACAGTTTTTCCGAAGTACCAACTTTGGCAGTAGATTTATTTTTCCTCACCCTTTCGAAACACGGGCTTGGAACCGGCTTTGGCAGGTTTAAAAATAAATCCGTCTTCTTAAAAAAAGAAAAAAAAAATTACAACAGCCGCTCAAACTGGCGTCCATTGTCCTTCACACAGGCACTCGCTCTTCTCAACCATTCAGTGGTAAGTGCTTCTGTATTAGACTGAGCACCGAATCGGACCTGGAATCATACCTTTCAAGTCGGTTTATTTAATAATAAACTTCGTTACTTTCAATACCTATTTTATTTCACGAGTTT
Organism: Leptopterna dolabrata; assembly: GCA_954871275.1. Taxonomy (NCBI): domain Eukaryota; kingdom Metazoa; phylum Arthropoda; class Insecta; order Hemiptera; family Miridae; genus Leptopterna; species Leptopterna dolabrata. The sequence continues at coordinate 7,914,692 of OX940983.1, read as the reverse complement.
TTTTTTTCTTTTTTTAAGAAGACGGATTTATTTTTAAACCCGCCAAAGCCGGTTCCAAGCCCGTGTTTCGAAAGGGTGAGGAAAAATAAATCTACTGCCAAAGTTGGTACTTCGGAAAAACTGTAATATTTCACCGAATAACATAGGTTATGGGCATAATATCGATAAAAAGTGAGTTAAATCTCAAAACTGACAGCACCACGTGAATCAGCGTTGAAAAACAATGGAAATTCATGTACCACACTTGGGGTTTACATGACACCATATTTTGCGCAATTTGGTATTTCAACAAATTTGCATGCTCGTTGAATGGGTTGCGCGCGGTCAAAAAAATCGATTGAGGGGTCAAAAGTTCATGAAATTTTGCGTAGAATCCGAATTTGCAAAAAGGGGGGTTCCCATTTGAAATAAGAAAGTTGGTGTCAGTTGCGCATAGTTGCGCAATTGCGCGCAGCAAAATTTTTTCATTTTTGAAATCCTCGCAAAAAAATATGAAGATTCAAAAAAAAAAATTTTCGTTTACCCTCATTTTGGCGATTTTAGGGGGGTGATCCATTGGATAGAAGACACCCTGTATAGTTAGGTACCTAAAGTTTTTTTCGAAGATCCAGGTTGCATTGGGTTTCAGCCTCTCAATCTCGTTTCATTTGATAGAAGGTACCTACTTTTACATAGCCGTGCCTAGTGCCCATGGGCTAGTTGATCTTTAATTTCTTTCCGTTTCTGGACTTCCGGATCTAGGCTTCCTAAGCCTTTTTTATGAAAGTTGAAAGCCCTGTTTGTGATTTGACAAACCTCCCATAGATAAATATTTATATAAAAATAATATAATAAAGTTATAACCCGAAAAAATTGAGTTTTAGAGATTGTGAAGGAAAATCTAAAGGTAGGTACTTATGTGTATCTGATCGGCGTGTCTGTCTTGGTACGTAAGTATTTCAGTAACTTAAGACAGGACAGTAGGACTTTTCGTTATCGACGATTAGCATCCCATAATCTATATTCACAGAACGACGTCGGTAAGATGAGTCTTTAATGCATAACTTTGCGTTCGCGAATTTATTAGGATTTATTTTGATGAACCATCACTATTACATAGGCGATGAACTTATTTCCATCGTCGTTGAAGGTTGAACTCGTAGATACCTACGCATAGAAGTCGACTTACGAATTAAAATCGCAAAAATGCAGTTCTTGTTTATACTAATTTAAAACTGAATTCCCCCCAGCTACTCTAATGAGGTTGAACTGTCCATAAACGGCAAGGCATTCAAGATCAATGCTGACGTAGCGCTGGATACCAGTCTGAATGCTTTCATTCGTGATCATGCTCACCTCAAAGGAACCAAGTTCATGTGCCTGGAAGGAGGATGCGGTGCATGTATTGTATCCGTGAAATCGATTCACCCAAAAACAGGGAAAGAAGAATCATACGCTGTGAACTCAGTAAGTACAAGAGATGTCCAACCATATCAGTGTTTAGAATAATAGTGAAGTCCCACAGTTCTGAACACTCGTTAGAAGCCTCAGCACGTGCCTCGGACATATAAAATAATCCTATTATTTTTGTTTTAGTGTTTGGTTCCTATATTTGCATGCCACGGATGGTCAGTAACGACGGTTGAAGGCATTGGAAACAAATCAGCAGGCTATCACAAAGTCCAAAAGCGCCTGGCATCTGCAAACGGCACTCAGTGCGGATACTGTTCACCAGGGATGGTCATGAACATGTACAGGTAGGTCCTTGTATCTTGAATACGAATGTTTCAATGGAGTCAATCTGTTAATTAATGATTCATTATAATGAAGCGGAAGATAACACGGCTCTTTTCCGTAGCCTTTTGGAAAATAATCCGGAGATGACGATGAAGGAAATCGAAAACGCTTTCGGAGGAAATATTTGCCGATGTACAGGCTATCGACCGATCCTGGATGGATTCAAATCATTGGCTATTGACGCTCCGGCAGAACTGTGTAAAAAGATGGAAGATATCGAGGTGAGTATTGTTCATTCTATGAAATCCATCAATCAGCAACCTGCCTTTGATTTCGATAATAAACGGTATAGTAGTGAAATTTGATAACACTCGCCGTCAGGAAGTTGCGTAGGTTTTTTGCGATATGAGAATAAAACGTCTGCCAAGTTGGGTGGGTAGGAAACAGCTTCCTCACTTATGGTAACATGGACGTATAGAATCTGTTGGTTAAAAAAAAAAATAGATTGCGGCATGCGCAAACGCTATATTGGCCGCCTGGCGGTGAAATTCATCGGGTACTGTCTAGCGGCTAACCTGCACAATCCCTGAAAATTTCATCAAAATCGGATCATAATTTCATATAGTTTTACCCGGGACAAGGAACTCACCACAGACAGACCGACAGTCACAGAACAAAAATTGTTCAGAAAGCTTTGGATAGCCATAAAAGCAAGTGAAAAAATTTTTCGAAAAAGAAGGCTTTTTTTGTGCTTCTAGCAAGAATAGTTATAAAAGGCTTCCCTACCTTCCGTAGTGAGGAAGACAAACTGCAAACCCATGATGTAATTCTGGAGGTGATTTCCATTATTCAGAGAATAAAACATGCATGCAGGAATGTACATTGAGTCCATATTTCACGTCCTACAAATTCTTTCACTGTATCCAAACTTTGCAATTTTTGAACCTGTCTCCAGGATATGGTTTGTCCAAAGAATCCGAACCAAACTCTATGTGATGGTGCTGCTTGTGGCAGCAGGTGTTGTGGCAAATCCAAGCCTGTACTTCCCTCCAAATGTGTGGTCGTTAGAACAGAAAACGGGGGCACATGGTACAGACCGATTTCGATCAAAGAAGTTTGCGAAGTGTTCGACATGATCGGAGACCGGAGTTACCGATTCGTCGCTGGTCACACCGGCCAAGGTTAGTACGAGATTATTTGTTAAGACGATTACCTAAAAGGACGGTGTAAAAAATTGTCTCCATTGAGATTTCAAGACTCCTTACAGTTATGGATGATTCCATATTATGCTGTGTTGTTATCAAATTTACACATGCAGGCCTTCAGTAATTTTTCCGCATAAAGACCATTCTTGACCACAGTTTGGCCAAAATTGAGTTGCTACGACATTTTGAACAGACAGAGGTAACAATGATGTGAATATACCAACCCAGCTAAGGTCCTCTGCAATGCTTTGGACAGCTGGATCAAGACGTTAGGCTAGATTATCAGATTCCGGCTCTTGCATACCAAGGCATTAGTGGTTCAGCGAGTGAGAACTCTTCCTATTACATATTGGTTTAATTCCTAGATTGAGAAATTACACGCTGTAAGCCCAAACAGTGCAGTTGAAAAGTAAACGTTGATGGATAACTTGTGGATTCACTAAAGCTAATCTATTTTAATTTACATACACAAGGTTATGCCATTCAAGTGACTGCGTTTTAGCGAATTTTCGAAGAAAAGGAAGCTATTGTTCTCGGTCCAAAATTTTTAAAACTCGAATTTCCGAAAGATTTTTATACCAAAATCCGTTTCAGACCATCCTGAATTCACTGCCGAAAGACACCAAAAATTATATGTATATATATATATTTATATGTGTATGTGTCATTCCAGACGATAACTCTCGAAAGAATTGAGATAAAAAGTTCAAATTTGCACGAAAAATCTGTCTTGGCAATCGACAGGCTAAGTTCGTAGATGGGCAGAATCGGGTCACTCTAAGGGGGATTTTTGGGGAGTTTTAGCGGGGGAAAAATTACCCATAAATTCCCAAAATGAAACAGTCTGGCAAGTGACACCTCATTTTAAAGGTTTTTGTACGCTGAACACGATGGTGAAACCAGAATTGCGATCTCTCATTCCGTTCTCAAACTGGAGCACTTTGAAGATGAAGGAACGTGGTTATTTCTTGAGATGTTCTTCCTGGTTCGTCTGCTCTAATCTGATAACGGAATGGGATATCGCAATTCTGACTTCACCATCGTGTTCTGCGTTGGAAAATCTACAAACCGAGGTGTTACTCGGCAAAAAATGGAACAAAAAATTTGTTACGTACCTACCTATCCAATACCTACTCTGTATTGGATACGTAACATACGTACTTTACGTATGTTGGATACGTAACTGCACGTATATTGTAGTACCAATACTACAATATACTACATACTTGAATACCTATAATTACCCAATAAGTTTAAGATTGCCCATATTTGAATGGGATATCCCAAACATCACATTTTACATAAAATCAGTTATTTCTTCGAAAATTCGCTCTTATAGCCATGCTGCATGACTGTGGTTTTCTGTTTTTATTTATTTATTTATGTACTGTATACTTTTTTTTTCTAACAGGTGTCTACAGAATCACAAAGAAACCAGATGTTTACATTGATCTGAATGGTATCCCAGAGCTTCACGAAACCCAAGTGCTCAGCGATGGCATTACTTTGGGTGGGAACGTGAATTTGACTCAAGCAATGGAATTGTTCCGGAATGTTGCCAAGGAGCAACCGAGCAAATTTTCTTACTGTAGAACATTATCGGATCATATAGATCTTATTGCTAACGTCCCAGTTCGAAATGTATGGTGACAATTTATTAATGACAAAACCTTTTGAGCCATATATTTCACATACTCTGTCACATTTATACTCTACCACCACCTTGCTCTTGTTGATAATTATTGGCCTCCCACACAGATCGGAACTATCGCTGGAAATCTTGGTTTGAAACACGATTTTGAAGAATTTCCTTCTGACTTGTTTTTGATCTTGACAATGGTTGGAGCCCGACTAGTAATCGGTGAGTACTGAAGCCATCTTGCGGTTTACGGTTGATATATTGAAATCATGCTGCACTACTCCATGGATTCTGTTATTACAGCCGATAGCACTGGGGTCGATAATACAGTCGAGCTAACCGAATATTTGGGGATGGATATGAATAAAAAGATCATAGCCAAAATACTGCTACCAGTCCTCGATAGCAATGCTTACATCTGCACGTCATACAAGGTATGGGTATTTGTTTGATAATAATCATCATGAAACAATGAAATCTATATGAAATACATCCATGTGTTTATTCACATGTGTAGGTATGCTTTACACCAATCATTATTACTGGGACTACGTACACAATGTGCATTGCGCATATCAGGCAATGTACAGTTATTTATTTTGGACTTATGAAATCTATAACTGAAAACAGGAAGTACCTATTGTGCTACATTTTTTAAAGGTTCGGTTACATGGCGATAACTTGGAGCAATTTTTATAATATTTACGAACCCCAAACACACGACAAAATGCCACCTACAAGATTAATTTTACAGATTATGCCTCGTGCTCAAAATGCGCACGCTTACGTGAATGCTGGATTTCTCTTCAAAATGGACAAGTCGAATTTCACAGTGTTGGAAAAACCGACCATCGTGTTTGGTGGCATCAGTTCGAAATTCGTGAGTATTGTATTCGATGATTTATAAATTGCTGTAGGTATTCATGCGTTGCGTTTGGTTCGTTAATTATCGAGACAAACAAAAAAATAAGGAAGCATTACAGGTAAATCAGCGATGATGAAGGCTCTACATTTTCATCTTCAGTTTGGTCTTTCTCTCAAGTGCTCACAAACTGAATATACGTGTACTGTGATGATTTGTAATACCTGCATTTATAATATTTTGGTACCTAGTAGTTATGCTATGGAACTTGTAATGCAACAAAGACATGTACCTAAGCGATGTTATTATTTAGATACATCTTCTCTTTTCTGTGCTGTTGGCACATACCTACGAATATTTATGTAATGCTTTGTTTTGACAATTTCTTGCCGTCAAAAAATATATTGGCTAAGGAAATTTTTCGTCATTTTGCAGTTCATCACAATTTTCGATGCGTAAAAAAATTCCATAATAAATATTTGTGCGCCGACATTGCTTTGATTCAAAGTTATTCCTCCTCAAGTTTTATTGTAGATGGTCAGTATTAGTAAAATGTTAACCAACTTTTTTCTCCAATATTATGTAAGTTACGTGGTAAGTGGAACTAAGGAATTATGGGAATCGGATAACGAGACAATTATCCTCGAGGTCTTACTGAGTGTCAACATTTGTAGCACTTGTCAAATTTTTTAAATTTTGACCTAGAACACTGTTCTGTGGTACATGAACTAATGTGCACTACTGTTTTGCTTCCGAGTCTGCGAAGCAGCGGAAGCCTTGTGTTCACTTTCGTGAGCCAAAAAATTTTTGTCATCAGAAATCAAAATTTCCACTTGCATTTTGCGTTTCAAAGCCTACTGAACAAATTTGGTTCCGTGTCTGTCGGTCTGTGGGTCTGTGAGTCTGTGAGTCTGTCCGCCTTTTCTTGTTACAGCCATAACTTCCACGATTTTGAATTGATTCAGCTCAAATTTTGAGAAATGGTGCGGATAAGGCCCCTTGAGGTCCCATACAAATTTCAACATGATTGATCCAGCGGTACGCCCTGCGCATGCGCTAACGTTAAATTCAACAAACACGCATCACTTTCACAATTTTGATTCAATTTCGCTCAAATTTTCAAGGGTTGTTTGGACAAGGCCTAGTGAGTTCCAGTATGAATTTCAGCATGATCGGACCCTCGGTGCGCTCTGCGCATGCGCTGGCGTGAAATAGATTCAATTTCCTTGTTACAGCCGTAGTAACCAAAGATTTCACCCAATTTCAATGCAATTCTCAGGGATTAAGCGGGTAGTGCCCATTGAGGTCCCATATAAATTTCAACGTGATAGAGCCAGCGGTTCGCCCTGCGCATGCGCTAACGTGAAATTCTTCAAACACGCATAACTTTCGCAATTATGTATAATGGACGTTGTATTATGGACGTAATGTTATGTAATATGTATATTTCATGTAATGTTATGTAATGTAATTTTATGTACCTAATATGTATATTTCACGTTATGTAATGTAATGTAATGTACTGTAATGTAATGTAATGTAATGTAATGTAATGTAATGTAATGTAATGTAATGTTATGTAATGTTATGTACTGTAATGTAATGTTATGTTATTTTGCTTCCGAGTCTGTTCTATTTTATAATGGGTCACTCTGATTGTGACGAGGAAGCTCCTGTGCCATCACCTTGGCAGTGTTTTTAATTTTTATTACTGCAGGTGCATGCATCTAAAACTGAACGATTCCTGCAAGGGAAACAGTTATTGGACAAGAACGTTCTGTCAGAAGCTCTCATCACTCTCGAGGATGAACTCCGTCCCGATCACATCCCGCCGGATGCAGTGCCGAAATTCAGAAAGGGGCTCGCGGTCGCACTTCTGTACAAATTCGTACTAAGCGTCAACCCTGCGAAAGTCAGCGAGAGAAATAAAAGTGGTGGGACCGTCTTCACCCGACCGGTCTCGATCGCCAAACAGGATTTCGAGACTGACGAGAAATTGTGGCCGCTCAATAAACCAGTGCCTAAAATCGAAGCCATCATTCAATGTGCTGGTAGGTATTTATGAAGAGCAGCATATATTTGATAGTTCCCAATAATTACACTTTTCTCAAGTTTTAAATTTGGTTTTGGTTTGATCTCTTCCCTTAACTGAGCGAGGGTAACGCTACCCATTCACGTGAAATAAATGAGTTTATATGAACGGTATTGAAGCGCCTCAATTCAATTTACGTTATTATTAACTCTCTCGCAACTATCAAGTAGTTACAACTCGAGACCTCCCGATGACCAACTGAAAATTGCATATTCTCCTTGCTCGGCTGAGATTATAATGTTGTTATACTCTGGAATAACAAGCCGCAAGTTGATTAGTTGAATTTGACGACTGTGATATACAAAATAAAGGCCTGAGATGTATGTGCCTTTTGATTATGCTTGAAATAAAAATAATTTCGAAAGAAATTAGCATTCATGTTTCTTTTAAACTATTTTCAGGCGAGGCAGAATATGCGAATGATTTGCATCACATCACTGGGGAACTGTGGGGCCAGCTGGTGCTCTGCAATCGAGCAAATGCCACAATAAAGAATATTGATCCAAGTGAAGCTATGGTAGGGTGAACCTGCATAATGAATGTGCATAGGGTGCATACACAAAAATTAATGAAAATAATATTTCACCAAGATAGGTATATAAATATAGTTCCAAACCAGTGTCGTCAGTTTCAATTCAGTTCTTACGGCGACTTTTCCTTCAGCGTGATTGGCAGTAATCAATATCGGTGTTTCGATATTGTCCATATTTACATTCATTGTTATTTTTCTTTCCAGAAAATGCCAGGTGTGGTTGCGTTTTTCACAGCCAAAGACATCCCAGGAATGAACACATTTATTCTACCCAATGACTTCCACTTGGAAACTGAGGCTGTTAGTGATATCCATTTGAATCTCTGTTCAAAACAACAGCTCTTATTAATCCAGACATTAAGTATTATTCACAATAGATATATAGCCAACTCGATAATATTGATAATTAATTCCAGGTGTTCGTAGATACTGTGACGGCTTATGCTGGCCAAGCTGTGGGAATCATAGTGGCTGATACTCACGCAAAAGCTATCGAAGCGTCAAAGAAAGTTCAAATCACGTATTCCAACACCCCTACACCAGCGGTTGATATGAGGCAAATCATCAAAGACAATGTTAAAGAACGTATTCGAGAATTCGTCAAAATCGAACCAACGGCTCAAAAAAGTACCTGGTTTATACCTTCCACGTGATTTATATTAATTTGCTAGATATCCTACCCTAGTTGGGTGGGAGAATGGGTTACTGACCACAGGACCTGTTCAGCGTTCGTTTCACAATTTCACATATTTTTACTGTTCATTATAACAGTTCACGTCCCAGATTCCTTGCCATTGAATATTTGTATTATTTCGAGGTAATTGGTATTACAGAAGACGTCAAATACAAGGTGAAAGGAACCTGGTACCCTAAGGCACAATATCATTTCACTATGGAACCTCAGACATGTGTGGTCGTGCCTAATGAAGATAATTTGGACGTGTATCCCAGCTCCCAATGGCCATCATCCATCCAGGAAATGATTTGCTTGACCCTGAACATCCCTGAAAACAAGTAACTATTGAACGCTCCTAGTATCCTGAAATCAATTCAAAAACCAATGGCCCAACATCATAACTTACACGTTCAAGTACCATGTGATGGTACCACAACTAACTGTATGGGCCACAGTACATATACCTACTTATAATAATCTCTTCAAAGCCCTATTATTTTTAGAGGAGGCAAAAATTCATAAGGAGCACCAGTATGTACCTATGGTCCTATATACGCCATTTATTTTCAATGTCTCGGTCGACTCATACCTAACAACAAACCCGTTCCTTAGAAAAATGTTATTCACTCATGCTTGTTGATTCATAGAATCAACGTGAGAGTCAAAAGGATCGGTGGTGGGTATGGCTCCAAAATCGACCGCGCCAATCACGTTGCAGTTGCAACAGCCTTGGCTGCTACCAAACTCCACCGTCCCGTGAGAACAGTTTTGCTGATGGAAAACAACATGAATTGGGCTGGGAAACGATCACCAACAATGTGCGAATATGAGGTAAAAACTACTACGAATCGAAACTGGCACTTTTCCACATCCTGCGCTATAGGTATATTTTCTGTTGTTAAATTCATTCATGAATTATTTTGAAAAAAATTGACTCGTATATAGGTAAGGTATAAGTATATTAACTTCTTAGTTAGGTATAAAACAATCAATAATATTATCCATGAAAGGTATAGCTCGTGGTATGCCCATCCCTGTCCAGCGAATATTTTTATCCTACAAATTGAATGAAAAAAATAAAATGTTCTTATAATAGGGTACTATATCCTGGTCAAGAAAAAAATAAATAAAGAAAGAAAGACATTTTAAAAAACGAAAAAATCTCAATATCTTCTTCTTACATAATTGTACTTCTTATTTGTCGCCTCAGGACTAATTGTAAGTACGGCCCCCTATCGAAACAGCCTGAGCGATGATTTGATACTCCATGTGGCGTCCTGTTTCTCTGATTATTCATAAAGAAACCCCCAAAAATGCTTTCAATGCAGACTCATAGAGCAAAAACTATCGCACCATAATCTACCAACGTCAGATTGAAGTGAAAAATACTGATGTCAGTCCATTTCCTAACATGCATCATTCACCACGGGTGTATGAGAATAATAAATCATCTTTAATCAGACCAAAGTGGAGCTTCATGTTAGTTTGTCGGAAGATACCCTTGAGTAGGGCCTTACCTTCGTCTGTATACCTACAGTGCTTACCAAAAGTTTATAGCGTTGGTCTGTTGCTGTCCTTGAACTCTTGGGAAAAGACAGTGTTTTGAGTTCCTACGTCATAGAGCTTGCAAAACTGGTTCATTAAAAAAAAAAAAACCTTTCCAACTATTTTGGTTCAGTTTTATTAAATTTTTAAGTTTTGGGGTTTCGCAGCTTTTCCGGTGGTTTTTCAAACCTGAAAATTCATATCTAGAGAACAAATCAAGGTAGGGCACTTTTTTTTTAAATGAACGGTATTTTATGTGCTTTTCAAATGGCATGATTGTCAAAAATTAGAAAAAATCTCCGACGGAGTGAAAAATCCTCGAATTTTCAATATTTAATTCGAATTTCAGGTGGTTTTTTGGAAAATGATGCGGTTTGAAAAATGGCGGCAAATCGGCGTTTTCTTGGTTGATAAGGCCTCTTATCTCCTTCCCGACAACGAACAGGAATAACCTGAACCAAGAAAACGCCGATTTGCCGCCATTTTTCAAACCGCATCATTTTCCAAAAAACCACCTGAAATTCGAATTAAATTTTGAAAATTCGAGGATTTTTCACTCCGTCGGAGATTTTTTCTAATTTTTGACAATCATGCCGTTTGAAAAGCACATAAAATACCGTTCATTAAAAAAAAAAAATTGCCCTTCCTTGATTTGTTCTCTAGATATGAATTTTCAGGTTTGAAAAACCACCGGAAAAGCTGCGAAACCCCAAAACTTAAAAATTTAATAAAACCTGAACCAAAATAGTTAGAAAGGTATTTTTTTTAAATAAATGAACCAGTTTTGCAAGCTCTATGACGTAGGAACTCAAAACACTGTCTTTTCCCAAGAGTTTAAGGACAGCAACAGACCAACGCTACGAGCTGGTGTCCTTAAACTTTTGGTAAGCACTGTACTAGGGAGTTCAGGTTTAGCCTGGCGTAGCAGTCCCAGCCTCCGAGGTGTGGAGCATTCCGGTTGACATCCTGCAAGACTCTGTAACCTGTGGCTATTGTTTACTGACAATTACAGGTGGGTGTGGACGACGCTGGAGTGATACAATACATGGACGGCAAAATGTACCACGATGACGGGCATTCGCCCAACGCTTTCAACATAGCCGTGGCTATGCACCACCTTCCAGGCCCGTACGACGCAAGCACGTGGAACATCAAGGGTTACGGAGTCAAAACGGACACAGCTTGCAACTGCTTCTGCCGATCGCCTGGTAGGTACATAATATTATGGTACAAAAGTGACCCACGTTGAATCATTCCTAATTAAACAACTACGTACTCAATATTCATACAGAGAGAGATATAACGGTTTATTATACTTACCATAACCAGATACCTACTTATATTTTAATCCGGAAAACCTGCCTATCTTAGGGTCGGTGGAAGCTATCAGTTTTATCGAGAATGTGATGGAACACATTGCCAAAGTCGTGAAAAAAAATCCACTAGAAGTGAAGTTGGCTAATCTGAAGTCGGACGAAACATTTCTGAAGGATTTGGCTTTGGAGACAATGAAAATTTCCGACTGGGACCAGAGAATGGAGAAAATCAGGACATTCAACGAGGTTAATGCAGAATATGTTCCTTTAACTACTTCTTTAATCTGATTAACATTACTTCAGAAACTGTGGTGATAATTTTATCCGAACCTCGATTCAGGTACTGTGCATATTTGGATACAGCATCTATAAATGTATTTCTGACATTTTTGAACCCTTTTGAATCGACAGGAGAACCGGTGGAGAAAGAGAGGGATGTCCTTCGTCATAATGAAATATCCTTTCATGTATCTTGGGAACTACCACGCCATGGTTACAATTTACGGGCTCGATGGTTCAGTTGCGGTAGCTCACGGTGGTATTGAGATGGGACAAGGCATTAATACTAAGGTTTGTGGGGCGGTACAATACCATTTAAGTACATAGCCCCAATATTGGTAATTAATTAGATATAAAATTAGATAAAATATATCTGTGGTTTAGTTGGTTTATACAAAAGAGTAGATATACAGGTAGTAGACATTTTCTTAGTGCAGTCAATTTTTGTGCTGTTAGTTTCGATTATAAACACCGATTGCAATAACAGTTACATATACTTTATACCATGGTAGGCTGCTCAAGTAGCTGCACATGTACTGGGCGTTGATTTGGAGAGTGTTTCCATCAAACCAACTAGAGACTATACGTCGCCAAACAATGCACCTACAGGTGCCTCTCTGGGGAGCGAATGCGTTCCTTACGTAAGTACATCCAAGTACCTACAAGTGTATTCAAGTATTTATCTTCGTATTTACATAACTACTTGAAAAGATTAACATGCTCATGGCAATATGATGAAAATAATGATGGTGATACCAGTAAAAATACCAGTAAACATAATTATAATCAAACATGATTATAATCAAATAAGAATAATTATTTAAATAATTACTTACCTATAATTAAGTAAATAATAATTACTTAAATGAGACATTTCACACTACGAATTCTTTTTCTCATAATCTTCCTCAGGCTGTGAAAGTGTGTTGTGACGAGTTGAACAAACGTTTGGAACCAATCAAGAAAGAACTGGGAGAGAAAGCAACCTGGCGAGAGATCATCAATAAAGCTTACATGTCTGGAGTAAATATGTGCTACTCTCACATGTGAGCATTATTATTATTTGTATTATTAATAATTTTTATATCTGCCAGTACTAAATTAATTTTTTCCTCATTAAATAACTACGTATTACGCAATGGAATAAAGTTGACGAAAGACTTCTCAGCGTAATTATTACAGTTAGAGAGTAAGTCAACGGCACGTCTTTCATCATAGATATAAAAATATATTGCTTATTCTGGGAAGTCTGCAAATAGTTGAATGCGTCCTTTGAAATGTTGCGGTAAACTATGTTTGGTTAGACGCCTTGCATACTGGCTGTGATACTGTGGTTTTCTGCACAAGGTGGTCCAGTGCAGATGGCACGAAGAACTACGATATATACGGGGTGACCGTCTCCGAGGTTGAAGTTGACATTCTTACCGGGGCGTATCAAGTGAGCATTTTTTATTCAATAAGAATTTTGAATTTTTAAATCAAAATTCCTCTTTTCACCAGGCTATCGAACCTGTAGGTACCTTCTTACATCTCGGTGACGGATAGCTGTTCGGATATCGAACATCATACGGGAAGGTAGTGCTGCCATTAGATCTTACTACAACTTTCAGAACTAGAAAGATAGTTATGAATCGATGTTACTTGATTAAGCAATGCCTTGATTACTGTCAATCAGGTTGTACGCGTCGATTTAATGGAAGACTGCGGGCAGAGCATGAGCCCAGAAGTTGACATCGGTCAGGCGGAAGGAGCGTTCATCATGGGAATGGGACTTTTTACGTCGGAGGAGATCACATTTGATTCAGACACCGGCTCGATGCTGAACCATCGCACATGGGTAACCGTAACTCATAGAACAGTAAAAGCAACGCAATGCCACGCAATCATATGAAGAATTATGAACTAAAAGGCAGAGATGATTTCCATCAATGGTCGGCGTCACCCTTATCAATGTACTTTTGCTAAGAGCTGAAAGCCGTGCTTTTTTTTAAATAAAATTTAACAACGGTCGAAACTGTAATGGGAAATTTTCGTGTGTAGGAATTTTTGATTTTTTATCTCACAATGGGATTTAGCACCCTTGACCTCCCCCACTGCTATTGTCTCATCTCAAAACTCCGTGTAGCTTGGGCAAAAAACGGATAAAAAGAAAACGAAATGACGTCATAATTTTATGGCGCTGAGGTCCCCCCCCCCCCCCCCCCCGGTGGACGCGAAGGTGAGGGCCTTTATTTTCAGTGGTTTATGGTCCACTTTCGATCACTGGGCACCCCTCATATAGCACCTTTTCGGAAACCACTCGTCGAGATCTTTTATTTAAGAAAATAAAAGGAAACAGGTGAAACTGCCTGTAGTGAATGTATATTTGACGCACATCCACTACAAGAGGCGTTAAGGGAGGATGTGCCCGGTATGGTTATAGGCGTACTACCACCATGCCCAGGATCTTTTTGAATGTATGCCCGGTTTGGTTATGGGCGGACCACCACCATGCCCGGAATCTTTTCGGGAGCGTGCCTGGTTTGGTTATGGGCGGACCACCACCATGCCCGGAATCTTTTCGGGAGCGTGCCTGGTTTGGTTATGGGCAGACCACCACCATGTCCAGGATCTTTTTGGATGAATGCTTGGTTTGGTTATAGGCGAACTACCACCATGCCCAAGATCTTTTAGGGAGAGCTGCCTGGTTTGGTTATGGGTGGACCACCACCAGACCCAGGATCTTTTTGGTATAAGGAGAGATATGAAGAGTGAGGAGAGAGAGATAAGTCAGCGACTTAAGGAGAGCGTAGAATGGTTGGAAAGGCGAAGGAGGCGAGTATATATAGCCCTTAGGGCTACCTCCCTCCATCCTCCAGCTAAAGGAGGATGGTGGGGATCCCCCACTGGGTACCTTCCGTCCCCACTTCTATGTTTATTTGGCGAGATCTTAAGTTTACAAGGAGTGGTTCTGGGAGGATACCACGACACTGCCCTTTCAGATTATCCAAACAACCAAATATTGAAGGTAGGTACGTACCAAACAATACATAACAAACCATCCAATGAAACTACAATTTCGAAATTATAAATTAAGTACATAGCAGTGATGGGATTCGTTAAATAAGCTGACATTCTGCACATAAATTACTGATGATCACTAAATAATAAATAAACATACATTTCAGACTTACAAACCACCTGGCGCAAAGGATATTCCACAAGACTTTAGGGTCTACTTCAAAAAGAACGCGCCTAACCCTTTCGGAATTCTGAAATCCAAAGGTAGCGATTGCATCGTTCATTATTATAATTACTTGCGGTATAAGTAAGATCGTGGGTAACTACTCACAAATCGCTGGGCATAATACTTGAACGGTAGGTACAGGTCTTACAGTCTTTAATGTTGTTTTCAGCTACCGGAGAGCCGCCGTTATGCATGTCAGCATCCGTTGCTTTTGCAATTCGAGAAGCGGTGATGGCTGCTAGGAAAGAAGCCGGTAAAAAGGATGAAGATTGGGTCGATATGGGTTTGTATAAAATCCTATAACAATTATTGCTATAAATGAATGCGAATAATTGGTATAATTTAACGTTTTCTTTATTAATTTCTCTCATCTTGTGCTATCCCATAACTTCATTATTATATTATTGTCCAATTACATTTTCAGATTTGCCATATACTGTGGAAAGGATTTGGCTGAATGGATTGGCATGCAGAGAGATGTATACAATATAAATTGACGACGGCTCCAAGGATATCCTCGGTGGTGGACACATAGCAGATATATTAGCTCATATCAACGATTTATTCCCATTCCACTTAGTAACTTTAACTGCAGCACCTGTTGACATAAAGAAATATTTCACTAAGCGTTGATTTCGATAATTCCCCATCTTCCGTTCCTTGTCGATTATAGAGAATTTATGGAACTTACTGGCACATTTCACGGACTTTTTTTCGAAGTCGCAAAATTATGTCTTATATATTTGATAGGTGGTTAGGTAGGTATATTATTTTATATCGACCTGAATGTCTTTGTGAAGTTCAACGAGAGCAATAACGAAGGTATTCACCTAATATTATGTTTCCCGAGTAGGCTGATTAGAATTTTGAATTTCAATCATTGCAGTTTTATTTGCTGATGAAGGACTATGTTCACTATAATAGGGTATGATTCTGATAATATTTAGGTTGGTCACGTTAATGGCCGGTCGAAGCCTTCGTCCAGTCCAGTTCAGATCGCGTGACTGGATACAATAATATGCCTACAGGATAACAGCCTTGTTGAAAAGTATGATTCGGCATGAGTGGGTAAATACCACGTAATTTACTAAACTAACCGTGCCTTCCGGAAAGGCGTCTGATGCAGTATGGCGACGACGCAAAGAATCCTTCTCGGTTGGCGTACCTGTATATGGATGAATAATAGGGAAAGTACCTGCAGGTAGATAAATATACTGGAGAAAGTAAATTCAAATAGTCAGCAGTGTGTGAAGAATGGGTCTGTATCGCTAATAGGTTCAACAGCCTTGGATATCTCTATAAAGTAGTACACGGGTCAACTTCCAACATTAACAGGTTTTTAAGCTCCCACAACCAGAATGAGATGTGAAACTACCTAGCGAAAATTTTGATCAATAAATTAGAAACGAGACCCTGTATCAAATCTGCAAAATTTCACTCCATAACCTGGGTCAGGTTTTAGCAGAACCACCGCACGTTTGTTTCTTTGTCATTTATGACGATGGCAGGGCATTCGGACAAAAGGCCCAGCCTGGAATGACTGTATTTAATTTTACCACCAAGATTTTTAGCTGGCTATTAAAATGAAAAAGGTGAGGTTAGTGTACAATAAGTAGGTAGTTGCAGGCCCGTTGAGAGGGGGGGGGGGGGCACTGGGGACATTACCCTAGGGCCCGGCCTTTGTAGGGGGGCCCGGATTTTGAAGAAAAAAAATTCTTGAAGAAATTAAATTTTAAAAAAGTTTTAAGTGGAGAGGGAATATGTTGAACGGTTGAAAATCGCCAAGAAAGATGAAAAATGACAAAAATTGTAGTTTGGGTTCAAAAAACGCTTGTTTTTCTTGACTTGAGAGAAAAGTTTATGGTTAAATCTGAAAGAAAATTTAACGCTCTTTCCAACAGTATCCTCAAATTTTAATTCACATGTAATTTGAGGGAGTTATGGTCATTTTAGTGAGATAAGGTCGAAAACACGAAAGAAATCTTAGAAGTGAACAAACTCTCGAAAACAAGGGTTTACAGAAAAAACTCTAAGAGACACTTTTTGTTGGAAATTAGTTGTAGAATCGATCCCTGAAGTTTCGTCGTTCTTAAATCGAACACCCGGTATACAGGGTGTCTCACTTATGATCCGAAAAACTTCAACCACGTGTTCTACAACTAATTTCCAACAAAGTGTCCTATAAAGTTTTTTTTGTAAACCACTAAAAACCTGAGTTTTTTCACTGTTAAGATTTTTTTCGTGTTTTCGACCTTTGGTCACTGAAAAGGCCGCAACTCCCTTAGTATGAAGAGTAAAACCAAATAGAGCGTTAAATTTCCCGTCTTTTCAGCCACTAACAATAATTTTTTGAAGGGAACTTGAGGCTGAAAAATGAGGCCGAAAAGTTAATTTCGTAAAATCTTGAAAACTGCCTGTTTTTCAAACGCTCATTAGTCCCCCATAATTCTGGTGATAAGTTATAGCCTGTAATCCTAAAAAATGCGCAAAAGCCTCAGCTTTCCAACGGTATAGTCAGTTTTTATTTTTTAGAGGGAACTTTTTTGAGAAAATTGAGTCTGTATGCGAAAAAACGTGTGGTTTTTCAGGGTGTAGGGAATCTCCATTTCAGGATGTAAGGAATGTCAAGTCAACGGCATTACTTTGGAAATTTATTTTTGAGCGGCGGCCTTCACAAAATAAAATAATTATATCAACTGTTCAAAATGTCCCCCGTTCTCGCGGATGCAAAAGGTCGCTCGTCTGCGAATGGAGTCCACCGCATGTTGAAGCTCACGGTGGTTCTGGCGAATCAGATCCCCGCAATCGAGAATTCGGTCGACTAAATGGTCCCTCGACTCAATTCTGACCTCATATACCTTAGATTTCAAATTTCCCCAGAAGTAGAAATCCAAGCGCGTGAGGTCAGGACTGCGTGGTGGTCACCGGTCTGGTCCATTTTGGCCGATCCACCTACAAAACTGAACCACAAACGCACCAGTTCAACCAAATAGATAAATGAGAGAATACGGTATGTGTTTGAGGTTGGCATAATTCTGTTGAATCAAGTATTTGCGTACTCTCTTGCCGCTGCTGATGCGTTTCCGTTAGCGTAACCATATACGAAAATCATATCGACGCACTCTTTGACGGTATAGGCGAATGGAGCCATAGTGGAAAGAAAAACTTTGAAAAATTTCAACACAGGAAACTGGAACGAACGAAACGGAAGAACGGATTGAACGTGATGGTGAACTCGGTCGAATAGAGAGTCAACCATGAACGTAGATGTTTTCCTCATGACGATTTTCTTATCAACGCTAAGAAGAGGACACCACATCAAACAACAGAAACACACCTCACTCTGTTTAAAACACATTTTTTCGCTTACAATCCCATCGACAGACGAGCGACGTTGCTAGAAAGGTCTGGGTATGTCACCATTAGATTCAACGTAAAAAATTACGTAAATCCGCCTCCAAATCCTGTTAGTCATGGAAAAAAACCCTCAAATGTGCCTGAAAACACACGTTTTTTCGCATACAGACTCAATTTTCTAAAAAAAGTTCCTTCAAAAAAATAAAAACTGACTATACCGTTGGAAAGCTGAGGATTTGGCGCATTTTTTAGGCTTAGGCTATAATTTATCACCAGAATTATGGGGGACTAATGAGCGTTTGAAAAACAGGCAGTTTTCAAGATTTTACGAAATTAACTTTTCGGGCTCATTTTTCACTCTCAAGTTCCCTTAAAAAAACATCGTTAGAGGCTGAAAAGACGGGAAATCTAACGCTCTATTTGGTTTTACTCTTCATATTAAGGGAGTTATGGCCTTTTCAGTGACCAAAGGTCGAAAACACGAAAAAAAATCTTAACAGTGAAAAAACTCAGGTTTTTAGTGGTTTACAAAAAAAACCTTATAGGACACTTTTTGTTGGAAATTAGTTGTAGAACACGTGGGTGAAGTTTTTCGGATCATAAGTGAGACACCCTGTATACATAACTATATAAATCTGTAAGAACTTGATAATTCCTCATTTTCTACAATATTCCTTCCACTGATTTTTCCCCCCATCTCAAAATGACTTATTTATGGTATATGGTTACGGAGGTTTTTGGGTGTTTTAGGAACTTGCTAAGAGGTGAAAAAAAATTGAGTAAGCTGTTAACAAGTTTAAAAACTTCTTTTTGCTTCCGAGTCTGCGAAGCAGCGGAAGCCTTGTATTCACTTTCGTGAGCCAAAAAATTTTTGTCTTCAGAAATCAAAATTTCCACTTGCATTTTGCGTTTCAAAGCCTACTGAACTAATTTGGTTCCGTGTCTGTCGGTCTGTGAGTCTGTGAGTCTGTGAGTTTGTCCGCATTTCCTTGTTACAGCCATAACTTCCACGATTTTGAATTGATTCAGCTCAAATTTTGAGGGATGGTGCGGATAAGGCCCCTTGAGGTCCCATACAAATTTCAACATGATTGATCCAGCGGTACGCCCTGCGCATGCGCTAACGTTAAATTCAACAAACACGCATAACTTTCACAATTTTGATTCAATTTCGCTCAAATTTTCAAGGGTTGTTTGGACAAGGCCTAGTGAGTCCCAGTATGAATTTCAGCATGATCGGACCCTCGGTGCGCTCTGCGCATGCGCTGGCGTGAAATAGATTCAATTTCCTTGTTACAGCCGTAGTAACCAAAGATTTCACCCAATTTCAATGTAATTCTCAGGGATTAAGCGGGTAGGGCCCATTGAGGTCCCATATAAATTTCAACATGATAGAGCCAGCGGTTCGCCCTGCGCATGCGCTCTGTCTGTCTGTCTGTCCTTCTATGCACGGCCAAACGGCTCGACGGATATCGACCAAATTTGGCACGAATATCCAGTAGGCTCCCAAGTTGTGCAACGTCGCATTTTCAATTCCCTGACCATAGCGGAACTATGGTCGACCATGGTCAACTTCGTTAATTGAAATGGTAACCCCTATTTTTTATCGCGTATTCGTAATCTACGTGAAATTCTATCTACGATCGACCCTTCGGACTACCCCCGCGGTCGACCATAGCGCATCCATGGGCCCCTCCATGGTCGAATCCCGAATTGCTCAACGGATATCGACCAAATTTGGCACGAATATCCAGTAGGCTCCCAAGTTGTGCGACGTCGCATTTTTAATTCCCTGACCATAGCGGAACTATGGTCGACCATGGTCAACTCCTGAATGGCTTGACGGATATCGACCAAATTTGGCACGAATATCCAGTAGGCTCCCAAGTTGTGCAACGTCGCATTTTTAATTCCCTCACCATAGCGGAACTATGGTCGACCATGGTCAACTTCGTTAATTGAAATTGTAACCCCTATTTTTTATCGCGTATTCGTAATCTACGTGAAATTCTATCTACGATCGACCCTTCGGACTACTCCCGCGGTCGACCATAGCGCATCCATGGGCCCCTCCATGGTCGAATCCCGAATTGCTCAACGGATATCGACCAAATTTGGCACCAATATCCGGTAGCCTCCCAAGTTGAACGTAGGCGCATTTTTAATTCCCTGACCATAGCGGAAATATGGTCGACCATGGTCAACTCCTGAATGGCTTGACGGATTTTGATAAAATTGGGCACAAATACCCGGTAGGCTATGGGATTTTTCCGTCGTTTGTTGGTTCCACGATACTGCGTACAGCGAATCTCGGATAGCGAGCGAAGCGAGCGGTCAGGCTAGTTATGTATAATGGACGTAATGTATTATGGAAGTCATGTTATGTATAATATGTATAATATGTATATTTCATGTAATGTTATGTAATGTTATGTTATGTAATGTAATGTTATGTAATGTAATGTTATGTAATATGTATATTTAACGTTATGTAATGTTATGTAATGTAATGTAATGTTATGTTATTTTGCTTCCGAGTCTGTTCTATTTTATAATGGGTCACTCTGATTGTGACGAGGAAGCTCCTGTGCCATCACCTTGGCAGTGTATTTTTCTTTTCTTTTTTGGCCCGGAAGCTTTCCGCCCCCGGGCCCAGATTTTCTCTCCACCTGGGTAGGTGTGAATAAGAGCATTTTCATTCGTGACTGTAGTTAATCGTTCTTTGTTACATTGGCGATGGAGACTACAACAAAGTTTACAACCAACGGCATTCATGGATGCAATTGTAATGTAGAGGGGCGAGGAGGCTGTTCAAATTTTTCCACCTAAGATCGTCTTGAAACAAATACTAATACGAGCAAGCTCGAAATTCTTAAAACCCCACTTCTCCATCCTCACTCCCCGCTTCCAGAATCATTACGATTATACGCATTTCGAAACATGAAGGTGTACTCTTTTGTCTGTTTGACTGTAAATGGAGGTGGGTAACAGATATGCCCCGTTTAATTTGCTTCAAAGTGGAGACTGGAAGTAACCGATCCCGCACTTCCTGTCACCACTAAACAAATACAAATCGACCAATAAGTAGTCATCAAACGAGGTGGTCATGTTATAAAAATCCTGAAGCACAAAAAGACCGTAATTCAAAGTTAAGTCGGACAACATTTAAGCCGCCGTTTCCCGTACCGACGATGGAGGGGAAAAGATAATCGTTGCACAGTTCGTTGCCTACGTTTCCAGTCACACGAAATGGGGCAGGCTCAGGCGACTCATTTGAAAAAACTGCATGACTTGAGGTATGTAGAATGCTGTATTGAATAGATTTCAGTGGATAGTATATAAGTAATATCAATATAACAGTAGATTATATGCACCCATCGATCTAGTAGGTACGTATTTAATCGGAATTCAATAACAATATTAGTTACGCGAAGGTCGAAATCAGGTGATTGAAATAAAAATGATGACGAGTATCTACACTGCATGCAGATACATCTGTACATGGATATGTCTTATGATGGCAATTTAAATGAATCGAATGTAGCGCAGCTATCAATATTCGTGTTTTTTTTTTTACAAACTACCACGCATGTTTAAATAGCCATCATAAGACATATCCTTGAACCTACATATGTATCTGTATGCAGTGTAGATACTCGTCATCAGTTTACTGATGATTTGCGGGTTTACGATACCCCACGAGCTACATTTGTGTAAGGGTCGGGATAAGAATTGCTTTGCAATTAATACAGTATATCAAATTATAGCGCGGCTTCTTCCAATATCTCCCGCTCTCGTTTCTTTGCCTCCATCCGAAGCTGCTTTTCTTTCGCCTTCATTTGATTGTACCTGAGTATTTTCTCTTCATCGGTCATACTGGAAGTACCAGGCAATGATTGAATGAATGTATTTACCTCTCGTTGAAATTCACGTTCTCGTAATTCTCGCGAACGTTCAGTAGATGTCTTTGGTCTCTTTTTCCCTATACCATTTTACTTATTTACTACAAAAGCTGAAAACAAAAGCACTATTCATTCACAAATTCGCGTTCTACGAATCTCGATTCGTACACATGTGGTTGCTACAACAGAAGGTAGTAACCGTGTAGTAACTAATAAAAAACGTTGCATTTTTTTGTGTGTCGCAAAATTTTGCAAGACCCCAGGACTAAGGCATATCCATGTCAAAAGTAGTTATTATTGCTAATGCAAATAATTTCTACAGGTTTGAAAACGAGATTGAGTTCAGCATCAATGGAAAACCCTACATTGGTATGTACAACCTATTATCTACCTACCGAATGTAATAATTTCATCTTGGGATCTTGTTCTCCTACTAGATCTGAAATAATCTTAACAGGTACCTACTCTAAAAAAAACCACAGTCATGCAGCATGGCTATAAGAGCGAATTTTCGAAGTTTTCGGCATCTTCCTCCTCCGCCTAAAATTTTCTGAAAATTAATTTTCGGCCAATGTTTTCCCAACTTGATACTATACAAAATTAAAACAGGAGTAGTTTTACGCAAAGTAAAATTTGGGGTGGAAGGAGGGGGAGGGGGAAATCAAAAATGTTTTGAATACCAGAAGAGTAGGTATTGGGTACGTAACAAATTTTTTGTTCCATTTTTGCCGAGTAACACCTCGGTTTGTAGATTTTCCAACGCTGAACACGATGGTGAAGTCAGAATTGCGATATCCCATTCCGTTATCAGATTAGAGCAGACGAACCAGGAAGAACATCTCAAGAAATAACCACGTTCCTTCATCTTCAAAGTGCTCCAGTTTGAGAATGGAATGAGATATTGCAATTCTGATTTCACCATCGTGTTCAGCGTACAAAAACCTTTAAAATGAGGTGTCACTTGTCAGACTTTTTCATTTTGGGAATTTATGGGTAATTTTCCCCCCCTAAAACTCCCCAAAACTCCCCCTTAGGGTGACCCGATTCTTCCCATCTTCGAACTTAGCCTGTCGATTGCCAAGACAGATTTTTCATGCAAATTTGAACTTTTTATCTCAATTCTTTCGAGAGTTATCGTCTGGAATGACACATACATATATAAATATATAAATATATATATATATACATATAATTTTTGGTGTCTTTCGGCAGGGAATTCAGGATGGTCTGAAACGGATTTTGGTATAAAAATCTTTCGGAAATTCGAGTTTTTAAAAATTTTGGACCGAGAACAATAGCTTCCTTTTCTTCGAAAATTCGCTAAAATACGCTCAATCTTACATGAACTACTTTCAGTTTCAAATGAACAGCTACCACTGAATACCTCTTTGAATGAGTTCATTAGAGAACACGCTTACCTCAAGGGGACCAAGTTTATGTGTCTGGAAGGAGGCTGTGGCGCTTGCATCGTGTCTGTTCAATCTCAGCATCCAAGTACCGGACAGACACATTCTTACAGCGTCAACTCGGTGAGATATCGATAATTTTACCTTCAATAATGATAATAAGAAGCTAATTTCGCTGCACTGAACAGTTGAATCTTGGAAGTTATCTCAAACGTCCTCCCTGCATACCCAAGACGCTCTCAGTGCAAAATATTTCGTCGATACAAAATTTGCCAACTGGACGGTTCTAATGGATGGAAATTGTCATCAATTTTGTTTTCTTACTGTTTTTATGTTTCTTATTTTACATTATATTTGATTTCTTGTTTTATACCTTATTTTATATTCTTTATTAAGTATATCCTATTATATACAGGGTGTTCACACTCAAGACGGTTACCCTTCTACGGATCGATTTTGCAGCTAATTTTCAACAAAAAGTTCCTCTTAAAAATGTTTCGAAAACCCCTTTATTTTTCGAGTTTTTTCACTATTAGGATTTTTTTCGTGTTTTCGACCTTGTCTCAGTAGAACGGCCATAACTCCCTTAATTTTTGGAGTAAACAAAAATTGAGGACACCGTTGGAAAGACCGTTAAATTTCCCATCTTCCTGAGGTATTTGGATTTTTTTTACAGTAGGTCAAGTAGGCGAAATAATGGACTAAACACGAGAATTTCTCACTTTTTTAAAATTACTGTTTTTTATGGTGCGTTACGTATTGAAACAAAATGGTAAAAAACCGTACCCGTTACAGTAAAAACTTGCTCAAAGCCTCAGCTTTGCAACGGTATAATCAATTTTGATTTTACTCTGCTAATTACAGGAGAAAACGACGTTTGAATGCAAAAAACGGGATTTTCGTAGCAAACCCTGTTTTTTGGGGTACAACACCATCAGATCAAGTCAGGAAGGGTTTATTATCGTTCCCTCGTAATTTTTCACGCTGAATGCAATGGTGACACTCTCCATCCTCCACCGACCGTCTCAAAACTTTCAGTTTCAATACGTAACGCACCATAAAAAACAGTAATTTTAAAAAAGTGAGCAATTCTCGTGTTTAGTCCATTATTTCGCCTACTTGACCTACTGTAAAAAAAATCCAAATACCTCAGGGAGATGGGAAATTTAACGTTCTTTCCAACGGTGTCCTCAATTTTTTGTTTACTCCAAAAATTAAGGGAGTTATGGCCGTTTTACTGAGACGAGGTTGAAAACACGAAAAAAATCTTAATAGTGAAAAAACTCAAAAAATAAAGGGGTTTTCGAAAAATTTTCAGGAAGAAGTTTTTGTTGTTTGTTAGTTTTTGTTTTAGCTGCAGAATCGATCCCTAGAAGGTTAACAGTCTTAAGTGTGAACACCCTGTATAATAAGATATAACATAAAATATATGATATAAATTACATAATATACCTATCTATATAATATTTACATATAGGTATATATTGCTACCATACGGGCGTCGGACAAGACATAGTAGTCCCCATCGGGGACTATAGTCCCCGATAAAATATGTAAACTATATGTTATATAGCTTATATCTTATTTTATTTTATATCTTATATTTATATTCTTATTTTATATCTTATTTTATAGATTATGTTTCTTACTTCTAGTGCCTCATACCAGTATTCGCATGCCACGGATGGGCCATAACGACGATTGAAGGGCTGGGCAGTGATGCCGCAGGTTATCACAATCTTCAGAAAAGGCTGGCCGCCGCTAGTGGCACACAGTGCGGCTATTGTTCACCTGGGATGATCATGAACATGCACAGGTATTTTTGAATATTGGATATGCGATTAGACTTCACCGCACTATGCATGATAAATTATCTAAATAGGATCCGAAAGCTTTACATGACATTAAAGATTTTTATTGACAACATTGCGCGACTGATGCAGGTAGTGGAGACCGGGGCAAGACGAATCAAAAATTGCTCAAATTGAGTCTTTGGTCATATGACTTTATTTGATACTATTACCAAGCATGGCATCTTTAACAGCAACTAATCACCTACACTTCCGATCAGTAATTTTCCGAAAACGCCATGGAAGAGCTACTTATTTCAAATCAATAATTTTTTCTCACTTGGCTAATTTTGCCCCAGGTCCGGGGCAAAATGCACCACACCTGGGGCAAGATGAATCAACAATAATTTAGCGTTGTACAAAATATTTTGTTTTCGTATAATAAAAATCACTCAGCTTTTAGCTTTTAAATATCACATTTAGTCAATAGTAAAAAGGAAGTTAAATTACACAACTACCTAACTAGACAGTTTTTTCTCTCATAACCTGTAATTAGGTAGGTATATTTATTTTATTAGCAAGAATCATCTGTCATTGCAAAGAAACCCACGTAGAAAGAACTAGAAAATTTTGAGGTAGAAAAAGGTACCAATTGAATTTTGGTTGGCTCATATTTAAAGAATGACGATAGAAAATGTCTAAGAATAAAATTACTAGTGAACAAAAAACTATTCCATCGAGATGAAGTAGAAATCATATCTCTCTTAAAAATGAAATTAAAGGCAGCTACCAGTGGAAAAACCCGATACAGTACTATAGGGCAAGAACAACCACAGTAGGCATGGGGCAAGATGAACCATCTTTGCTTTGGGTCATCTTGCCCCAAATTGAGTGGTTCATCTTGCCCCTAATGCTAGGTTTCTGGAAAAGTGGGGATAGCATCATCTTGAAAACATTAGACCAAAAAACGATAAGTGCAATATGATCCTTGATTCATGGTTTATCATCACCGAAAATGCTGATTTTGAAACTGAACAAGTGTGAAAATTAAGAAGAACCAAGGAGAAAATGGATAACCTACTTTGAGGTTCCAAAACCTTTCCATCCCGATGGAGACTGGTGAATAGTAGGGTTGCGCATCGATGTTCGATATTATCGAAACATCGATGTTTTGGCTCCGATGTTCGATGTTTTTACCATCGATGTTTAGCTAGTCGATATTATCGGACATCGATGGTTTGAAGTCAACATCGATGGTTTGAAGTCAACATCGGTTTTTTCAGAAAAGTTTTCTTCATTGTTTTGTTCACTGAAATTTTTAAAAAAAAGGGGAGGAATTTTAATTATAATAGCTTTTCAATGTAGGGAATAGTGGGACAGTGAGATTATTTTGGCCCTTTGGGATGGGAATAGGACAGTTTTTGTTTTTGCATGGGCGGAAGGTCCCCAATTTGTCAAACGACTCCTGGTGTTGGACGGCAGGAAAGATTTTTGAAATCGTAGTCAAAATGTAGTTTGATTTGAACTGTATGATTCCGGTTGGCTGGTATTTGAGCCACCTCAAGTCAAACACTACAGGTCCAGATGGTTTTTTACCTGGGTGAATCGACGGTTACCACATTGACTGGGAAAATCCTTGAACGTGTGATGTTTAGGAAGTATGTAATGTAGGGCTGCCATCGAAGTTCGATATTATCGAAACATCGATGTTTTCTGGCCGATGTTTTTCCCACATCGATGTTGAGCGACCGATGTTGACATCGATGTCCATATCGATGTTTTGAATCCGATGTCGCAACCCTAGTGAATAGGGATGAGCATCGATGGTTGATACTATCGAACTATCGATGTTTAGCATCCGATAGTCGATGTTTTCACCATCGATGGTTTAGAACCGATGTTTTACCACTATCGATGGTTTTAAGGCGATAGTATCGAACACTTGTAACCGTGGCCACGTCTGTCCCATCTGAGCGATTGTTCTCCAAGGCAGGGCTAATCATTACCAAGAGCAGGAATCGCCTTGAAGGGAAGTTTGCATCCAACCTTTTATTTTTAAATTCTTTGTCAGA
Organism: Leptopterna dolabrata; assembly: GCA_954871275.1. Lineage (NCBI taxonomy): Eukaryota > Metazoa > Arthropoda > Insecta > Hemiptera > Miridae > Leptopterna > Leptopterna dolabrata. The sequence continues at coordinate 7,887,077 of OX940983.1, read as the reverse complement.
TTGAACTGTGGCACTTTGAATGAAGGCAGTATCTGCCAAGTATGGTTGAATTTTTTATTCTCATTTTTTATAATTATAATATACGACAAGTTGAATCCCATTTTTTAGCATATTTGCAAATAAAAATTCGTCATTACAGTTATTCATTTTTGGTTGATTTAGATTGACCTAAACTGACCAGTGGTTTGTATGATGCAAATTTCAAAGATAGATAGGTACTTGAATTATTCTAGGCAGTTAGGCACCCATTCAATTTTATAATTTCTCCGCTTGAACAGGAAGTATCGATACTATCGAAAACCATCGATGGTTTAATACCGATAGTTTTCAACAATCGATGGTTCCCTTCGATAGTTTATTCGATGGTGACTATCGATGGTTCCCAAACGATGCTCACCAGTGGTGAACTGCTGCTTGTCCCCTATTAACAACTTTAGAAAGAAGCTACAGTGTTGCCAACCCCTTAATGAGGGAGAAATCAAATTTCCCTCTTTTAGCGAATTTTCAAAGAAAATGAAGCTATTGCAATGGCTTCGAAATTTAAATAATATAAATTTTTGGAAATTTTCTTCATAGAAATCCGTTTCAGACCATTCTAAAACGATTCCTGAAATTTAACACTTTTTTATATGTGTCACTCCAGACGATAACTCTCGATAGAATTGAGATAAACAGCTCAAATTTGCACAAAAAATCTATCTTGGCAATCGAAAGGCTAAGTTCGAAGATGGGCGAAATTGGCCTACTCTAAGGAGGGTTTTGGCGCATTTAAAGTGCGCAAAAATTACCCAAAAATCCCCAAAATGTTATTTTCCAACAAGTGACCCCTCATTTTAAAGGTTTTTGCACGCTGAACACGATGGTGGAATCGGATTTTAGATATCTTGATCCGTTCTCAAATTAGAGCATTTAAAGTGCGCAAAAATTACCCAAAAATCCCCAAAATGTTATTTTCTAACAAGTGACCCCTCATTTTAAAGGTTTTTGCACGCTGAACACGATGGTGAAATCGGATTTTAGATATCTAAATCCGTTCTTAAATTAGAGCATTTAAAGTGCGCAAAAATTACCCAAAACTAGGATAATCTTTAAACTCTTACCCCCCCCCCCCCCCCACCCCCTTAGAGTGGTCAGATTGAAAAATGTGAGAAGTATTAATTGAAGACGAGAGTTCGAAGCAAAACAAAACCATAGCCATTAATTCGAATATTTCTTTGAAAATTCGCTCATTAAGTCATGCTGCATGACTGGTTTTTTTAATACTCAAAATGGCGGTTGATTCGTCTTGCCCCTGGTTCATGTTGCCCCAGTCTCCCCTTCCAACTTTATCGTACACATTGACCATGTATGTAGGTAGGTACAATCCCTTCCAAATTCGCAAATTAATCTCTGTGGTCTGATTTTCGGATTTTCAATGGCCTTATTATATAAGAATTACCTATTATTTCAGCTGCATTCACACTGAACCGTCCAGACGGGTGGGGTACAATAACTAAGCCGTATCCTAAGACCACAGGTTTATGTAGTGCATGTAATTTTGGGTAGCGGGTTGCTTGTTCAAACAAATAGTTGGTTGTTCAAACAAAAAACAACCGTACTTTTATCTAATACTAATTATCTGAATGTTCATCGGCAGTCTCATGGAAAGTAATCCCAAAATGTCAATGGAGGACGTCGAAAATTCATTTGGAGGAAACATCTGCAGATGCACGGGATACAGACCGATATTGGATGCCTTCAAATCGTTCGCTGTTGATGCCCCTAGTCACCTGGTCAACAAGCTGCAAGACATAGAGGTCCGTAATAGGCTTTATTACGAGTATCATAAACATATATTTTTCCCATTTTAATGAAAATGTATCGTTATTACTGGTGAATACAGAACGTTGCTACATTTAATAGGCTATTAAAATCATCCTATACTTATTTAATTAGTCATTATATTATAAACTGGATGGAATGCTTTCGCTTGGCAGCTGTAATGACGCTCAAACATGATTTTTTAAGATGCGATACAGCAAAATTCAAAGTTACGCAAACGACGTAGGTACTAAAATATGTAACCAGTTATTTAAAATCCATCAATCAAAATCTCATTACACGAATATTACAATCATCCTAAACATATTTAATTATTTACTGTATAAAATGGATGGAATGCTTTCGATTGGCAGCTATAATCACTCCTCAAAGCTAGTTTTGTAAGGTGCAATACAGTAAAATTCATAATATTACGCAAAAGACGTACTAAAATGTACAACGAGTTATTCAACATCCATCAACCGAAATTTCATTACACGAATATTACAATCATCCTAAACATGTTTAATTATTCGCTGTATAAACTGGATGGAATGCTTTCGCTTGGCAGTTATAATCAGTCCTCAAAGCTGGTTTTGATGCAATACAGTAAAACTCATATTTACGCAAACGGCGAACTGAAATATAACCAGTTATTCAAAATCCATCAATCAAAATCTCGTTGCACGAATATTTAAAAAAAAAAAAAAAAGAGTCAGTGTATATTTTCTTCATGCATTAAGAGGAACCTAACTGTTATAAAACCGCTGCCCCGCGCACACACAAACATGATGTATATTTCTCTGTTTCTGGCCCATTCACAAACTTCAGCCTTCTTACCAACCTTCTGTTAATCATGTCCCATTCTGATATGCGTGAATCGAGGAGCGAGGACTGTTGTAAATTTCAGCAGGTGATACAATACATACACTTCCCTCATTTGGGATGAAATGAATTAGGTTGACACTTGGCAATTTTGAGTTGGCGCAAGAGTTGGTTTTAATTCTGAATTGATTGTTTTGCCCAATTCAGGACCTCCATTTCCCGAAGCCTACAAAAACCTGCGACGGCTCTTCCTGCGGGAACAAGTGCGGGTCCATCATATGCCCACCGAAAGCTCCCAAAACCCGCGTTTTCCTCAACCTGAAAGGCGGCGAGAGCTGGTACAGACCGGTCGTCGTCAAAGAGATATTCGAACTCTTCGACATGATCGGCGATGCCTCCTATCAATTTGTAGTCGGCAATACCGGCCACGGTGAGTGGGGTTATAATGAATTGAATCACTCTCCCGGCTGATGAGCTCATAGCCAGTAATAATAATAGTGTTCGAATTGGTTACGGAATATGAACAACTTTCCTTCACACGTCAGTCCAGTTTTGTAGGAAGCACTAATGAAGTTAATTGATTTCTATGATCTCTTGATAGTTTCCTCCTGTCATTAGTTTCCTAATCCAGTTTTTAAGGTAAAAGAAACGTGAAGTGAAATCATTCAATGAGGAGTTTGAATAATTACTAGTCACGGGACGATCAATATTCCAAGTCCAGCAAATCTAGATTTCTCAACTATTCATTGGTTGCGGAAGTGCCTACCTCATGAACCTCAATTTTGAAATTTTTTATTTTATTACGAGTAGCTTTGAGTTTGAGAGTTTAATATATATAATAGAGAGTTGTTGCAACCATTTTCCGAAAAACGCAACTCTAATACGTAACTGTGTTCTAGGGTGACAACTTCGGATGCTAACTATCCAACGTAAGTTCCGTGAGAAAGTTGCTTGTTCACGAAACTCCGAACATAATGTTGAAGTGACGTTAGTGTAATAATTTGTCAATGATTTATAATTTGTCTGTCAAGTTAACCTCTTTTTTTCTCATACTAGCTCGTAACATAATTATACAGTATTAGTAATTATTCCATTTTGATGGTTTTCTATGAGTTTTGAACAATTTCTAGAAGAGCAATCTTGCTCTTTTACTGTAAAACCGTAAAGTACGGCACGGTGAGGCCTTGGGTCCTTTGTAGTATAATTTTACACACCCGCAATACTTGCTAATTATAAGGCACTCACTTACCGTGCTCATGGCTTTCGGATGGCAATGCTCAAGATGAATATGTACGCGAACCACATGAAGTTCAAGCTTCCAAATATACGCAGAGAACGCAAAATAAAGAGAGCTTTTGGTTGCGACAACTCTATATTATGTATCCCAATTCCAACTTTTTGTAAGGATAGTTTGATAATTAGTTTACGAGTAGATACAAAAATTACCTCATATAGGTCAACGGTATGGATGCAGCAAATTAATTAGTCTTTAGAAGCAACGTATACTTTTAAAATTTATCATCCGTGGGATGGTTAATTGAAGTGTTAGTGGGGTATCTCTGGTTCTCAGGTTCTCAAAGAATAAACAACCAATTTACCCGTACCATGTTTTAAGTAAACGGTTATTAATTAATTTTAAACGTCTTGAGCCACACTCGGATGAAGAAATACCGGTTTAAATAAAGTTAGAGTTCATGTTTCTGATGCAGTTGAAGACATAACTTGTTTCATGTTGGGGACTAGTCATGATATTAAATAATACATTCAATGTGACTAAGGCATTTATTGATTGATCATGGGTATCAGCTTTATTCCTCGCCCTTTCCTCCTCGATTTAAGGTCTATCCACACATATCCGTGACGGGACGGCACCGTTGCTCTCCGTGTTCCGTAGCCTCCGGTGACATCCGTGATAAATTTTTCTCTGCCATTCACACAGTACCGTACCTTTCCGTGTCAGTGTTCTTCAGTGATCAAACGTGTCTGCTCGAGTTATCTGAGTTTTCTCTCCACAATGAATTTCAGTACAGAAGACTTAGCAGTAATTGCATTAATTTTAGACGAAGAAGAAGAAGAATAATTTGTTAAATTTGTTAAAAATCGAACTATCGAGAGTCGACTGTATTTCGTATAATATTTTTGTATTTTGTAATAATAAAGTATAATATATTTTGTAAGATAATAAATTTAAAAACTCACCATTGACATTCATTTTGAGACCAATTTCCTGCCAAATTCTTCCTTTCCAATCAACATTTAGGTATTTGGGGTCCTTCATATCGTAAAGAACTGGTCGTTCCCGAACCAACTCGATGAGAAGCTCGTCGTTCATATTATAAAAATGAGGTACACACAGAAAATATTGAAAAGTGAACTCTTTTCACGTCCGTGAAAAAACTGAAAATATCGGCGAGGACGTATTTCTTATTTTCACGGTGGATACCGGAAGGGCACTGAGAGTGTCGGAGAGTCACGTTGCCGTTCATGTTTGAATACGCACCGTATTCCCCCTTTAGTTTACTAAGAATTTCGTCAGCCGATATTTTTTTTCCACTGAAGCTCACGGTACGGTACGGTACGTCACGTCACGGATATGTGTGAATCGACCTTTATTCGTGTCTTTTGGTAGAGCTGCGTATTGAGCCGGATAAAATTTGATTGCTTAAAATAGTCCTCCATTCAACTACATAATGCAAATTATACAAACATAAATATGTATCCATAAATGAAAAGATGTACATATTTATGTATTTTATTGAACAGGTGTCTACAGAGTGACGGACGCACCACAAGTCCTCATCGATTTGAACGGCGTTGGCGAACTGGCATCAATGTCTGTATCGTCCACTGGTCTGGTTATGGGTGCGAATGTTTCACTGAACGAGGCTATGGAGATGTTCCGTAAGGTCTCTAAAGATCAACCAAATACTTACGGGTTCTGCAGCGTCTTAGCTGATCACATAGACCTCATCGCTAACGTGCCAGTGAGAAATGTAAGATTATGCATTTACATCACGTGACTGCAGCGTCTATTACATATTTACGTTATTTTCCCGCGTTGTATTTCCAGTTAGAGTTGAATTTAGTAGGGGTGCCCATATTTTTCCATGCATCACCATGGAAAGCATCCCGTCACTTAAAAATTTACTTTCGATGCATTAAATCTAAAATCCTAAATATAAATCACAACAGACCGGCAACATCTTCACATTAAGGACTACCAGAAGAAATATTACGCCTCATGCGTTCCTCAACTCTCCTAAACCTCAGTCTTTCAAAGCAAGGATGCTTAAAATTCATAGATAAGGTGCCACTGATGTATCTAACTCATATAATCCGTTAAGTGAATATTTAAATTTAAAGAGTAACAGTTTCCCAATGTTTCCAATTCCAGGTTGGATCACTTGCTGGAAATTTGTCTTTGAAACAACAGCATCCTGAATTCCCTTCAGACATTTTCTTGATTCTTGAAACCGTTGGTGCTCAGTTGACAATTGGTAAGCCTCTACCATAGTAATATATTTTGTCTTGACAGAGTAGTACGTCAACAGACGTCAGTGCAGGTAAATAAGTACAATATCACTAAATATGTACAATATCACTCATAACAAATAAATTGGTGCGATTGAATTAATTTTTCAGCCGACTGCACAGGGTTACAGTCGACAATCGGTGTGAGAGACTTGCTTTCAACAAATATGCACAAAAAACTCATCATGAACATCATTGTAAAACCTATGGACAACAGCTACATGCTGAAGACTTTCAAGGTATATACTGACCGGTATTATGGAAATGGGTCGTCGTCTCAATTCTTTAATAATTATCTACTCTATATGAATAGGTTCATGAATCTACTTAGGTAGGTACCTATTGAAGTTCGTAATTTCTTTTTAAGCGAGCAATTTTCTTGACAATCCCTTTGGAAATATTCACTTCTGCAGATCATGCCTCGAGCTCAAAACGCACATGCGCACGTCAACGGCGGTTTCCTCTTCAAAGTGGACCGTGGAAATAATTTCCAAGTCCTAGAGCAGCCAACAATTGTATTTGGTGGGATCAATCCTAATTTTGTGAGTATCTATAATAAGTCAGAATATAATAATAATTAGAATCTGTAACTACTCATCTGAACAGCCAAACAGGGTGTGTGACTGGCATTGGGTATCTGGTGAGTTGTTAAAGTATCATAGTTGTAAAGAAGCATACCTGGGGCCCAAACCAATTTGAGGTTCCAACACCCGAAGGCTGAGAAACGTACGTATTATAAATCGACATTAGACGCCGTTCTACCGGTAGGTAGAGCAAATTAGGTACTTTACATATCATGTTACTATTGAAATTATGCTGCGATTTAATAATATATAATTATTTTTTGAAGGAGACTCTGGGATGCTGATAGGTAGAAGGTACAAATTATACTTGTGGTGTGTGGTGGTAGGTATTATGACTGTAAAGTTGCCAACTTCGACGAATCCCTCCAAAAAATCCAAGATTTGCCACGGTGTCCAAATACCAACCTTAGGTATGACTCAGGTGCCCTATATAGGGTTTATATGAATGATTTTATGTTTAACCACATATTGTGGCTACCCCAAATGTTAAATACCCTTTTTTGCTTCCTCACTACCGGAGGTAGGGAAGCTTTGTATTCGTGCAAGAGTCGAAAGAAAATTATGTCCTCCAAAATGAAAATTTCTATTCGCATTTTACGTTTCAGTCATCAAGGAACATAAATATTGGGTTCCGAGTCTGTCGGTGGTCAGTTCCTTGTTCAAGACAAAATTACGAAATAATTGTCGTAATGAGTTGAAATTGGGTGGGTAGGTGCGGGTTTGGCCATAGATGGGGGCCACATCAAATTCATCAAAATAGTACTGTAACTTTTGTGTGCGCATGCGCAAACGTGAAATCCTTGTAAAGCTCATAACTACCCTAGAAATCATCGAAAAGAGCTGAAAGTTGGAATATGGATGCAAAATGGCACCCTGGTGGTACCAAATTGGTTTCATCAAATTCGGACCGTAACATTCAATACACATGCGCAAAAACTAAATCGCCCATAACTACCCGAAAAATAGTCGTGGTGACTTGAAATTTTGAGGGTAGGCGTCGGTTGGAGCACAGATAGTCCCATATCAAATTCATCAAAACAGTTCTGTAACTTTCATCTGCGCATGCGCCAACATGAAATCCTTCTAGAGCCCACAACTACCATAGAAATCGTCCTGAGGCGATGAGTTTTGGAGGGTAGGTGGGGAGTTGGGCCATTGGAAAAGAAGATCCTTACAACATCAATATAAACGTCATTGATAAAGTACAGTAATTTTCGTCTGCGCATGCGCAAGCGTGAAATCCTAGTAGAGCCCATAACTGCCCTAGAAAGGCGCTCGTAATGCGCTGAGATTTGGAGGGAAGGTAGGTGGGGTTAGGTGCCGGATGTTGTCACAAGCAAAACTTCAGAACGACAAGACCGATTTTAGTGAAATTTCCAGGGATTTTGCGTGTAGGCCCTTGGACGACCCCCTATGAATTTCATTGCCGTCGGACCAGTGGTAGGTCTACAATAGAGATAATTTTAAAAATTCGATGTTTTACCAATAGTATCACCAACTGATTCCATATGTCCAAATTACAATAAGTGAGGAAGATATACGGCCCAACCAACTTGACAGACGTTTTTCTCCAGGTAAATCAAGCTTTTATTTATTTTTATTATTATCATCAGTTGAACTTTCACCATCGGATGCTCTGTTGCAGGTGCACTCCACGGGCACGGAAGAGTATTTCACGGGGAAACCGCTTCTGGACAACGGCACTTTGAAAGGCGCTTTGGAGACTCTGGAGAAAGAGCTGGATCCTAACGCCATCCTGCCGGACCCGTCTCCCGACTATAGGAAAGGCCTAGCGCTTTCGCTCTTGTACAAATTCATTCTGTCAGTGGACCCTGATAAGGTGACTACTACAATGTGACCAGCCATTACTGGTCGTAAATTACTATGAAAGGCTTTCATTTATTTATTTAAATACGTTAAACCATGGAAAGTTACTTCTATTATTTACTAGGTGCATCCTCCCCCAGTAGGTTCTATCTTATTGCTTTCTCTTCTGAGTTTCAAGAATACCTATCCCAAATGCCGTATTAACGATCCAACGTTCAATAAAATCAGTCAGAAGATGCCGAATACCTATAAAGGTAGGTATTAATTGACATTTTCAGTGAGAATATTCCCACTCATTGTAACATTAGAGAGTTAATTTTGTACTTAGGCACATAATTATATAAACACTGGGATGTGACTGTAACCTGCCCATCCTCCTGATAATAAATCATCTATCATGGCTGCTCGAGACTGAGTGAGATATTATTAATTATCGTCCTCCAGTTTTCTCACATAAATAATATCTAAAATATTATATGGTGTCAGGTTGTGTCTATCGCGATTTGAACTATTCATTCCGTTTAGTGGAAATAATCGCACCCGCGCGAACTTAACGATTCTGCGGATGAAACTGGATTAATTCCGGGAATCCAGGTTAACCTAACGTGAACCACTGCAGGCCACATTTCTACCACGATGGGAGACGCAAAACCACCGCCTCCAATGAATTTTGAGGCGACCAACCTTAAACAAGAATGGGCAGACTGGCTTCAGAACTTCAGCTTTTATCTTGTAGCAGCTAAAAAGAAGAATGAAAACCACGAAGTCAAGATCGCCACCCTTCTAAACCAACTGGGACCTAAAGGTATTGAGCTGTATAACACCTTTGTGCAAGACCAACTAGTCATTCCGAACGCCGACGGCAATTTTCCGAAAGAAGATCAGGTCCTAAAGCAGTACGCTGATGTCACGGAAGCATTCACGAACTATTTTGCGCCGAAGAAAAACATACTGCATGAGCGCTGTAAATTCCATAAGCTCAATATTGCGCCGGGACAATCGCTTGTCGAATATGCTACCGCACTGAAAACCGCTGCTGCTTCCTGCGATTTCTTCGATCGAAACGATATGGTCCGAGATCGCCTTGTATCCCAGACTCTGGACAGCGACCTACTCGGACGACTCCTAGACGAAGGCGACCAGCTAACCCTGGAACGTGCAATTCAGATGTGCCAGCTACACGAGAACCGTCGAGTGGAAATTGAAGACATCAAAATGAACATCAAGGAGGAGCCGAAAATAGATGCCGTCCGTCGAAAAGGTCAGAAAAAATTTAATAGAGATTCGGGAACAAGCAATAGGAAGCAACAAAATAAAAATGCAAATACTTCTAAAACAAAAAATGATAATTACTCGACAAACGATCGCGTATATCTTTGCAAGAAGTGTGCTACTGAACACACATATGGTAATTGTCCAGCGTATAACGTAACATGTAATTACTGCAAGGAATTCAATCACTACGCGTCATGTTGCCCAAACAGAAAGAAGACATCTAGAAGAATTAAAAATAATAACAAATCAAAGCGTAATGTTCATGTAATTGAATCAGATTCTGAAGAAAATGATGAATTTTATTTGGATGGATTAACGAAAATAGATAACATAAATTCTGAAAAACATAACTGGCATATAATGGCACGAATCAATAATTTCAATGTGAAATTTAAAATAGACTCTGGGAGTCACGTTAATGTGCTACCCCTTAGAATCTACAACACTCTGAATCCTGAATTAAGTTTGAAAGAAAGTAAAATTAAGTTATCTGCTTATAACAACAACAGACTAAAAATAGAAGGAGAAGTTTATTTAAAAACCATATTTAAACATACAAGTGCTGATGTAAACTACATAGTGATTGATACGAAAGATAAGCCCATACTAGGTCTGAAAACTTGTAGTGATTTAAAAATCATTAGTAAACTAGAAGCTATTAAAAGTTCTAACGAAAAAGAAATGCCTGATGAAGCATCACGGCAAGACTTTAAAACTCATGATGAACAAACTACTTTTAAAAATAAAGAAGACATACTAAATGAATATAAAGATGTATTTTCAGGACTAGGAAAATTTCCTGGAAAACGCTATAAGATTCACCTGAAGGAAGATGCCATTCCTGTTACCTATCCCCCCCGTAGGATACCTAAACGCCTACAGGAACGTCTTAAAGCGACGTTGGACAGGCTCGAAAAAGCCAGAATAATATCACGAAGTGATAGTCCAAGCGAATGGCAACATCCTTTGGTGATAATTGAAAAAGCAGATAAATCGCTTCGTCTATGCTTAGATCCGAAGGATCTGAATGATCAAATCCTAGACGATAAGTATCAAATTCCGACAACGGATGAAATTTTTGACGACTTGGATAACAAGAGGCTATTTTCTATCCTCGACCTACGTGAAAGTTTTTACCAAATTCCCATTTGCGAAGAATCTGCAAAATTGTGTGCATTTGGTACGCCATTCGGCACATACCAATTTGAAAGATTACCTTTTGGAATCAAGATTTCAGCAGAAGTGTTTCAAAAGAAAAACGTTGAAACTTTTGGTTCTATAAAAGGAATAAAAATTTATATCGATGATATCATTATATCTGGCTCTGACAAGAAGGAACATGATCATATTTTAAAACAAGTATTAGCTAAAGCTAGGGAGTCGAATATTACATTTAATAAAGAGAAATTTCAGTTCTGTAAATCGGAGATTAAAATTTTAGGCCATATTGTTTCTAAAGATGGCATAGCCATCGACCCTATCCGAATTCAGGCAATAAAAGAAATGCCTGAGCCAAATGATAAAAAGAGCCTACTTCGATTTCTAGGTGTAATTAAATATGTGGGAAAATACATACCAAATTTGTCGGAACACACAGCCCCACTTCGTCAGTTAACTAAAGACGGAGAACCATGGTTGTGGAGCGACATTCATTCCGAACGAGTGAATTTACTAAAAAATTTCATAATAAATAGTCCGGTTTTAGCTCATTTCAAGGATAATGAACCGATAGTTGTCCAAACGGACGCAAGTAATAATGGACTGGGTTGTGTTTTATTGCAAAATCAAAAACCAATCGCATTTGCTTCGAGATCCCTACGAAAGTCGGAAATAAACTGGGCAATAATTGAAAAAGAAATGAGAGGGGTCCAGTTTGCGATGGAAAAGTTTCACTATTTCGTTTATGGCAGAGAAATTGAGGTACAAACAGACCACAAACCGCTAATCAGTATAATGAAACAAGGAATTGAGAAGGTACCTAAAAGACTACAACAAATGAGATTAAAACTAATGAAATATTCTATTAAAATAACATACTTACCTGGAAAGGAGATGATTTTGGCAGACGCCTTGTCTAGAGCCTATCTTGAAGATGACATTAAAAAGGATGAGAATGACATAAATTATGTCATTCACGGTATAATCCGGACAGCAATGTCAAAAAATAGGCATAGACAGCTAGCCGAAGCCACAAAAACAGATCCTTACCTGAGTCAAGTAATGCTTTTCATAAACACTGCATGGCCAAAAGACTTATCAGGGGATGTAGGGCGATATAGCCAAATAAGAGATTATATCTGCCTACAAAATGGTTTGCTTTTCTACCAGGATAAAATCATAATTCCAGTCGCTGAACGAACAAATATAATCTCAAAATTGCATGAGGGACACTTGGGCATCGAAAAAACGAGAGCTAAAGCCCGAGGTTTATTCTACTGGCCTGGCATGTCTAAACAAATAGCCGATTTTATATCATCATGTCAGACTTGCCAGGAAAGTAGAATAAAAAACCACAAAGAACCAATGATTCCGTCAGAAATTCCGATGCGGCCCTGGGCGAAGATAGGTATGGATATATTAGAATATGAAGGCAAATCCTACCTAGTAGCGATGGATTATCATTCAAAATGGGTTGAGTTCGATAGGATTGCCAATAAAAGTGCAAAAGAGGTAATATCCTGGTGTGAAAGAGTATTTGCGGCTTATGGGTTTCCTAGCAAAATTGTTAGCGACAATAATCCGTTTTCTAGCAAACAGTTCCGAGAATATTTATCAAAAAATGATATTGAGCTAATCACTAGCAGCCCCCACTACAGTCAAGGACATGCCCTTGCTGAAACTGCAGTGAAGATCGTAGAGAATATTCTCAGGAAGACCACCAGAACTTGTCAAAATCCATACGTATTAATCATGCACTACAGAAACACAGTCATACCGTCCCTAGGATATTCCCCGAGCCAACTCATGCTGGGACGTAGTTTGAGGGATCAGATAAATTTCAATGAAACTGAGTTCGAGATTAATCCTGTTCCGAAATGTATTCTGCATGAGAAATTTACCAACGCCCAAAACTACCAAAAACGGTATTATGATAGGGGAGCCAAACTCTTACCGCTAGTTAATACCGACGACCCAGTAATATTTCGTTACCAAAACAAATGGAGGCATGGCACACTGATCAACGAAGCTAATACTCCAAGGTCATGGTGGATCAGAGGAAGAAATGGCGAGACCATTCGAAGAAATAGAAGGGATTTTATTCGAACATCAAGACAGGGAAATATCTCAACACAAATACCAACAGAAACTCAAACCCCAACAAGGAGGTATTCACTCCGCGATCGCAATGAAATCCCGAAAGTTAGACGTTATGGAATCGACGATACGTAATATTTATAACTTCAGTCCACAATAATATTCTTTCTTAAGTTGAAAAATTCAATTCACAAATTCATTTCGAACACCGCGTTTCAATGTTCACTTTATTTTTATTTAATTGCAGAAGGTTATCAAGTTAAATTGTGTCAGGTTGATTGTTGGTTACAGTTAATCATGGAACTATATTGAATAAATCCATGAAGTCATAATTGTTTTAGTTTATAGGTGTTTGTCTCGTGTCTGATGTCGGACACAGGTTACAAGAAGATGACCAAGGTGAATGGTCGTTGTTGATTTTTCTGGTGAAGTCCCTGCGCGGACAAAACAGATGTAGGTAGTTTTAATTTTTATTTTTGTGAAAGAATACATCCCGAGATTTAATTTTGTACTGGAACATACCTAAGTAAGAAAAATTTATTTAAAAAAAAAAAAAAGAGAGAACATGTAACATTAGAGAGTTAATTTTGTACTTAGGCACATAATTATATAAACACTGGGATGTGACTGTAACCTGCCCATCCTCCTGATAATAAATCATCTATCATGGCTGCTCGAGACTGAGTGAGATATTATTAATTATCGTCCTCCAGTTTTCTCACATAAATAATATCTAAAATATTATACTCATAAGTCGCTTCAAATAAATAAACTGGGAGATATCAAGGTTGAACATTGAATCGAGAATATTATGTTATTGGTTTGAACTATCGTTCGACATATCACACACTATTTGTTTCTAGCTTCAGAAGAAGATTAATCCACCTTTACAACTGTCTCTATCCTACATAGGTAACTTGAGACAGCTTGTAGAGAATCTATCAATGTATCTTGTGCTTCTGTATGAATTCACATACCGGTTTCTTCACAACGCGTTTCAATATTACATTGGTAATAACGAGATTGCCAGTATTGTTCTTTATTCAGTTATGTACAGACCTATTGATCGATTTGCCTTGCCAAGGTGGACGAACGGGTCAAGAGCGGAGGCCCAATATTACAGAGGCTGGTATCATCTGGGAAACAGGATTTCGATACGGATCGAAGTCAATGGCCTCTCAATCAGCCAGTGCCGAAGCTGGAGGGACTGATGCAATGCGCTGGTAAACACAAAATCTCTTACCATTCCCGCAATTACGAGTCATTTATCAAGATGCATAAACTAAATAAACCTAACACATTTAGCAAAGAATTTCCATGGAATCCTCTTCCGAATCTCTAAGGTAGGTAATTCTAGTTTGACCTGAACCCTTCCCCAACCCATTACCTATGTTTTCAATATAAATCTGAATATTGCTATATAGAGCTAGTTATTAGTCAAATTAGTCATCAAGGCATCACAGATTTTTTCCCAATAAGGTAGAAAAATTTCCGATCCTATACTTTGTTGTTTTCCTATCAGGTAAACTATGCTGCTTTAAAAGCAGGTTGCTGAAATATTAGCTGGAAACTGTATTTTTGCTCTCGTATCGATGTTTTGCAGGGTTTCTCCATCAGTATAGTTGGATGGCCCGTAATTAACAATGCGCCTGCGTATAAGCTAGTAATTAACCAAATGAATCATCAAGGCTTTATCGATTTTTTTTCGATAAGGTAGAAAAATTTCCGATCTTACACTTGTTTTCCTATCAGGTAAACTATGCTGCTTTAAAAGTAGGTAGTACCGAAATGTTAGCTGGAAACTGTATTATTGCTGTAGTATCGATGTTTTATAGGGTTTCTCCAACTGAGGAATTCCATCAATGTAGCTGGATGGCCCGTAATTACAAATGCGCCTGCGTATAAGCTCATTCCTCATCATTACCTTAAAACGTGATCATTATTTCACCATTAAATAGCAATCGCCAAACCACCAGTTATCTGGTCCCAAATAGCGATCTCGTCGAAGAAACTGTCTGAGAATGAAGGACTGAAAAATAATACAAAACTAATCATTCCATCATGACCGAGGTTCATGATTGAACTAGTAACGCTGCTAGGTATGTTAAGGAATCAAAACTAAGTATAGGCAATCATTTTTAGGTGAAGCAGAGTATACTAATGACATCCCACAGTTCAGGGAAGAGGTTTGGGCACAACTTGTGCTGTGTGATCGCGCTATGGCTACAATTAAGAACATTGATACTTCCGAAGCAATGGTAAGAGTGCAATGTTAATACGTACACAGATATACTATGCTCATTCAGTCGGATTTCATCAACAAATTATAAGCATGTGCGAGTAGCACCACAAGTTTCACGTTGGATTGATGACTTTTAAATTAATGCTTTGATTAGGGCCTTCATCTAATGCCACATGGATTCAAGATTCAGGATTTGAAAACCTTTTGTTCATAGACTGCATGCATAGCACATCTACTATTCAGAAGCTACGATAATATTACAAATAATCGTAGATTGGTGTATCTCCTTCTAATCGGAGTCTGCATCTGACTTGCAAGATTCATAGATTATCCATTCATAGTCATGCTTTATACATATATACACGATGCTTTCAGAAAATGCCTGGAGTTATCGCTTACTTTGATGCCAAGGACATACCAGGACAAAATATGTACAACCCTGTGCCGGGAAACAAGCAAGACCGGGTAAAGAACAATGAATATAATAGAATTGCAAACAAGTAGGTAGGCAGGTGATACCTGAAGCTTGAAAAATTTCAAGCCATGCAGCATGGCTAGAAGAGCCAATTTTCAAAGGAATACTTGTGCTACTGTGTAAAAAGATGATAATATAGTGAGAAACCATACCGCTTTCTTAAATTTATAAAAAAATTTTCGTGATTTTAGCCATTTTTACCGATTTTTTTACCCTTAAAAGTCAAGTTTGACCCACTCTTTTTTGAGAAAAATATTTTTAACATCGAAATAACCCCTTCCTCTAAATTTGGAATTTTTATCATGTACCCATGATCAGATATGGTCTGGAGTGACACATAAACATTGTATGTATATGTGTGTGTTTATGTGTCTGAATAAATTGTATATGAATAAATATATACGAAATATTCAAGATTCTCTGAAACGGATTTGCCTTTAAAAACGTTTCATAAATTCATATTATGAAAATTTTGGACCCATTGCAATAGCTTCATTTTCTTTGAAAATTCGCTATAATAATGAATTGTTATAATGGCTGCGATGGAAAGTATAGTTCATAATCACACTTACGAATAACATAATTATAACTGAATACTTTAGGTTTTTGCTGAACAAACTACTGATTATGCTGGGCAAGCAGTGGGAGTGATTGTAGCTGATACGCATATGAACGCGATAGACGCAGCTAAAAAAGTTAAGATCAACTATTCGAATATGACAAAACCAGTATGCGATGTTGAGGAAGTGGTGACAAAGAAGATGACGAATAGAATCACCGAGTTTGCAGCTGTAGCGCCGACCAAGAAAAAAAGTTAGTTGCCAGTCAGACTGTTTTAACCGCAAGTACCCCTAATAAAAACGGCATTTAACTAAAGATCACATCCTCGAATAAGGACTACAATCTGTGCTTACTTACAAAACAGGTGATGTCAAGTACAAACTAAAAGGCAAATGGTATTTAAAATCGCAGTACCATTTTACGATGGAAACTCTGACATGCGTTGTTGTACCAAAAGAGAATCAGCTGGAAATATATGTGCCTTCACAGTACCCAACGGCACTTCAGAAATCTGTCAGCACAGCACTCAATATTCCTTTGCATAGGTTGGTGGCTTACGACATCTTGAGACATTAAAATATGATTCTTGGTATCAGATGTAGTTGGTGTAACTGTAGACCCATGTTCATTGTCATTGCAATCCCAAGCATTTGCATTTCCAAGTAATTTGGGCATTTTCTTTCTTCCTATTTCAGAATCGATGTGACAGTGAAGAGACTAGGAGGAGGTTATGGAATCAAAGTAGATCGCCCTAATCACACAAGTATTGTATGCGGGTTGGCAGCTACTATGCTTCACAGACCGGTAAGGATGGTGGTTAACCTCGAGAACAATATGGAATGGACCGGTAAGCGTCTGCCAAACTACTGTGAGTACGAGGTAAATCATCGGGATTCCCGTCCAATTTTTGACAGTAGGGTGATGCAACAGAATGTCGGATGATTTTGTCAGTGGAATGGAATACAGCTTTTCCTTCTCGTTTACCCGCACAGGTGGGGGTGAATGAAGACGGTGAAATTCAGTACTTGGACGCATCGATGTACCAAGGGAATGGTCATGTACCGAACGCTTTCATGGCGTTCTATTCGATTGGACATCTGGACAACGGCTACGATCCGTCCACGTTCAACGTGAAGATGTACGGCGTCATAACTGACACTCCCTGGAACACATGGTGCCGTGCTCCAGGTATATCCAAAAGTTTAAAATATTACACTTGCTACGAATGTAATATTATATATACCCCCCTCCATCGCGCCAGTGCAGTTCAGAAAGAAGACATAGAGAGAGACAGGTATAAGCCAAACATTAATTTATTGTTGTCACTTTATGCAGAATCTCTTGAGGATGTGAATGCCATCCCTATAATGGGGTATGCGCGCGTATTTTTTTATTTATTTTTTTATTTTAAATGAAAGTAGATTCCATCCTGACACCAACCGCACTGCCCTACGATAAATACCCAGTCCTTTTTCTATGATTTTCAAAGATTTCAGTAGTTCTGACGTCACTGAACCCCTCTCGCCAGGGCAGGGCCCACTGTGACGTCAGAATTACTGGAAAATTTGCAAGATCAGAGAAAAAGAACGAACGATCATAGAAGATAGTGTGTGGTTGGTGTCAAAGTGCTCAGATTGGTATCTAGTTTCATTTAAAACCGCTTTGGTGGCCCATGCGCAAACCCCATTTTGACGCAACTTGACCGTTTTGCGTTTAAATGGTCTTCCTAAAATTGATCAAATTTTTTTGTTTAACCCAACGACGTCATTTCTCCCATTCTTCTCTTCCGATCGTTGGAATCTCCTTCCCAGACCCTGCTCTATTACGTCATACTCCTTCGTTCTCCCCATTGCCCGCTAAACTATGGGCCCGCTAAACTCGCCATATTTTGCTGAAATCAACATTTCATCGTTGAAGGGCGTGTTTTCGACCCACGCAAATTTCCTTTTCTTAAAATTCGCGGAGCAATAAATTGATTTCAATGAATTGAACCAACCACCTTCGTGATAAAAGCTGCCATTCGAACTGAAATAACCATTAAATCTAAAGGGTTATTTCCGCTAGTGTAAGTAATTTTACCATACCTTTCGGAGGAGCCCGTCGTCACTAGCTGGTTAATAAAATAACCATTGTTGTACCTACGGTCATCTCGGTTGCACAGGTTCGACTGAGTGTATCTCCATGTTGGAAAATATAATGGAGCACATAGCCAACGTCGTGGACAAAGACCCGATAACTGTGAGGTTGGCCAATCTTCAAAAGGGATCGCCAATCCCAGGAATGATTGATGATGCCAAGAAAATCTCCGACTACGAACGCCGCATGGAGAGCATTCAAGAGTTCAACCGGGTGAGCCCAATTACAGTGTTACTGTATACAACTAAAACAAACAAAAAACTAAGTGTGGGATTTTATGGTTGTAGAATAATCGATGGAAGAAGCGAGGTATGAATTTATCTACCATGGGATATCCATTCCAATTTTGGGCCCACTTTTTCGCCAACGTGTCAATTTACAGTGGAGATGGCACCGTAGCTATATCACATGGCGGAATTGAAATGGGCCAAGGAATCAACACTAAAGTAAGGCGTTGGAAAACTTGTGTTTTAAAAACACTGTACCATAATCTATAAATTCTTGCGCTTGCAAGAAGCCAGGTGCTGTGGCATTGTTCCGATCGCTAATAAATAAGTTCTCTCATGTATCTTGAGGGAGCAGTTTAAATATTACTATTGGTTTTTTTAGTAGTCAGGGTTTTTAAATATGTTCAACATGAGGAGTTTATCTAACCTTTTTAGGCAGCTCAAGTTGCTGCTAAGTTTTTGGGGATCGACTTGTCCATGGTGACCGTGAAGCCTGTGACCACCTTCGAAAATCCCAATAATTCTCCTACAGGTGGTTGCCAAGGGAGCGATTGCGTATGTTATGTGAGTAATATCCAACATAATTATGCATAGGCTTTATTTCTCCAATCACTATAATACCTGTTATGATTATCAACCACATCAACTCAATTCAATACCTCAATCCAGATATATTTTAACTCAACCAGTACGAATAAAATCAATTTTTTCATTTGTTCCGTAATTACTAGGCTGTCATGATGTGTTGTCAAGAATTGAATAGAAGGTTGGCTCCAGTGAGGGCTAAACTGGGGAAAAAAGCTTCGTGGGTTGAAGTGTTAGAAGCTGCAGACGCTCAGGCGATAAATCTCCGACATTCGTACTTGTAAGTACAATAATAAAATTGTATGTCTGTGTTATAGTTTCTCATGTCCCTCTGTGTTGAGACCTGCAAGACTTTAAAAATTACCATTCATTTTTGTAGGTTCACACCCAAGGACAATGTGAAACCTTATATGATATACGGTGTAGCAGTAACAGAAGTAGAGGTGGATGTATTAACTGGCCAGTTCGTGGTGAGTGGAAACTAAGATCAAGTTTCACCGCAAATCTTTTGATACCTGGATTTCGGCTTATATCGCTGAATGACCTTCGCTGAATTTCAGGTGAGGAGGGTGGATTTGTTGGAAGACGCAGGGCAAAGTATCAGCCCTGAGGTTGACATCGGCCAAGTTGAAGGTGCTTTTGTGATGGGGATGGGATACTTCACTAGTGAAGAAACCGTGCTCAGTCAGGACACAGGAGCCCTCATGACCAACAGAACCTGGGTATATTGACGAATCTATTTCGAGTAATTTCAAGGGTACAAGTATGTTATAGCCCCGCCAATATCGATTGTATCGATTATCTCAAATACATCGATCCTTGTGGTATCGATGACGTGTATCAGACAAGACGGTGGGTGTACAAGAAGTTTAGTTCCCATACCGCCGCTCGCATTGTCAAGCGATCTGGATGCTCGCTAGCGCTCGCATCTCAAAAAAGATAAACAATCCCAGAACCTATCCCGTGAATGAGCAGGTTGTTTGGGACTTCTGAATAGATGGTACAAGTATGTTATAGTCACTCTTATTTTTTGGTGTCCTTACAATGGTCTTCCCGTATTCATTTTGAAAGTTGATATCGGCACCCGGGATGTAGGCATCGGGACGCCATATTGAGCCGTCATCGATACCACAAGGATCGATGTATTTGAGATAATCGATACAATCGATATTGGCGGGGCTATAACATACTTGTACCATTTCAAGTTCCATACAAAAACCAGTAGGTACCTACCTAAAAATCACAATGAAAGGATTGTGGTTTTTTGTTCAGAATTATAAACCACCGGGCGCCAAGGACATCCCTGAAGATTTTCGCGTCACATTGAGAAAGAAGTCAAACAATCCCACAGGAACTCTTGGTTCGAAAGGTAACGTTAGTTGTTCTTCAGGACTATCAATCTATTGACAGTAATTAACAAAATCAGTTGCAGGCACTTTATTGAACCTGCTGGTGCATGGGTATACCAAGTGCATAAAACGAAGCACCCTTCCTAATTAACCATAATGAAGAAACATAATACAAATAATCGATTTCCAGCCACGGGGGAGCCACCGTTTTGCCTCAGCTGCACAGTGCCTTTGGCAATCAGAAATGCAATAGAATCATCAAGAAAAGATAGCGGATTGAATGAATCATGGTTTGAAATGAGTGAGTCACTTGTTCCGAATATCGACCTGAAATGCTCGAAATTATATTAGTTATATTATATTTCACCTATATGAGTTGATCGTATAATGGTAAATATTTATCAAACCAGGTCCACCGTATACTACTGAGAGAATATGGATGGCGTGCCAGAATGATCCTCAAACTTACACGATCTGATATCAAAGAATGAAAAGGCGTATTCACGTTGGAAATATTATTTAATTTTATTTGCACCTAGCGATTATTTAGAAGTTATTGATTACCTATTTGATTGATTGATTATTGATTATTGATTTTAGAAGTAGTGATTATTTGGTTGATTTCAACAGACTCGATCTGTAATTCCAAATGATTTGATAGTTCCTAGGTAAAATCACAGTTCCTGAATATATTCGATCACTTTTAATTGTAGTTATACTGTACTTTTAGACCATCAAGCAATCTCAATCTCGTTCCTCAAGAAAAAACTTCTTTTTGTTCCTCGCTAGTTCCTCATCTACGTAATTTTAACTGCATATAATGTCCTGACTGAATTCATATTTTGTTATTTTGATTCGCAATGTATCAAGTTGTGCATGGTTCTTCGCAGTGACCCATTGTTTTCCTGTGAATAACTAAGCCGTAAATATTAGTACATAGGTATATATAGTTCCTTGCTCACCTCGCGGTTCCTTATTGTAACTAACTATTCATTCATTTAGTGATTCAATTTATTCAATTTGATGAAACAGACTAATGCAGGTACCTACCTAGTCTATGAAGTGAACGTCTATATTATAGCTGTAGACTCAAATCTCGAACTTGAAAGGAATATATTGTTTGCGTCCAGATTTAACTGCTTACCTACCTATTCACGTCAGGTCCACTATCGAAGATATAGTAGTTTTTCCACCAAACGACTTTCTATTTAGTTCCTATACCTATTCAAAGTTCCTTATTGTACACTCCATATGCCTAACTGAACCTAACTGAAGCAGGTAGTTTTTTCTTTTATTTATAATAAAAGTGTTGTTTGTTTATGTCTAAAAAAGAAAAGTTCCTCTTTCATCGATTTAATAATTCACTGTTACCAAATCTCGCATAACAGTTTGTGTTCTTATGCATAAAACATAATCGTTAAACTCTCCAGTTTATTACACGGATGTATGTTCAGTAATTTAAAAAAATAGTTGCACTTATACCTACTCTATTATATTCCACAAATAAAGGCACATGCAAGCGAATTCTTTCTCTGATTCTTTCCTCATACCATTCAACGTCATCAAAAAGTAACAAGCAATGGTCACACTATCATTGTGGGCTCATCCCAACAACGCTTGAAAATCTGCCACATCCCGGATACCCCTTGTACCAACAAAAACAGCGCATTTTCTCAAATGATGAAGATTAGAGCAATCCAAAAATGACAAACCAATTCATTCGTTTGGCCGGAACTGCAGATGCGATGCAAGTTATATTACCAATGTGTTGTTCCTTAAAGTTTCAGTCATGGGGCAGATCCAAACTCAACAAGTGGCATCGAAATTTGTGAAGTAAGTTGAACGTGTAAACCAACTTAATCGAGATAAAAAATGCGTTACTATTTTTTCTTTCTGTACCTAGCCGAACTTTCACTTACAAGTTAAGTAGGATACTATTCATGTACAACGCGATGAAAATGAACCATTACAACGACTGAAAAGTTTGGAAAAGCGCAATGGAAGATACCTCAATTTCGATGTTTAGAAACCAGTGCATAATTCGTCAAATTATGATTGCAGGTACGGAAGCAGCATTGAAGTGACAATTAATGGAAAGGTACACAAAGGTAATGTAGAAATCAGTAGTTGCACAATAGCACAGTATAATTCGCTAAGATCACTTTTAGCGAATTTTCAAAGAAAATGAAGCTATTGCAATGGCTTCGAAATTTAAATAATATAAATTTTTGGAAATTTTCTTCATAGAAATCCGTTTCAGACCATTCTAAAACGATTCCTGAAATTTAACACTTTTTTATATGTATATATATATATATTTATTTATATATGTGTCACTCCAGACGATAACTCTCGATAGAATTGAGATAAACAGCTCAAATTTGCACAAAAAATCTATCTTGGCAATCGAAAGGCTAAGTTCGAAGATGGGCGAAATTGGCCTACTCTAAGGAGGGTTTTGGCGCATTTAAAGTGCGCAAAAATTACCCAAAAATCCCCAAAATGTTATTTTCTAACAAGTGACCCCTCATTTTAAAGGTTTTTGCACGCTGAACACGATGGTGGAATCGGATTTTAGATATCTTGATCCGTTCTCAAATTAGAGCATTTAAAGTGCGCAAAAATTACCCAAAAATCCCCAAAATGTTATTTTCCAACAAGTGACCCCTCATTTTAAAGGTTTTTGCACGCTGAACACGATGGTGGAATCGGATTTTAGATATCTTGATCCGTTCTCAAATTAGAGCATTTAAAGTGCGCAAAAATTACCCAAAAATCCCCAAAATGTTATTTTCTAACAAGTGACCCCTCATTTTAAAGGTTTTTGCACGCTGAACACGATAGTGAAATCGGATTTTAGATATCTAAATCCGTTCTTAAATTAGAGCATTTAAAGTGCGCAAAAATTACCCAAAACTAGGATAATCTTTAAACTCTTACCCCCACCCCCTTAGAGTGGTCAGATTGAAAAATGTGAGAAGTATTAATTGAAGACGAGAGTTCGAAGCAAAAAAGGGGGAGGCAAACGATTAGTACAACTCCTTGAATTTACCCACAGCGATCAAATAAATAAGCACTTAGTACAATTACGTAATAAACAAACGGTAGAATTGTTGGACATCGTCGTTTCTATGCAGGTGTCAAGCAGTCAAGACAACAACTTGACTATAAACTTGACACCTTTTCTGGTTTTCATTAAAGTGTTTTACGAGTTCTCTAATATATGTTCTTGTACTATTCATAAGTAAATCCGTGGTTAACAAAGGTTATACGGCCCAGAAACTTCGCAAAAATGACCGACAAGAGTAACAGTAAGGAACGGACGCATGGAAGTAAGGATGTGAAGTTACCAGACATTACAAAATTGACTAGGCATAATTACAAAACCTGGGCTTTTGATATCCGCCTGGAACTTGAAGAGCTTGAGCTGTGGAACATCACATCCGACGATGATGCTGTGTTTGAGACTCTTTCAACAGAGAACAAGCGAAAAGCCTTTCGGCTTATGGCACGGAGCATTTCTGACGACATAAAAAATGACATTTTGGACATCACTTGCCCTAGGGAGCTCTGGCGAAAATTGTCGTCAAGATTTCAGCCAAAAACGCGATTGAGACGGCTCCAAGCCTCGAAAAGTTTGTATTCAGCTAAGATGAATATAGTTGAAGATATGGAAACCTACATCAACAGAGTTTTTGGTTATGCCTCTGAAGTTGTCAAAGCCGGCAGTGAGAAGATTTGTGACGAACAAGTGTGTAATGTTCTCGTCAACGGATTGCCTGAGGACTATGAGACTTTAGTGAGCATGATCTGCACGTTCAAGGACGACGAATATACTCCCGAGAAGCTGGAAACCCTTTTACTTGGTGAATATAAACGTAAGCAGGGCAAGAAAGAAGAACAGCTAACCGATCAGAACTCGAGTGTCCTACTGGCAAGTAGGGAAACAAGAGGGAAGTTTAAGTGTCATTACTGTAAAGAGGAAGGTCACATTATTAAATTTTGTCCCGTTTTATTGGCCAAGAGGAAATCAGACTGGAAGAAGAAAGAAGAAGGAGTTCAAGGACAGACTTCAATGTTGTGCTTTAGCGCTGCTTGGGATATGGTGACCAATAATGCGTGGTTGATTGACAGTGGAGCATCTAGCCATTTCACACCGAACCGGAAGGACTTCAGTGTGTATGAAGAACTGAAAACCCCACAGATGGTGAAGTTAGCCTCCAATCTAAGTTGCGAAATAGTAGGGATTGGCACTGTAAATATTGTTTCCAGGATGAGGAACGGCGAGTTTCCGATTAGCTTTAAGCAAGTGTATCACGTGCCGGACTTTCACTGTAGGCTTCTATCTATTGCAAGAATCGAGATGGCAGGCTTTAAGGTAGTAATTCAGGGAGGGGCTTGCCGAGTATTTAGAGGAAATGACATACTCATAGAAGCTCGGAGAGACAATGGTAATATGTATGTGTTCCAAAATTTTGAATTTGTTCAAAGTGCACTTCTTTCGAGCGTTGAGGTTGAAGTTAACTGGCACAAAAGACTTGGTCATATAAACAACGACCTGATCTCAAGGATGTGCAAACGAGGATCTGTGAGAGGGTTGGACGAAATTCCCAGTGACTGTAAAGTTGTCAATTGTGAACCTTGCTTAAAAGGGAAGAATGCACGCCAGCCCTTTCCAAAAGTGAGTCATTTCAAGACATATGACGTACTTGAACTAATTCACTCAGATGTATGTTCGTTACCAGTAGAATCAAACTCCAAATTCAAATATTTTGTTTCATTTATTGACGACTTCTCAAAAAGAGCAATGGTTTATTTCATGAGACAAAAGAGTGAGGTATTGAGTTGCTTCAGGAAGTTCAAGATGTTATGTGAAAACCAAACAGGAAAAACCATTAAATGTTTACGAAGTGATAACGGTGGGGAATATATCAACAAGAAATTTGAATTTGAGCTGGATAAATATGGAATCGTTCGCCAGCTGTCTTGTCCCTACAGTCCGCAGCAAAACGGTGTTGCTGAACGATTCAATAGAACGATCCTAGATTTGACTAGAGCGATGCTGATCGATGCAAATACGCCGAAATCGTTTTGGGCAGAGGCTGTAAACACAGCTTGCTACATTCGCAACAGGTGCCCATTGGATGACGGTAGGACTCCAGAAGAAATTTGGACTGGAAGGAAACCAAGCGTTAAACATTTGAGACCCTTTGGATGCAAAGCGTTTGCTCACATTCCTAAAGAATCAAGAAAAAAATTGGATGCTCGAGCGACCGAATGCATAATGTTAGGTTATGGAGGGGTGTCAAAAGGGTATCGTTTGTGGGACCTGGAAAAACGTAGTTTGATCGTGAGTAGAGATGTGGTGTTTGTAGAAAATGAATTTCCCCTGAAAGAAAGAGCAACCATTGAAACAATAGACTATTCTGATCTAAGCAGTGAATCTTTTGCCATCGAAGTACAACAGGACCAATCGTCAGATATTCAGCAACCAGTCGAACAACAAGTACAAGAAAATGAACGAGACATGGAAATCCAGCAGCTGGCAAATGAAGATGAGATGCAAGAAGCAAATGAAAGTGATGAAGATGGACAACCAGAAGAAGAAAATGAGGGTCGTCAAACAAGTGAAAATCATGAAAATCAGATTAAATTAAGGGACAGAAGTAAGTTGAAGAAACCGGATTACTATTGCTGCACCACAGCTCAAACAGTTGAACCCAAAACCTATAAACAAGCCATGTCTGGGTCAGACAGAGATTTGTGGGCAGCAGCAATTGAAGAGGAGTTGAATTCACTGAATGTCATGGGAGTGTGGGAACTTAGTGATCTACCCCCTGGAAAATCTGCAATTGGTTGCAGATGGGTATTCAAAATTAAGACTTTGGCGGACGGGTCAATAGAGAGATACAAGGCTCGCTTAGTGGCACAGGGATTCACTCAGAAGGAAGGTGTGGATTACGATGAGACGTACAGCCCTGTAATTAGCTTGCCTGCTGTCAGACTCATTTTGAAATTAGCGGTGAAGAGCAATTGGCTAGTCCATCAAATGGATGTAAAGACTGCATATTTGAATGGGGAGCTAAAGGAAGAAATATACATGAAACAACCTGAGGGTGCCACTGTACCAGGCAATGAAAATAAAGTATGTAGACTTCTGAAAAGTCTGTATGGGCTAAGACAGTCTGGGAGGTCATGGTATGAGACACTTGACAAGCGGCTGAGAGAGAGCGGAATGAAGAAATGTTTGTCTGAACAATGTATTTATTTTCAAAAGGTGGGAAGCAAGATGGTGATCATACTAGTATATGTCGATGACTTGATCATAGTGACATCAGACCAGGAAAGTATGGAAATGGCCAAAAAGATGTTACGGAAACACTTTGAAATGAAGGACATGGGGGAGTTGCACTATATTCTTGGAATTGAAGTAACGAGACGGAGTGACGGCTCTTTGGATATGAGCCAGAAGAAGTACATAAAAGAGATTTTGGAAGAATTTGGAATGATTGATTGTAGGCCCGTAGCAACGCCAATTGATATTTATGTACCACTGACCAAAGCATTTTGCCCTGCTACTAGTGAAGAGAAGAAGGATATGGAGGGTGTACCATACAGGAGGCTGGTGGGTAAGCTGATGTACCTTGCTCAAGCAACGCGACCTGATTTGTCGTTTGTGGTATCTAGACTTGGTCAGTTTGCTTCGAATCCTGGAAGGCCGCATTGGGTGGCTGCGAAAAGGGTACTGCGCTACCTCAATGGAACCATGGACTACGAATTCCTTATTGACCGTCAGGGAGAAGACATAGTTGCCTATTCTGATTCGGACTACGCCGGATGCAAAGACGATCGGAAATCCACTACGGGGTATGTAATTCAGTTCGGAAGCACTCCCGTGATATGGAAGTCGAACAAGCAGACATCGGTGGCATTATCTACTATGCAAGCTG
The DNA here is from genome assembly GCA_954871275.1 of Leptopterna dolabrata. Taxonomy (NCBI): domain Eukaryota; kingdom Metazoa; phylum Arthropoda; class Insecta; order Hemiptera; family Miridae; genus Leptopterna; species Leptopterna dolabrata. Next base: position 7,859,455 of record OX940983.1, on the reverse strand, counting down.
AGTTTGTTGCCTTGGCGTCTAGTGCGACCGACATTGTCTGGCTGAGGTACATTCTCGAGCAAATCAACTGGGAGTTGCCTTCAGTGCCCTGTGTGAAGTGTGATAATCAGGCGGCTATGAACTTCGCCAAAGGAAATAATGTGGGATCACATTCCAGGCATATTGACACCAAGTACTTTTACATTCGTGACATGGTGAATGCTGGAGCCCTGAAAATTGATTATATCTCGACAGTGGATAACAACGCTGACATCTTCACGAAACCTCTTCCGAAAAGAAGAAACGAAGAAATACTTAGGAGAATGAACATTAAGATAAAAGAGAAAAACTAACGTGAGTGTTGGACATCGTCGTTTCTATGCAGGTGTCAAGCAGTCAAGACAACAACTTGACTATAAACTTGACACCTTTTCTGGTTTTCATTAAAGTGTTTTACGAGTTCTCTAATATATGTTAGTAGTATCCAAAAGCCAATCCTGGCGCACTGACTTAGATCCTTGATAAAAATTTTTACCACAAAACATCAGAACACATTTTTAAACACAAAACATCAGAACCAGTGACTTTTTCATTAACCGACTTAGATCCCTGATAAAACTTTTTAACACAAAACATCAGAACACATTTTTTAAACACAAAACATCAGAACCAGTGACTTTTTCATTAACCGACTTAGATCCCTGTTAAAACTTTTTAACATAAAATAACAGAACACATTTTTAAATACAGTGACTTTTTCATTAACCGACTTAGATCCCTGATAAAACTTTTTAACACAGTGACTTTTCGGGGGGTGACTTTTTTAAAAATATTTTTTATCAGAAACTCTAGTGAACTCTAAAAATTAGGAAAAAATGCAAAATTAGAACCTTTTAGGGGTCAAAGTTTTTGAAATTTAGCTCCCTCTGATGTTTTCACTAATGAGGAGTTAGTAGGATGGGAGACAGGATAGTATCCATACAAGAAAAAGTGGGTGGATAATAAAAAAAGTGAGGGGGGTAGTTAAAAGAATAACTTTTATAATAAAATGTCAGTGATTGAAATATATAAGAATGCCGTTAAAAAATCAAACTACTCATCTTTCAAGGATATTAAAAAAGGAACTTATACCATCTTGGAAAATTTTATAAAAAATTCGGAATATGGTGAAAGCGTTGTCGTTACAATTGATTATGATGATGAAGAGATATGTTTGTTTTTACCTAAAAGAATTTCACGTCGACTTCTTAATCACGTTAGAAACAATCCAGAAAGACATCCTGAAAAACTTATTTATAATGGAACAGATAAAAAGTCAAATGCCTTTCTGATTGACTTTGAGTAAATATTATGCTTTTCAAAGACTTAGTATCTATTACGTTTTTATAGGGAATCTCTATAAAAACAAACTTTTTGAATCGTCTTTAAAAAAAATATTTCTGCTAATTAGTAGCATAAGAACTTTTTAATGAGCAGTGTTCATTAAAAATAAAATCTCCTTAATACTTCTGAGCTTTAGCAACAGTATCGAAACTGAAACTCAAAATCCTTCTTCAGTGTGACTTTATCTTCATTATAAAGCAATTTTCTAAGTTGATATTCAGTAGCATTTTTAGGAACCTTAATCTTTTTTTCATTAAGACATGTCTTTACTTGCTTCTTTGAAAGGAGTGGTGGTTTACCATCGACACCAAATAAACTTTCTTTTAACAACCGTTTAGAAAATCTATACTCCCTCAATGCACGTTGAATCTCGTCTAGTGCGTCACAGTTTCTATCATAAAATCGAAATTCAGGTTTCTTTACAAACTCCCAGAAACCTCCATGTTCATCACATATATCTAATGCCTCATCGCTTAAAACCATATCTCTTTATTTATTATATAATATATTCTTTTAACTAACCCCTCATTTTTTTTTTATCCACCCCCTTTTTTAGACCCGGTAAATTACCGGGTCTTGGAAAACAACTTAGTATAATATTATTGTTTTTAACGGAAATTTTCCGTTAAAACTTTTTTTATCAGAAACTCTAGTGAAACTCTAAAAAATTTTTAATCGTAAATAAAAATGCAAATTTAGGACTATTTAGGGGTCGATATTTTCGAAATTTAGCTCCCTCTGATGTTTTAATGGGGATTCCCCATTAAAACATATTGAACAAGATGCAAGGTCGTTCTGTAGACCAGCGAGAGAATGGGTTGTTTTCAGAATTTTTTAAAATTATGTATCACCCTTAAAAGTGAAACGAAACAGTTAATCTGTTTCGCGAGAACGAGACTGCTGCGTTCTCGCGAGAACGAGACTGCTGCGTTCTCGGGAGACAGGATTAACTGCCTCTCCGCGTATATTTTAATTTTTTCTCAATTCTGGCGAGAAAAGAGACGAGAATGAGAACGAGAATGAGAACGAGAACGCAGCTGATGAGTTGACGACCTTGTGGCCTTCCCGTCGACCGGTTTGAGATAAGATTGTCTTGCAGACCCCTTTGACTCGTCCCAGTCAGTTTGTAGAAACCAAGTGAGAAACAACGCAGTGAGTTATTTGTGAGTGAAAAATGAACCAATCCCAAGTTTCAACGACTGATGAAGTAGATGATTTTCTACGTGAACTATATATTTTTTATTGAGAATGTTCCCAATAAAAAAATTGTTATTTATATTGTTTATCCTTTTTTTCCCCCTTTTCTTATCAAGGTAAGTTTTAGATTTCCTCTTTTATAATATTTTTAAGTGGCATATAGTTGAGAGTGACTTCTGAAACCAAAATTACGTAAGCAAAAGTGTTTTCTGGCACATTCTTTTCAAAATCTGCTCGTAAAATTATATTACTTTTTTGTCCAGATATGGACTGTGGTTGTCTAGTCATATTCACACTGAATATTGGATAGTTCTCTTTGAAGGACTGAGGCTCATGATATGGAAGGGATGAGTCTTGGCATACTATTCTTTTGAAATCTGTGTACATGGTGTAAGCTAAACTAAAATCCCCTGAACTCCAATCTAAATTCAAATGTTCTTCAGGATAAATTTTTCCTGCTACTTCAAAACTAATATTTTTAACATTCAAATGATCAAATTTGGAATTATTTTTCTTTTGATCATTTTTTCTGGCAGTTTGGAAGGCAACAAATCCCCAGATCGGATTCTGTACATTTCTGTAAATATTTGTAATGTTGAAGTTTAGAGTTTTTCCAGTAACTTTTTGTTCGATACATTGTAATTTTTTAAAGTGAAACAAATAAGGAGAAGTACAGAGTTCAGCAATTAATTTAGCTTTGGATTCACTTTCATATTCAATTATTGGGACTCGCAGGTAGAAAGTTTTAATTTCCACTTTTCCCTCTACACCTTCAGGAGAGGTACTGTAACGGAAGAGTACATTATCATCAGAATTTCTAATGAATGTAATTTCAAATCCTCCCTTATAAATTGGTGCAATATCGCTGAAGAATCCAAGGCCTAAATCAGCCAAGTTACCATTCGCGTTGAAATTCCCACCACCATTCACTTTAGAATTGAAACCAGAATTCATTAATTTACCATTATAGTTTGATGGTCCTGAGAAAGAAGCTATACCCATCACCGTACTAGCAATACCTGGTTCTTCAATTTCATCAATAACCGTATTGTGCTTTTTTACTTCAATTTTGGAAAAAAGGTGTGCAACAAAATTGTCAACCATCATTATTGTATCACTGATTCCATATGTTTTTGTTGCATCTTTAGGAATGTATTTTCCAGCAATGTAATATTGAATATTGCTGCTAAGAAACTCGTCATCTAGAAGCAATTTGAAAACCGTTCTCTTATTCTCAGAGTTAAATTCCAAATTAGATTCAGGATTAAAGTTTCGATACTGAAGCCTTGTGATTTCAGAATCGTATTTCGAGTAGATTGATTTAATTTGATTCATTTTTATTATAGAATACATTATTTTAACTAACCCCTCCAAAAGAAAAAGTCACTGGTTCTGATGTTTTTTGGTAAAGTCGAATACAAGTCGAGAACATTTAAAGAATATTTTCAAAACTCTTAAAGTGGGGTGGCCAAATTGGCCACCCTCTTTAACGGTAAAGTCGAATACAAGTCGAGAACATTTAAAGAATATTTTCAAAACTCTTAAAGAGGGGGGGCGAATCGCCTCCCCTCTTTAACGGTAAAGTCGAATACAAGTCGAGAACATTTAAAAATTTCTTTTAAAACTCTTAAAAAAGTTTTTTTATAGAATCGAAATTCTATAAAAAATATCAAGATAGCGGAATAGAAAATATTAAAATCCAGTTCTGAAAACTTCCCCATGTTTCAAAAGTGATAGTTTGATAGGATCCACACTTTTAATTTCTTTCTTATTTTTATTATATTCATTTAGAATAGTACTTTTCATATTTATATAATTTTTTATTTCTTGTTCAATATCATTGAACTCTTCATCAGATATTTTACCGTCTTTAATTGCTTTTCTGAACTTTTCTTCAATCGAATCTAATTTAGCTTTTGCCAAAAGCTCAATTTCTTTGTGTTTATTAATTTTTTTATTGAAAAATCCGCTTGAAGTCCTTAATATTATCGATAAGGTTGTCAATCCTACAGAAATTGGAACACTGAATGGAATTATTATTGGTAATGCTATAGAAGTATTAACCAGTCCGAGTTCTGAGAGGGCGAATAAAAATTCAGTACCGTAAAGAGTACTGGATATTTTTCCATATTTTTTTTTCAAACCATTTCTCATTTTCACTTCATCTTCTAAAAATTTGTATTGATTGATAATTCGATTGATTCTATAATTGTTCTCATTAAACTCGGGAAAAATTATTTTTGGATATAATCTAGGATGAGTTATTGGAGTAAATTCTTCAGGGGCTGAAGGTGTTTCATTATTATTTGTGTACATCATTTTATTATAGAAAAAAATTTTTTATAGAATCGAAATTCTATAAAAATATCAAGACTATAAAATTTAATAAAAGAAATTAAGATTTTCCTTCAATGTTCTCATGCTATTTACAAAATCGTGTCCTTCTGATAGCTTTTTCAAAATTAATAAACATAAATGTCCACAGATAGGCGGATCATATTGGTTTTGGATTTGCTCCTCATTATAAAATAAATTTTCTGAACCTAAATATTGAACAAGTTCTCTTGGTGGTGGGGCATTACCATACGAATCAAAATAATATTTTAAATTGTTATTTTTATGAAATGCAGTCCAGTGGCTTCCAGCCTCATCAGAATTTTCTAGATTTATAATTCCACATTCCGTGTGGTTCACTTTCTCTGGTAAATCATCCTTCATGAAAACTCCTCTGAAGTTTTTAATTTTCATTTCTTTCGATAATCTTTCAATATCAAAATTGGTAAGAGGCTGGAAGCTATTTAGTTTTTTGATTTGGTAGGTTTCTTTTTAGGCTTCTTTTTAGGTTTTGAAATAGTTTTTTTCTTATTCATTCCAGACCCGATACTTAAACTTTTTACATTTTTAGCTAGTTTTTCCATCTCGAGATTATGACGTTTTATTTCGGCTTCTTCAGCGGCCTTATGTTTCGAGTCTATAACACTAGAAGCTACTGCAGCTCCACCACCCATTAACGCTCCAGCTGCTCCCATTGCTGCAAAAAGTAAGGGTAAAAACCCACCTGAATGATTTATTTGCAACTGATCATAATTCATTTCCAATTCCAACCCTTTTTTGTTTTTGATACATTTATCTAGCTTTTTTTTCTGAGTTTCATTTAACAGGATTTTATGATTTCCATTTCCACTAATATCTGCAAAAGCCAGTCGTACTTTTACTGGAACACGTTTTTTATAAGCAGATCTTATTTTTTTCATTTGTATTTCTGACAAATTTATTTGATGTGTAATCATTTTATTATAGGAAAAAAAGTTTTTTTTTTTTTTATAAGATGTGAATCTTATAAAAAATTAATATACACCCATCCCAAAGTGTCTTTTGGCTTTCATACCAGTTTTTACTATAGCAGCTCCCAATATTTCACTGATATTTGTTGAACTTTTCATAATTTTATCAGCTTCTACTTCCAATTTTTTATCAGCAAGATGCCTATCACTAGTTTTCTCATGATCTCTGTAAAAAATGTCATGTTGTTTACAGGCTTTATCAAGACTATTTATACCTTCATCACCTCTATTTAATCTCTTATCCAATTTAGTAAATGGTCCACAATATTGATAACCACCTGGGAGATGCATTTCTGGAATAACAGGCCCAAGTTTATTAAGAATAGTATTGAAAATACCAGAACCATTTTTTATCATATTTTTGGGTAAATTATTAATAATTTTAATCAAGTATTCAGTTCCTTTGGGTTTATCAATATCTTTCTCCAGTTGATCTTTAATGAAATTTATAATTCCCAATTTTTCATTGTGAAAATTATTATTTCCTGCCTGCTCTTGTGCATACAAATAGAATAGTCTTTGTTGAATTTGATTCAAATTATCTATATATTTAAATTCTACAGGATTTTCAGTATATTTAATCAACCCAGTGCCAATCTTTTTCTTTTTACTATACTCCCAGATAGGTTTTATGATTTCTTTCCATTTTTTACTAACACTTGATTTTGGTTGTTTAGATTCGGGATTATTATTTTGAAACATGCTATCTGTTTGAATGAGGATTTTTGTATAAGCTTTAAAGTCTTCATTAGTGTACTCATCTTTGGATGGAATATCAGAAGCTATGGGTTTTGTTAAGAGCTTCCATAAGCCTTCAGTACCGGAATATTTCATTTTTTCTATTTCAATATCATTTCCATTTACTCGTATCTGTTTATTTCCAATAAAGATATGATTTTTTAAAGGGTATATTCCAAATTGTTTATCGGGATGTAGAATATATAATTCTGCAATTGGTCCAATACCCAAAGGGCCTACTGAAGAGTTTGGTAATTTAACACTTTTTTGTAAAATTGTTTCCATTTCATAATCCCTATCTGCATTGTCACTTGAAAAGCTTTGATTTAATGTATCTTCAGTATCAATACCTTGGGCCTCGGTATCAACATCTTTAAAAGTAACTTTTTTAGGCGAACTGATAGCCAAGGGGTTAATTGTTTTTATTACAGGAATGAGTTCTAATTTTTTACCAAGATCTTCATCAGTCTGTTTCACTGCTTTTTCTACCTTATCTAATCGTGAAGTTATAGGTTCATAAGCCTTTTCTCTTGTTTCCTTATCAGATGCTTGGTTAACCCTTTCTTGTTTTGCTAATTTCTGTAAATTTTTCTTGAGTTTAATCGATTTATCAGCTTCAGCCACAGTCATGGGCTTACGTTTTCGTTTTGTGAAAATTATTTGTTCATCTTCAGAGGGTTGATCAATCTTTTTGATTTCTCTAAGTTTGACTTCTTTTTCCTTCATCACTTCATTTTGCGCTTCTTTGAATTTCTGTCTAAGCGCTTGTTCTAAAGTAATTTTTGTTGTCATGTTTTTATTATAGGAAAATTTTTTTTAAAAATCGGTTAAACGTTAAAACGCTCAAACGCTTAAACGCTTAAACGCTTAAACGCTTAAACGCTTAGGAACGCTATTTTTGCGTTTTTAAGCGTTTTCCAATGTGATTTTTGAAGCGTTTCCCAATGCGATTTTTGAAGCGTTTCCCAATGTGATTTTTTGAAGTTATCCGTGTAGCGTTTTTATAGGGAATCCCTATAAAATTAGGGGCGGTAATTCGCCTCCCCTAATTAAGACAAACTTAAAATCTATATTTTTTATCTAAAATATTTCACCAAATTTCTTTCGGTAACGCCCGTTACTGCGTTTCTTTGTTAGGTCAATCGTTAGAAAACCAAAGTCCTCATCCCAACAAGAATAGCATAATTCTTTGAATTGGCCATAAGTGAAATCACTTCCCACATATTCATCATAAATATCTCGCATGTATCTTGGTCCTTGTCTAAATACACATAAAAAATTAATATTGTTTCTAATGAGTTGTTTATCAACTTTTGACCATGATTGTGTCAAGTAAACGCACGAGATTTTCTTAGGACGTCCTCTAACGTAATAATCTTTAATAACTTGTTGCTGTTGAACATTAACACAATCATCAAAAACTACCAAACTGTTCGACTGACAATCATCTAGGGGTAAAAGTTCTTCACAATTACTGAAAAACTGTGCTATTTCCACACCATCTTTTACAGAAATTATTTCATAAGCGCTTCTCAAAAACTCATATGCATTCTGATCCATAGATTTTGAAAAAATATATAGATAATGAAAGGGGATTCCCCATGATTTTGTGATGAGATTATAGAGAAGTGTTGTTTTCCCACAACCAGAAGTTCCTACTATTAATGCTCTTAAAGGTAATGGTAAAATTCCTTTTCTAGCCTCTTTTTTATCAAACGGAATTGGTTCAATCTCGTATTTACTCATCTTTATTATACGAAAAAAAACTTTATCTTATAATAAAAGCATGACTCTAATAAAGATTTCTGATAAACATCGAGATCTAAAAATAACTTTTGCTCAAAAAATTGTTCTAAATCCCAATAAAAATTATAAACTTGGAATAGTAAAGTTATTATTTACTTCACCTTCTCTTTCATTTCAAGTAAAAGATGTATTGATATCATTAAAATTGCTTATTACAGATGTATGGTATCATCACGAGTATGTGTTAGATGGCACATTTACTGTTGAGACGTTTAGAAGAGAATTATATTTAAAAATAAAAAGTTATATAACTGAACTCATGGAGGGTTTTGAAAAGAATAAAACATTATATAAATCACAAATTGACACATTAAAAAAAATAAAACCTGAAAGTTTGGTTTTTAAAGTAGACTACACTACAAATCGTAATAGATTTTTTCTTAAATCTCCTGTTTTAATTGAAATTTTACGTTTTGGAAATTTCTGTGAACTATTTGATTTTAAACAATGTAAAACACCTGGGGATTATTTTGAAGTTAATAAGGACTACTATTCTGAAGACAACCCAAAGTTAATCAAACCTATTTCGTTAATTGAATGGCATTGTAATATTATTGATTATAGTTTTGCTAATCATGATGAGCATTCCCATCTTCATAGCGAACATGAATTACTGCATGTATCTTTGATAGAGAAACTGATTCTCCCCAATACTATTTATATGGAAACAAATAAAAAGATTCTTTACAGCCCTATACGAGAAGGAATGAGAGATATTAAAGAGATTAAACTATCATGTAGAAATGAAAATGGAGATGAGCTGCAATTTGAAAATGTTACAGTTTATTTGCATTTGATTGAAGAGTGAGTGAGGAGCTTCTTTTTTATGAGATATTTCTCATAAAAAACCTTTTTTCCTATAATAAAATGGATAATGATTTAACTGATCCTATTTATTGCCATAAATGTAAGAAGAGAACCAATAATATTGATGCTGAAAGAGTGCAAACTATCAACGGGAGATGGAGAGTGGCTGCTAAATGCTCAAAATGTAAAACCAAAAAGAGTAAATTTATCACTTCACCTGAGAAAGAAAATTCTGAAGAACCTGTAGTAGAAGATCTGAATGATGATGAAAAATTATCTCTTGCTAAAGAATTACACAAGCCAATAAGAAATAAATTTCAAAAAAGGACAATATTTACTAAAGGTATTGATGATTTGTGGGCTGCTGATTTGATAATCATGAAAAATTATGAAAAAGAGAATGATGGATACGGCTATATGCTTAATGTTATCGATACATTTTCAAAATTTGCATGGGCCTTACCCTTGAAGAAAAAGGATGGAAAAAATGTTGTTAAAGCTTTTGAGAAAATAATAGAAAAAGCAAAATCTCAAAATCATAATGCCCCCAATTTGCTTCATACGGATAAAGGATTGGAGTTTGAAAATAAACTTTTCAAAGATTTTCTGAAAAATCACCAAATAAAAATGTATCATACACAGAATGAAGAAAAATCTGCCATTATTGAAAGATTTAATCGTACATTGAATGGTAAAATGAAAATTCTTTTTGAAGTTGAGAATGATAAAAAATGGGTTGATTTTCTACAGGATTTAATTAATGAATACAATTATAAAGATTTTCATAGATCTATTGGTATGAAACCATCAGAAGTCACAAAATTAAATCAAAATGACGTTACAGTACGATTATTTGGAAACAAAAAAAATTTACAGAAAGTTAAATTCAGTGTTGGTGATAGGGTTCGCATCAAAAGATTTAAAAAAACTTTTGTAAATAAATATGAAGCAAATTGGACCAGAGAAATTTTTGTGGTTTCTGATATTCTCTCTACTAATCCAATAACATACAAAATCAAAGATTTAAATGATGAAGATATTGAAGGATCTTTCTATGCTCAAGAACTACAAAAAACAGAATTCTAGAATTATGAATAAAATGATTTATATAAAAGATTTCTTTTATATAAATAAAATGTTATGTGATAATATTACGACTATCGTTGATAGAATATTCGTAATATTCAACCGATCCCATTAAACCCTATTTAAGAATTTGGGTTTAATGGGTCCCATGTATTTAAAAATTTTTTAAATACATGAAGAAGCTAAGAAAAATAGTTTACATGTTTAGAAAAGTCACTGGCTAAAAAAATGAGGGGTAAGTTAAAAGGATCTCTCCAATAATAGACAAAAGAAAAAGGTGGCGTCGATTCGACGCCACCTTTAAGAATTCAAAAAAATGAGGGGTTAGTTAAAAGAATCTCTTTTCTAATAAAAATGTACGATACGAGAAGGCATTGTGAAAAGTGCAATGTTAGCACTACTTATAAAAATTGGGCTAGACATCTAAAGTCTAAGCGTCATGGAAAAAACGACCCGGACCGGACAATGACTATCAGAAAACCTAGAAAAGCGAAACCTGTATTTGTAAATCCGAGGAAATTACACAAAGTATTTAATTTTAGTGAAAAAGTATTTGAAAAAAACAGAGAACCGAAAACGGAAGTTGTTGAAAAGGAAACTGCATTTGAATCTAGATTAGTGACTTACAACATTAAAAATACGAAAGGATTTAAAGATGCTTCCAAATTTCTGAACAGTATTAAAAGAACCGTAACAGGTTTAATCAAATGGAAACTTAGAGAAATGAAACTAAAAGTTAATGTAGTTTTAATCGCAGAATTTAAAAAAGGAACTAACAAAAATAACATGGAGTATCAGGAACTCAATTTCAAAACTAAAAACGTAATAATATTGCAGTCAGCAGAAGTTGCAAACTGTTACGATGAAATGAAACAGAAAATTCTAAATGAAATGGAAACGTTCGAAATTAAAGGATCTAATTGGCAACTTCATAAAATCAAACATTTGGAACTGAACGTTAACAAGTACATTCCTTTGAGAGGATCATCTTTCATCCCACTCCCTAAGTTTCTACAAAGTAGGAAAGCAATTATAAATGTACAAAATAATGATAATAAATGTTTCCTATGGGCTGTTCTTTCGGCTTTACATCCTGCAGACCGCGATTCTGATAGAATAGGAAAGTACATAACATGGGAACATGAGTTTGATGAAGCGTTGAAAGATATCAGTTTTCCTATGAAACTTATCGATGTGAAAAAGTTTGAGAAAAGAACTAGGATTTCCATTAATGTTTACTGTCTGAATGAAGGAAATACTATAGTACCCTTGGAAATAACGAAAGATGAAAAGGAAAGGCACATTGACTTGTTGTACTTGAAAAACAAGGAAACTGAACATTATTGTTGGATCAAGAATCTTTGGAAACTGGTTGGCCATAGTCAGCTAACAAAGAATGGACACAAAAGATTTTTATGTAAAATGTGTTTGAATAGCTTTGGAACTCAGGTTAAATTAAACGAACATAAAGAATATTGCGGAGTTCATAAAGCTGTTAAAGTAGATCTACCAAAACCTTATGATAACATTTTGCAATTTGAAAATTATAGACACTCTTTAAAAGTACCTTTTACAATTTATGCAGATTTTGAATGTACGTTACAAAAGATTGATACCTGCAAACCAAATCCCGATGAATGTTATACAAATGCCATTCAAAAACATGAACCGTACAGTTTTGTTTACTTCATGAAAAATGCCGAAGACGAAAGTAGGAAAAACTATGTAGGCGATTATAAACTTGTACAATATTCTGGACAGGATGTGGTAAAAGTGTTTTACGAAAAAATAAAAAAGGATGCCATAATGGTGGCGAAAAAATACTATGACGTTAATATTCCCATGAAAGATTTAACCGAAGAACAACAAAGAGAATACGATAGTGCTGAGAGTTGCCACATTTGTGAAAGAAAATTTAATGAACTTCCACCTATAATTGAAAATAGACATGATGTACTGAGAAAAACAATTAAACACTTTATCGATAAACAAAATGATGTTAAAGCAGATGAATATATTGAAGAATTAGAAGTTTCGAAGGAAAATATACCTGATAATTGTATAAAAGTAAGGGATCACTCACATTTGACTGGAATGTACAGAGGAGCAGCTCATTCGATTTGTAATTTAGAATATAAAAATCCAAAGTTTATTCCAGTATTTTTCCATAATCTTTCTGGCTACGATGCACATCTATTTATTAAAGAATTTGAAAAAGATAATTACGATATTAAACTTTTACCACAAAGTGAAGAGAAGTACATTTCCTTTTCTAAAATGGTAGCTTATAAAAGTAATGAACTCGATAAAAATGGTAACAAAAAGAAAAAGACTATAGAATTGAGATTCATAGATTCTTTTAAATTTCTTTCTGCTTCTTTATATTCTTTAGCTAAAAGTTTAACCAAAAATCAATTTAAGGAAATAAAAAAGTATTTCCCAAAAGAACATCTCGAACTAATTACTAGAAAATTAGCTTATCCATATGAGTATATGGACTCTGTTGAAAAATATCGAGAAACTAACCTTCCACCTATAGAGAAATTCTACAGTAAACTCACTGGAGAAAATGTTAAAGAAAATGATTATAAAAATGCTCTAGAAATTTGGTCTACATTCAAAATTAAAAATTTGGGAGAATTTACAGAACTTTACAATAAAATTGATGTTCTTTTGTTAGCAGATATCATGGAAAACTTTAGAAATATAGCTTTAGAAAAATATAAATTAGACCCCGCTTGGTACTATACAACACCAGGTTTCGCTTGGGATTGTATGTTGAGAATGACCAAACAAAAGATTGAATTGTTAACGGATTATGATAAGATTTTACTCGTAGAAAATGGAATAAGAGGTGGAATTTGTCTATGTTCAAAACGATACGCGAAAGCCAATAATAAATATATGGGAGATCAATTCAACAAAGAAAAAGAATCTGTTTTCATTGAGTATTTGGATGCAAATAATCTTTACGGTTGGGCGATGAGTAAATTTTTACCTTATGGAAATTTTGAATGGAAAATGGATCTAGATAATTTCGATATACAATCCATTCCTGATGATTCACCCAAGGGCTATATTTTAGAAGTTGATTTAAAATATCCTCAAGAACTCCACGATTTACACTCTGATTTTCCTTTAGCCCCTGAAAATAACTATGAAGATGAAAAACTACCAAAACTTTTAACCACGTTGTATGATAAGAAAAAATACGTTATCCATTACATTACGTTAAAACAGTATTTACAACTAGGAATGAAATTAGAAAAAATTCATAAGGTTTTAGAATTTGACCAAAGTGCTTGGTTAAAAATCTATATTGATTACAATACAAATCTTAGAGCAAAAGCCGAAACACCTTTCGAAAAAGACTTTTTTAAACTTATGAACAATAGTGTATTTGGGAGGACAATGATGAATGTGCGTAAACATGTGGATATTAGGCTTTGTTCTGATGGATTGAAATTGGAAAAACTAATTTCAAAACCAAACTTTAAAGGTAGAACTATTTATTCCGAAAACTTAGCGGCTGTACACATGAAAAAAGTAAATATCACACTTAAACAGCCAATTTTCATTGGTATGAGTATTCTAGACATTTCCAAAACTTGCATGTATGATTTTTATTACAACACGGTTAAAAAACAATATAAAAGTGATGTAAATTTATTATACGGAGATACAGATAGTTTAATAATGGAAATAAAAACGGATGATTTTTATAATGATATGAAAAATATGTTGGATCATTTCGATACTTCCGACTATCCAACAAATAATGTTTACAACGTTCCACAAGTTAATAAAAAAGTGTTGGGGAAATTTAAAGATGAGTTAGAAGGTAAGATTATGAATGAGTTTATTGGACTTCGTCCAAAGTGCTACGCTTTTAAAATATTCGAAACTAATGATGTTACGAAAAAATCTAAAGGAGTAAAGAAAAATGTCGTTAATAAGGGTTTAAGTATAGAGGATTATAAAAGATGCTTATTCTTTAAAGAACCAAACTATCAGAAACAGATATTATTCAAATCGAAAAAACACGATGTGTCCACAGTACAACAGAATAAGAAAGCTCTTTCCGCTCATGATGATAAAAGATTTATAATGAAAAATGGCATAGATACTTTGGCTTGGGGTCACTATAAAATAAACATAAGTAGAGACAAGTTTAAAACTCACCTTGAAGAAATAATAAAAGAAAACAATAAAAAAGACTAGTGTGTTATCCGTTAAATATGAGTAAGAAAAAAATAGGTTTTAAGTTTGTTTTTATAGAGATTCCCTATAAAAACGTAATAGATACTAAGTCTTTGAAAAGCATAATATTTACTCAAAGTCAATCAGAAAGGCATTTGACTTTTTATCTGTTCCATTATAAATAAGTTTTTCAGGATGTCTTTCTGGATTGTTTCTAACGTGATTAAGAAGTCGACGTGAAATTCTTTTAGGTAAAAACAAACATATCTCTTCATCATCATAATCAATTTTAACGACAACGCTTTCACCATATTCCGAATTTTTTATAAAATTTTCCAAGATGGTATAAGTTCCTTTTTCAATATCCTTGAAAGATGAGTAGTTTGATTTTTTAACGGCATTCTTATATATTTCAATCACTGACATTTTATTATAAAAGTTATTCTTTTAACTACCCCCCTCACTTTTTTTATTATCCACCCACTTTTTCTTGTATGGATACTATCCTGTCTCCCATCCTACTAACTCCTCATTAGTGAAAACATCAGAGGGAGCTAAATTTCAAAAACTTTGACCCCTAAAAGGTTCTAATTTTGCATTTTTTCCTAATTTTTAGAGTTCACTAGAGTTTCTGATAAAAAATATTTTAAAAAAAGTCACCCCCCGAAAAGTCACTGTGTTAAAAAGTTTTATCAGGGATCTAAGTCGGTTAATGAAAAAGTCACTGTATTTAAAAATGTGTTCTGTTATTTTATGTTAAAAAGTTTTAACAGGGATCTAAGTCGGTTAATGAAAAAGTCACTGGTTCTGATGTTTTGTGTTTAAAAAATGTGTTCTGATGTTTTGTGTTAAAAAGTTTTATCAGGGATCTAAGTCGGTTAATGAAAAAGTCACTGGTTCTGATGTTTTGTGTTTAAAAATGTGTTCTGATGTTTTGTGGTAAAAATTTTTATCAAGGATCTAAGTCAGTGCGCCAGGATTGGCTTTTGGATACTACTTATGTTCTTGTACTATTCATAAGTAAATCCGTGGTTAACAAGAATCAGGATGGACAAAACGTACAAATTAAAATAAATACGAAGAGAATATACATAGAAAACCAAATTTTAGACCGAAGTTTTCCTTTATTCAAAACCATAGCCATTAATTCGAATATTTCTTTGAAAATTCGCTCATTAAGTCATGCTGCATGACTGATTTTTTTAAAGATTTAATTCATATATATTCAGGTTGTTCAAGTCCGTCTTTCCCAACCTAATTTCCATATAGTTTGGTTTGACTATTTAAAATTGAATTAATTACTTTCAGTACAGTTTCCTGCTTACTTGTAAGTAAGTACATAGATTCGGAAAATAGAGTTCCAAAACACCTCAGAATAGACTTTCTGGAGCATCATAGGGATTGTACCAAGGAGTGGTGTCACAGTTTAGACATTTTAAGCCTACACTCCAAATTCGTAGCTCTCAGCTGAGGCTTCCTTCTGTTCGCCGCGCACAATGTTGTCTATTGAAATTTACGTATAATATTAAACCACGGATAAGTTATCAGGCTAGATTTTGACAGCAGAGGAGGGGGGGGGGGGTTGACATTTAACGATAAATTGCGTGACATTTAACGATAAATTGGGAGCTTTCCATTGAGTGTTTACCTAATGTTTTTCGTGAAATGTTAACACTAACACAGTTACATAGTTACAACATAAGTAGTTGCACCTGTTGTGTCGCAAAATTTGGTCGTGTGGACAAAATCTGTCGTGTCGCAAAATTTGGTCTGACACCTAAGGGAAAATCATATCCATGTTAAAACTACAAATAACAATTTACTTTACTCGCTTCTCTCTTTTCCGCGTGAAAGACCCATGGTGAAAAACGAATTTTCGTCGTTTGATTAACATTGTGCAGCCTGTAGTTCAATATTGTGAATAATTCCTAAGGAAATGAAGGGCATACAGTTATTGGCTACTGTTGTGAGTCCCTCCAGGAATCACTCCTCTAGTAAACTTAAGTTCTCACCAATATTCAACCACGAAAGTTAGGCTCCATTAATAAACGATACGAGTGGGGAGACAAGCCACAGGACCCAGGTTACACAACCTGGAGCACCACCATCAACCCCCAACAGGGGGTTGGAGGGAGAGGACTCACTTTCCTAGAAAACCCCGGATCCTGCGACTTTAGCTTCATTCGACACTTCCTCTAACCAGCTCTCTCTTCTCTCCTCCTACCTTGCTCTCTCCTCCTCTCAAAAGATCCTAGATGTCGGTGGTGATTCGCTCATAACCGCCTAGGCAAATTCACCTAAAACCTCTTCCAAAAAGATCCCAGACGTCGGTGGTGATTCGCTCATAACCGCCTGGGCAATTTCCCTCACACCACCGTGATGCCAATTTTAAATTCATCACAGCTACGATTAAAAACCAACTGATATAAAATGGTTATAATATATTTTTTTATCTCCCCAGTGTCAAATGACATCCCGGGGGACACATCTCTGAACACCTTCATCAGAGATCGTGCACACCTCAAAGGAACGAAGTTCATGTGCCTCGAGGGTGGATGTGGGGCTTGCGTGGTCTCGGTCCAGTGTACTCATCCCGCCACTGGAATGATCCGTTCTTATTCTGTCAATTCGGTAATTCTACGACGTCATTGGTCAATAAGTTTTCGATAACTGTAAATTATCGACAGGTGTACCCTACAGTAGAAAAATGGATTTACGATCATAATCACCTTACGGATTGATTTTTTTCATTATAGAGCTTTGACTGGTAGCTTTATATTATATCTCTATCAGTGATCCCAGTAGGTAGTCGAAAAATAAGCACCAACCTGCATAGAAAACGACAGTTTTATTGTTAATAGTATTCTTCGCCTCATCAAATTATAATTCACTCATTATGCGGGTATGTTATAAGAGAGCCAAACACGAAATTTATTATGCCCACACCCTGTTCCATGATCCTCATAAAGATCCATGATGAGTTGATTATTCTATTTAAATGCAGGAAGTTTGTGTTGCGGATAAAAAAACGCTGCAAATCCCTGCACAACGGTTTATTATTTTGTACAGAATACCCTTCTGTTACAGATCAAAGGTCTCCGTATAGATAACCCTTCTATATAAAATATGTACCATTCTGCACATATTGTGTAGATCGCGGACCCTCCGTAGGTTAGTACCTAACCCCGTACTCGTTACTAGGTACCTACCTAAACCGTTGTGTAATAATTTACCTGTATAGGTTCCCCTTCTATATACGAAGATAGAATAATTAGAAGATAGGAGATAGGAGATAGAATAATAACACCGTTGTGTAATAATTTGCCCATCAATAATACTTCAGCGGTTGTTCAAGTTGCAAAAGTACCTATCAACAAAGTCCAGCCCCTTCTAGGTAGATGAGCCGTTGGGTAATAATTTGCCGGTGTGTAATAATTCGCCATTGTGTAATAATTTACCCATCAATAATACTTCAACGGTTGTTCAAGTTGCAAAAGTACCTATCAACAAAGTCCAGCCCTTTCTGGGTAGATGAGCCGTTGTGTAATAATTTGCCGGTGTGTAATAATTCGCCATTGTGTAATAATTTACCCATCAATAATACTTCAACGGTTGTTCAAGTTGCAAAAGTACCTATCAACAAAGTCCAGCCCCTTCTAGGTAGATGAGCCGTTGGGTAATAATTTGCCGGTGTGTAATAATTCGCCATTGTGTAATAATTTACCCATCAATAATACTTCAACGGTTGTTCAAGTTGCAAAAGTACCTATCAACAAAGTCCAGCCCTTTCTGGGTAGATGAGCCGTTGTGTAATAATTTGCCGGTGTGTAATAATTCGCCATTGTGTAATAATTTACCCATCAATAATACTTCAACGGTTGTTCAAGTTGCAAAAGTACCTATCAACAAAGTCCAGCCCCTTCTAGGTAGATGAGCCGTTGGGTAATAATTTGCCGGTGTGTAATAATTCGCCATTGTGTAATAATTCACCCATAAATAATACCTACTTCAACGTTTGTTCACGTTTCAGAAGTACCTACCAACAAAATCCGATAGTCCATCACTTGTCAAATGAAATAATATCGCAAAACAAACAACTCGACTTCATACAGCCATCCTTGATTATAATCAGATGCTCCGTAGTTATGATATCCGGGCCGGATTTATACCGCTTGATTCACGATCGTGTTGACGAAGCTTTTTGGTGCACACAAACGGCTGGACGTACAGTGCTCGAGGTGGTCTCAAAAAATTGTTTAGCTCAAGACAAATTTAATAACTTAAAAAAAACCATACCCTTCTATCGAAAGTTTTCGAGATACGGCGTTCTGAAAATTTCAACCCCTATTTTGAACCCCTTAGAGATGACTGACAGTAACGCCGAGCTTCAAGGACCAACTAGACCCCGAACGGAACCTATAACCCGAACTTCATCAATTTTGTTTCATGGTAAATAAGAAAAGTGGTCCGTACGAAGGACAGACAGAAATATTTTTATTGCAGTTTTGGATTCTACATACCTTGAAACGTAAACCATCAAATTTTGAGGGGGGGGGGGGTAAGCATTTTTTTTTTTTTTTCATGCTCGATTCCAATGGTTCATTATTGAAAATAATGATTCAAAAGTATTGATTCGTTTCTTCTTCAACGTGATTAGATTATGATATACCTACCGAGGTATATAAATTTCTAATGAGTTTGAAAGAAACATAATATGTAGATACACACATGTAAGCGTTGCACGTTTCAGTGTTTAATACCAGTTTTCGCTTGCCATGGGTGGTCAGTCACTACTATTGAAGGTCTAGGTAGCGAAGCTTCAGGGTACCACAAAATCCAGAAGAGGCTTGCTGCTGCCAGTGGCTCTCAGTGTGGATACTGTTCTCCCGGCATGATAATGAACATGTACAGGTGAAACTACTACTTAACCCTCATTTTAATGTAGCTGCATACTTTAGTATTCTAATGTACCCACTCAAAAACATCCACTTTCTGTTGTTTTTTTTTGTTTTTTTTTTTTTCGAAATACGTTCAGTTTGACTGAAAGAAGTGCTGAACTGACCATGAAGGAAGTGGAAAATTCATTCAGCGGAAATATATGTAGATGTACGGGCTACAGGCCGATACTGGATGCGTTCAAGTCACTGGCGAAAGATGCGCCCAATGACCTGGTGAACAAACTACTACGTATCGAGGTGAGAGTTCAATATGTTTTGATTGTGTGTGAACAGAGGCAACATTCCTGTTAAAATACCACGCGTGTTGCATTTTCATCACACAGAAATGTGGCTAAAGCCACAGTCAGTATAACTTGATAGATGATCAAAAATGCACCTACAATACTGTTATGTACAGGATGCCTGTTTTCCAAAGCAAACCAGATGCGACGGAATGGCATGTGAGAATAGATGTTCCACCATATTTTGTCCTCCACTAACAGCCAAAAAGAGGGTTTACCTCAAGTTGGAAAATGGGCAGACGTGGTACAGACCGGCCAGCGTGAAAGAGATATTTGAAGTTCTTGATATGATTGGCGAGTCGACTTACAGATTTGTTAGTGGACATACCGGCCAAGGTAAATATTCATAGTGTTTTTTTTTTCAATAAAATTTTTGAGTCTAACAGGGAGTGATTAGACATAAGATAGAAGATGATAGAAACAATGTACCCACAGCAGACAATATTTGATTAAGAGTTGTGAACAGTGAAATTCACAGTGAAGTTCCCTGAAGTATGTTGTTGGTTTGATGTGGAAAAAGATGCCATGATGCTAGCCGACTTTACTCCCTCGACAAGCATGCTTTAATGCGTCACTTCACTCCTCTCATATCTTCCGAAATTAGGTACTCACACTTCATTAGTCTCGTATCCTCAAATAAGCGCAGAGATCTAAAATTATGATGAACTCATCAAAGACTATTAATATTATACTTATATACCTACCTATTATTTGCAATGATGACAGCTATCTTTTCCAGGTGTATATAGAATCGCTGAACCCCCTGAAGTGTTGATAGACGTGAATGGCGTTGCAGAACTTTTCACTTGCAGCGTATCCGAAGATGGGATATGTTTAGGAGGTAACATTTCGCTCAACGAAGCAACAGAGTTTCTTCAGAGAGCTGCCAGCGACCAACCAAATTGGTACAGCTACTGCTCTGTGATAGCTGGTCACATTGATTTGATCGCGAACGTCCCCGTCAGAAACGTAAGTTGACTCCTGTCTATACTAGGGATGTCCCAAAAGTATCGATACTTTTTGAAAAAGTATCGATACATATCGATACTTTTCCCCCCTGATATATATCGTAGTATCGACACTTTTTTCCCAGTATCGGAGCCGATGCTTTTTTTTATCCCTCACATTTTATCAGTTTCAACACCTACGACGTGTGGGTACTGTTGACAGTACCTCTAACTAGATTGCTGGGAGACCAACCACTTCAACAAATTAAAGAAAGTTGATGTACCACCACCTCCAGCTCTCAGTGAGAATCAGCTGTCCTCAATTTAGTAGGAAGGGCCAACAAAATGTTAACCCAACCAAGCAACCAACCAACCTAACTCAATAGTTTTTTGGTTGGATTTTCTTTGTTCTTTCTTGTTTTCTGATGTGATTGTTCCGAATTAACGAAATAATGTCATGCCTTGTCTTGTCTTGTCAATAACTTTGAAAAACAAGCGCCCAAACAAGAAAAAGTTTCAAAGTTTCAAATAAGAAAGAAGTGATTTATTGTATTGTTCATTTTATAATATTATCCTGAAATAATTCTTCGAAACGCTGACGATGGTATTTTATATTATACCAATGTAGATGAAGTAAAGACGTGGGATGTGATATATTCACTGTCACGCTGATGGAGAGAGAACAAAAAGGACATTTCCACCCATTTTTGAAAAAGTATCAAAAAGTATCGATACTTTTTGAAAGTATCGTATCGATACTTTTTGAAAGTATCGTATCGATACTTTTTGAAAGTATCGTATCGATACTTTTTGAAAGTATCGTATCGATACTTTTTGAAAGTATCGTATCGATACTTTTTGAAAGTATCGTATAGATACTTTTTGATACTTTTAGATGTATCGATACGATATATATATATCGATACTTTTGAAGTATCGGACATCCCTAGTCTATACTCTCTCCTTCTGGAAGACTTCGTGCACCGCATACACGACAGGTGAATAACTAACGGTTCTACGATAGATATTCGCCACTATCAAGAATTGCTCCACGGTTCTATTATTTCATTTTTTTTTTCAGGTGGGTTCAATCGCTGGGAATCTTTCACTGAAACATCAACATCCAGAATTTCCCTCAGATATATTCCTCCTCTTGGAGACCGTCGGAGCTTCTATTACCATTGGTACTCTAATCATATATGACAGTTCTATTAAAAGAAAGGTTTCTGTAGTATAAACTTCATCATTTGTTTGTACACTATTCAATTTTTCTACTCCTAAATTATTCTGACCTATCCCAGATTGTTTGAGTGGCGTGCCAGAGATGATTGGATTGGAAGATTTTTTGACAATTGATATGAATCGAAAGATTATCTTGAAGACCACTCTACCTCCTCTGGATGCTAACACGTTCATCTTGCGAACGTACAAGGTTATTATTTTAAATCATTTTGTAACGATTGTTTTTTCATTTTTATAGAATATAGTTTTTTTCCCTCATTTTTATGGAATTTAGTTTTTTCAATTTTTATGGAAATAGTTTGGAATCTTTCTGATGGCATACTATGGAGTGCTTTTCCATCTATCAGATTTGTAATGAACAACTTTTCACTACAGATCATGCCGAGGGCGCAAAACGCCCATGCTTACGTCAATGCAGGCTTTTTGTTCAATTTGGATAAGGAGAATGAGTTCAAAGTAATGAGCAAGCCACGGATCGTTTATGGAGGGATCAGTCCTCAATTCGTAAGTTCCCCTCTTACTTGAATTCATTAAAGCTCGAGTTTCTGTGCAAATACTTTGCTGTCTTAGGCAGTCGTAAGCTGAGGATGTTGGTGTTAGCGGCAACGAAATGGCCGATTCTCTGTCCAATGCGGCTCGACAAAACGGAGTGGATCTGGATATTCGAACACCATTCACCGACATCTACGTGAGGCTCCACGAAGAACTGAAGTTCCGATGGCAACAGCTTTATGATGAAGCCAGAGCGGGCATAACATACCGCGGGCACAACCCTCAAATTGGGGTCAAACCTTGGTTTTCCCAGTTTGAGCTGAGTAGACCGGAGATAAGGGCAATAGCCCGTTTACGCTCTAACCATGCTTTGCGTGGAGTTTACTTGCACCGAATCGGTATGGTCAGCGTTCCAGCGTGCGAATTTTGTCAAGATCAGGAAGACGACCTAGAGAATAGGTTTATGATTTGCCCGAGATTCGATCTTGCAAGAAGTCGGCTGTTAGATACGTGCGTTCATCATTTGGTCAATCCAGTGAACTTTCCCGAAATGGTGCATTCGCGGAGTTTTATAGTTTTCAAAGGCATCTGTTCATTTATCCAAGATGTAGGAATCAAAATTTAATTTTCTTATTCATTCGTCTTTATTTTTCGTTCTTTTATTGCAACATTGTAATGTGAAATAACAAAATAAACTTACTTCGTGGCTATGGCTGTCGGCTAATGCCAAATTAGGAAAAAAAAAAGCTGAGGATTCAGTAAGGCAGTTAGACTCGAGTACGTATACTAGGTATCCTACCGCAGTATACCTCAGGTCTCCGTGAATTTTTCTATAGACCAATATATATAATTAATGAGGTTGCGAGTTATCGGTGGCAATATCAATCAGCAGATGCTTTAATTCTAGGTCCACGCCGTTGAAACTGAAGAGGTGTTGTTCGGTAAACCGCTATTGGCTGATGACATTCTCAAAAGCGCCTTGGAAGTCCTAGACAATGAGCTGGAGCCCGACCACGTTCCTCCAGATGCGTCGTCAACCTACAGGAAGGGACTGGCCCTTTCCCTGCTTTATAAATGCGTACTATCACTTGACCCGGATGCTGCGAACGAGCAGTACCGGAGTGGAGGACGCCCTCTCGAAAGACCCTTGTCCAGTGGCAGCCAGGATTTCGATTCTGACAAGTCCCTTTGGCCTTTGAATAAACCAGTTGCCAAAATGGAAGGGCTTATGCAATGTTCCGGTAATTACAAGTAGGCCACTTCAACAATAAACTATGGTGGGGGAGGGGTTCTACCGACCAACACAAGAACCCCTACCTACCTCACCATAGTTTATTACAAATAGGTAACCGATACAAATAGGTAATTTCAATTTTTCATAAATAGGTAGTTAAGTGGGTAGGTACCTATCTATAATATGTCAGGATGGATTGGTAGGGAAACAACCTGGATAGGTACCTTCCTAGTTAGACGTAACTAGAAAACTGTACCGCATTACGCTAAACTAATGTTCATTGTGCACTAATTCACCATAGTTTTGGTTTATTATTCTGTGAATAATACACCTATGTATTCGCTCAACAAACAATTTTTATAACACCCCCACAAAATTTTTTCTTTTCCGTTTCAAGGTGCGTAGATTCCTAAAATGCAATGTCCGTCCGCCGTCCGCCGTCCGCCGTCCGCCGTCCGCCGTATCACGTGTACCGGCTTCATTTTCGGTCTAAAAAATTCGTTCTTTCGCACACATGCTCCATTTGGGCCCTAGTTGTGTACCGAAACTTTTCAGCCCGATCGGAATATACCCAGGGGTGTTATGAGTGAAAATGTGTATAAAAATAGGTACTTTTTGTGTTTTAGCAACATGTTAGTAACACGAGCTTTTGAGGTATTGTTTTCCATGTTTTTCGGGACGAGAAGACCGAATATGAAGTTGATTTTGATCAAGGAGTGGAAAATTGAGGTTGTATCATATGTTCAGCTCCCAAAATTGATTTTTTATGGATCAAAAACGTGGGAAATCGTCTGAAATCACCATCAATTTGTAAAATAACACTAGAAAAAGTGTCAACACGTGGATCAAAGACGATTAAATGGCACTACCAATGATCAAAGATAATTTGGGGGGGGGGGGGGGGGGGGGAAGGAGCGTAGGTACCTAATTCAAGTTTTGCGGGCCAAAATTGGTGGAAACCACCAGAAATAGCTATTTAAAATATTTTACGTAAAATAAACAATAAATAAACAGCCAGCATTTCTGTTGGTATGTCCAATAGAATAATGAACCCATGTGACAAGGACTTTGCAGCGTTTTTCAATCAACCTTTGCTTCCACGCAAGGCAACTAACTACTTTGTACGTTTTACAATACGTAATCTAATACAAGATCTTGCAGCGGCAAAATCGTTTAGCAAAGTTGGGGTTTCCTGTCCTGTGGTGTATTGTGTCAATCATAAAAGTTATCAGACATTAGAAGTTTTTTCGAAGGTGAAGCGGAATACATCAACGACCACCCGAACTTGAAGGACGAAGTCTGGGCTCAACTGGTCCTGTCCGATAGAGCTGTTGGTTGCATAAAGAATATTGATCCCTCTGAAGCGCTGGTTAGTTTTATTCAGTAACATTATTTGTGAGGTAGTTATGTGGTATAGGATCTTACTACAACATGATATTCTATCGTTCATGGTTCACTAAAATGAAGCACGTAATCCACTAATCGCCAGTACACAGATCGGTTTCGAGAATTCCAGTGATCGGATGCCATGATTTAATCTACACAGCAAGGCCATGTACATTACTGCAGATTATTATAATTATTATGCATTTGGGAACAACAATGATGATTTTGGCAGTTAGCAAAAAGGATGTAGACGGTGTTTATAATACTGAGACGAATGTGTATTTCCACATATAAAGTTACTTGGTTCACTTTGTTTCGCCTTAATGCTTAAAATAACTCTTCAATTTGCAGAAAATGCAGGGGGTGGTCGCGTTCTTCAGCGCTGAGGACATTCCAGGGGAAAACTGTTTTCTACGCGTTCCAGGAGACATTCAGGATAAGGTATGTTAACAGCATTTATTAATGATGTGCAGTTCTATCCTATTTAATACACCACATCTATCCTATACTGCTATCCGAAGTAAAAAAGCCGTAGACTCGATTTTTTCCAATTTAGAGATTTTGGTATGGCTGGATTTGTATCTTAATGACCTATTTTGGTATCTAGTTGTAAAAGATGGGAAAATTTCCCTATAAAAGTGAT
The DNA here is from genome assembly GCA_954871275.1 of Leptopterna dolabrata. NCBI lineage: Eukaryota > Metazoa > Arthropoda > Insecta > Hemiptera > Miridae > Leptopterna > Leptopterna dolabrata. Next base: position 7,833,732 of record OX940983.1, on the reverse strand, counting down.
TCAACAAAAATGTCTACGGTTCTTCGAATTTTTTATGGTTTTCCAACGTTGAAACGTATAGTAGTAGTTCTCCCAACAAATAAAAACAGTAGATTCCAGACCTACGGTGTTAATTCAATGGAACAGTGAATTTAATTTAATACCTACTCATCAGGACAGTACTATTTTTCTTTGTTGTATCCCTCTCATACTTGCCTGTTTGCGTCAGGCCGGTGCCGTTTTTCAATTTTGTGATGAGCGCCAAAAGCTTCGAGCGATCGACCGTAGGTGGCTTCCACATCGCGGTAAGTCGTATTTCACAAGGAAAAATAAAGGTACTATTTTTGTCTTTGGGAAAGGGGCGAAAAAACTCCAGCAACTAAAGTGGGAAAACCGTAGCATGCGCGTCCAACGAAGAAAAGCAGTAGAAGACCCTCTAACCTTTTTTTGAAGCAAAACACGAGCTTCTAGTGTATCTTTTTCCATGTTTTTTATGGCGATAAGACCGAATATGAAGTTGATTTTGACCAAAGAGTGAAGAATTGAGGTTGTAACGAAGGTTCAGCTCCCAAAACTCTTTTTTTATGAGTCAAAAACCTGGGAAATTGTCTGAAATCACCATAAATTTGTATAATAATACTAGATGTAGTATTATCAGGTGGATCAAGGCAATTAAATGGCACTATCAATGATCACAAATAATCTGTTTAAAAAAAACTAAATTCGTTTTTTTGGGGGCCAAAATTAGTGGAAACCATCAAAAATTATTTATGTTTAAGAACCAAAAATTGCAACCATGTATCATGTTATTAACTCGAAAAGTGAAGGCTATGTAGAAATCTACTACTTGAAACGTATGTGCTCGTTTCTTCTGACGATGTCTTGTCTACATTTTCTTGAGCACCATAGATGATACATGTTAAAACGTGACAACCAAACAAGCGTCATTGTTTACTATCCATTTATAACATTCATTTATATAGTTATAGTATGAAACTAGGAAATAAATACCAAGAACAAATACGAAATAAATTCGTGATAAATCAAGAGCTTTCCAACGAATGGAAAACGATTTTTGTCCGATGAAAATGAAAGAAGTTTCATTTCCCTAGCAACTACTCGGTTGTACGTGAAAACCACTATGCATTGTGCGCGAAAAAATTTGACGCTTAAAATTGACGCTCAAATTTGACGCTCAAATTTGACGCTCAAAATTGACGCGCAAAATCGACTCGCAAAAAATGCTAGTACCCCAGGGCTAAAACATGATACATGTTAATTTACCTCACCTTCTACAATGGAGAAAAACGGTTGCTTAAAAAAATTTTAATATTCTTCCAAAAACTAAATTTGGATCAAGTGCAAAAAAAAAAGCATTGGAAAAATATTGAAAAATGCCCATTTTACAGCCTAAAAACTTTACCTGCGTTTTTCTCAAAACTAGATTTCCTTGTTCTACGGCTTTCTTGCTTTGGACGGCAGTAATAGACATAGACTGATATTGATGTATATCGCGCAGATTTTCGCAGAGGGACAGACGGATTACGCCGGCCAAGCCGTCGGCGTCATCATCGCGGAGAGCCAGACAGTCGCACTGAGAGCGGCGGAAAAAGTTCAAATCAATTACTCGAAAGTTGACATCCCTGTATTGACATTGCTTGATGTTGTCGACAATAGGATGACCCAAAGGATGACGGAATTCGCTAAGATGACTCGAACTAAAACGAAAAGTTTGTTCTTAAACTTAACTCATGTCCTATTGTATAAGAGTAGTAGATCTGACAACTTCGAGTGACTAACATTTTTCCTATTTTCTACCACATGAAAACCTCCGGTAGAAGTAGTTAGGTGGGAATACAAATTATTTCAAGCACGGTTCCAAGAACTTGGAGAGAAATTCAAACACCTAATTGCGATAAAGTAACTTTTATATAACAATATTGCAGCAGTCCCACTCGTATTCACATGGGTATAATAACAAGTTGATGTTAGTTTATGGCGTGATTGCCAACTAAAAACGCTGAAAATTGTTACATAACGGTTCATTATTTACCAGTATAGATGCCCCTTCTGCGTAGATCACTGTTTTCTGTGGTCCTACCCTCGTGCTTCCCACAAGAAAGCCACCTACATCGGGTACTGGAGCCAGCCAGGCAATCACATTTCATAAAACGCTGCAAAGCCCTTGTCACATGGGTTTATTATTCTATTATTTTATTGGTCTACAGAAATGCTGGCTGTTTATTTATTGTTTCTTTTATGTAAAATAATTGAAATGGCTATTTCTGGTGGTTTCCATAAATTTTGGCCCCCAAAACTTGAATTAGGTAGGTACTACGCTCCTTTTTTTTCAAATTACCTTTGATCATTGATTGTACCATTTAATCGTCTTGATCCACGTGTTGACACTTTTTCTAGTGTTATTATACAAATTGATGGTGATTTCAGACGATTTCGCAGGTATTTGACTCATAAAAAATCAATTTTGGGAGCTGAACATCTGGTACAACCTCAATTTTCCACTCCTTGGCCAAAATCGACTTCATATTCGATCTTCTCGTCCCCAAAAACATGGAAAACGATACCTCAAAAGCTCATGTTACCAACATGTTGCTAAAACGCAAAAAGTACCTATTTTCACACACATTTTCACTCATAACACCCCTGGGTATATTCCGATCGGGCTGAAAAGTTTCGGGACACAACTAGGGCCCAAATGGAGCATGTGTGCGAAAGAACGACTTTTTTAGATATAAAATGAAGCTTGTACACGTGATACGGCGGACGGCGTACGGCGGACGGACATTGCATTTTTCGAATCTACGCACCTGGAAACGGAAAAGAAAAAATTTTGAGGGGGTGTTATAAAAATTTTTTGCTGAGCGAATACATAGGTGTATTATTCACAGAATAATAAACCAAAAACTATGCGGTGGAATCAAGAGTTTTGTAATTAATTATTTGTTGTTATTCACGAAGCGCAACGTTTGTTCAAGTTGCAAAAGTAGGTACCTATCAGCTGAAATCAAAATAACCATCATTATTCAAAAGAAATAATATCTCGGAACAACCAGCTCTAATTCATGCAGCCATGCGTGATTATGTATAATCAGGTGTTCTGATATCTGGGTCGGATGTCATTCACGATCATGTTGACGAAGCTTTTCGGGCAAAGAAAGGCTGGACGTACAATTTCCGAGAGGTGTAAAAAAAAATGCTTCAGTTCGAAATCAATGTAAAAACTTTTAAAAAAACCATACCCTTCTACTGAAAGTTTTCGAGCTACGGCGTTCGGGAAAATTATTCAGCCCCTATTTTTCACCACTTAGATATGACTCATAGTAACGCCGAGCAAACAGGACCTACAAAACAAAAATTCATTAATTTTAGTTCATAGTAGGTAACTAAGAAAAGCGCAAAGTACGGTTTACGGAATACGGCGGACGGACAGAAATTTTTTATTCCATTTTGGATTCTACGCACCTTGAAACGGAAACCAAAACAATTTTTGTGGGGGGGGGGGGGGTAATTTTTTCCTTTTTTTTTTTTTTTTTTAATGCTCGATTCCAAAGGTTCTTTATTGAAAATAATAAATCAAAATTGGTAACTAGCTACGCCAAATGAAAAATAAAACTGCATTCACCCGTATTTTTCACAGCCGTATTACTGTATTGACAATTTGAGAATCAGGAGGAATTTTTCAAAAAGCAGGAATGAAACACATAGGTACTAAGTTGATATGATTGAATATGTATAATTACATTTAATACCGCGACTTTTTTTAATATTTATTTAGAAAACATCAAATTCAAGATGAATGGAAGGTGGGAGCTTAAAGGTCAATATCACTTCATGATGGAAACTTTAACGTGTGTCGTCATACCCAAAGAAACTCATCTTGACGTGTACTCAAGCACTCAGCATCCAGCCACAGTACAAGAGGCGATCAGCAAAGCTCTCGATATCCCAGCTCACAGGTGAATTGCTTTTTAAAGTACTCATTTGCTGTGATGAGTATGTTTCATAGAAGATCATTGCGCATGTCATATTAGCGAATATTTTACAGGGTGAATATCACTGTCAGACGACTAGGAGGTGGCTATGGAGCGAAAATAGATAGGGCTAATCACACCAGCGCTGTTTGTGCCTTGGCAGCCCACCTCCTTCACAGACCGGTTCGGATGGTCCTGAACTTGGAGACCAACATGGAATGGATGGGGAAAAGACTGCCCAACCTTTGCGATTACGAGGTATGTATATAATATTATGATTTCGCTTCCATGTGAGATGTGGATATCACATACCGGCCATTATTCTTTGTTTTGGAACCCAAACCAGACTTTCTTTAAATATTTATTGTGAGTTACCAGCCTTGCTGGATCTATTTGCAGAATAAATTACACACAAGACAAGCCATTACACAAATAAGAAAATATTTATTGCGTAGGATAAGCGCAGAACATATACTGACGAGAGTTACAGGTTGGAGTCGATGATTCGGGTGAAGTACAATATTTGGATGCCAAAATCTACCAAGACAATGGTCACACACCAAGCCAGTTTATGGCTGTTCACTCCTTGAAGCACGCCGGAAATGGCTACGACACATCCACTCACAGTTACACCATTTACGGCGTTTTGACTAATAACGCGTGGAACACTTGGTGCCGGGCTCCAGGTACGATCATTAAATTATTACATTATTAAATTAGTAATTCAAAATTTCATCATTGCATTTCTATAAATCAGGTTGATGCTGTTTATGCCAGTTAGCCCCGTGGAAATCTATCGGATAATGATTAGCTAAAGGCATGGAAACCTGTTTGGGCATGTTAACCTAAATACACTAGTCAATATTATCATTGTAAATACGAACGTGCACTCTTGGTATGCATAAGCACCCTTTGATGTGCCCGTACTTCGATTAGTATCAAAAAGGGTTCTCTCGATCAGCCAGTAGGTGATATGTGCGTTTTTCCATTTACACTGTACACAAATAGTTGTGTTCAATATAAAATTCTGCCATCAGGATCAACCGAACAAATCTCGATTATGGAAAACATCATGGAACACATCGCTAAAGTTACCAACAAAGATCCCATGGCTGTGAGATTGGCGAATTTGCCCAAAGGGTCGGCGCTTCAGAAAATGATAGGGGATTTGCTGAAGACAGCCCAATATGACGAGCGGTTGACGCAAGTTAATGAGTTCAATATGGTTAGTTTCTGTGGATTCTTCACGTTATTAGTGCAATTGGTGGGGGAACATTTCGGGGAAGGACTGAAATGATTGAGCCTCATCATATACATTACATTTATGATATATTGATCCTTAAATATAAATTATTTATATAATGTGACAAATAATTTTGTATCAATCGTGACTAACCTGGCTCATCAGGAAACCCCTGAACTTGAATGCCTTGAGTTTCATGATTAAATTACTTTGCTTTCTTGTTCACGATTTTCGTGATTCTCTTGATCATTTTCGTTCGTAATACAAAAATTGATGATTTGATTCCTCTATAGAACAACAGGTGGAAAAAAAGAGGGCTGAATGTATCAACTATGACCTACCCATTTTACTACAGAGCACAATTCCACGCTCACGTTTCGATTTTCGCAGTGGACGGCACCATCGCTATATCCCATGGAGGAGTTGAAATGGGGCAGGGGATAAATACGAAGGTATCGATATACTATATTAGTCTAATATTTTTCAAGCATTAGCCAATCACCCGTGTGATATTTAATCTTTCGGTTGGAGGAGTGGTGCTCGCGAAATCACCTCTACCTAAACCCGGCTATATGTTCGGTGGTTACATTTCACCGCAAGGCCCAGCCGTTCATTTTTAAAGACATTCTTGGCGATGCTCCCCTGCGAAGGAATTGTATTCAATTTGTTTTGTATCATATAGGTACCTACATAATATAAAAATAAAATAATTTTTTCAAATTGTGGTAGGTGTTCAATTTGCTTTGTATCTACATACAATCATGTGAAAATAAAGTAGTTTTGAAGTTTTGTTCAAATAATATTCGTTTGTTTTTTACCTAAACATGTTGCGAAAATGAAATATCCTCCACATTTGGGTTCATTCCTTACGTCTTCAAAAGCTTAAAACCAATTTTCTCGTTATTAAAAAAACCGATATCTGAGGTAAATATAGGTATTCCGATATTATCGAAGTGAAAATATCGATATACAAATATCGGATATCGGAAGGGAAAATCGATATTTCGGTAATATCGATATCGACATCCCATCCCTACCGGTTTGCCCGCGAAGAAGGTGGTTGGTTGGGAAGTGGCGAGGTTGTTGTGTTTCCCGCGTAAGTTCAGAATCATACGTAGGTACCTAGATTGCTCTGAACCCACCGATTAAGGTGAAATGAAAAAAATAACCTTTATTTCAACAAAAAACAGAAAATTAATTACTAAAATTGCAGAATAATACAGTCTGAAATTAATTCCCTATAAGGGCACAGCCCGCGGTAGGGAGATGAATCGCTCTTGTAATTAATCTTACCTCAAGCTTCAACGAAAAAATAAAAACAGTTTAGTAGAAAAATAACATATAGGAATATCGTGGAAAAATCTGTATAGCCATACCAACTCATATCAGAAATATTACAGATATATAATATTGTCATATAGAACGTAACAGAGTCTCTAGATGGACTAATTTTATTTTGAAAAAAGTAATATTTTATTATAGTATTTGATTTTTCTGGTTGCTCCAGTAATTTTTTTAAACACTGTAAGGAATTTATTGTAAGAAGAGGAACCTTTGAAGATGTAGGAATTTTGAGCTGCTGTTGAACGAAAATATGGGACAGTTGAATATTTATTTAGCCGAAACCTAGTACCCACTTCATGTTGGGGGAATTTACATAGGTGCAGTTGAACTTGAATTTATTATAAAGTTATCAATTTTTCTCTTCATGGGTTTTTCGTGATCATAATCTTCCGTAGTACAGAAGATTCCGTCGCTCCAACGAGGGAGTGGGGGGGGGGGGAGGGGGCTACTTACAAAAGAAGTATATTTCAATTCATATACAGGGTGTCCACATTAAACCGCCAAACTTCAAGGATCGATTCTACATGATCTGGGCGTGCTTTTCGACGAGCAGATGTGTTTTTCACGCCGTATAGAGGGCTTGCTAATGCGCACTCTTGGTTTCCTGAAAAGTAACACAAGGGAATTCACAAGACCTGCTATCGCGACGGTCTACAAGGCCCTGGTTCTTCCAATCTTGGAGTATGCATCTTCTGTCTGGTGCCCGTCATACGCTGTGCACAAGTACCGGCTTGAGCGAGTCCAGAACAAATTCTTACGATTTGTTGCTTACAAGCTGGGTATCCCATCAGCCGGTGTACGATCTTATTCGTCAGAGGTGCCGTCTGGAGTCCCTTGAGAAGCGTCGTCGCTCACGTTGCCGATATCACGTTACTCCTCAAGCTGTTAAACAACCAAATCGACTGCCCCACACTTCTGTCGAACATCAGCCTTGTTGCACGGCGAACCTCTACTCGCTCGCCAATGCTGTTTTACGTTCCTTTTTCTCCAACAAACTACCAGAGAAGCCCTACGCAGAATTCCTCGCAGTGCGAACCTCTTTCTGACTGTTAATCCCGATTTCGAATTTTTTCACTCCTCCCTTGCCACGTTAAAATCACAACTTTCCTCGTCCCCAATCATGTATACCTAAGGACAGTTTTCCTTTCATACACTTGCTTTTGAGATATTGTTTCTTTTACTTTGTAGCTTTCATTGTACTTTACTATGAGACCCTCACCACATTTTGGTTTATTATTCTGTGAATAATACACCTATGTATTCGCTCAGCAAAAAATTTTTATAACACCCCCTCAAAATTTTTTCTTTTCCGTTTCAAGGTGCGTAGATTCCAAAAACGCTGCAAAGTCCTTTTCACATGGGTTTATTATTCTATTGGAGTTCTAGAGATTTTTGTTGGCTGTTAAATGTATTGTTTCTTTCATGTGGAATGATTGAAATAGCTATTTCTGATGATTTCCACCTATTTTGGCCCCCAAAACATGAAATAGGTACCGGTACGCTTTTTTTTTCTTTTTTTTAAGATCATCTTTGATCATTGGTAGTGGCATTTAATGGTCTTGATTCACCTGTTTACACTTTTTCCAATGTTATTGTACACATTGATGGTGTTTTCAGACAGTTTTCCAGGTTTTTGACTCATAAAAAACCAATTTTGGGAGCTGAACCTTTGGTAAAACCTCAATTTCCGCGTCTTTGGTCAAAATCGACTTCATATTCGGTCTTCTCGTCCCCAGAAACATGGAAAAAGATACCTCAAAACCTCATGTTACTAACATGTTGCTAAAACGCAAAAAGTACCTATTTTTACACACATTTTCACTCATAACACCCCTGGGTATTTTCCGATCGGGCTGAAAAGTTTCGGGACACAACTAGGGCCCAAATGGAGCATGTGTGCGAAAGAACGATTTTTTTAGACCGAAAATGAAGCCTGTACACGTGATACGGCGGACGGCGTACGGCGGACGGACATTGCATTTTTGGAATCTGCGTACCTTGAAACGGAAAAGAAAAAATTTTGAGGGGGTGTTATAAAAATTTTTTGCTGAGCGATTACATAGGTGTATTATTCACAGAATAATAAACCAAAATGCAATGTCCGTCCGCCGTCCGCCGTCCGCCGTATCACGTGTACAGGCTTCATTTTCGATCTAAAAAAGTCGTTCTTTCGCACACATGCTCCATTTGGGCCCTAGTTGTGTCCCGAAACTTTTCAGCCCGATCGGAATATACCCAGGGGTGTTATGAGTGAAAATGTGTGTGAAAATAGGTACTTTTTGCGTTTTAGCAACATGTTGGTAACATGAGCTTTTGAGGTATCGTTTTCCATGTTTTTGGGGACGAGAAGATCGAATATGAAGTCGATTTTGGCCAAGGAGTGGAAAATTGAGGTTGTACCAGATGTTCAGCTCCCAAAATTGATTTTTTATGAGTCAAATACCTGCGAAATCACCATCAATTTGTAGAATAACACTAGAAAAAGTGTCAACACGTGGATCAAGACGATTAAATGGCACTACCAATGATCAAAGATAATTTGAAAAAAAAAAAAGATCGTACCTACCTAATTTGTGTTTTGGGGGCCAAAATTGGTGGAAACCATCAGAAATAGCTATTTCAATTATTACGCATGATACAAACAATAAATGTACAGCCAACATTTCTGTAGAATAATAAACCCCATGTGACAAGGACTTTGCAGCGTTTTTCTCCAACAAACTACCAGAGAAGCCCTACGCAGAATTCCTCGCAGTGCGAACCTCTTTCTGACTGTTAATCCCGATTTCGAATTTTTTCACTCCTCCCTTGCCACGTTAAAATCACAACTTTCCTCGTCCCCAATCATGTATACCTAGGGACAGTTTTCCTTTCATACACTTGCTTTGAGATATTGTTTCTTTTACTTTGTAACTTTCATTGTACTTTACTATGAGACCCTCACCACATTTTGGTATATTATTCTGTGAATAATACACCTATGTATTCGCTCAGCAAAAAATTTTTATAACACCCCCGCAACATTTTTTCTTTTCCGTTTCAAGGTGCGTAGATTCCAAAAATGCAATGTCCGTCCGCCGTCCGCCGTCCGCCGTATCACGTGTACAGGCTTCATTTTCGGTCTAAAAAATTCGTTCTTTCGCACACATGCTCCATTTGGGCTCTAGTTGTGTCCCGAAACTTTTCAGCCCGATCGGAATATACCCAGGGGTGTTATGAGTGAAAATGTGTGTAAAAATAGGTACTTTTTGCGTTTTAGCGACATGTTGGTAAGATGAGCTTTTAAGGTATCGTTTTTCATGTTTTTGGGGACGAGAAGACCAAATATGAAGTCGATTTTGACCAAAGAATAGAAAATTGAGGTTCTACCAGATGTTCAGCTCCCAAAATTGATTTTTTATGAGTCAATAACCTGGGAAATCGTCTGAAATCACCATCAGTTTGTAGAATAACACTGGAAAAAGTGTCAACAGGTGGATCAAGACTATTAAATGGTACTATCAATGATCAAAGATACTTAAAAAAAAAAGGAGCGTACCTACCTAATTCAAGTTTTGGAGGCCAAAATTGGTGGAAACCACCAGAAATAGCTATTTCAATGATTTGACATGAAAGAAACAATAAATAAACAGCCAACATTTGTGTAGGTATTTCCAGTAGAATAATAAACCCATGTGACAAGGACTTTTCAGCGTTTTTATATCCACTTCATATTCATTTTTTCCCCTGATTAGAATGACTTACTGATTGATTTTATAGAATGTAATTGGGCTTGTCCCATGAAATAAAGAAATAAGAAGAAATAAGAAATCGCCAGCAAGTATATTTATGTATCTATACCTACCTAACATACTATTCCTACTTTCCACGTGGTTCCACGCTTTTGTGTTTCAGGCTGTTCAAGTGGCGGCGAAATTTCTTGGAGTCGACTTGGAGATGATAGTCGTGAATCCGCTCATGGCTTTCGAAAGTCCGAATAATTCGAGAACGGGAGGTTGTCAGGGAACTGACAGCGTTTGTTACGTAAGTGCCAATATTGAAAATACGGATATAGAAACCGAGCTGAAAAGGAAATACCTACCGTAATAGAACATCGAAACAGTGCATGCTGCTGGTTATGCTAACTGCCTATCAAAGCCTAAATTTTATTGCTTACGCCTTTCATTTTCCAACATTAATGAAATATTAATAATTAATGAAGCAGGTAGGTACGAAAAAATGTTTTTTGGTGCATTTATGTAGGCATCTCATGACTGAGCTATGGAGCAATTTTCTGTAGGGGACAATGATTTTGGGCCTGTTGAAAGTGAAAGGTTGTTGTTGGGCCGATGTTTGGGCCAGAGGTCAGCGATGCGTTTGGGCCAGTTATCTTCGTTGCGGTTAGTAGGTAAATATTTTAATACCTAAATACCTAACTTGAAATAAACAAACAGTTTGATACTTGAGATAGTCTTTGTTATTCAATTGAGTGATTCAATTTACTGCAACTTTGGCCACTGTAACCAATTTTTCGAAATGGTAAACAAACTGACCTTTGGATGCAGTATAAAAGGAAATTGATCTTATGAGTTACCTCGGCTCCACGACGACTAATTTCAGACAGATTAAGGTAATACAATTTTCCTTTAAAAAAAATGCATTTCGGCTCTTTATTTCGTTGGCCCAAACACACTACTTTCGCACCAGACGTAGCCTTTGGCGTTGGCTCGAACCCATCGCGTTTTCCCACCATTGGCCCAAAATCAGAGTCCACGTGTCGATGACAACCAGTCGTTGTTGAATTGATTTTCTTGCTGTAAATATCCCATGTTGGGGTACAGGTCCCATATTCCAGTAGTACTGGTCTGATGAACTCATCGAGTTACCAGAGTAAATACTATAAGTACTATGAGCATTGTGGCGGTTTAATAATATTTTTGTTAATAATAACTTTGATTTAAACATTTTTAATTTATGTCAGTTCATGTATAAAACCCCAGTTAAAACCAGTAAACGAATAAAAAAATTTGATGATGCAATTAGGGAAAATATTGCTCATATTTTTTCTCATTTTAGGCGGTTATGATGTGCTGTGAAGAACTTAATAGACGACTTGCACCCTTCAAGGCGAAGCTTGGAAAATCTGCAGATTGGAAATCAATAGTGAAGGCAGCTGATGCTGCACGAGTGAACCTACACCACTCTTACATGTAAAATATATCTTGAAAGTTGAATTACATTATCGAATTATCTATAGGTTGGCTTTTCCGTGGTGGTATTCAATGATGCCAATGAAAACTCTGTTATGGTTCAGTGGCTTTCATTCAAACGGGCATTATTTTCCTATGTACGATGGTTCAAAATATATAATTAAGGTCTGTGCTCATCTAAGCATAGTTTAACTCTGATCAAACCATCGAAGTTGTACCTGTAAACTATATGAAATGAAATGAACGTTATTCTCATAATACACGACAAAAATACAAAATTACATGGATAACGTTTAGAACTAGTCCCCTAGAGGGCTACGCCCTTGTTAGGGAGATATCGCGGTAGTCACCCAAGATCAATGTGCTCGAATGCGGTATAGGCTACCTCATCATCACAATTCCTTTTGTATTCTCATCCCAAAGATTCGTAACGTTATGTCCACTATAACTGCTGATCGCTGTTTGAAACCAATTCTGCCTGAATTATCATTTTCTCATTTGGTTAGGGTCGTTTCCCGAGCCGAAACTAGTGGTCATAACAGAAAATAGCTCTCGTCAGATCATTCTCACGAACCTACCGCAAAAGCCACGCTGGAGACGAGATACGACTTTCGGGAGCACCTAGATATTACTAGCTGAAAAGTTATCAGACCGAAGCCTGTTAAACCTCGTCATCGGAAAGCACCGTTGGAACATGACTTGTTGCAAACTCATCAGATTGGAGAATTTTGTTTCTTTAGTTAAATCATTCAAGTAAATCTCATCCACGACCCACCATAAATAAACTCATTGATTCCGATAAATCCGAAATATCTTGTTTGAGAAAAAGGTTTATCTGAATATATTGTATGGGCCATACAGGCCCATTTTACGTATAGGTATTGTCGTGGTATCCCACCCAGAACCACTCCCTGTAAACTTGAGATCTCGCAAATAAACTCAGAAGTGGGGACGAAAGACGCAGGAGAGCTGAGGGCCAGTCTGGGGATCCCCACCATCCTCCACTAGCTGGAGGATGGAGGGAGACGGCTCCCAAGCCTATAAAAACTCGCCTCCTTCGCCTTGTTAACCATTCTACGCTCTCCTCTAGTCGCTGACTACTCTCTCTCTCCTCCTTACCTCATCTCTCTCCTTTACCTAAAAGATCTTGGGCATGGTGGTGATTCGCTCATAACCAAACCAAGCAAACTACCCTAAAAGATCTCGGGCATGGTGGTGGTCCGCCCATAACCAAACTGGGCACATCCTCCCTCACACCGCTCGTGGTGGATGTACACTCTCACACATTCATCACAGGTATGAATTTCTATGTCTAAAACGTAAATGCACGTAATAATGTCTACAGGTTCACACCAAAAGATCATGTGAAAGCGTTCGATATATGTGGCGTAGTCGCGACTGAAATCGAAGTCGACGTTCTTACTGGGCAATTTCAAGTAAGTTTATCCTCTGCTAAAATACACTGAACCGCAACGCCTACCTGCAGTAGATGAAAAATCCCAAAAATTCTCTATTGCAATACACGATTTTCACAGATCTGTAGGGTTGATTTACTTGAAGATGCTGGCCAGTGTATCAGTCCTGAAGTGGATATTGGCCAAATTGAGGGATCATTCGTGATGGGCCTGGGATATTACACCAGCGAAGAACTACTGTACAACAAAGAGACTGGTGCTTTGCTATGCAACAGGACATGGGTAATATTATGCTGTGACATGATATTTAGGTACCATAATGATTAGCGATTCATATTCGTGTTGCAGACTAATCCTTTGTGTACATTCCTTAATACAAATATAACGTATATGTCGTGAGTCCCTCCCGGGAACACTCCTATCATATTAAGTTCTCACCAATATCCAAACGCCAAACTAAAGCTCCGTAAATAAAGATATGAGTGGGGACGGTTGAATACAGCCGCCTAGACAAGGGACCTCTCCTTTCCTCTCCTTCACCTAGATGAACGGTTGACTACAGCCGCCTAGGTGAAATTCCCTCATCCACCTCTCTCTCCTCCAAAGTCGTAGATGTTCGGTTGACTACAGCCGCCTGCGACTTTTCCTCACCTTCCTTCCACACCACCTCTCTCTCCTCCAAAAGTCGTAGATGTTCGGTTGACTACAGCCGCCTGCGACTTTTCCTTCCTCACCTAAATTCACTCACTCTCCTTATTTCCACACCGCCGTGATGAAAATTCTAAATTCATCACAGTGCCAACCCCCCTGCTCCTTCGCCCCTAAGCAGGGAAACGCAGACGCCCGCCGGTAAATCCGGCGGGCCCCCCTCCTCGCCAACACGGGGGGGACCATGCACATACCCCCCCCGCCCGCATTCACACAGCCACCACCACCAAGCCACGCTACCCCTCCTACGCCGCCGCCACGGCTGCCAACCTCCCGGCCGCGCCTGCAGCGCCGCCAAATCCCTCACCCCACCACAAACGGAACAACCCCTCCCCGCCCGCCACCAGGGCAACCAACCTTCCGGCCGCCACTCACGCCGCCGCTACCGTTCCCCCACCCCGGAACGGCCCCTCCACGCCCGCCAACAGGGCAGACAACCTCCCGGCCGCCACTCACGCCGCCGCGTCCGTTTCCCCACCACGGAACGGAACCTCCCCGCCCGCCCCCAGGGCACAACCCCCTCCGGCCACCACTCAGCCCGCCACTACCGTTCCCCCTCCCCGGAACAAGGCGAAGCCTCCTCCTACCAAACTGGCCAGCCCCCCTGCAGACTCCACCGTTCCCCCCCTCCGGAACGACAAGAAACCGCCTCGCGTCTCCTTCGCGGCGGACCAGCCAACGCCGACACATGTACCTACCTCCGCAATTATACCCAACGCCCTCCCGACCCACCAGCGACTTTTCCTGCGCTGCAGGAAAACCAATGTACCTTTCTTGGTGGACACGGGGGCGGCGCTATCAATATTTCCCAACAACATCCTCCGTCGTCAGGCGCGCTGCTACCGGCAGCTTCTCTACGCCGCCAACGGTACCACCATCCCCTCGTACGGGACGTACCGCTCCTCTGTTTATATGAGCGGGCTCGCGTACGAGTGGGAGTTTACCGTGGCGGACGTGGAGAAGGCGATCCTGGGGGCCGATTTTCTCGCATATTTCGGTCTCCAGGTCGACGTCCGGAACGCGCGCCTGATTGACCCCGCCACAAAAACACCCATACCCGGATTCATCCATGCCATCAACCACCCCCCTACGCAATTTGAACGCCTCCTCCTCAACTACCGCCCCCAGCGCCGCCCCTCTGCCCACATCTCCACCATTCAACACCACATTGAGACTTCCGGCCCCCCCATCACAGCGAAAGCCCGACGACTCCACCCCCTGCAACTATCTAAAGCCCGACAACATTTTAATAAACTCATAGCCGACGGCATCGTCCGCCCCTCAAAATCCCCTTGGGCTTCTCCACTCCACATCGTGCAGAAGCCCAATGGGGATATCCGCCCCTGCGGGGACTACCGGCGACTCAATTCAAAAACCACGCCGGACCTTTATAATGTTCCCCACCTACGGGACTTCTCGTCGCACCTCCATGGCGCTAATATCTTCTCTACCCTCGACATTTCACGGGCATTCCACCACATCAACATTCACCCCCCCGATGTCCAGAAAACCGCCATCATTACCCCGTTCGGACTTTTCGAGTATGTTAAGATGGGCTTCGGGTTGAGGAACGCTGCACAGACTTGGCAGCGCTATATGGACAGCATCCTGCGAGGCCTACCGTTCGTCTTTTGCTTCCTCGACGACGTCCTGGTGGCCTCCAGGACGCCGGAAGAACACCTCCGCCATCTCCAACAGATCCTGGACATCTTCTCCTCCGAAGGCCTCCTGGTAAACACAGACAAGTGCGTTCTCGGCCAACCCTCCGTCCGCTGCCTCGGCCACCACGTTTCATCCGAGGGCATCAAACCCCTCGCAGACAAAGTCCACGCCATTAGTGACTTCCCGCAACCCCGCACCGTGACGGAACTCCGCCGCTTCCTGGGTATGTTAAACTTTTACCGCAGACACATCAAACACGCAGCACAACATCAACAACCACTCATACACGCCATTCCCCAACCCTCCAAGAAAAATGACAACCGCCCCATTACCTGGACCCCCCAACTCATCTCCTCCTTCAAAATTTGCAAACAGGACCTAGTAGACGCCGCTCTATTGGCCCATCCCGATCCTCACGCCCCCTTATCCATCACCACCGATGCGTCCGACTGGGCCATCGGGGCAGTGCTCCATCAGCACACCGGCGCCACCCCCCAACCCCTAGGCTTCTTTTCCAAAACGCTATCCCCCACCCAAAAAAATTACTCCACGTTCGACAGAGAACTCCTCGCCATCCACGAAGCCATAAAGCACTTTCGTGACTTCGTGGAGGGCAGGCAGTTCTCTGTCGTCACTGACCACAAGCCCCTGACCCACGCCCTCCTACAGAACCGCAAATCCGCCTCCCCGCGTCGCCTCCGGCAACTCGAGTTTATCGGGCAATTTACGTCCGATATCCGCTACTTGCCGGGGGCCGACAACTGCGTGGCGGACGCGCTATCCCGACCCACCCCTACCCCCGCGCCGGTGGCGGAGTTACTGCCCTTCCCTTCACCACAAATCCTAAAATCAAAGCAAATTCCACATTCCGACCCCGCCCTCTCCAATCTCATTTCCGCCTCCAAATTGGAACAGCTGCCGCCCCTCGACCTCTGGTGCGACGTAACGGCCGATACACCGCGCCCTTACGTCCCACCGGAGCTGAGGCGGCAGTTGTTCCTCCACTATCACTCCCTTCACCATCCTGGCATTCGGGCTAGCCGGGACCTTATCAAGACGCGGTACTTCTGGCCCCACATGAACACAGATATTCGTAACTGGGTTCTGGGGTGCCAGAAGTGCCAGCGGTTTAAGGTCTCGGCCCACCCCCATGTCCCACCTCAAACCATTCCCGACTCCCTACCGTGGGAACATGTTCACCTGGATTTAGTGGGCCCCCTTCCCCCGTCCGAGGGGAAAAAATACTGCCTCACGATGATCGACCGTGCCACCAACTGGGTGGAATGCATACCACTCTCAAATATCACCGCGGACACCGTCGCAACGGCTTTCCTCTCTCAATGGGTTAGCCGTTACGGTTGTCCGCGAACAGTCACGGTCGATCAAGGGAGGCAGTTTGAGTCCGCCCACTTTTCCGATTTACTACGTTCCCTCGGCATCCTCAAAATCCACACTACCCCATACCATCCCCAATCCAACGGGAAAATAGAGCGGTGGCACTCGGTCCTGAAACAGGCCATTTCTACTTCAACAAATTCCCCTTCCTGGACTAAATCCCTCCCCTACATTTTACTCAGCCTACGCACTTCAGCCCGTCCTTCAGACCAAACCAGCCCCGCACAAAACGCATTTAAAGACCCGTTACGTCTACCAGCCGACATTTTCACCCCAAATCACACGCCGTCAATTAACAGGGAACCGCTACACTCCACAACACCCACAAACGACACCTCTTACCCCAAACGCTTCTTCACCGCCACACACATGTACCTGAAAGAGCCCGGCATGCATAAAACTTTTCAACCCCTGTATGCCGGGCCCTTTCAGGTCATCCGCTCGACACCATCCACCGCTACCCTGTTGATTGACGGAAAGCCCCACACCGTGCCATTGGCACGGTGCAAACCAGCCCCAGTCCTCCCCGACCAATCACACCACACCAATCCCCCGCCCACCCCCACACCACACACAACACACATCACCTCCGTCTCAACCGACGGACCCCGACGTCGTCGCCTCGATCCGCGACGTCCCGGGTACCGGCTCCCAACAGCTATCCCCCTTCACCGCCACCCTGGCAGTGAAGGGACCCCTCTATCAGTCTTCACCAACGTAAAGACTGTTAGAGGGTGGCACCCATCTTCCCCATCACCCACCTCCCCTCACACTGCACACACACCTCACTCACGCACACACTGTCACTCAACACACCCAACACACACCCAGGAATCGGCGGATTCCCGTCACCCCGTTCCGCTTTGTTCCCCGAATTTGCACGAAGGTTGTAAATATTGTACATATTGTAAATATCATGTTTGTAAATATTGTTCATCCTCCTCATCTCGCCCTTGCCGCTCGCTTTCACATTGTAAATATCGTTATTGTAAATATTGTTCACCCTCCTCATCTCGCCCTTGCCGCTCACTTTCACCTTGTAAATATTGTTCATCCTCCTCATCTCGCCCTTGCCGATCACTTCCCTAAATGCCACATGTTTAGGGATCCTGACCACTGCTCCCATCATACTGTATATACTCTCGCCATCTCATCCTACTTATTCTACCTTATATTCTACCTTATATTGCCTACCTTATGTTCTACCCACTTATCATCTACCTTATATTCTACCTTATGTTACCTACCTTATGTTCTACCTACTTATCATCTACCTACTTATAATCTACCATGTTACTACTAGTTTTTAAGGACCGCCTTCAGCTCAACCTCTGTTTGCATCGGCCCTCAGCCCCTGTCACTTTGCGCCTTCAGCTCCTCCTCTTGTTTGCCGTAGCCCTCAGCTCCTGTCATTTTGCGCCTTCAGCGACCACCTCTTGTTTGCCGTAGCCCTCAGCTCCTGTCATCTTGCGCCTTCAGCACCAATATTGGTTCAAACTGGGGGGACCTCTGTCGTGAGTCCCTCCCGGGAACACTCCTATCATATTAAGTTCTCACCAATATCCAAACGCCAAACTAAAGCTCCGTAAATAAATATATGAGTGGGGACAGGCGACAGAACCCAGGGTTACTCAACCTGGGGCCCCACTACCAGCTCCCAGCAAGGAGCTGGAGGGAGAGGCCCCCAAGTACTATAAAACCCCGGATCCTGGCGCTCAAGCTTCATTCGACACTTCCTCTAACCAGCTCTCTCTTCTCTCTCTTACCTTACCTCCCAGATGATCGGTTGAATACAGCCGCCTGGGAATTTCACCTCCTCTCTCCTCTCTCCTCCTCCTTGTCTAGATGATCGGTTGAATACAGCCGCCTAGACAAGGGACCTCTCCTTTCCTCTCCTTCACCTAGATGAACGGTTGACTACAGCCGCCTAGGTGAAATTCCCTCATCCACCTCTCTCTCCTCCAAAGTCGTAGATGTTCGGTTGACTACAGCCGCCTGCGACTTTTCCTCACCTTCCTTCCACACCACCTCTCTCTCCTCCAAAAGTCGTAGATGTTCGGTTGACTACAGCCGCCTGCGACTTTTCCTTCCTCACCTAAATTCACTCACTCTCCTTATTTCCACACCGCCGTGATGAAAATTCTAAATTCATCACAGTATATAAATGCTTTAGCTTCATGTCTTTATGTCCATAGAACTACAAACCACCCGGAGCCAAAGACATCCCAGCAGACTTCAGGATCTCGATGAGGAAGAATGCATTCAATCCTAATGGAGTTTTGGGTTCTAAAGGTGATTGGTACTCATTTTAAGTTTTTCAAAATACAGCCAAAATCTGTATACTAACTTATTACGCCATAACGACTTACAGTCCATTACAGCTAACAATGGCGGTATACACTTTCAGCTACAGGAGAGCCGGCTTTCTGTCTCAGTTGTTCCGTAGTGTTCGCCCTGAGGAATGCTATCATGTCAGCAAGACGAGACGCTGGGCTAACTGAAAGTTGGCTTGAACTGAGTTGAGTACCTACCATTCTATAAATCACTTATGGCATCTTCAATAATTTATTCATGCAATGTAAAGAATAACATAGGTACGTATATGCTACAATTATACTGACTCAACGTTTTGGTTTCAACGGTTTTACAGATCCGCCATGTACCGTCGAGAAAATATGGCTAAGTTGCAACAATTCTTTGGATGCTTATCGACTTCACTAAGGCATTTCTGTTTCGATCTTGGGATTACCTGGAAGATAAGATAGAGTAGCGAGATAGTGTGGAAGTGTGGTACCAAGGTGGTGGAAGATTGACGGTCGAACAGGTATCGCAGGAACGCGGACCGAAGACATCAGGAAGAAATATGAAACTGTCTAAATTTTCGTAGCCCTTGTTTTACCTTAATTTCAATAATATCATGCACGTGATGAATTACCTATTTATTTTTAATTAAAATGTTATCCCGATTACCCATATATAAGCAATTTAATCATAATTTGACACAGTATCAGACTTCTGTTTAAAATTAAATCATAACTCATAGGATGTATAATTGAACATAATCTCATTCCATTCTAATCTAAGGATGGAAACAAGGTTAAATAATTATTATTGTAATGAGGAAAGAAAATACTGTACTTCGCTTGCATGCATCATTATTCAGTAGCTACGTTACAGGATCATGTCGTCGTCAGAATTCGAGTCTGCTGGCAAGGTAAAGATACGTACCGGCTGCAAAGTTGAAAAATATGATAGTGTGAGTTTCACCATTAAATTCACAAAAATCTTGGCTCAGAAGATCAGTACATCTGAAGTTAGGTAAACTCGATGACTCTTTTACCCTTTGGTGGCATCAGACCTAACTGTTCAAGCCTTTCCAAATGACTTCGTCTGGGCGGAAACGAGAACCGTATCATTTTCCATAAATAGTTTTCAACTTTCTCGGTATTTCTGCTACTGAAATTCCGCACGTCTATTACAACATTGCGGCCTATTACGAAGTTGGGTTATTGCATCCGTGCACACGTTCGACCATGATAATATTATAATATTACGTCTTCGACTGATCAGTCGTCTTCGGCTGATCACTTTTGATAACTACAATTGGCCAGAAGAGAAACTTTTTTGATACTTAATACATCGATATGGTCTTTCAATATTAGTTCGCCAACCCTTTAGATCATATTATATAGACATCGCAGTAGGTTTTTTCTTGATGAACCGAGTCAACGTTTCACCTTTACTAGGAATCTATTTCCCAGTGCTCTTCGGTTGTAACAACATCGAAAAACAATTTTTTCATTGTGACTAGTCACTTGCGAGGGCTTCCAAGGCGTTTTCGAGCCTTCAATCACGTCCATGTCCTTCAAAACCCGGGGACCTGATATGATTACCATCAACCGCGACAACACAATAGGTATCTCGGGAGTTCTTTTTTCCCATTCTTCCCTCCACGGGGGGGGGGGGGGGGGGGGGCTGGTACTCTTCCTTTCAATTCAAAATGTCCTTTAGAGAGACGCGCGCAAACTGGTTCAAACTCGAATTGAACCAGTTAGCGAGCACAGCTTTCTCTCTATGGGAGCACAGCTCTCTTCTCGAAATCATGTCATAATTTATGCAATAAAACCACAAAGCAAACCGTCTTAAGTAAACCATAAGAATCTTCAAATAGCACTTCAAATAAGAATCTTCAAATGGCATCACACTCATTGATTAGCTTGTGCTGAAGTCGCCTAAATTGCCAGCCCTTCTTTTGGCACAGCACCTCGAGCACCGATTTGGGTGCTGCTGTACAGAAATGAGGTACCTACTTCACATTTGGATGGATTTGGATTGATCAAGCAGTTACGAGTCGTTTGTTGAATATCCCAATCAAGGTACTTAGTTACAAACTACTGTATGACATTGATTCAACGCCAATTATCCTAATGTTACTATTCTGATCTTCGAGTTTTATTCCATCCTATTAACCTCAAAATTTACCGTCACAAATCCTTGGCAATCGACAAATATTTTTGTCTTCACTTCTTCTTCAAAACTGAGGAGGCAGCAAAGAGCATCATTTCTCGAAAAATACACTAACGGCTAATGGATTAATCGGTTGTAAAGTATGTATTCGCTCGTACGAAGGTAGGTTATTATGTAATGAACAGCGGAATTTTGAGTAATACAGTTTTACGTTGAGTGAGTCTGAATTATTCAATTTGGTTATCGGCGTTATATCACTTTTTCCCTGTTGTTTAATCCAATAGAAAACGATTTGCCACTTTCTCCAGAGCCGGTCGACTCGTGGCTGCCAGCGGTCAGTCCTCCCCAAATAAGGTCGCACCCACCGAGTTGGAGTCCCCTGCTTTCACGTATGCCCTTTGACCATGAAACGCGGGATGGAGCGAAGAATTTGAACTTACCAAAAACCGTGGAATCGAGAAGAAAAGAAAGAAAATATATGTGGATTGTTATAATCGAGGTAGGTGGTAGGAGAGCGTGAAAGGTAAAGGTTGTTTGCCATTCCGTGACTGAAATACTGATATATATACCTAAATATACCTACCCATACTTACACCGAAAATTGTGACTCGAGCTCAGATAAGAGCTACTTGGGCCATAGGTGGATGATGCGGAACTGTTTTCATACTCGGCAAGACTAGCCATCTCGGCAGCAATTCCACCCACCGATTTATAATATTAAAACTAGTCAACAATTCCACCCACCAATCTATAAATATATAAC
This sequence comes from Leptopterna dolabrata, assembly GCA_954871275.1. NCBI lineage: Eukaryota > Metazoa > Arthropoda > Insecta > Hemiptera > Miridae > Leptopterna > Leptopterna dolabrata. The sequence continues at coordinate 7,811,575 of OX940983.1, read as the reverse complement.
ATTACCTAGTTAGTATTCAACAAAAACTACAAGGGTTGTGGAAAGCCTCGCCTGGACAGCTTAGGCCTATAATCGAGCTCAGAAATCAATTCAATTCTTTATTCAAAAACATGTATTTAGTACGTAATGAAGAATATAAATACAGAAACATGAGAAAACCAAGTTCATGAATGGGCCCCTAAGGTCTTGACGACCCGTCCAGGGGCTGGTTGTCACTGAACTAGCTTATTAGTTTGGACTGAGCGTGTAATTTTAGCTGGAAACGTTATATTTACGGAAAATATTCAACATGAGTGAAAAAAAAAACCACAGTCATGCAGCATGGCTATAAGAGCGAATTTTCGAAGAAATAACTGATTTCATGTCAAATGTGATGTTTGGGATATCCCATTCAAATATGGGCAATCTTAAACTTATTGGGTAATTATAGGTATTCAAGTATGACGCTATTCGGTTAATTCGGTATGCATCAAATATGGGCATACATAACAGATTTTTTGTTCCATTTTTTGCCGAGTAACACCTCGGTTTGTAGATTTTCCAACGCTGAACACGATGGTGAAGTCAGAATTGCGATATCCCATTCCGTTATCAGATTAGAGCAGACGAACCAGGAAGAACATCTCAAGAAATAACCACGTTCCTTCATCTTCAAAGTGCTCCAGTTTGAGAACGGAATGAGATATCGAAATTCTGATTTTACCATTGGGTTCAGCGTACAAAAACCTTTAAAATGAGGTGTCACTTGTCAGACTGTTTCATTTTGGGAATTTATGGGTAATTTTTCCCCCCTAAAACTCCCCCTTAGAGTGACCCGATTCTGCCCATCTACGAACTTAGCCTGTCGATTGCCAAGACAAATTTTTCGTGCAAATTTGAACTTTTTATCTCAATTCTTTCTAGAGTTATCGTCTGGAATGACATACATATATAAATATATAAATATTTAAATATATATATATATACATATATACATATAATTTTTGGTGTCTTTCGGCAGTGAATTCAGGATGGTCTGAAACGGATTTTGGTATAAAAATCTTTCGGAAATTCGAGTTTTAAAAATTTTGGACCGAGAACAATAGCTTCCTTTTCTTCGAAAATTCGCTAATATTTAATGTATATACGTATGGGTATGTAGCACCTATGGCATCCATATTCCATGATAGTAATTACCTAAATACATAACACAGTTACAATTACAGATCAAACCTATTCAAGAAGTCAGTGTGCAGGTCAGATTTGTGCATTTGCAACAGGTATGCGCCTATTCTTTTTTTGAAGGATTTAGTCGACTGATCTGATTGTAAGGTAGTCAACTGAAGGTAAGGTAGATTGGAAGGTAAGGTAAGCTGAGGCGTATATTGTGGGAGGCAGCCAAATTATTGAACCATTATCAATATCCTTAATTAGAACGAGTCAACCCATGAAAAAATTACCATGGTGAAAATTAAAATACTGAGTGATTTATAACCCACATGCAACGCGCACCACACGCCATTATTGCATCAACCTTGAGTATTTTTTTGCTTTAGCTGTAAGGAAAGTTGCCACGAGCACAATAGTTCTCAAGCAGTTCCTGTAAAATATTATCAACCTCACACGAACTAAATCACTCGCGAAGAAATCGTGGAAATCCATTTAAAAGGAAACGGAGTTATTGAAAAAATAGTATATTTCCACTACACGAAAAAACGCGAAAAAAACACTGTTATACCGGTTTCGGTGATCAAACCATCGTCAGTAACAAACAATAACATTAACAATAACAATAACTTTATTGTTAATGTTATTGCTAAGGACTTGTGAGGATAAATTTGGAAGATCAGAATACGGTAGCATTAGGAGTTAAACAATGTCAAACAGTAGTTTGTAACTACCTTGATTGGAATATTCAACAAACGATTCGTAACTGCTTGATCAATCCAAATCCATCCAAATGTGAAGTACCTATTTCTGTACAGCAGCACTCAAATCGGTGCTCGAGGTGCTGCGCCAAAAGACGAGCTGGCAATTTAGGCGACTTCAGCACAAGCTAATCAATGAGTGTGATGCCTGGCTGTTTGTTACTGACGATGGTTTGATCACCGAAACCGGTATAACAGTGTTTTTTTTCGCGTTTTTTCGTGTATTAGTGAAAATAGACTATTTTTTCAATAACCCCGTTTTGGTTTATTATTCTGTGAATAATACACCTATGTATTCGCTCAGCAAAAAATTTTTATAACCCCCCCTCAAAATTTTTTCTTTTCCGTTTCAAGGTGCGTAGATTCCAAAAATGCAATGTCCGTCCGCCGTCCGCCGTACGCCGTACGCCGTACGCCGTATCACGTGTACAGGCTTCATTTTCGGTCTAAAAAAGTCGTTCTTTCGCACACATGCTCCATTTGGGCCCTAGTTGTGTCCCGAAACTTTTCAGCCCGATCGGAATATACCCAGGGGTGTTATGAGTGAAAATGTGTATAAAAATAGGTACTTTTTGCGTTTTAACAACATGTTAGTAACATGAGCTTTTGAGGTATCGTTTTCCATGTTTTTGAGGACGAGAAGACCGAATATGAAGTCGATTTTGACCAAAGACGCGGAAATTGAGGTTTTACCAAAGGTTCAGCTCCCAAAATTGGTTTTTTATGAGTCAAAAACCTGGAAAACTGTCTGAAATCACCATCAATTTGTACAATAACATTGGAAAAAGTGTAAACAGGTGAATCAAGACCATTAAATGCCACTACCAATGATCAAAGATGAACTTAAAAAAAACGTACCTATTTCATGTTTTGGGGGCCAAAAGTGGTGGAAATCATCAGAAATAGCTATTTCAATCATTCCACATGAAAGAAACAATACATTTAACAGCCAACAAAAATCTCTAGAACTCCAATAGAATAATAAACCCATGTGACAAGGACTTTGCAGCGTTTTTCTTTTTATTATCAACCTCAAATTGGAAAATGCAGGATAAGTTATGTGTCCTTCCAACAGAATGCGTTCCAAGCACAAGTTGGTACGCACATTCATTATCGCCCTAATACCATATTACTGTCGGACTACCAATAACCATTTTGATAAGGTTATTTGGTTAAAAAGTACCTATCATAATATTACTGCAGCTTGTTGATTCCGTTTTTTGCGCGGCTCGTTACACTCTGTTATTCACCTGACGATTCACATTTTTTCTCGTTTCGTATTTTCATTATGTAGAAATATTTCCTGGAGCGAAACTCTTTTTATGCGCCGTTCATTTCACTTTCTCCCGTGGACCGCATCATCGGTCCGTGACGTGGTCCGCTTCTTTTAGGCGCCTTGCCCCCAATACTTTCGTGATCGCCTCGGTACCACCTTCGAAGTGAGTTTTCACGCGTGAGCGCAAAACGACGATTCGGGACGTCTCCTGGAGGTTCGATTCTTTAGGAAAATGAATACCTGAAGGTGAACTGGAAGTTGATGTGTGAAGTTTTTTACGGGCGGATATAACTTATAGGTACTGTTGGGGCAAAGGGGCTCCAGGTGTAATTAAAATAACCAATTTTGCATACCAAAATATATTCTTACAAATTAAATGATCGGTGCGCTCACAAACAAGAGAAATTAAATCGAATCCTATTCTTCCAAAATCCTAAAGAAAGCTTTCTTTTCAAATATAGTAAAATGAATAAATGGCAGGTGACCGATCCGGTCGATAGGTTTCCGACGCCCGATTCGCCCGTAAATATATGCGTTGCGACGCGAAATTAGAGCGTACGCGAGTAGACAGTTGGTAGTATCTTAAACTGTACGATCCCACCCGTATGTGGAGGCTCTCCGTCGTCGTCCAGAACTCCAGGTATGCTGCTGGGAATGGATGGAAGTTCGGATAAGCTGTCCAGGAGGTTGTAAGCTGTTTTGGATCTGGATTGTATGCTTCGGCCGAAGTCTTGGTAGAAAAGCGATATGCAGCGACCCAGCGATGCCACTTTGACGCAGGATACTGCGACCTGTCGTCGAACAAGTGGACAGAATTAATATTTTCCCAAGAGAGAGCGGTGGGTATAACTTCGTGAGGCACGAGATGGATTGGTAATGGCGACGGCGTTGAAAAATGTAGTCGTCGACGACACGGCGATGACGTCACGGGCACACCTACAAAAAATAGTCCCTTAATTTTTTACTTGTGCACATAATTATCTCCTGAAAGAGTGAAATTTCCTTATGCTTTTCAAATTAAATTAATTATAAATAAAATAAAATAAGGCATTTCTCTTACAATAAAATATACCTACATCACATGACGTCATGGTCATGTAGCTGCATGAACAGGTACCATGCACCAGACACATATTCCCGAGCGTGAATGGTTCGAAAACTGCTATGGATCATTCAAAGAGTTCAAATAAAAGCATGAGCCCTAAAAGATTGCTATCAAGCTCATGATTCCTGTCTACTCACATTGAGTCGATACCTAGCCTATTATGCTATCTTTTAACTCTTTAACTCTTTATTGTTACACAGTGGTAGGGTTAAAAACCCCGTAATAATACTGTACAAAGTAATAATATATAATCTTACTAACATCTTACTAATCTTAGTAATATCTTACTAACGTTTGCGAGATAGGTATCTCGCGCATGTCTCCCATGTGTTCGTCAACATCGAAAAAATTTCGTAAGCTAGACTTGGTACAATTGTAACGTTACAATATATTATAATTGTAACGTTACGGTATATTATAATTTTCCGAATACTATAAAATTATAATAATATAAATTATAAACCGGTCAAAAACCACCAGATATCTTGCAGTTTAGATTGACAAGTTGTGGATATTCTTCAGTCAATTTTGAAAAAGCTCGTTCAAATTTTTCCTTGCGGCAAACTTGATATTTAGTTTGGAATGTGTTCTCAACATCTTGGAGAGTTCGTCACGCTTTTGCTGACAGTTTTATCATAATATTATAGCAAGTTAGACGAGGAACATGCGCCTCTTGTAGCGACCGGAATCTGCAAATGGATGGATCGATATAATATTTTGACTGAAGGTACGATTTTCATCGCCAGCCCTTCTGCATAACCCTTTTGAGTTGCAGAGTTTAAATTAAAAATACCGCCGTCGGATTGATAAGTTTTAGTTAATTAATATTATACAATTGGAAATCGATCTGATGTAAAGGAAGTACTACACCAAAATGAAATGTAGAATTTGGGAGTAGGGCACTAGAGCTACTTCCACCGGAAGTGAACCGCTGCAGATTTACTCAACACCTCGCGTGAGAACGAGCACCACTTTGGGTTAACTAGTTCACTTATAATTTATTCAACTAACGATGCTCATTCGGAAACGTTTTCAGAATAAAGGAATAATTCATTGCTTTTAAAATAGGTAATTAACTGCAATACCTCAATCAAGTGACTTTTCAAAGTGACTGCTACTACTGTGTGGATTTTGGTTTATTACCTATTCTCAGTATAACGAAAAAAGGCTACCCCCCCCCCCCCCCCCCATATGGTGTGTCTTTAAGATACGTAGAATCCGAAAATAAAATTTAAAAAAATTTCTGCGTTATATGCATTTTCCTAAGTTACCATGAACCAGAATCAATGAAGGGTTTTATGACGTTTTTAAATTGTTTCCGAACTTGCGGATTGTACGTCCAGCCGTTCCTTCACAGTAAGGCCCAGAAGTGTGAACCGAGCATCATCGTAAGCGTGAATCATACGTTATACATTAGCGATCCAGCTGTCGTCAGTAGCCAAACATCACTGGTTGGGAACAGCTGATTATAATCATGCATGGCTTTATGAAATCAAGTTTGTTGTTCCGTGTTATCATTTTTTCATTTCAACAAGGATGGCTATTTTGGATTTCGTTGATGGTGCTTTTTAACGACCATCAGAATTTCAAAAATTACCGATTTGGGCAGAAATGAATCGACAGATAATATCAGAGGACTGCCGGATTATTGGAGGTTCGAAAACTGTCAATTTTCTTATGATTCTTTGCTTGGAATGGCACTTTTAACCCCCTCCTCACCACCATGTTTCCCATTTCATGCAACCCACCCGACCTTCTGCCGGAGTGGCCAAATAGGCGACAGAGGGACGCCTGGATTGATCGATGGTCCGAAACGCCCATCTCGAATGTGCCAAATTGAAACCGATCACGTATTTTTGAAAACCGGCTGGCGCCAGAGAACTCGATTTGGATAATTTGAAAATTTACAGGGCGGTTCAATAACCATCCCTTTCGAGGCAGATGCAGTAAGCTAGGTACTTTTTTGTCTATTTTGAGTTATTTTTGTACCGTTGGACTCCTCTTATCACGGCCAATCTGTCTGAGAAAGAATCTTGAGCAGTGAACTGTTCTAAGTTACCGGAAAATTGCTCGAAATATTCTATCATACCCATTGATTTTTTTGGCATTTCTTACAAAAAACAGCCATACAGTTTAAATGACTAAATCAACTAATTTACCGCAACTTATCTAATTGAATACAATTAAATAGATCATTAAATTAGCGTAGGTAGGCACATAGGTACCTATGTGTTGATTTTGTTCAACGCAGAATGCAGACTACTACAACGTCGTTACTGTCATATTCAGCGGATCCGGGTGAATTATTCAATATAAAAGAACTCAGAAAAGCAACAAGTAGCCTTTAATTCGCGTGAATACATAATAATAAGGTTCGGGGTAGACGGTTTCAACTGTGGTTTATTTCATAATGAAATTATACTGGAGTTACAAGGGAACCAAATTACTCAACAGCTTTTAAAAAAAATGCATTTTGCTATTCAAGTTAGCCAAGATCCTAACGATACTAACGGTAGTCGTGATGTTGGTTGTCCATTTATTGTTTCTTTCAAGTGAAATAATTCGAATAGCTATTTTTGATGGTTTCCACCAATTTTGGCCCCCAAAATACGAATTAGGTAGGCTCCTTTTTTTTTTTTTTTTTCAAATTATCTTTGACCATTTAATCGTCTTGATCCACTTGTTGAAACTTTTTCTAGTGTTATACAAATTGATTGTGATTTCAGACGATTTCCCAGGTTTTTGACTCACGAAAAATCAATTTTGGGAGCTGAACATTTAGAAGAACCTAAATTTTCCACTCTTTGGTCAAAATCGACTTCATATTCGGTCTTCTCGTCCCAAAAACATGGAAACAATTCCTCAAAAGCTCATGTTACTAACATGTTGCTAAAACGCAAAAAGTACCTATTTTTACATACATCTTCACTCATAACCCCCCTGGGTATAATCCGATCGGGCTGAAAAGTTTCGGGACACAACTAGGGCCCAAATGGAGCATGTGTGCGAAAGAACGAATTTTTTAGACCGAAAATGAAGCCGGTACAACGTGATACGGCGTACGGCGGACGGCGGACGGACATTGCATTTTGGTTTATTATTCTGTGAATAATACACCTATGTATTCGCTCAGCAAACAATTTTTATAACCCCCCCCCTCAAACTTTTTTCTTTTCCGTTCCAAGGTGCATAGATTCCAAAAATGCAATGTCCGTACGCCGTACGCCGTACGCCGTATCACGTGTACCGGCTTCATTTTAGGGTATCGGAATATACCCAGGGGTGTTATGAGTGAAAATGTCTATAAAAATAGGTACTTTTTGCGTTTTAGCAACATGTTAGTAACATGAGCTTCTGAGATATCGTTTCTACGTTTTTGGGGACGAGAAGACCGAATATGAAGTCGATTTTGACCAAAGAGTGGAAAATAGAGGTTCTACCAAATGTTCAGCTCCCAAAATCGATTTTTTGTGAGTCAAAAACCTGCAAAATCGTCTGAAATCACCATCAATTTGTAGAATAACACCAGGAAAAGTGTCAACACGTGGATCATGAAGATTAAATGGCACTACCAATGATCAAAGATAATTTGGAAAAAAAAGGAAAAAAAGCGTACCTAATTCAAGTTTTGGGGGCCAAATTGATGGAAACCACCAGAAATAGCTATTTCAATTATTTTACATGAAAGCAAAAATAAATGAACAGCCAACATTGCTGTAGGTATGTCCAATAGAATAATAAACCCATGTGACAAGGACTTTGCAGCGTTTTTGGAATCCACGCACCTTGAAATGGAAAAGAAAAAATTTTGAGGGGGTTTTATAAAAATTTCTTGCTGAACGAATACATAGGTGTATTATTCACAGAATAATAAACCAAAAAGGATATGATTTGCCTATCAAGGTTTAAAAGTTCAAAGAAGTTAGAATCTTGCACACAATGGAAAAATCGGTACCACTATGTAATGACCACTATTAATATTCAAGCATTGGCACCCATAGAAAATGCAAATAGCCAGGATACGAGTTGCCAGCACCTTCTGGGTCCCTTTCTCTCCGACCAACTACTTGTACCATCGCCCGTTATGCCGATTACCAAGGGAGGTTAATCATGCCATCGTAGAGTGCCCCGAAATCGACTTTTTTTCTCATTCACTTCCTGTGGTGCGTAGGAAAGTAATTAGTTTTTTCAATAATCAAAACAATATGTAGCCATTCATTTTTTTGTCAACTTGTATCCGTTTCAATGTTTAAAATGTTTTCTTAATTTTCGTGCGGACACTGTTTCATACGTCTCTTTTCATTTCTTATATTATTCTTGTATTATACCTATTGTATTGGGCTAGCCCGTATTAAAAAATATATAAATAAATAAATACACCACCTGATGAAATTGTACATTTAGGTTTCTTCCAGCTACTATTTATATGAAGTTGTTGATCATTTTTTACGGAGCGGGAAGCGGCGAGTGAAGGTGGGAAGGTGGAACGAGGAGGAGAAGAAGTCAGGAGCCTCCTTAGTGCCAGGACGAGGACCCTTAGTGGCCATGAGGCTGTTGTGGTTGGCACTTGTTGGGACCGCGGGAGTCGCGGCACTCGCCGCTCCGGAACCCGGAAAGATCATCGTCGACGACAAAGTCAAAAACCGGAACCCGTCACCGGACGAGAAGAAATGGAAACCGTACGACTCCTCGCCGATCCGTCTTTTCCGGGAGGAGCGCGTCCACGGCGAAGTCCTCGTCCTGTCGCCACCGCTGTTCGTCCGAGGTCCGCCCAAAGGGTTTCCCTTCAGAAGGAAAAGGGAAGCCTCCCCATACCGGAGGGGTTCCGGGCGTCGGAACCGGATACCCGAGTTGTCGGCGGACGAAGCCGGGCGGAGGACGAGGAACCCGGAGATCTATCAGTCTGAACGCGTTCACGGTGAAGTGGTGGTGCACTCGTCTCCTCTCAGCATAAAAGGACCTCCGAAGGGTTTTCCACTCAGAAGAAAAGCCAGAGATGTCAACAACACGGCCGCCGCAGTTTCACCGTCAAATGCAGAGTCAAAATCAACAAAGAAGCCGCATTCTAATGAGGAATCACTTAAGCGACAAGGTACTTTTTCGATGGCCACTTGAATACTTGTTACTGCCATCCAGTTTTTCTGGAAATTTGCAGGATTACACACGTTCGTTATAACCGTACCTTGGGCTGGTCACTACGCATCAAATAGGACCTACTTTATGGGGAAAAGTGAAAACTTCCAGTGAGAACACCTTACAAAACCTTAAAAAAGCAGTTGATTTATAAATCTCCATTAATTTCAAAATACACGCAATTTAATCAACAAACTTGACACTAATGGATATAAACGTATTGTTAACATCAGCGTGATTTGTTATTGTAATAAAGGGAAAACGCCTTCGGGAAAACCATTAGGTAGGTAGGTATCTAAAAATCCGCAAATCACCAGCAAACAAAACAATGACAACAAACAAAATAATGACCTTCACAAAATAATGACCTTCACAAAATAATAATAATTACCTAACGAACAAAAAAATTACCTAGGTATCCAAATTGCGTTTTCAGAGTAGTGGATATAATTTATTGGTAATTCAAACGGATCGATTTAGAGTTGTAACAGGAGAGAGTTATGCGTGAATGTGTCAAATATGCTATTTAATTCAAACGGCGGAATTTCTTTGATAGGTAAGTAGTGGTTCTGAAGAATTTGAAACCCGGATCGCGGACACCCTTCCACCCTCCACCTCCAAATAGACTCGCAAGGAGATGCTCGATTTCAAAGATTCATTATTGGAAATAATAAACAAAAAACGCTGCAAAGTCCTTGTCACATGGGTTTGTTATTCTACTGGACATACCTACAGAAATGTTGGCTGCATGCGTAATAATCGAAATTGCTATATCTGATGGTTTTCATTAATTATGGCCCCTAAAACACAAATTAGGTAGGTAAGCTCATTTTTTAGCGAATTTTCGAAGAAAAGGAAGCTATTTTTCTCGGTCCAAAATTTTTAAAACTCGAATTTCCGAAAGATTTTTATACCAAAATCCGTTTCAGACCATCCTGAATTCACTGCCGAAAGACACCAAAAATTATATGTATATATATATATATATTTTTATATATTTATATATGTATGTGTCATTCCAGACAATAACTCTCGAAAGAATTGAGATAAAAAGTTCAAATTTGCACGAAAAATCTGTCTTGGCAATCGACAGGCTAAGTTCGAAGATGGGCAGAATCGGGTCACTCTAAGGGGGAGTTTTGGGGAGTTTTAGGGGGGGGAAATTACCCATAAATTCCCAAAATGAAAAAGTCTGACAAGTGACACCTCATTTTAAAGGTTTTTGTACGCTGAACACGATGGTGAAATCAGAATTGCGATAATATCTCATTCCATTCTCAAACTGGAGCACTTTGAAGATGAAGGAACGTGGTTATCTCTTGAGATGTTCTTCCTGGTTCGTCTGCTCTAATCTGATAACGGAATGGGATATCGCAATTCTGACTTCACCATCGTGTTCAGCGTTGGAAAATCTACAAACCGAGGTGTTACTCGGCAAAAAATGGAACAAAAAATTTGTTACGTATCCAATACCTACTCTTCTGGTATTCAAAACATTTTTGATTTCCCCCTCCCCCTCCTTCCACCCCAAATTTTACTTTGCGTAAAACTACTCCTGTTTTAATTTTGTATGGTATCAAGTTGGGAAAACATTGGCCGAAAATTAATTTTCAGAAAATTTTAGGCGGGGGAGGAAGATGCCGAAAACTTCGAAAATTCGCTCTTATAGCCATGCTGCATGACTGTGGTTTTTTTTAAATAACTTTGATCATTGATAGTGCCATTTAATCGTCCTGATCCATGTGTTGTCCCTTTCTCCAGTGTTATTATACAAACTGATTTCTGACGATTTCCCAGGTTTTTCACTCATAAAAAATCAATTTTGAGAGCTGAACATTTGGTAGAACTCAATTTTCCACTCTTTGGTCAAAATCGACTTATTCGGTTTTCTTGTCCCCAAAAACATGGAAAACGATATCTCAGAAGCTCATGTTACTAACATGTTACTAAAACGCAAAAAGTACCTATTTTTACACACATTTTAACTCATAACACCCCTGGGTATATTCCGATCGGGCTGAAAAGTTTCGGGACACAACTAGGGCCCAAATGGAGCATGTGTGCGAAAGAACGAATTTTTTAGACCAAAAATGAAGCCTGTACACGTGATACGGCGGACGGACATTGCATTTTTGGAATCTACGCACCTTGAAACGGAAAAGAAAAAATTTTGAGGGGGTGTTATAAGAATTTTTTGCTGAGCGAATACATGTCATAGGTGTATTATTCACAGAATAATAAACCAAAATTGCTGTCCTTACGCGGTACTCCGTACTTTGCACGTTCCTTAGTTACCTACCATGAACCAAAATTGATGAAATTCGATTTGTAGGTCTCATTTGGGGTCTGGTTGGTCTGCGAGTCTCGGCGTTACTGTCAGTCATCTCTAAGGGGTGAAAAATCGGGGTTGACATTTCTAGGGCGCCGTTATATCGATTTTTTTACGTATTTAAATTGTTCTCGAACTGGAGAATTTTTTGAGACCACCCGGAGTATTTTACGCCCAGCCGTTCGTTCACAGTAAGGCCCTGAAATTTGCGCCGAAAAGCTTCGTCAACATGATCGTGAATGAAGCGGTATTCGTCAAGTCAAGATATCATTGCTAGGGAGCACATGATTATAATCACGGATGGCTGTATGAAATCGAGTTTTGTTCCAAGATATCATTTCATTATTTGAGGAATGATGGTAATTTTGGATTTCGTAACTCTACTTTTCTAACTTGAACAAACGTTACGCTTCATGAATAACAACAAACCTGGGGAAACACGAGGAAAGCCATACCACTGGGTCTGGGGTTATTGACCACAGACAACAGTGATCCACAGAGAAGGGGCATCTATCTATCTATGAAGGTAAATAATAAACCGTTGTGTAATAATTTTCAGCGTATTGGTTTATAGCTATTGTGTTAATACCATTTATTCGCTCAGCAAAATATTTTTTAAACAACCCTTCAAAATTTTTGTTCTTTCACGTTCGGTGTGTAGATTCCAAATATAACGTCTGTCCACCTTCCGCCGTGTCATCCATATCTACCTTTATTTTCGGTCTAAAAAATGCTTTCTTTCGCAAACACACTCCACTTGGGCCCTAGTTGTGTCCCGAAACTTTGCAGCCCGATCGGTATATAATCAAGGTTGTTATGAGTTAAAAACGCTGCAAAGTCCTTGTCACATGGGTTTATTATTCTATTGGAGTTCTAGAGATTCTTGTTGGCAGTTAAATTTATAGTTTCTTTCATGTGGAATGATTGAAATAGCTATTTCTGATGATTTCCACCAATTTTGGCCCCAAAACATGAAATAGCTACGCTTTTTTTTTTTTAAGATCATCTTTGATCATTGGTAGTGGCATTTAATGGTCTTGATTCACCTGTTTACACTTTTTCCAATGTTATTGTACAAATTGATGGTGATTTCAGACAGTTTTCCAGGTTTTTGACTAAAAAAAAACCAATTTTGGGAGCTGAACCAATGGTAAAACCTCAATTTCCGCGTCTTTGGCCAAAATCGACTTCATATTCGGTATTCTCGTCCCCAAAAACATGGAAAACGATACCTCAAAAGCTAATTTTACTAACATGTTGCTAAAACGCAAAAAGTGCCTATTTTTACACACATTTTCACTCATAACACCCCTGGGTATATTCCGATCGGGCTGAAAAGTTTCGGTACACAACTAGGGCCCAAATGGAGCATGTGTGCGAAAGAACGACTTTTTTAGATCTAAAATGAAGCCTGTACACGTGATACGGCGTACGGCGGACGGCGGACGGACATTGCATTTTTGGAATCTACGCACCTTGAAACGGAAAAGAAAAAAGTTTGAGGGGGTGTTATGAAAATTTTTTGCTGAGCGAATACATAGGTGTATTATTCACAGAATAATAAACCAAAATGGGTGTAAAAATAGGGTTTTTTGGTGTTTCAGTAGCATGAGCTTGTGAGGTATCGTTTTCCATGTTTTTTTTTAGGGCGAGGAGACCAAATATGATTTTTGATCAACGAGCAAAGAATTGAGGATATAACATAGCGGTGTGCGAAATTATTGAACTTCGCACACAGGCTTCATTTGGGCCCTGGTTGTGCTCCGAAGCTCGGCAGCCCTATCGGAATACACCCAGGGGTATGGATGAAAAATGGGGGTAAAACAGGGTTTTCGAGGTTTTCTTGAGGTTTTAGTGAACATGAGCTTTTGATGTACCATTTTAAATTTTGCGCCGAAAAGCTTCGTCAACATGATCGTGAATGAAACGGCATACATCTAGCCCAGGTATCATTGCTAGGGAATACCTTACTATATTCACGCATGGCTGAATGAAATGGAGTTGTTTGTTCCGTGATTTCATTTCATTTGAAGAATGATGGATATTTTGGATTTTGTTGGTAGGTACTTTCGCAACTTGACGAAACGTTATGCTTCATGAATAACAACAAAAATAATATTATTAATGGTTGAATTATTGAATCCCGCGCATGGACTTCCCTGGGTAGGTGGCACGAGGCTAGGTACTGACCAAAGAAAACAGTGATCTACGGAGAAGGGGCATCTAGATACAGGTAAATTATAAACCGTTTTGTAATAGTTGCTGTGTTTTGGTTTATTATTCTGTGTATACACCTATGTATTTGCTCAGCAAAAAATGTTTATAACACCCCCTCAAAATTTTTTCTATTCCGTTTCAAGGTGCGTAGATTCCGAAAATGCGATGTCCGTCTGCCGTCCGCCGTCCGCCGTATCACGTGTACAGGCTTCATTTTCGGTGTAAAAAATTCGTTATTTCGCACACATGCTCCATTTGGGCCCTAGTTGTGTCCCGAAACTTTTCAGCCCGATCGGAATATACCCAGGAGTGCTATGAGTGAAAATGTGTACAAAAATATGTACCTTTTGTGTTTTAGCAACATGTTAGTAAAATGAGCTTATGAGGTATCGTTTCCCATGTTTTTGGGGACGAGAAAACCGAATATAATGTCGATTTTGACCAAGGAGTGGAAAATTTAGGTTCTACCAGATGTTCAGCTGCCAAAATTGATGTTTAATGAGTCAAAAACCTGCGAAATCGTCTGAAATCACCACCAATTTGTAGAATAACACTAGGAAAAGTGTCAACACGTGGTTCAAGACGACCAAATGGCACTACCAATGATCAAAGGTAATTTGAAAAAAAAAATGGACCGTACCGAATTCAAGTTTTGGGGACCAAAATTGGTGGAAACCACCAGAAATAGCTATTTCAATTATTTTACATGAGACAAGGACTTTGCAGCGTTTTTTATAATAGTGTTCTGTATCAAAAGAGCACACTGCTGTTCAACGAACGGGGCCTTCAGAGTAATCGAGATTACATAAAACTAAAATTCAGTGGATGATGGGCGGCCTTTAGGGCAATGCAGCAATGCGGAACAGCATCAAGCTGTTACTCCAGCCTAATAACAGCTCGAGCGAACGGTTAAAACGCTCGTCATCATCCGAGGTACCATACAGGTGTTCCGAGTCGCAACTACCGTTTTTATTATGGGAACCCCGTTAGGCCGTTGATTGTAACCGGTTGAAAATAACCGGCTGATGCATTCTTAGAAAGCAAATCTCCGTTTATCCCGTCAGAGGAGACGTTTCCCCCCAAAAAAGATCCAACTGCAGGAAACTCGACTGCGAACTGGTTTAGAAGGAGTTGGTCAGGTTCAGTGACGTTCGGCGCGTTTCATTTAGCGTTTCGGGATCCGAAGTAGTTATTACCAGGAGAAGATGAATTAATGTTCCTCTGGAAGATTAAATTATTTTCACTTTTGTTTAGGTGTTTTGTTTACAATCCATGTTTTGTTTAGATTCATTCAGTGTTCATTCACTTTACAGTGTGAATGAATTACAAGATTGTATAGTTAGGTACTGAAACAATATTGAATGATGCTAATTATAATAAAACTAAAGTAATTATAAAACTCTGCAAAGTCCTTGTCACATGGGTTTATTATTCTATTGGACGTACCTACAGAAATGTTGGCTAGTGGCTCCTTTTTTTTGTTTTTTGTTTTTGCTGCAAATTATCTTTGATCTTGATAGTGCCCTTTAATTGTTTTGATTCACCTGTTGACACCACTTTTAGTGTTATTGTACTAATTTATGGTGATTTCAAACAATGTCCCAGGTTTTTGGCCCATAAAAAATGAATTTTGGGAGCTGAACCTTCGTTAAACTTCAATTCTTCACTCTTTGGTCAAAATCAACTTCATATTCGGTCTTCCAGCCCTAAAAACATGGAAAACGATACATCACATGCTCATGTTCACTAAAACCTCAAAAAACCTCGAAAACCCCTACTTTTACACCCATTTTTCCCCATAAGACCCATGGGTATATTCCGATCGGGCTGCTGAGCTTCGGAGCACAGCTAGGACCCAAATGTGCTCCAAAATTGGGACCAAAACTGTGCACGGAAGAACGACGACTTTATACCAAAATTTAACGTACATTTAAGGATGAAACTTCGTTAGAACCTCAATTTTCCACTCTTCGGTCAAAATCGACTTCATATTCGGTCTTCTCGTCCTAAAAAACATGAAAACGATACCTCAAAACCTCATGTTGCTAGAACACAAAAAAATACCTATTTTACGCCCATTTTTCACTCATAACAACCTTGGGTATATTCCGATCGGGCTGCAAAGTTTCGGGACACAGCTAGGGCCCAAATGGAGCGCGTGTGCGAAAGAACAAACCTACGCACCTTGAAACGTAAAAGAAAAAATTGTGAGGGGGTGTTATACAATTTTTTGCTGAGTGAATACATAGGTTTATTATTCGCAGAATAATAAACCAAAAAGCTGCAAATCCCTACACAACGGTTTATTATTTTGTATGGATCACCCTTCTGTTACAGATCGCAACCATAATATGGCGAGACATGAATATGCGTCTTATACGTAAGAAAGTAACTGAAAAACTTGACTCGTTTCGTACGATTTTAGCGTTTTTTGGAATTACTAGTAGGTGCTTACTTTGCGGAATATGTATCTAGGAACAAAGTTATAAAGCAAACGTAGGAAAGTTGACATTACGGCTTACCTATGCAGGTACGGTAAATGAGGTTTTCAGTTTTCTCTACAGATAACTTTGTTGTTTGTTTCATAAGGGGAAACTTTCCTTGTGAAATTTGAAAACCTTATTTGTGATATAACATGACGCCATGGAAATAAAATAACTAGGTTATAAAGATAACACATCCATAATAAATAATATAAACACAAAAATTTAAGTTTTAGACAGGAGATTATAGAAAAACTGGGAGTTGAGGGAAAGGCTGGGTGAATGCGGCATGCGGATATATAATCGGTAGAGGATGTATTTGTTCTGTATGATATGGTATTTCAATTCCCAAGGGGATTTTACCTATTCTTATTCCTTCTTTGACAATAATGACATTTAAGATTGTGTTGTGATACGTAGGTACTAGGAAGTAAAACTTAATTTTTTTCTCATCATCATTTAACATTCATCATCGTTAGCATTCGTGTTTGCCCCACCTAACCTGAGGTACGTACTTGTGTGAGGAAATAGTTACGAAAAACTCACTTCATTTGACTTAGGGCAGCTCTGAAATGCAACATAATACTGGATGATCTCTTACCAAGTTACAAGTTAGGTGTGTGTCTATGGAAAGTCTTAACTTGCTACACAAATATAACAGTGATACCATCAATATTGACAACTAACACGTTGAAAGATACAAGAAATTTAAACAGGTACCTACGATCCTATTACAGTAGAAGTCGCTTATAGTCATCGAATTGGGACTGACTGGAAACAATCACTATACGCGACCAATCTCTATAAGCGACTTATACTGCAGTTACAGGTACATATATGCTTTGTGGTGATTTTAGCCGTTTTTACCAATATTGGCGAATTGTGACCCCTCAAAAAATAACCGACTTTTGATTAATTTTTTTTTTTTTGAGGAAACTTTTATTGAAATAGATAAAGTTATCTTCTGTTTCTGGTCATCATTCAGCACCACTTTTCGTGAAATTTACCAATTTTCGGAGATTTCAGCCATTTTTACCTGTTTTGTCGACTTTTGATCCCACCCAAAACTCAAAAACTGATCACTATAACCGACTTTTTGATCACTATAACCGGTCAATTCCCTGCGTGTTTACCTACAGCCGATCGGGACCTGACTGTTTCTCTCCTTATATCCGACTTATTCCTTTAACCGCCTTTCTACTAAGCGACTTCTGCTGTATACAATATAATTTAACTAACTGATGAAAATTAATCGTTACAACTTTTTAGGCGTCGGCTACCTGTTAACAGTGCTACTATTCGTATTAAATGAATGTTGTATGCACTTGCATATATTATCCATAATAATAACTACATATGTATTGAATCTCTGCATTAAGATAACTTCCATGTGTGCCCCCCCCCCCCACCCTACATCAACCCCATTCTAACCTGTCCGTAAGTGTATATATATATATGTAATGGAGAGTTACAAGCTTGGTTGTTGCCTTTTATTGCTTACTTCCATGGCAATTTGCGTTCATATATTTTCTCGACTTGAAAAATAAGTTCGAATGTACCCGTACAATGCACCTACTTTCCGGGTTGCCTAAATTCCACGTTCTTTCGTAATAAATCGATTGATTCAGCTATATCGGTTACTTTAAGCCAATGTTTCGCTGAATTTATCCAACATCTTCAGGGCTTACAGACTGTGATGATGATGCACTGATGAAGATTATGACTATGATGAACAGAAGTTGATGGTGATGATGAATTTTAAGCAATTTGCTGACAATAATAATAGTGCTTTGAAACAGGTGTTGGAGAAAAAACTTGTTTTTTCTCCAACACCTGCTTAAAAGAACTTATTTTTTCTCCAACACCTCCAACACCAACACCATTGTTATTGTTGTCTCCAACACCATTATTGTCAGCAAATTGCTTAGAATTCATCATCACCATCAACTTCTGTTCATCATAGTCATAATCTGCATCAGTGCATCATCATCACAGTCTCTAAGCCCTGGAGATGTTGAATAAATCCAGCGAAACGCTGGCTTAAAGAAAATCGTTTTTACTGGCCGAACCTCAGGAACATCCTAACTTATTTATTCCAGCGGTCAAGAACCTCATCATAGTATATCGGTTACCATTCGCTTAACCCAAGCGTGGAGGACGAGCTGAGGATTTTAGTTGTAGTGTTTCTGGATATACCAAATTCACAAACCTTACGTCCCAGTATCTGGCTACCTACGTGATGGCATCCAAAGTTGTGTGGATCGGGTAGGAGATCCTTACCCTGCAGGATCCATGTCGGGGTAAATAATTTGGTTTTGATTCTTTTGACCCACGCTACAAGGCAACAGACCAACTCTTATGTGAACCAGCCGGTAGTTGGATGACTGTGCTCGATGTTGCTATTCTAAGAAGGAGAAATAATCATTAAATTACGCTCATACCCACCCACACTCATACATATCGTGTGACTGCCGGGGCAATCGTCTTTTGAGAAAGCGGCGAGAGTTTAAAACGGCCGCTTTGAAACACAAAACTTGCTCGCATTTCGCAAGGAAGAAAAAAAACAACAGAATACTGCGTACTTTCACTCAAACGGAGGACTGCGTTATGTCGGTAGGTACTTACCATTGTATCGTCGAGTAATCTACGCTTTTTATAGGCCACCGTTTTGTCGCGAGTGTATGCAGTCGGTGAGGTGAGGAAGTGAATGAATATTTGTGGGCTGGAAATTTACCTTCGCTGCACATTCAAAAAGTTGGATACCTCCATAACTCACCAGCTCACTACACTACGTCATCCGTGCATCTGTAACATTTTGGAAGGAATTGTAAGGAAGAATGAGCAATTTTCTTGGGATAGAAATTATGTAATTTTTTTTGCGAAATTCTGTTCAATAACGGAAATTAACATTTATTACCAAATGAGGTGTTTATGTCGAAAAGTCTAGGCAGAAAATTAGTGTGAAATCTGAATTTCGGAGTTCCCGCCAGAAATGACGTATGAGGTAAATCGCAGAGTAGTTCAACTCAAATCCCGCTTGGAACGCTTGTTCATCACAGATGTACAGAACCGTAATGGATGGAACCGCAAATTTATGAATAAATTTTAAAAAGTCCTCTAAATCAAACCGAGGGGAGGTTCACGAAAAGTCACAGTAAAGGTTCTTGATGGTTGCCAAAAAGGTTTGCCATTTCTAATGCTGTGTTGTTGGCAGCATTGAGAACCTTCGCCTCTGAAGCTTTGCTCCGCCTCCTTGGGGCCATCAGCCAGTCAGATGTCAGTGGTAGACCTGATACGTCATTTCTGGCCGCATTTTTACTTTTAATCACCCTCATTTAAAAAATATCGCTAATTTTTTTTTTTAACGGGCATCAAACTACCATTTTTCCAAGAGTTCTGAATAATTTTTTCGAAGACAAATTTTTGACGAAAATTCCCCATTGGAACTTCTTTAGCTCAGATCGTCAACAAACAGCCCCACCAACAAATCCTAATCAACTTTTAGTTAGATACCTATATCCCACTGCTTGTAGACTGTTCAACTTATACAGCATAGTCTAGATTAACATCGAAGTTTAGTATCCGTCTGCTATATTATTAATTTGGAGGACCTCCAGCAGGTATCTACATTTTTGATAATATAGGTACCTACCTATTTTTAATAACCTCAAATATAATTACACTTTTCGCATACCATAATTGAAACCACCAAATTAACTGCGCACTGAAGGATGGATGCAAAATTGCTTGTAAAGGCAACGACCCGTTGTTTCGAAATGCCAACGAACTCATCATCTACCCGCATCGCAAGAAACTAGAAAATATCGCTTGAAAACTCTCGTTAGGTGCTCCTCGCTCTTAAAGTTATTGCCCTGGGAATCTCCGCCTTCCTGTGATTCAGATCTCCTTTCATAAAAATTACATCGACGTTTCAGATCGTTGCCTTTGTTCGTACTTATTCAATCTCTCTGAATGACGATGAACATTCGGCGACTGTAATAGTACTGCAGATTGGTACTCGAGTGTTTCTCACTCCCATCAAATACAAACTCAGCGTGGGAGTCTAAAAGACAATCGGGACTCCAGGAAGTTTTGTCTGGAACATACCAAATAGGTTTTACCGAATGGGACGCAGTAAATTACGGAAGTAAGTTGTTAATCCCTGAAAGTAAACATTAAAAAGCGGACGGTGTTTTTGAAACATGTACGTTAAAATGCGGACGAGTCTGTCCTGTCAGTTTCCCACACTTGTGGCGCGATCGCGCTAGATCTTTGCGTAGATCTGCGCTGGATGCGTAGATCGCGCTAGCGAGCATCCAGATCGCTTGACAATGCATTCCACTAATCTATTCAGAACTCCCAAACAACCTGCTCATTCACGGGATAGTTTCTGGGATTGTTTATCTGTTTTGAGATGCGAGCGCCAGCGAGCATCCAGATCGCTTGACAATGCATTCCACTAATCTATTCAGAATTCCCAAACAACCTGCTCATTCGCGGGATAGTTTCTGGGATTGTTTATCTGTTTTGAGATGCGAGCGCCAGCGAGCATCCAGATCGCTTGACAATGCATTCCACTAATCTATTCAGAATTCCCAAACAACCTGCTCATTCACGGGATAGTTTCTGGGATTGTTTATCTGTTTTGAGATGCGAGCGCCAGCGAGCATCCAGATCGCTTGACAATGCATTCCACTAATCTATTCAGAAGTCCCAAACAACCTGCTCATTCACGGGATAGTTTCTGGGATTGTTTATCTTTTTTGAGATGCGAGCGCTAGCGAGCATCCAGATCGCTTGACAATGCGAGCGGCGGAATGGGAACTAAACTTCTTGCCACGTTCTGCGTACCATTTTTCATTCCTTGTGCATAAATACATCTGAACATTATACATCCTTGCCCACCTTTTCTGAAACATTTTCTGTCCGCATTTTACTAGTACAGAATTGTCCGCATTTCACCTATGCGAAACCAACCTCCAGCGAGCTCAACGGATTAACTTGTCCGCATTTTACCTACGCTCTACCGAATCAGTGACCATAGCTTCTAAGAGAGATAGAATGTTTGTGGTTAAGTGGGAGCTTTTAAATTCGTGAAAGGTTTATGTAGGTCCTGCAAAATTTCTGCATGCAAGAACTGAAACTGTGTTCATGGTGTAGGTAATTGAAGCCTTCACCTTAACTACTGACTTTATGAGGCACATTTTGAATTTACTAACTTACTTTTTTTTTCTAAACTTTACAATGTTTTAGGATTGTACTCTACATGACGACTACCACAACTGACTGAAAACGTTCATTTTAGGAGTTAAACCAGTACGGGGTAGACAATCAATGATGAAGCGGTTGAAGAAAATGTGGCCCTACATGCTCATACCGACCATGATGACGTTAGGATACGCTCCGTTCGTCTTGTCCTCTCTCAAGATGTTCGTCATGAACGCTCTAATGATCAACATGATGGCTTTCAACGCTGCCATTTTCCTGACGCTGAGAAATATGGTTTTCGGGCCCAGGGTCGGTGGCCACGTGAAATACTATAACTTCGGCTACGAGCATCACCAGAAACACCACCACTCACGGTGACCCAAATTGATTCCGGTGAGTTCACACAATTTCATAATATTCCCCAAAATCAAATCCCGCACATTTATTTATTTATTTTTCTTATTTTATTTTATTTATTTTTTATTCAACGGTAGCTGTCCGACCGTTTTCATGCCAACAACACCTCAAAATATCAGGCAGTGAAGATCGGATGTGGTGGGGGAATTAATTAATAATCAGAACTGATCGTTTCGTGGGCAACGGCCCAAGATACGTCGATTCGATCTAATTTTTTTTTTAAATTTTAAAGCCATTTATTCACATAATGAGCATATTACAAAAAATCGAAGTATTTGATACTTCATTGCAAAATTAGAAAACAAAATCATCATATCTTGTAAAGAGGAACAAAACAAAACATGGCAATATACTGATCTCCAAAATTTAAGGAGATTGTCCGGAGAACAGGAGTTGCTAATAAAAAATTACTAAAACTAATACATCGAAACTGAAATTGGATTCACAAACTTAAAGAAATTTGAATTTTATAGCAGGAAAAAATGAAATTAAAAAAATTAAAAAATACATATGTACCTATACACAGGTACTTAGTACTTACAAATAACAAAAACTAAAGAAGTATTCTCAATAAGGGAATATCAAAATTCAAATTATAAATAAATAAATAAATAAATTTATTTATTGATTTATTTGAAGAAAGTCATTTAGGCAAGTTTTGAATTTGTTAAATAATTCAATGGTTTTAATATGAGAAGGTAATTCCATAAACAACCTAGGAGCCAAAAAAGAATATTGTCTCATGAAGAAGTCACATTTAGGGTACGGGATTGGTAGCATAACGCCATGGTGATGTCGGGTTACACCATGTAATCGAGGGATATATGGAAGCTGATACTTGAAATAGTACTGGAGCAGTTTAGACACATAAATGAGTCGGGGAGGAAGAATGCTAAATTTTAAAAATAATGGTTTACTACGGCTTTGGTATCCAGCTCTGAATATAAGACGCAATACTGACTTTACCGCAATCTCAACTGAATTGAAGGACGTTTGATAAGCCCCACATCAAAGTAACATTTGCTGAGTTCAAAACGGCTGAACCGGAGACGAGAGGATACGGTCAAGAAAGTCGTGCACAAGGACAAACAGCAGGATTCAACGCAAATCGGCTTACCTGATGCTGTGTAGCTCATATCGTTCAGCGTAGGATGGTAGATGGCGCGAAATTTTTTCTTTTCCGTTTCAAGGTGCGTAGATTCTAAAAGGTCCGCCGTCCGCCGTATCACGTGTACCGGCTTCATTTTCGGTCTAAAAAAGTCGTTCTATCGCACACATGCTCCATTTGGGCCCTAGTTGTGTCCCGAAACTGCAGCCCGATCGGAATATATCCAGGGGTGTTATGAGTGAAAATGTGTGTAAAAATAGGTACTTTCGCATTTTAGCAACATGTTAGTAACATGAGCTGTTGAGGTATCTTTTTCCATGTTTTTGGGGACGAGAAGACCGAAAATGAAGTCGATTTTGACCAAAGAGTGGAAAATTGAGGTTCTACCAAATGTTCAGCTGCCAAAATTGATTTTATGAGGCAAAAACCTGGAAAATTGTCAGAAATCACAATCAATTTGTATAATAACACTAGAAAAAGTGTCGGCACGTGGATCAAGACGATTAAATGGCACCACCAATGATCAAAGATAATTTGAAAAAAAAAGGAGCGTACCTAATTTGTGTTTTGGGGGCCAAAATTGGTGGAAACAATCAGAAATAGCTATTTCAATTATTTCACATGAAAGAAACAATAAATGAACAGCCAACATTTCTGTATGTCCAATAGAATAATAAACCCATGTGACAAGGACTGCAGCGTTTTTTCATCAGCTACAGCTGCCTAAATTTGTTTTTTTTCGTTTGCCGCTCGGAGACAATAAAGCCAACCTAAATAAAATTATAAAGCTGCTTAAATCTTGTTCAAGGTAAATTATTCGGTCACCCAACTATTCGAGGGAAAAAATTGCGCATCATTCATTTTAATGACATTACGTTCATATTTGCAGTGAGCAGACATGTAGGTAATTAGGCCCTTTCAAGTAGTACCCTTGGCAAATATATTGAGACAGATATTTATTTATTTAGTTATTTATTTATTAGAGTTATAGTTGAGTCAGTTTATTTATTTATTTATTATAGTTAGAGTTATACGAGTAGTAATTCAAAACAGACGGTATGAGATTGAACGACTCCATCTTGTGTAATAAGCGAGATTTACTACATATTCATCTTAACCTTACTCAAAGTTATTACCCGAAGGGGTACAAATCATCAAATAGGTACAGGCATAGGTCAAATAGGTTAATATTAGTTGATTCACACATCAATTTCACAACTTGTTGATAATAATAAGCAACACAATAAAAATGTTTCCTCGAATACGGAACCCAGGAAGGAATATTCGATTAATTCATTGTTACACGCACATTTACCCGAGTTCTTGTTTTCTCTGCAGCTTTTGACATTATACCGTCAGCTAAGCTTGACGCCTGTACGAGCACTTATCCCCGGTAACCCGTGTCGTTTCAATTGAGGAAATTTCCTTACTGCACGTATCAAATCGATAGTCAAACGTTGACTCATAAACTGCAGAAATTCCAACAGTTGATGGAAAAAGTGATAGCAGAACCTTGGGAAGAGATGTCATCTTTATTAATGGGACTCAAGAGGATAGAATTACTCGTTCGCAAGTTATAAAACCGGTTTTGAAGTTACCTGGTTTGTTGCACTTCGGCGGAGCTCGTGCTCGATGAATCTGAATTGTTTGTAGGAATATTACTGATTATAAGCTTCACTAACCAGTTAGTAGGTCTCAATTTGCAAGTTTTAAACAATTCAGTGAGAGCTAACTGATGATAATATTTAGCTATTTATCGACAGGAGTAACCGACCGCTTGTCAAATTTTGTTCCTACCACTTCACTCGGATAGGATTCGTATGTATATTTTTTTCTAGGCCATGTATCCATGATTTTCAACTAGATGTGTTCCGACACTTTGCGAACGTTTTAACACACTTTAATTTCACATATTTTCACATATTTCGCTATTATTACATATTTTCAAATATTTCATTGATTGAAAGACGTTTTCAAATATTTCATTAAATAAGACACCTATTTCTCGATGTCAACTGTTTTCCAACGTTTTGAAGAACATCGCCATTTTCGGATGGTTGTAGGGAGCTGTGTAAACATTATTTTGCACTACATTGTTCATTGTTGAAACTTTTTGGCTTGGATACTCTGTTTTCGGGTGAGAAATGCCGCGAAATTCACACTCAAATAGACGAATTGACTCGAAGTGATTGCTAAGTATCTGCGTTAGTTTCCGGATGATCTATACACATTTTCTCAATTTATTTTAACTTCAAAATGTCTACCCATTTTTACATATTCCAGAAAATATATAGGTAGGTAAAATATTTTCACATTTCACAAAAATGTTTCACATATTTTATGCATATTTCAAAAAAATAAATGCATATTTTAGTTACATATTTCGCATTTTTAAATACATAAAAAATCCGATCTCTACTCATTACGAATATTGTTGTAGGTGGACTCAGTTGAGCCAGATTTTATTGTAAATGAACCCGACATCGATTTACGATTTCTGAGCGGACATCGATATTATAGCAGTAGGTATGTAGATATCGAAATACTTGTATCAATTTGTGTTCACACAGCCCTGCCCTACCGCGCTATACTTTGGGTGACCAAACATCCTTCTTTTGGAAGGACGGTACCACTTTCCAACCCGTGGTCCTTCTGTCCTTCAGACCCCTTGGAAAGGTACTCCTTTCTAAAACACCACTTCCAGTGGACCATTCTGACATGAAAATAAATAAAAATTCGTTATAGAGCAACAACCATTTTATCATTCTTTTAGCGAATTTTCGAAGAAAAGGAAGCTATTGTTCTCGGTCCAAAATTTTTAAAACTCAAATTTCCGAAAGATTTTTATACCAAAATCCGTTTCAGACCATCCTGAATTCACTACCGAAAGACACCAAAAATTATATGTATATATGTATATATATATATTTATATATTTATATATTTATATATATATTTATATATATATTTATATATGTATGTGTCATTCCAGACGATAACTCTCGAAAGAATTGAGATAAAAAGTTCAAATTTGCACGAAAAATCTGTCTTGGCAATCGACAGGCTAAGTTCGTAGATGGGCAGAATCGGGTCACTCTAAGGGGGAATTTTGGGGAGTTTTAGGGGGGGAAAATCACCCATAAATTCCCAAAATGAAGCAGTCTGACAAGTGACACCTCATTTTAAAGGTTTTTGTATGCTGAACACGATGGTGAAATCAGAATTGCGATATCTCATTCCGTTCTCAAACTGGAGCACTTTGAAGATGAAGGAACGTGGTTATTTCTTGAGATGTTCTTCCTGGTTCGTCTGCTCTAATCTGATAACGGAATGGGATATCGCAATTCCGACTTCACCATCGTGTTCAGCGTTGGAAAATCTACAAACCGAGGTGTTACTCGGCAAAAAATGGAACAAAAAATTTGTTACGTATCCAATACCTACTTTGTATTGGATACGTAACATACGTACTGTACGTATGTTGGATAAGTAACTGTACGTATATTGTAGTACCAATACTACAATATACGTACATACATGAATACCTATAATTACCCAATAAGTTTAAGATTCCCCATATTTGAATGGGATATCCCAAACATCACATTTTACATAAAATCAGTTATTTCTACGAAAATTCGCTCTTATAGCCATGCTGCATGACTGTGGTTTTTTTTAATATATATATTTTTTTAAATACAAAACTTTAGAGGACGTCCTTTTTGGGGAACAGAAATCTAACTTCCAACCAGTAGCTAACAATAATAATACTGTAAAGTTAGGCTTCCCAAAATAGTTAGATATACGCTTACAAAATATTAAGCTGAGGAGGTGATAATGACTATGTCAAAAGTTTTGTCTTGACTTAGATTTTCTTGAACTTATTTTACTTTTTTTTCTAAAGTCAAGTTGTATTCTTTGCGTTCCTTTCCTTAATATTACTCCTCAAATCGAGGTCCTCAATTATGATATATTTTTTAAACTTCGAAAATACCCATGTACCTATGGTTTTGTGCAGTGAACTGTCCTTTTTATTATAACTTAAATCACTTGCGGCGGAGTAGTGGAGATCCATAGCAAAAAACTACAGGATAAAAATAGAATAGTCTATTTCCACGTAAACTAACAAACTGTAGACCGGTTTCGATTGTTAAACCATCATCAGTACACAATAGATTCTAATGTGCACTGATGATGGTTTAACAACCGAAACCGGGCTACAGTTTGTTAGTTTACGTGGAAATAGACTATTATATTTTTAACCTGTAGTTTTTTGTATTTTATTGATACCTAACATGTGCACAAAAAATCATCAGCTTGAACCTACATGCAGAATAAGAAACACCTTGAATGTTATAACAACGTGGTTAACAACGGTTGGTGGTTAACGCAATGGTTGGTGGTGGTTAACAACGTTCTCATTTAGTTCTAGGTGCAGTTCCAGTGGTCCTTCTTTTCATGTCGGAAAATATGGTCCCCGTAACTGTACTGTACTTACCTGCTGATCCGGAGGTCCCTTGGGAATAGCTGGTTATTTTCAAACCCTAGATCGATGGATACAGTGCTAATAATAACTACCTACTAAAGTACCCCGTCACTCAAAAAGTGGGATTGCAGCGTTTAGTACATGTCTCGCGTACAATGTTAATAATTTAATACTGTTTATATTACAGATGGACACGTAAAACAAATATTCGAAGCAATATTTTTCAGTAGGGAAACCGTATAATTCAAGATATTACAGTTTTCCATTTCTCCCCTTTTATAGAATCTTAGAACGGTATCTTGATATTTTATGGACGATATCACTTATCTAGGTTACCTACACTTTTCTATGTCATTGTTGTCAAGCCGAACACCCACTAACCTTGGGAAGATGATGCGCATGCCAACAATACCTTAGTCGTTTTCTCTCGTCACAATGACGCGTTCCTTGTAGAGGTGCTTCAACAAAGAGGAAGGTCCTTTTCCTTCGCTTAAGACCACAGTTGGATGATGCGCGGTTATGCGTAAACGAGACATCTCGGAAAAGCAGTGAAAGTGTTTTCTCAAAAGCACTTGATCCTGCTGTGTGTAATTGGATGTGTCAGGTGGTGCTCATCTTTGAAATCATTTAAGCGAGAGGATTATTCTTCTGGAGACTTTCGAATTAATTACTATGTACCAGTCTCACTGTTTATATTTGAAAAATAGAGTCTTGATGTTAGCCGACATTTTGGATACTCGGCGGATTTTATGTCTGTTGTGAATTTTAAAAGTGCATGGAAATAGACTTTCGTGCGCAATAATTGAAATAGCCATTTCTGATGATTTCCACCAATTTTGGCCCCCAAAACATGAAATACCGCTTTTTTTCAAATCATCTTTGATCATTGGTAGTGCCATTTAATGGTCTTAATTCACCTGATTTCAGACTATTTTCTAGGTTTTTGACTCATAAAAAACCAATTTTGGGAGCTGAACCTTGGTAAAACCTCAATTTCCGCGTCTCTGGTAAAAATTGACATTGTATTCGGTCTTCTTGTCCCCAAAAACATGGAAAACGATACCTCAAAAGCTCATGTTACTAAAACACAAAAAGTACCTATTTTTATACACATTTTCACTCATAACACCCCTGGGTATATTCCGATCGGGCTGAAAAGTTTCGGGACACAACTAGGGCCCAAATGGAGCACGTGTGCGAAAGAACGAATTTTTTAGACCGAAAATGAAGCCGGTACACCTTGAAACGGAAAAGAAAAAATTTTGAGGGTGTTATAAAAATGTTTTGCTGAGCGAATACATACGTGTATTATTCACAGAATAATAAACCAAAACTACAGGATAAAAATAGAATAGTCTATTTCCACGTAAACTAACAAACTGTAGCCCGGTTTCGGTTGTTAAACCATCATCAGTACACAATTGAATGAAACTACTGGAACTTGAGCTCCTATTTATACAACTCGAGTGAATGGTAGTGCAATCTCATTGGCTGAAGGCCAAGGAAGTGAAAGGGAGGTGGAGCCTGATTGGCTGGAATACAACACAAGTGAAGGGTGGTACATTCTGATTGGAAAGGAGGAGATCAATAGAAAATGGGGTTAGTTTGCCATATTATGGAAGGATATCACAGGAACTAGGTAATATAATTGAACAGAGGGGCTTTAGGGTGGGGTTTTATTCTCAAAATTCTTTAATGAAAATTCTGGGTACCTAATGTAAAAGATAAAATTCCGGTAGAGGATAGAAGTGGGGTTTATCTTTTGAAATGTGATTGTGGAGTTAAATATTGTGGTCAAACGGGACGTAAATTCAGGGAAAGATTAAGGGAACACGAACGATGTTTTAGGGATGGCTCTGGTAATTCGGCTTTTGCTAATCATTCAAGGGAGGAGGGTCATGGATTTAACTTCAGTATTGATAGGAACGATTCATCAGTTGAGATAGTTCATCTTTGTAATAAAGGTTCGAAACTGTATGCATTGGAACAATTGGAAATACTAAAATTTTTTTTTTTTACTCCGCTTAAAACCCCACTTTTTTCACTTTTAAGATTTTTTCGAGTTTCCGACCTCGTCTCACTAAAGCAGCTATAATTTCCTTAATTTGAAGAGTAAATTCAAATTTGAAGATACCTACCGTTGAAAAGAGCGTTAAATTTCCTGTCTCTCTGATGCCTAACAAAATTTTTTTAGGAGGATTTGAGGAGTGAAAATGGAGTTTGAAAAGTGAATTTTGTCAAAATTTTAAAATCGTCGGTTTATTCAAGCTCTTGGTGATCCTATTAATTCTAGTAGCAGAATGGTGAAGGTAAGATAAAAAATGCGCCAAACCGTCAGCTTTACAACGGACTAATCAAAACGTTTTTTGGAATTGGTTTCAAGAGAGAAAATGAGGTTTGAATACGAAAAAACGTGTTGTTTCCGGCTAAATCGTGGGTTTTTCATGAAAAATGTACCTTTTGTGAAGTAGTGAGTCAACTATGGGGTAATTTTCAAATCGAATGGTGACACCCTCACCATCATTTCCCAGTAAGTATTTGATCGTAATTTTCATTTTAGTCCAAGGGTGTTGGCATTACAAAGAATGGAACTATGGACGTTAAGCGAAGATGATTGAAAGTTCCATGAGACGACTGTTGTTTGTGTACCTCTACGAATGATTTGGATGAGTTCTTATCTTTTTCGCTGCCACCTTTGGACCCTTCACGAACGAACCGGTTCTGTATTCACCGTAACGGAAGGCATTTTGAGCAGATAAAGGACTGAACAGAGTCCCGCTTAACTTCCATAGTTCCATTCTTTGTAATGCCAACACCCGTGGACTAAAATGAAAATAGCGACCAAATACTTGCTGGGAGATGATGTTAGGGTGTCACCATTCGATTTGAAAATTACCCCATAGTTGACTCACTGCTTCAAAAAAGGTACTTTTTCATGAAAAACCCACGATTTAGTCGGAAACAACACGTTTTTTCGTATTCAAACCTCATTTTCTCTCTTGAAATCAATTCCAAAAAACGTTTTGATTAGTCCGTTGGAAAGCTGACGTTTTGGCGCATTTTGGTTTATTATTCTGTGAATAATACACCCATGTATTCGCTCAGGAAAAATTTTTTATAACACCCTCTCAACATTGTTTCTTTTCCGTTTCAAGGTGCGTAGATTCCAAAAATGCAATGTCCGTACGCCGTATCGAGTGTACAGGCTTCATTTTTGGTCTAAAAAAATCGTTCTTTCGCACACATGCTCCATTTGGGCCCTAGTTGTGTCCCGAAACTTTTCAGCCCGATCGGAATATACCCAGGGGAGTTATGAGTGAAAATGTGTGTAAAAATAGGTACTTTTTGCGTTTTAGCAACATGTTGGTAACATGAGCTTTTAAGGTATCGTTTTTCATGTTTTTGGGGACGAGAAGACCGAATATGAAGTCGATTTTGATCAAAGAGTAGACAATTGAGGTTCTATCAGATGTTCAGCTCCCGAAATTGATTTTTTATGAGTCAAAAACCTGGGAAATCGTCTGAAATCACCATCAGTTTGCAGAATAACACTGGAAAAAGTGTCAACAGGTAGATCCAGACGATTAAATGGTATCAATGATCAGAGATAATTTATATTTACAAAAAAGGAGCGTACCTTATTCGTGTTTTGGGGCCAAAATTGGCGGAAACCACCAGTAATAGCTATTTCAATTATTTTATATGAAAGAAACAATAAATAAACAGCCAACATCTCTGTAGGTGTGTCCAATAGAATAATAAACCCATGTGACAAGGACTTTGCAGCGTTTTTTAGCTTACCTTCACCATTCTGCTACAAGAATTAGTAGGATCACCAAGCGTTTGAAAGAAACAGACGATTTTAAAATTTTGACAAAATTCACTTTTCAACCTCCATTTTCACTCCTCAAATCCTCCTAAAAAAATTTTGTTAGGCATCAGAGAGTCAGGAAATTTAACGCTCTTTTCAACGGTATCTTCAAATTTGAATTTACTCTTTAAATTAAGGAAATTATAGCTGCTTTAGTGAGACGAGGTCGGAATCTCGAAAAAATCTTAAAAGTGAAAAAAGTGGGGTTTTAAGCGGAGTAAAAAAAAAAGTTATAGGACACTTTTGGTCGGAAATTGGATGTAGAACACGTGGGAGAGAGGTTTTGCATCACTCATGTTACTCCCTGTAGAAGTTGCATTTACTTTTCGTTCAGTCAAGAAATCTGCCAAACAACTCTGTTTCCAGTACCGGTACCTACCAAGAAACAGGTTATATTTATATTTGTTGTCCGTCCCAAGTTTCGATGAATTTACGTTTCCTCACATTGTTGAGTGTTTTGAAGACAGTGGGAAATCACAGGATTAGTAACAAGAAATTCACTGTGCTTCCCCTCGACTTACCCACCCGTTCATCTCGTGCGGGATCATTGTTCTCCACGATCCCAGCCTCCCAGGTCCATTTATAGCGAGAGAACGCCGGTAAACGGGTAGCCAGGAGGATCGAGGTTGCTGGACGAGTGACTTTTCCCTTTTGTGAACTCCCGCAATGGCAAGAATCTCGATCCTCTGGCACATTCGTTTTTGTGACGGCAGAAGTCGCGAGTCTTCACAGAACTGTTCAACTTTTTCCTGCTCCCTTCGACTGGATTCCACCCTGAAATCCATATTCGCAGTTACGCAACTAATTATAAGAAATGTCTTCAGGGTTTTGTGAATGCACTAATGTGTAAAGGCCATAAAAACCACTAGATACCAGTTTTTACGCATTTTTCTCACATTTTCTTATTTCCGAACGTCAAGTGGAAGAACTGATGCACTTTCTCGGCATTTTCACAAGGTGAAATTCTTCAAAACCCCCACTCCATAACACGGTTCGCACTGAGATATTTAGGACAAGTTTTAATTTTTCCATCGACGCCAGTTTTTGCAAGAAAATTGCTGAAACGTAACCCTCGGGAAGGTTACAATTCACTATTCTGTCGGTAACCCCGTTGTCACCTTCTCAATTTCCCAGCTGTGAGAGTTAATAGATATCCTTATTCTGTTATTAATGTATATTAATAATTCTGTTATCTGTGGTACTTAAATAACGAGTAATTATTTTGTTTATTCTTACTTTGGTTACTCAGAGATATGCTACAAGCTAATATTGCTTCCATATTTCAAGCCCTAGCCTGACACCAAAGAAGTAAATTTTCAGTGTTAATAAAACTGCTTTCCGCCAGAAGGTATTCTGTTTGAGATATGAGATGCACAGCACTCACAGCACTTATTCTTCTTCAACATTCATTTTCCTTAACCCTCGGGAAGGTTACAATTCACTATTCTGTCGGTAACCCCGTTGTCACCTTCTCAATTTCCCAGCTGTGAGAGTTAATAGATATCCTTATTCTGTTATTAATGTATATTAATAATTCTGTTATCTGTGGTACTTAAATATCGAGTAATTATTTTATTTATTCTTACTTTTGTTACTCAGAGATAATGCTACAAGCTAATATTGCTTCCATATTTCAAGCCCTAGCCTGACACCAAAGAAGTAAATTTTCAGTGTTAATAAAACTGCTTTCCGCCAGAAGGTATTCTGTTTGAGATATGAGATGCACAGCACTCACAGCACTTATTCTTCTTCAACATTCTTTTTTTTTTAATTCTTCTTATGTGCTAGTTTCGCGTTCAAAAATGGGGGGAAAAAAAGCAGAAAAACTGCTCAGTGTGATATTAAGGTAATTAGTACTAACAAAAGCCATCTGCTCCATCAAACAAGAGATGTACGAGGACAAATCAAGTATCGCGTTGCTATGTACTCCTCCTACTCCTTCCTATGCTACCTACTCCTCCCCATAAACATCAGTTTCCTTTGAAATCATATTCAAACACTGTTTTCTAAAATCTCAATTTTGCTTCTGTTTCAGTAATGGAACGCACTGATGCCAAAGAAAATACCTCTCGCACGTAAATGCCATAGACAAGTCAGCGGCCAGAGAATCTCTTTGAATTTCAACGAAGAATCGAAGCATGGCCACCTACAACAAACTGCACCTTGATTTAAAAACAGCTGCCATTACTATAAGGAATAAATTAATTATTGTTGATGTGATATAGAACTATTTCATGACCTTAATATATTTATGTATGCGATAACAATTCAAATATAGAATAATATATAGGTAATAAATTAGGGTTAATTTTGAAATTAGCTATGATCAAAATCACCAAGATCCAGTGAAACGTGAGTCATCTTCATTCCACCTACCTACTATTTGTTAGTAACATGAACTTCACATTCGTAGTATTCAGTCGTCAAAGTCCAATCTTTCAAATTATGTGCAATGTTATGTACCAAATTATTGGCTGTGCATAAATTGTCTCTCTAAATTAATAAATGTATATACTTTTGTATTTATTTGTAATATACGTGTACATTTTCAAAAGTGAGTTATTTGCATGAAAATATACTTATGTAGATATTCGATGTTAGCGCTAATTCATTACAATCCCTCGCGCTATCGCTAATGATTGAATAGATGATTCGGATTGGATTGAAATGGAAACCTTTGAATGAAACTTGGAACGTTCTGAGACGCTGCTTTTCTTATTTTTTATTATTTTTTAAATGTTTTAATTTTTATAGGTACTTACTTTCAATAGCATAGAAGTAATGGCCTCTTCCTCTTTCATGTTTCACAAGCATAAAATCATTTTAGAGCTGCTGCCATTTGTAGGGTAGGTAGCCCATATATATTTTTGCGGCTGTTCCTTCTATGTAAACCGGTGAAATTGTTAAAGTATTTTTTATGTGCAGGGATGTAGGTACTGGTAATTTTTTTTAAAAGGAATATTTCAAAATTACGAGTAAACAGCATGTGAACGAAAAGCAAATGGATACGAGAAAAAGTTTTAACAAACACAAAACCGACTAATCTAAAATGTGTAAAGGGATACAATATGAAGCCTGCGTGCGGGATTTTTATTTGAAATTTGGCGCCGACATTTTGTTGTATTGGCTTTGAATAATTATGAACGTTTGTTCAGCTTAAAAATTATTCATTACTTTTTAGTTTTATAGGTACCTTTTTTGAAGTCTGTTTTTTGTTACATTTTTTTTTTTTGCTTTTTAGTACGATATTTTTAGTAAGTAATAATATTACGAGGTATATATTATATACCTCACGCTATCAAGTACTGAGGCCATCATTACTGGGGCATGCACAGTCTTCGTCGGACCATTTTCTGTCGTCAAATCATGCTGCGGTCAAAGCATTAGAAATCGAAGAGTATAACTGGCCTAGTACAGGCCCAGTACTACTTTATTATTTATTTTTTTAAACTTGAAACACTAGTATGAGTCCTGCTTGCTAAAAAATAAAATATCAGTCCTGGCGTGACGCGGCACTTGACACGACTGCCTTCCGAAATCTGTGCGCCGAAATGTGGCATAAAGTGTGTTCTTGCACGTAGGTATTCATAAATCGTTTTGTAGAGGCCTTTGCTCAGTTGAATTCATCCGGTGGCCGAACCCCATGATCTCCGAATGTTTCACGAAAACTGATGCCTAACTATAATAATGAAGATCTAGATCACATGATGTGATGTGATGTGATAGATCTAGATATAAAGATGAAGATCTAGATCACAACTCTTATCTAGTTTTTTATAAAATAAATAGAGAAAAAAAAGAGAAGTCGTACATTTCAGCTCAATATGGTTCATATTTTTTACTTATAGGTCCTACTTCTACTTTATAAGTTAAGTTTATAGTTTTTTTTATATTTTAATTCGTTCCTCTCCTTTCTCTATCATGTAAATCAAAAGAAATACACTGCCAAGGTGATGGCACAGGAGCTTCCTCGTCACAATCAGAGTGACCCATTATAAAATAGAACAGACTCGGAAGCAAAATAACATAACATTACATTACATTACATTACATTACATTACATAGCGTGAAATATACATATTACATAACATTACATTACATAACATAACATTGCATAACATTACATGAAATATACATATTACATAACATTACGTCCATAATACATTACGTCCATTATACATAATTGCGAAAGTTATGCGTGTTTGAAGAATTTCACGTTAGCGCATGCGCAGGGCGAACCGCTGGCTCTATCATGTTGAAATTTATATGGGACCTCAATGGGCCCTACCCGCTTAATCCCTGAGAATTACATTGAAATTGGGTGAAATCTTTGGTTACTACGGCTGTAACAAGGAAATTGAATCTATTTCACGCCAGCGCATGCGCAGAGCGCACCGAGGGTCCGATCATGCTGAAATTCATACTGGAACTCACTAGGCCTTGTCCAAACAACCCTTGAAAATTTGAGCGAAATTGAATCAAAATTGTGAAAGTTATGCGTGTTTGTTGAATTTAACGTTAGCGCATGCGCAGGGCGTACCGCTGGATCAATCATGTTGAAATTTGTATGGCACCTCAAGGGGCCTTATCCGCACCATCCCTCAAAATTTGAGCTGAATCAATTCAAAATCGTGGAAGTTATGGCTGTAACAAGGAAATGCGGACAGACTCACAGACCGACAGACACGGAACCAAATTTGTTCAGTAGGCTTTGAAACGCAAAATGCAAGTGGAAATTTTGATTTCTGAAGACAAAAATTTTTTGGCTCACGAAAGTGAACACAAGGCTTCCGCTGCTTCGCAGACTTGGAAGCAAAACATTGGTAGGTAAATTAAAATAGTGGAGTCGTAGAAGGGGTCAATTACAAGGCTTCCTTTGAACCCTTGGAAACCCGTAGGTTGGTAAGTAAACCCATAAGAGAAGGTAGGTACTCGAAATAATATAGCTGATGTAGGTACTAATGATATGTACTATAATATAGACATACAGGTTGGTATAGTGTACTAAGTAATACTGGAAGAAGCCAAACCCTTTTTCATATTTTCTCTCCTACTTTCAATAGGTAGGAAAATTACTATTTATACTACAACAAGTATAATAAAGCGCAATGAACTAGCAGACATAATAGATAGGCACATTATAATAGATAGGCCTCGTCAATCATTTGAATCGTACTGTCCATGACTTTGATGAGCATGAACAATTTAAGGAACAATTTAATGACCCCAGACCAAAAGGAGTGCTCTTTATGTACCTACCTACCTAAATTTACTAGGTGGTTAAATGGGTACCTCAATTAGGTATAATTCAAAAAACTTGGTTTTTCTACATTGGGTACGAACCTAGCTGTATGGATTTTCCCTTGAAATTAACCCTCAATTCCGTCAATTTAAACTTTTTTCGACAAATCGACCGTTCTTACGCCAAAAAACTTTTTTTATTCCAAATTTTGATTAACTTTTTAACTTCAAATTAAACCACTTCAATGTAATTTCATACAGAAAATGTTTATTAAAAATTTCAAAAAATTAATTCGAGGTAGAAAAGTTTCATTTTAAATTATGAAAGTTCACCTTTAAATTGGAAAATTTTAATTTGGTTTGAAAATATCAAAAAATTGGTTTAGATTGGTCTAGTCTAAATTATCAGTTGGTTCCCAGGAAATGTGAATTTCCCATATATGGTGGCTATGTTTATGGTCTAAACTCTAAACTCAAAGCAAGTCGTTTCATTTCTCAATTTACCTATAGGTATTTTTTAAATGTTATTTTGTCGGAAAAAAAAATCAAATTTGACGGGACAAGCAATTATACCTACCTACGTACTTACCTGTAGCAATTTGTCGGTAGTTGTGTCACAGGTTTCTGAATTCATAACAACATCCGTTGTAATTCTGTAGGCAATCTTTTGAAAATTTAGTTTTTTACGAAGCCAGAAGCAATTGAAACTTGAATTGTATGAATCTGATATACAGATGTTGGTACCTACCTGAATGATGTAGAATAAGGACCTGTCTGCTTTCCGTAAAAGAATAAGTCCATAGTGAACGCACTATAATATTTCCGTAGTATGGCGTATATTTCCACAAATACTTTACCTTTCAAACCTTGAACTACATCATCCATGTGTGCCAGATTAGGCATCTAGTAAGTACCTATCCGAAGCTTTTCTCACCGTTTGCAGACATCAGCGGGCGTCACTCTGTGAAAAAACGTAGCTACCAAGTTATTACAGAGGGACTAGCTCACTCTGCCGATCTGCATTAGTACCTGTGTATGTCTCACCTTTCACGACTACTTGAGCCTTCAAACGACAGAGGGCGTTAGCTGACACAACAGCCTACCACTTTCCCACCTAAAGCGATCCATTGAAGAGTGCATCCTCAGCAGACCCCTCGACGGCATAAATAATAAGTTTCAAACTCGGATTATGATCAACATAGATTTGATCTAGATCTTCCTTAGATTTAATTTGATCTCTGAAAAATTCCTGTAATTTGATTCGATGCAGGTAGTGGAGACCGGGGCAAGACGAATAAAAAATTGTTCAAATTGAGTTTTTAGTCATATGACTTGATTTGATACTATTACCAAGCATGGCATCTTTAACTACAACTAATCACCTACACTATCCAATCAGTAATTTTCCGAAAACGCCATGGAAGAGCTACTTATTTCAAATCAATAATTTTTTCTCATATGGCTCATTTTGCCCCAGGTCCAGGGCAAAATGCACCACACCTGGGGCAAGATGAATCAACAATAATTTAGTGTTGTTCAAAATATTTTATTCTCGTATAAAAAACGAGTTTGTAAATCCCAGCTTTTAAAAATCACATTTAGTCAATAGTAAAAAAAAGTAAAATTACACAACAACCTAACTAGACAGTTTTCTCTCTCTCAGGTTCAGAGATCTTTAAGTAATTAGGTAGCTATATGTATTACATATCATTCAATAAAATAGCAAGAACCATCTGTCATTACAAAGGAACCCTCGTGGAAAGAACTAGAAAAATTTGAGGTAGAAAAAGGTACCAATTGAATTTTGGTTGGCTCACATTTAAAGAATGACGATACAAAATGTCTAAGAATAAAATTACTAATGAACAAAAAACTATTCCATCGAGATGAAGCAAAAATCATATCTCTCTTAAAAATGAAATTAAAGGCAGCTACCAATCGAAAAACCCGAT
The DNA here is from genome assembly GCA_954871275.1 of Leptopterna dolabrata. Classification (NCBI taxonomy): domain Eukaryota; kingdom Metazoa; phylum Arthropoda; class Insecta; order Hemiptera; family Miridae; genus Leptopterna; species Leptopterna dolabrata. The sequence goes on along the minus strand of OX940983.1, from coordinate 7,772,842 downwards.
ACAGTGCTATAGGGCAAGAAGAACCACAGTAGGTTGGGGCAAGATGAACCATCTTTGCTTTGGGTGATCTTGCCCCAAATTGAAAGGTTCATCTTGCCCCTAATGCTAGGTTTCTGGAAAAGTGGGGATAACATCATCTTGAAAACATTAGACCAAAAAACGATAAGTGCAATATGATCCTTGATTCATGGTTTATCATCACCGAAAATGCTGATTTTCAAACTGAACAAGTGTGAAAATGAAGAAGAGCCAAGGAGAAAATGGATAACCTACTTTGCGGTTCCCATGGAAGAAGTAGAGACTCTCTACTTCTTCCATGGAGGTTCCAAAACCTTTCCATCCCAATGGAGACTGGTGAACTGCTGCTTGTCCACTATCAACAACTTTAGAAGGAAGCTCCAGTGTTGCCCACCCCACAATGAGGGAGAAATCAAATTTCCCTCTTTTCAAATACTCAAAATGGCGGTTGATTCGTCTTGCCATCGATGGTTCGGACCAGTAGCGGTGCGTGAGGTCTGAAAACGGTGGGGCACCAGACCAGAACACAAAACCAACAGATTTGTCTACAAAATACCCCAAGGCAACTACACCCTTCCCATATTTACTGATAGAGTGATATCCAGCAAAGCTTCTATTTTAACACTGTGTAGTGGTACGAAAACGTCGACAATTTCTACTGCAAATTAGCCACCGAATTCATGTGTTACAAAAATATAGTAAACTACAATACAACAAAACAATGAACCATTGGCTGGTAAATACTTGAATGGAGAAGCTATTGACTACGCCGATGACGCCGATCACACCACAACCAGCAAACAGGACAAAACGCACGTAGGTACCACTATCAAATTCCCATGATAAATCAAATTCCGATGACAAATCTGTCATCGGAACCGGTCCGAAGGCAAAACGTGCAATCAAATTCCGAAGACAAGTCTGTCAACGGAACCAGACCGAAGGCAAAACACGCAACATTTGAAGCAAAAAAGTTGAAAAATGACAGACTTAACAGAGAAAGCGAATGTGATTCAGAGACAACAAAATCAAATCAGAAGAAGAAGCATCTCGTATCGAAATGGCAAATTGAATCGAAGGGATCGAATCGATTGTGAAATGAACGATTTTGGGGTTGAAATCCGATTCTGGGAACAAGGCCCAAAGTGGGCGTGGCGTACAACATTTTTACTCAACTGAGCATGCCGGGACGGGCCAGTTTTCTCGGTTGCCATGGGAACACTAGGCCCCAGGACCTACCTTCCAGTTTCAGGAGCCTAGGTTTCGATTTAGATTGCAGGGCATCGATTACTGTCGCTTTATTCCGGTAAAATGCTTGGTATATGGAGAACATTAAGGAACCATCATGGATGCTCTACAAGAATATTGAATATCCATAGCCAGAGAAATCTGGCGAGTGGCTGTTGAACTGGAGTGGGGGTGAAAAATGCTAGGTAGGTACAGTGTACAGAGGGAAATTCAGATGCCATCTGAACAATGGTTGGTCTTTTTAGTGTTTTTGGGTGGCCCAAGTGGCCTTATGGACGCCCCTGGTTCGGACCATAGTTCTCAACACATAAAGTTGGTAACTCGAATCTCGTCGTATACGCATACCTACTCACAGAAGGTATATAACACCAGCTAACATTGGGGATAAAACAACATTAACAAAAAATTGACAACATTACTCCAGATTTGTCTGGATTGAATGACTGGGTTATCGAATATGTAGAATAGAATAGAATAGAATAATAATATATTTATGAGACTCATGACTGCGTTTATACATGGTTGATCAGGCACCGATTAACTACTGATTTGTGGTGTATACCGTTTATTGTGGTTAGCAGTATTTTTGAAACGCTTGTTCCACAGATAAGTACATACTTTGTTACTTGAAACTGTAATTTGAAAAAACTTAACGTTGCCGTTATGCGAAACGTAGAGTAGGCACTTGTTGTGAATTTGAAAACGATTTTGTTTTCTTGCTGCTGCCTTGAACAAAATACTTAGGTACCTTTATTTCTGATAGTTTCGAAGCATGATGAAGCTCCTACTCAACTCCATTTGAAGTATTACTAAAACGCTTGTTCCACTGATGAATCAGTTTAAATGTAATTATATAAAATTCCATAATGTCAACAACAAAATTGAGTTTGAGAAAAAAGTTAACTGACCTAATGAATCTTAATTTTACTATCACAATAAATTCAGTTTGATGATTTCATGTAGGTACCAATTCATAAAACGACCTAACATGAAGTATTTATTTATATGTAGGTAGGTACATATTTTTTTTTTTTTTTAAACCAAGGTGTACTCTTTTTTGGAAGGGGGGATCTGGTAACCATACCGCATCCCAGAATTCACAGTTTTAGACAAACTGCCACCGCTTAACTCCCTGAAGACGTTGATAAGTATGGCTCGTTCTGCCAATTCATGAACTTTCGAAAACTTAAAATCCTTAACAGCAGATCTGTAGCATACCTGAAATAATTCCTTAACAGTAGGTTTCCTAGTTTGGCTTTTTTCAAACGATATTTTGTAGGTTTTCTGAGCCACTTTCTAATCCCATTCTACCTGCTTCTCCTTTTCTTTTCCTGTTTGTCAATCACTACCTAAGTTGATCTCGACATGGCATTTAAAGTAAAATGTCAGTGAGATGATGTGAGTAGGATAATTCCTTATCAATAGCCTACTTTGATTATCCTTTTCTGGACCATATATATAGAATCTAATAATTCCTTACGAGAACCACCACACTCTAAAACCCCATACATCATTAAGGACTGTGCTATTGCAAAATAAAACATCCTTTTTGTTTTAGCGTTAAGGTAGGTAGGTTGGAAGGTAGGTACGTCAAATTACTCGGTTCAAAGAAGTATTCTGAAGAAGCCTTCAATTGGCTCCCAACAAGAGAATGGGATGTTGTTTCGCAAATCCTCTACAACACAAACATTCGTGTACTTCTGTTACTAATGAAGTAATGATTATCTTAATAAATATGATTGCTGAGAACTACTTTCCTAATTTGAGCTTCAACTTGGAAACAAAGCGTATTAACGAAAGTCGGTTGTCCAGTAATAATTCTAGAAAGCGACAAGATTCGATCGAGCTTGCAGTAAAAGTACTAATTTTTCGATTTCATCATATTAAAGTTCGAGGAAGAGTTCACATGGCCTAATTGTGTGAGTCCTGGGATTTTGTGTATCAAATTTCCCACGGGATACTGGAGATTCATCTCACTGACCTTTTGCTTTAAATGCCATGTCGAGATCAACTTAGGTAGTGACTGACAAACAGGAAAAGAAAAGGAGAAGCAGGTAGAATGGGATTAGAAAGTGGCTCAGAAAACCTACAAAATATGGTTTGAAAAAAGCCAAACTAGGAAACAGTTATAGATGAATTTGGTTTTTGGTTTATTATTTTCAATAATGAACCATTGGAATCGAGCATGAAACAAAAAAATTGTATGTAGAATCCGAAAATGCAATAAAAAAATTTCTGTCTGTCCGCCCTACTGGCCAGTTTTCTTAGTTACCATGAAAGAAAATTGATGAAATTTGGGGTATAGGTTCCGTTCGGGGTCTAGTTGGTCCTCGAAGCTCGACGTTACTGTGAGTCATCTCTAAGGGGTTCAAAATAGGGGTTGACATTTTCAGAACGCCGTATCTCGAAAACTTTCGATAGAAGGGTATGGTTTTTTTACGTTATTAAATTTGTCTTGAGCTAAACAATTTTTTGAGACCACCCGGAGCATTGTACGTCCAGCCGTTCGTGTGCACCAAAAAGCTTCGTCAACACGATCGTGAATCAAACGGTATAAATCCGGCCAGGATATCATCACTAGGGAGCACCTGATTATAATCAAGGATGACCTCTTGGTGATGTGGTGTTGAACGTAGGGCGGTCGATGTGGCTTTGAGGTAACCGGTGAAAACGGAACAATCTTGGAACAGTCAATGCGTTGGCGTTGTTGCTGTCGCCCAGGGCCAAAAGATCCTAATCGATTTCCGTTAAAAAAGATTCAAGTGCTGATAAGTTTCCACCGGCATGACAAAAAGAGCCGAAAATCGTTCTTTGATGTGAGGAACCCGCTGAAATTTGGCTCGTGTAACCGAAAAAGAAACCGGGCAATCTGATTCGTTGATATTTGGTTCAGGTAACCGTCAAGGAACCAGGCAATGTGATGAGGAATGAATTCCAAGTAACAGCAGTACCTATAATAAATGTTCTCATTAAAACGAACTTCATATAGGTATGGGAAGGTCGTGTACCTTGGGACGATTTTGGTTTTTTGATTCCTGTGAAGTCTTGAATAGGAAATTTGGAACCCTGATTGCTTTTCTTTTAATTATTATCTAATACTGAAGCTCCATGATTTATTTCAGGTTTTTCAGAACACTGTAAATAGTTTTAAAATGCATTTTTCGAAAACTATTTTTTGTCCCGAGGTACCTTACCAGTCATGTTCCATGAGATACCCTGTTCTGTACCTCGGGACATGTTTGTAGATTCGGACGGGAAGGCTAAATTATTCAAAAAAGCTTCAAAATTTTCAAATTGTGTAATAAAATATAAATGCAATAACATTCAGCCCCATTTCTCCTCAAAAATGACGTCGACGGCCTTTTCTATCCCCTTTTGATCAACGGGAGCACGGGTTACCCCGTGAGCTGAACGCGGCATCTGAAAACAACAAAAGTTCCAATAAATGAATTATTTATATTAGAATTATTCACCAAAATAATATAACAGTTTGGCGCCTTACTATGGGACACTGTATCATGCGTGCCCCGTAGTGTTCCACGGTACAAGCACCAAACTGTCCCGAGGTACAAGAAAGACAAATTTTCACCAAAATCGTTTCCATGGCATGAAAAGTGACACAATCATCCTGGAAACGTTATCAACGCTAGGGCCAACCTCAAGGAACAATATGCAATCAAAAGTAATGAAATATTCAACTTACTGTGACTGTGAACGGTGATTGATTACAGCTTCATAAATGTTTTCTGACGACCCGGAAATCGGAAAACTGTTGTCAATTAGGGATGGAGAAAAAACGTGAAACTGTTTAGAAGTAACTGTATCTTGAAAAGAAACGATGAAACAGTGTTTCTCAAAACCTGAAACAGCTGTTTCAAAAGAACGGCCACAGGCGGAACGAAGTGTGTCTTCATTCGACTTCGGATCTCAAGGTTGCCAATAAGCCAATTTTCATGGGCTATTCTAAAGGTTCATTATTGAAAATAATAAAAAAACAAAAATTCTGTTGTAGAAAAAAAAGAAAAAACGCTGCAAATCCCTGCACAACGGTTTATTATTTTGTATAGAATACCCTTCTGTTACAGATCACAGCTCTATGTATAGATAACCCGTCTATATAATATGATATGTACTATTCTATTATATACATATTATGTAGATCGCAGACCCTCCGTAGGTTAGTACCTAACCCCGTACTCGATACTAGGTACCTACCTAAATCACGAGTTAAATGTTGCTAAAATAATTCTGCCGATGACAAACAGTACCTAACAAAAAGAAACACACATAATGAAGTTCTGAAAAGAAATTGTTGATGAGGAGTGAAAAAAGTTGCAAAAGTACCTACCAACAAACTCCAGCCCCTTCTACGTAGATGGTATGATGAACCGTTGTGTAATAATTTACCGTTGAGTAATGATTTACCGTAGTAATAATTTACCCATCAATAATACTTCAACGTTTGTTCAAGTTTCACTACCTACCAACAAACTCCAAAAGAGCCATAATTTTTCAAATTAAATAATATCACAGAACAACCAACTCGACTTCATACTGCGCCAATATAATCAGGTGATCCCTACCAATGATTGGCCGTATTCACAAATTCCTATTGTGGGCGCGTCTCTGGTTACGAGATTTGGTTTGAATTGTATACAATTTCATTCTCACTGGAGTCGAAAATGCCTGTCGGTGCAAACTTCGGGGCCTTACTGTGAACGAACGGCTGGACGTACGATGCTCCGGATGGTCTTAAAAAACTCGCAAGTTCAAGAACTATTTAAAACCGTAAAAATATTTACGTAAAAAAATGGTATAGGCGTTTTGAAAATTTCAACCCCTATTTTGAACCCCTTAGAGATGACTCACAGTAACGTCGAGCTTCGAGGACCAACTAGACGCCGAACGGAACCTATAACCCGAATTTCATCAATTTTTTTTCATGGTAACTAAGAAAAGTGGCCCGTACGGCGTACGGCGTACGGCGTACGGCGTACGGCGGACAGACAGAAATATTTTTATTGCAGTTTTGGATTCTACATACCTTGAAACGTAAACCATCAAATTTTGAGGGGGGGTAAGAATTTTTTTTTTCATGCTCGATTCCAATGGTTCATTATTGAAAATAATAAACCAAAAACGGGTGTTTCGAAACCGTTTCCATTGGAGACAGCTTCGCAGCAGGAAATACACTGCCAAGGTGATGGCACAGGAGCTTCCTCGTCACAATCAGAGTGACCCATTATAAAATAGAACAGACTCGGAAGCAAAATAACATAACATTACATAACATTGCATAACGTTAAATATACATATTACATAACATTACATTACATTACATAACATTACATAACATTACATGAAATATACATATTATACATAACATGACTTCCATAATACATTACGTCCATTATACATAACTAGCCTGACCGCTCGCTTCGCTCGCTATCCGAGATTCGCTGTACGCAGTATCGTGGAACCAACAAACGACGGAAAAATCCCATACCCTACCGGGTATTTGTGCCCAATTTTATCAAAATCCGTCAAGCCATACAGGAGTTGACCATGGTCGACCATATTTCCGCTATGGTCAGGGAATTAAAAATGCGCCTACGTTCAACTTGGGAGGCTACCGGATATTCGGGCCAAATTTGGACGATATCCGTTGAGCAATTCGGGATTCGACCATGGAGGGGCCCATGGATGCGCTATGGTCGACCGCGGGGGTAGTCCGAAGGGTCGATCGTAGATAGAATTTCACGTAGATTACGAATACGCGATAAAAAATAGGGGTTACCATTTCAATTAACGAAGTTGACCATGGTCGAGCATAGTTCCGCTATGGTCAGGGAATTAAAAATGCGACGTTGCACAACTTGGGAGCCTACTGGATATTCGTGCCAAATTTGGTCGATATCCGTCAAGCCATTCAGGAGTTGACCATGGTCGACCATAGTTCCGCTATGGTCAGGGAATTAAAAATGTGACGTTGCACAACTTGGGAGCCTACTGGATATTCGTGCCAAATTTGGTCGATATCCGTCAAGCCATTCAGGAGTTGACCATGGTCGACCATAGCGCTATGGTCAGGGAATTGAAAATGCGACGTTGCACAACTTGGGAGCCTACTGGATATTCGTGCCAAATTTGGTCGATATCCGTCGAGCCGTTTGGCCGTGCATAGAAGGACAGACAGACAGACAGAGCGCATGCGCAGGGCGAACCGCTGGCTCTATCATGTTGAAATTTATATGGGACCTCAATGGGCCCTACCCGCTTAATCCCTGAGAATTACATTGAAATTGGGTGAAATCTTTGGTTACTACGGCTGTAACAAGGAAATTGAATCTATTTCACGCCAGCGCATGCGCAGAGCGCACCGAGGGTCCGATCATGCTGAAATTCATACTGGAACTCACTAGGCCTTGTCCAAACAACCCTTGAAAATTTGAGCGAAATTGAATCAAAATTGTGAAAGTTATGCGTGTTTGTTGAATTTAACGTTAGCGCATGCGCAGGGCGTACCGCTGGATCAATCATGTTGAAATTTGTATGGGACCTCAAGGGGCCTTATCCGCACCATCCCTCAAAATTTGAGCTGAATCAATTGAAAATCGTGGAAGTTATGGCTGTAACAAGGAAATGCGGACAGACTCACAGACTCACAGACTCACAGACTCACAGACTCACAGACTCACAGATTCACAGACTCACAGACTCACAGACTCACAGATTCACAGACTCACAGACTCACAGACCGACAGACACGGAACCAAATTTGTTCAGTAGGCTTTGAAACGCAAAATGCAAGTGGAAATTTTGATTTCTGAAGACAAAAATTTTTTGGCTCACGAAAGTGAACACAAGGCTTCCGCTGCTTCGCAGACTCGGAAGCAAAACGAAGAAACAGTTTCGCGTTTCTATTATTTTAGCCGAGCCAAAATTTCTTGAAGCGTTATTGTTGCCGAAGCTATTATTTTGAAACAGCTTTCCCGAAACTGTTTCATACAATAAACGAACTGTTTCGTTTCGTTTCTCAAAAAGAACTGAAACACCCATCCCTATTGTCAATCCGATAAGGCAGCTAGCTGATAGTCGAAAAGGCGGTCTTCACCCAGTGTTGCCATTGCCAAGGCCTGCTTCTAGTGTCCTTGGGGGATTTTTTCCCCCTCTTTCCTTCATATTTATCCCGTGTCTGTCCCGAGGTACACACGTCCCAAGGTACACGACACCCAAATTTAAGTGAATTGTCTGTTGAAGGGATCTGTACGAATAATAATACAAATTTCATGGTAGCATGACATTTTTTGAGATTCCGTGTTTTGAAGTCCTCTCTCGTGTGTTGGTCCCTCATAGAATTCATCAAAACCTACTTCGTTTCATCTGCGTTTTTCCTCAAAAACTAGAATACTTACACTGTTGGTTTCCATATGTACGTGTAGATAACTTACCGTCTGATGGGTTTATGAATTACAAATTCAATTCCTGATCAAATAAACTAGAATATTCTGATGCAGATCGTCGATAAATAATATCCTTGTATTGAGGATGATTGGTCTTATTTTTCAATTCAGTAGATTACCTGTAATGGAAAAAGCATTGAACAGTTACCACGTTCAAACTGACGTGAAAAACGCTCACTTTATACAGAAAAGCTTCATCAACAACGGTCAGAATCACTAATCGAGCGGAAGAGGTGAGTTGGGGACAAAAAGCTGCCCGCCAAACAGCGTTGAAATAAATTGATTTCAAGGAGGAAAGAACAGGAAGGAAGGAATTTCATTCACTCGTAAAATTGCACCCTTTAGTTTTGACTATAAAACTGGCGGGTCACTACTTCATAGAGTTTCATGTGTACACGACTTGGGGGTTTTACTTGATGTACCTATCCTTAACCTTTAAAAATCACTACCTATGAGCAAGTTCAGCAAAGAGCCTTACAAATGCCTGGTTTCATAATAATTAGACTCACGAAATATTTCAATAATGTCCTTATACCTTATACTTTACCTCAGTTAGATCTCAGTTGGAATACGCAACTGTTTTTGGTCTCCCATTTATCAAACCGACTGTCATGCAGTAGAACTTGTTCAACATAAATTCCTCCGTCATATAGCGTTTAAATTCAAACTGGATTGTGGAACTTATTTTAATTTTGATTACCAAGTTGCCTCAAAATGTTTAAATATTCAAATCCTTCAGACCAGACGTTTGCAATTCGATGCTATATTTCTTGTCAAACTTATATTGAATTTAATACACTGCCCTGATATGCTCTTCACTCTCAATTTCAAATTACCTTCCCACAATTTCCGTAACGTGCAAATTTTCACAACAGCTTTCCATCGCTTCAATTACCTCCGAAACTCCCCCATGTCACGCTTGCAGACTGTGGTGAATACTTGGTCCTGCGACTTGGATTTTTCCTTTCCATTTACCGATTTGAAAACTATAATTTACCAAACATTAATTACCTAACTTTCATTTAATAATTATATTTTCATCGATTATTATTGTCAAAACTATATACCGTTCACAAGTGTTTTCTGATACTTACCTACTATGTTGGAAATGTTTCAAATTTATTACCGTTAGTCAAATTATGTACCTGTTTTAAATTTTAGTATTACTTACCTATACTTTATTGAACTTTGTATTTGAGCCCTGCCCGTAAATTTCAAATAAATAAATGAAAAATAAAAAATAAAAACAGGCTTCTATACACACATCCAACAGAGGTGGAAGGAAGAGGTTTCCATACGCACATTCATGAGCGAGGTGCAAAGCAGCGAGCATATTCCTATGCTACATTGGCGGGCAAAATGGATATCGATCCTTTTTGCGGTTGAGGTTTTCTTGGCGGGTAAATTTTTACAACAGCGTTGTTCCTGTGGGGGATATTACATCTTTTTGCACTGGTCCTCACTACATGGACTGTATTTTCTGTTGCGACGCTTGGGAGTCATTCCACAATTTTGGTTTATTATTTTCAATAATGAACCTTTGGAATCGAGCATGGAAAAAAATTTAACCACCCCCCCCCCCCCCCCCCCCCCCCCCGTCAAAATTTGATGGTTTCCGCCGCTTCAAGGTATGTATAATCCGAAAATTCAATAAAAAAGTCTGTCCGTCCACCGTATTTAGCACTTTTCTTAGTTACCATGAACCAAAATTAATGAAATTTGGTTTTTAGGTCCCGTTTGGGGTCTAGTTGTTCCGCGAAGCTCGGCGTTACTGTCAGTCATCTCTATAATTTCAGAACGCCGTAGCTCGAAAACTTTCGAAGGGTATAGTTTTCTTTTACGTTTTTAGATTGATCTTGAGCTAAACAATTTTTTGAGACCATCCGGAACATTGAACGACCAGCCGTTCGTTTGCACCGAAAAGCTTCGTCAACATGATCGCGAATCAAACGGTATAAATCCGGCCCAGATATCATCGCTAGGGCTCACCTGATTATAATCAGTGATGGCTGTATGAAGTCGAGTCGGTTGCTCGGTGATATTATTTCATTTGGAAAATGATGGCTCTTTTGGATTTTGTTAACAGGTGCTTTTGCAACTTGAATAAATGTTATACTTCATGAGTAACTACAAATAAAATTAATGATTGAATTATTGAATCCCCCGCATTTGTATGAAACTTTAATTCCCGGGGCGGCTCCAGTACTCGATTTAGTGCTTTCCTGGTTCGAGGGTATTGACCACAGAAAACAGTGATCTACGCAGAGGGGGCATCTATACAGGTAAATAATAAACCGTTGTGTAATAATTTTCAGCGTTTTTATTCTTGCTTTTACCCACCGCGGACACGCAGATCCGAACACAATTCGTCGCCAAATGCTCTGTTCTTCCAAGAAATAAACGAAATACATAAAACTGTCAACTGGTGTACCTACTACAACTTGTTCACATAAACCCAGACTCGCCACAACCAGATGGCGGTATGATCGCCGACGGCCCCTACCTCGCTGGAATGTCAGGCCAGCCAACACAACAGGTGCCTACTTATTACTTTGGTTGGAGCGAGTTTCTTTCACATTGCATGATGGAATTGTAGGTACCTATTTGATGTCACTCGTATGTACACTTTTTTATCCACCTAACTGTCCATCTGGCTCGAGCAGGCTCAGTCGGGAAGGGAATGTATTCCGCCTCACTGCCTACCATCTCGACCGTTATAATTTCTTGATGAGGCCTCTGCACAGTCTTAACGATTCAAAGTGGTTCGAGGAAATGGACGACGAAACTGGTCTCTAGAAATAATTTGTTGCAATACCACTAAAAGCATTTTCAATCATTGATTTATCGAAAACGTTTTATGCATGCAAGTTGCGTAGGTAGTAATATTCACCCTCATTCAATAGGGAGATAATACAAAACTGCTGGAGCAGCACTTAAAGCATTTATACATAAAATCAGGCGCCTTCAGCGCCTCTTCATTCAGCCTTCCCCAAAACTTGAGCTTATCGTCAAGTGCCGGTTTATAGCCGTGCGTGTAACTGAATATTTAAAAAAAAAAAAACTACGGGATAAAAATAGAAAAACCATCATCAGTACACAATGGAATTCTATTGTGTACTGACGATGGTTCAACAACCGAAACCGGTCTACAGTTTGTTAGTTTACGTGGAAATAGACTATTTATATTTTTATCCTGTAGTTTTGGTTTATTATTCTGTGAATAATACACCTATGTATTCGCTCAGCAAAAAATTTTTATAACACCCCCTCAAAATTTTTTCTTTTCTGTTTCAAGGTGCGTAGATTCCAAAAATGCAATGTCCGTCCGCCGTACGCCGTATCACGTGTACAGGCTTCATTTTCGGTCTAAAAAATTCGTTCTTTCGCACACGTGCTCCATTTGGGCCCTAGTTGTGTCCCGAAACTTTTCAGCCCGATCGGAATATACCCAGGGGAGTTATGAGTGAAAATGTGTATAAAAATAGATACTTTTTGCGTTTTAACAACATGTTAGTTACATGAGCTTTTGAGGTATCTTTTTCCATGTTTTTGAGGACGAGAAGACCGAATATGAAGTCGATTTTGACCAAAGACGCGGAAATTGAGGTTTTACCAAAGGTTCAGCTCCCAAAATTGGTTTTTTATGAGTCAAAAACCTGGAAAACTGTCTGAAATCACCATCAATGTGTACAATAACATTGGAAAAAGTGTAAACAGGTGAATCAAGACCATTAAATGCCACTACCAATGATCAAAGATGATCTTTAAAAAAAAAGAAAAAAAAAGCGTACCTATTTCATGTTTTGGGGGCCAAAATTGGTGGAAATCATCAGAAATAGCCATTTCAATCATTCCACATGAAAGAAACAATACATTTAACAGCCAACAAAAATCTCTAGAACTCCAATAGAATAATAAACCCATGTGACAAGGACTTTGCAGCGTTTTGGTTTATTATTCTGTGAATAATACACCTATGTATTCGCTCAGCAAAAAATTTTTATAACACCCCCTCAAAATTTTTTCTTTTCCGTTTCAAGGTGCGTAGATTCAAAAAATGCAATGTCCGTCCGCCGTACGCCGTATCACGTGTACAGGCTTCATTTTTGGTCTGAAAAATTCGTTCTTTCGCACACATGCTCCATTTGGGCCCTAGTTGTGTCCCGAAACTTTTCAGCTTATCGGAATATACCCAGGGGTGTTATGAGTGAAAATGTGTGTAAAAATAGGTACTTTTTGCGTTTTAGCAACATGTTAGTAAAATGAGCTTTTGAGGTATCGTTTTTCATGTTTTTGGGGACGAGAAGACCGAATATGAAGTCGATTTTGACCAAAGAGTGGAAAATTAAGGTTGTACCAGATGTTCAGCTCCCAAAATTGATTTTTTATAAGTCAAAAACCTGGAAAATCGTCTGAAATCACCATCAATTTGTAGAATAACACTAGAAAAAGTATCAAGAGGTGGATCAAGACGATTAAATGGTACTACCAATGATCAAAGATAATTTGGAAAAAAAAAAAAGGAGCGTACCTAATTTAAGTTTTGGGGGCCAAAATTGGTGGAAACCATCAGAAATAGCTATTCGAATTATTTCACGTGAATGAAACAATAAATGGACAGCCAGCATTTCTGTAGGTATGTCCAGTAGAATAATAAACCCATGTGACAAGGACTTTGCAGCGTTTTTGCTATGGATTTCCACTATTCCGCCGCAAGTGAAATAAGTTAATCAATAAGCCTCTTCTTTAAAACGCGGCTTGTAAGCTAATTCCCTTTCTGGCCATTTGATTCATCTGCTGATTCAGCAGTGGTGCATATTATCCTCCTATTGAACGAGGGTGAAGTACTACCTAAGTACTCGTAACTTGCATGGACATCAGTCGAGTTTTAGTTATGATGTAGTGCTGAAACGAGAGTAACGAGTGAAAGGTGTGTTTTTGAGCGACGACTTTGGGCAAACGCTGCAAAGTCCTTGTCACATGGGTTTATTATTCTATTGGACGTACCTGCAGAAATTTTGGCTGTTCATTTATTGTTTCTTTCATGTGCAATTATTGAAATGGCTATTTCTGATTGTTTTCACCAGTTTTGGCCCCAAAAAACTCGAATTATGCTCGGATTTTCCTTTCAACAGATTATTTTTGATCATTGATAGTGCCATTTAATTGTCTTGATTCACCTGTTCATACAACTTCTAGTGTTATTATACAAATTTATGGTCATTTCAGGCAATTTCCCATGATTTTGACTCATGAAAAATTAATTTCGGGAGCTTAACCTTCGATACAACCTCAATTCTTCACTCTTCGGTCAAAATCAACCAAACATTTGGTCTTCTTGGCCTAAAAAACATGTGAAACGATACCTCACAAGCTCATGTTCACTAAAACCTCAAAAATTCCTCGAAAACCCCTATTTTTACACTCATTTTTCGCCCATAATAACCCTGGGTGTATGCCGATCGGGCTGCCGTGTTTCGGAGCACAACTAGGAGCCAAATGTGTTCACAAATGGGGACCCGAACTGTGTGCGGAAAAACGACGATTTCAGACCAAAATTTAACGTAAATTTAACGCTGAAACTTCCTTAGAACCTCAATTTTCCACTCTTTGATCAAAATAGACTTCATATTCGGTCTTCTCGTCCCAAAAACATGGAAAACGATACCTCAAAAGCTCATGTTACTAATATGTTGCTAAAACGCAAAAAGTACCTATTTTTATACACATTTTCACTCATAACTCCCCTGGGTATATTCCGATCGGGCTGAAAAGTTTCGGTACACAACTAGGGCCCAAATGGAGCATGTGTGCGAAAGAACGAATTTTTTATACCGAAAATGAAGCCTGTACACGTAATACGGCGTACGGCGGACGGACATTGCATTTTTGGAATCTACGCACCTTGAATCGGAAAAAAAAATTTTGAGGGGGTGTTATAAAAATTTTTTGCTCAGCGAATACATAGGTGTATTATTCACAGAATAATAAACCAAAAGTCCAACGGCGACTTTTGTGGAACGGGAACCGAGATAAGAGCGAGCTCGGTAACCCCAGTTGAAGTTCACCGTTGGATTGAAATGGATGTACCAATACAAAATAAATTCACTAGCCGTCGCGGAAAACAGTTGATTGTAGCGATAAAATTTAAATTAACCGAATATCGGTCGACGAAAGATGGTTTGGTGCAGTTCAGATGTTCTAATGGAAAATAAAAACGCTGCGAAGTCCTTGTAACATGGGTTTATTATTCTACTGGACATACCTACAGAAATGTTGGCTGTTCATTTATTGTTTCTTTCATGTGAAATAATTGAAATAGCTATTTCTGATGATTTCCACCAATTTTGGCCCCCAAAACACGAATTAGGTACGCTCCTTTTTGGTTTATTATTCTGTGAATAATACACCTACCTATGTAATCGCTCAGCAAAAAATTTTTGTAACACCCTCTCAAATTTTTTTCTTTTCCGTTTCAAGGTACGTAGATTCCAAAAACGCAATGTCCGTCCGCCGTACGCCGTATTACGTGTACAGGCTTCATTTTCGGTCTAAAAAACTCGTTCTTTCGCACACATGCTCCATTTGGGCCCTAGTTGTGTCCCGAAACTTTTCAGCCCGATCGGAATATACCGAGGGGAGTTATGAGTGAAAATGTGTATAAAAATAGGTACTTTTTGTGTTTTAGTAACATGTTAGTAAAATGAGCTTTTGAGGTACCGTTTTCCATGTTTTTTTGGACGCGAAGACCGAATATGAAGTCGATTTTGACCAAAGAGTGAAAAAATCGAGGTTCTACCACATGTTCAGCTCCCAAAATTGATTTTTTTATGACTCAAAAACCTGGAAAATCGTCTGAAATCACCATCAAATTGTATAATTACACTAGAAAAAGTGACAACATGTGGATCAAGACCATTTAATGACACTACCAATGATCAAATATACCTAATATGGAAAAAAAAGGAGCGTACCTAATTTGTGTTTTGTGGGCCAAAATTGTGGATCAGAAATTGCTATTTCGGCTATTTCAATTATTTTACATGAAAGAAACAATAAATGAACAGCCAGCATTTCCGTAGGTATGTCCAATAGAATAATAAACCCATGTGACAAGGACTTTGCAGCGTTTTTGGAATCTACGCACCTTGAATCGGAAAAGAAAAAATTTTGAGAGGGTGTTATAAAAATTTTTTGCTGAGCGAATACATAGGTGTATTATTCACAGAATAATAAACCAAAAGTGGTTATGGAGGGGCGGAATCGCTGATGGCCGTCCATCCGTAGACGTTCCTTCGAAAATGACCTTCCTTGGTCGGCATTTTGACCATCCGTAGCGACCCGTGACCATCAGTTAAGGTCAGGGTTTAACGGGACGTCGGCTTTCACGGATGCGCCTGTGGTGTCCGTGAGGCGACGACGTTCCATCGCGTTCCGTGCGCGCTGGTGAACTCGACGGATTGTACTCCGTGGTGGGTTCCGTAACAAACAACCGTCCGTCAGGATCACGGAGCCACTCATCTGGCGGTGGGACGTCGTTCCGTAATAAAACCAACGGTTATGACGAAGGACGGGTATGAGGGGCATCCGTTGTTTGTCCATCGTCCGCAGTGTGTCCGTAGGACCTTGTTGTCACTACGGAGGGGTATAAAGGTGGTTTCCGTCGTTGGAACGTCCTCCGTAATCCGTCCTTGGTGAATCGTTGTCATTGAGGAGGGGTGTAATTGTGGTGTCCGTCCTGGAATGTCGTCCAGTGTGTGTCCGTGGTTGACAGGTGTTATTAAGGAGGGGGCATAAAAAAACCAGTCATGCAGCATGACTTAATGAGCGAATTTTCAAAGAAATATTCGAATTAATGGCTATGGTTTTGAATAAAGGAAAACTTCGGTCTAAAATTTGGTTTTCTATGTATATTCTCTTCGTATTTATTTTAATTTGTACGTTTTGTCCATCCTGATTCTACCGTTTGTTTATTACGTAATTGTACTAAGTGCTTATTTATTTGATCGCTGTGGGTTCATATTAGGTAGGATAGGGTAGTTAGGACTTTTGACTTACCTACTCAAGAGAGTGCAGTAGGTAAAGGAGTTGTTATAGAAAATCATGAGTGCTTCAAGTGCAGGTTGTTTTTCATGCAGGCTCAATCTTGAAATAAACTATGAAGGAAGGATGTGGTTTCTGGAAGGATCACTTGGAAGAACATGTGGGTGCTACGCTGACCACTCTAAGGGGGTGGGGGGGGGGGGGGGTAAGAGTTTAAAGATTATCCTAGTTTTGGGTAATTTTTGCGCACTTTAAATGCTCTAATTTAAGAACGGATTTAGATATCTAAAATCCGATTTCACCATCGTGTTCAGCGTGCAAAAACCTTTAAAATGAGGGGTCACTTGTTAGAAAATAACATTTTGGGGATTTTTGGGTAATTTTTGCGCACTTTAAATGCTCTAATTTGAGAACGGATCAAGATATCTAAAATCCGATTCCACCATCGTGTTCAGCGTGCAAAAAAATTTAAAACGAGGGGTCACTTGTTGGAAAATAACATTTTGGGGATTTTTGGGTAATTTTTGCGCACTTTAAATGCGCCAAAACCCTCCTTAGAGTAGGCCAATTTCGCCCATCTTCGAACTTAGCCTTTCGATTGCCAAGATAGATTTTTTGTGCAAATTTGAGCTGTTTATCTCAATTCTATCGAGAGTTATCGTCTGGAGTGACACACATATATATATAAATATATATATACATATAAAAAAGTGTTAAATTTCAGGAATCGTTTTAGAATGGTCTGAAACGGATTTCTATGAAGAAAATTTCCAAAAATTTATATTATTTAAATTTCGAAGCCATTGCAATAGCTTCATTTTCTTTGAAAATTCGCTAAAATGTGGCATCCGTTGTGGGAACACCGTTCGTAGTGTGCCCATCTTAGTCCAGACAGAGACTTTTTGTTGCGCAACTTTGTTGAGAGTCTGAATCGCGGCAGAATCGGGGCAGCTCCCGAGCGCCCGAACAGCCCCGCAACATTGTTGCAGGGGTGTATTGCGGGTCTGAAACTTAGTATTCTTGAGTCCCATCAAAAATGGGATTCATAGCAACAATGTTGCGCAACAGTTCATTGTGGACGCGTGTTCGGTACTGCCGCGCGTCACAACCTTTCTTACCAACTGTTTAATTAATTAATCTATGTCAGCCCCTAAGGACGTTTCTGGACTCGACGCTTCTTATTTGTTGAATTTGTGCAACATGAGACAAATTTGATTTCGCGCTTCGTTCGGACGAAATTTCGTCTCATCTTCATTCCCTTGCAACATTTGCTACTAACACACAATCGTTTTTATTTTGATGTAGGTATCAATAACACATTTATATACCCAAACTCACCGAACTGCATTAGTTTTAGAAATGTTACGTCAAATGAAACGTAAGGATCCCAACTTTTCCGTCGAGCGTTCGGTACAATGTTATTCCACAAACAATCATCAGGGCTTTCAAGAAAATCATGCCTTCATCAGGGCTCCAAGACCAGTACTTTTGAAGAGAAAATTTAAGTTCAGCACCAATCCCCCACCATACCATTTCCCGTTCAACAGACCTGACAGCCTTGGTGCCCTGATGAAGGCAATATATTGTCGAAAGATTCGCGGAATAGCTAAATTCTAGTTAATGTTTGAAGGTAATAGAACGACTGGAATGCGTTCAAATTTGTGTAACCTACGCACTTACGGGGGTTTCGTGAGAGGCGTGCATGGCAAATTCGTTTAGGCCATACAGAGCTAGGTAGTTAGGTAATGACTTTACGGAAGTTAGCCCTAAGTGTTCAAGTTTTACCTGTCATGTTTCAGCGATGGTGACAAAATGATGCAAATTCTTACACACATGTAGACAATTTTTTACGTTTCGTATAGATCAAGGGCGTGTAAGCTATAGCTTTGAAATGTCCATATAGCTAAACATTTAACATACCGTCGTAATATTTCAACCAATAGTCATGATTATAAGACCATTCAAAACTTCATACTTCCAAAACGGTAACTACCTATAGCATGAAAAGACAGAACTAACAAACCTATACATACTTATCATTTCAGCCATAGTCATGTTTATACGACCATTCAAAACTTTATCCTTCCAATACAGTAACTACCTTTAGTATGAACAGACAGGCAATCAAGTATGAGTAAGATGACGAAATTTACATAAGCAAAAGGGAGCTAAACCATGAGATTTGAGCCGCGAGAATTATTTCCCGAGACATCGCGAATGAAACTGCTCCCCTAGTGTGGACACGAAACATTGTTGCGGGGCAACTCAAAAATGTTCTGCGACATTGTATCGGGACAGTTTGGAACAGCTTCGCAACAATGTTGCGCAACAAAAAGTCTCTGTCTGTCAAAGGCGGTGGTTGTCAAAAGCGCGAGGTGGTCCAAAAACACCTAAAGCGGGAATTCGAGAAGAAAGATTAGGTTCATAAGCACCGCTGCTTCCTATGTCAACAGCGCGAGCTGGAGCCGTTACTTTTACTTACGTAGGTACTGTTACTGTTTCTCTTACCAAATACCTACCTACAATCTTCTACTATACCTACCTGAATCAAGGAAACAGGAATAAAAAACGCTGCAAATCCCTGCACAACGGTTTATTATTTTGTATAGAATACCCTCCTGTTACAGATCACAGCTCTTTGTATAGATAACCCTTCTATATAATATGATATGTACTATTCTATACATATTATGTAGATCGCAGACCCTCCGTAGGTTAGTACCTAACCCCGTACACGTTACTAGGTACCTACCTAAATCACGAGTTAAATGTTGCTAAAATAATTCTGCCGATGACAAACAGTACCTAACAAAAAGAAACACACATAATGAAGTTCTGAAAAGAAATTGTTGATGAGGAGTGAAAAAAGTTGCAAAAGTACCTACCAACAAACTCCAGCCCCTTCTACGTAGATGGTATAATGAACCGTTGTGTAATAATTTACCCATCAAAAATACTTCAACGTTTGTTCAAGTTCCACTACCTACCAACAAACTCCAAAAGAGCCATCATTTTTCAAATTAAATAATATCACAGAACAACCAACTCGACTTCATACAGCCAATATAATCAGGTGATCCCTAGCAATGATTTTATCCCCGCCAAATTTCCTATTGTGGGCGCGTCTCTGGTTACGAGATTTGGTTTGAATTGTATACAATTTCATTCACACTGGAGTCGAAAATGCCTGTCGGTGCAAACTTCGGGGCCTTACTGTGAACGAACGGCTGGACGTACGATGCTCCGGATGGTCTTAAAAAACTCGCAAGTTCAAGAACTATTTAAAACCGTAAAAATATTCACGTAAAAAAATGGCATAGGCGTTTTGAAAATTTCAACCCCTATTTTGAACCCCTTAAGAGATGACTCACAGTAACGTCGAGCTTCGAGGACCAACTAGACCCCGAACGGAACCTATAACCCGAATTTCATCAATTTTCTTTCATGGTAACTAAGAAAAGTGGCCCGTACGGCGGACAGACAGAAATATTTTTATTGCAGTTTTGGATTCTACATACCTTGAAACGTAAACCATCAAATTTTGAGGGGGGGTAAGAATTTTTTTTTTTTTTCATGCTCGATTCCAATGGTTCATTATTGAAAATAATAAACCAAAATCAGAAATGTGAAAAAAATGATATAAATAAAAAACTTTTTTGTCATGTTTTTACCCTATCAAATATAAAGTTGCTATTATATTGAAAGAAATTTGAAATATCAAAAGTATCAGCGCATACGCACTGAGCGGAGGATGAATACTTAACGATAAACCCCAGGAGCAATGACAGTGTGAGTGTAAGTGGGAGTTACAATGTGTACAGTAACATTAGAAAAAGTGTAAACAGATGAATCAAGACCATTAAATGCCACTACCAATGATCAAAGATGATCTGGAAAAAAAAGTACCTATTTCATAATGAAGTACCTACCAATCATCATGTTTTCGGGGCCAAAATTGGTGGAAATCATCAGAAATAGCTAATTCAATTTTATTGCACATGAAAGAAACAATAAATTTAACAGCCAACAAGAATCTCTAGAACTCCAATAGAATAATAAACCCATGTGACAAGGACTTTGCAGCGTTTTTCAAATTGTATTTGATTATTGCTAGTGCCATTTAATCGACTTGATCCACGTGTTGACACTTTTTCCAGTGTTATTCTACAAATTGATGGTGATTTCAGACGATTTACCAGGTTTTTGATCCATAAAAAATCAATTTTGGGAGCTGAACATTTGGTAGAACTTAATTTTCCACTCTGGTCAAAACCGACTTCATATTCGGTCTTCTCGTCCCCAAAAACATGGAAAACGATACCTCAAAAGCTCATGTTACTAACATGTTACTAAAACACAAAATGTAGGTACCTATTTTTATACACATTTTCACTCATAACACCCCTGGGTATATGCCGATCGGGCTGAAAAGTTTCGGGACACAACTAGGGCCCAAATGGAGCACGTGTGCAAAAGAACGAATTTTTTAGACCGAAAATGAAGCCGGTACACGTGATACGGCGGACGGACATTTCATTTTGGTTTATTATTCTGTGAATAATACACCTATGTAATCGCTCAGCAAAAAATTTTTATAACACCCCCTCAAAATTTTTTCTTTTCCGTTTCAAGGTGCGTAGATTCCAAAAATGAAATGTCCGTCCGCCGTATCACGCGTACATGCTTCATTTTCGGTCTAAAAAAGTCGTTCTTTCGCACACATGCTCCATTTGGGCCCTAGTTGTGTCCCGAAACTTTTCAGCCCGATCGGAATATACCCAGGTGTGTTATGAGTGAAAATGTGTGTAAAAATAGGTACTTTTTGCGTTCTAGCAACATGTTGGTAACATGAGGTTTTGAGGTATCGGTTTCGATGTTTTTTTGGACGCGAAGACCGAATATGAAGTCGATTTTGACCAAGGAGTGGAAAATTGAGGCTGTACCAGATGTTCAACTCCCAAAATTGATTTTTTATGAGTCAAAAACCTGCGAAATCGTCTGAAATCACCATCAATTTGTAGAATAACACTAGGAAAAGTGTCAACACGTGGATCAAGACGATTAAATAGCACTACCAATGATCAACGACAATTTGAAAAAAAAAGTGCGTACCACCTAATTTAAGTTTTGGGGGCCAAAATTGTTGGAAACCATCAGAAATAGCTATTTAAATTATTTTACATGAAAGAAACAATAAATGAACAGCCAGCATTTCTGTAGGTTTGTCCAGTAGAATAATAAACCCATGTGACAAGGACTTTGCAGCGTTTTTGGAATCTACGCACTTTGAAATGGGAAAGAAAAAATCTTGAGGGGGTGTTATAAGAATTTTTTGCTGAGCGAATAAATAAGTGTATTATTCACAGAATAATAAACCAAAATGTAATGTTACTCTGTGTACTGATGCCGTCATAAAGCGAATGTGCCTATCAACAATGAGCATACGCATGATCCGGCAAACCACGCATGTAGTCTGTTCATTATATACCTACCCCAAAATCTTTTTTTTTTGTTTTTTGTTTGGAACAACAGTTCTTTTCTGCGTTCCCCCAAACTGGTCACATTCCCGCCAGAGCCTTCCCCCAAAGTAGTTGCGTTTTCCCCCCAAAGTAGTTGAGTTTTTTTTCCAATTCCCCCAAAGTAGGACCTCCCGCTGAAACCTTTCATGTGGCCAATTTTGATTTAATACTACATGGATAAGTACCTATAATAATGCACCTACTAGATGGATTTGATAATTGGACGGCGTTGTGCAAATACCAGGTAAGCGACAAAAGTTGATTTTTGGGAAATTGCGATCAAAGTTATTAGGACTGTTCAGCCTGTTACGGAAATTGTATTGGGGTTGTCTTGGTGAAAGTTGGTACTTAGGGGTTTTTGGATGTGCTCTACACGATTCTTGGGTCCTGGAGTCTCAAAAATGAGCCCTTGCACCCTTTTTAAGCTTACCTGAGAATTGCAAAACTCGGAATGAAGGGTACGCTAATAACCAATTACCAGGTAAACGCCATTTTGTCGCTTACCTGTTAAACGAAATTTGATGTAAGATGATTTTTAAACATTCAACTTCCAGGTAAACGCCGTTTTGTCGTTTAATTGGTTTTTGCAAAATATGAAATTGCTAGATTATAATAAAAGAGGGATCTCAACCCGTTAGTTTCCTCCCAAAAGTCCATTGTACGCATAATATCGCGCTCATCACGTTTAGCGTGCTCAGATGATTTCTTTCAAAAATTACAAATATTCAAATTGAAATGTCTGGCACTGCGATCTCTGATTTTATTTTCAATATCCCATAGCGAAAGCATCCCCAGAATAAATCATGGCAAAAGTACACGAGGGGAAACATTATGTACTCATGCTGTTCCATTTATGAATACTTCAGCGGGACAAAAGCACTTAGTATATTTGATTCCAAAAGTATTAAATGCTCTACCCTTCGGCCTCGCGGAATCAAGAAACATAAAGTCCTCCATAAATAATATGCTAAAAAATGATCCAAATTTCATGTTGAAATTCAACAAGTTTTTGCCAATTTTCTCTTAACATGAATAAAAACGTAACGGAAACATTTTTCAAGACCAAAATATTCTTCTCATCTACTATTTATAATTTGTTATACACATGTTATTTTCCTTTGTTAAGCTACATTTTGTTTTTTGATTGACGGTAAAGAAGATTTTGCACCGAGAATTTTGTAAGAAGCAAGGAAGAGAAATGTAATTATATATACACGTATAAATTAATATTAATTATTTAGTCTGTCGAAGTGTGCTCCCCACCCGCTATAGGAGCAAGCTCGAGCGGGGGGGGGGGGGGGGGTATTATTTTGTAAATTAGTTTAAAAATTGTAACTTTTATTATTTCTCTGTAGTACTCTGCAAAAATAAAGATATTATTTTTTAAAAAACAAAAAAACAAGTAGAGTGGCATGTTTTGGCGCTTAGCTGGTTTTCAACTTTCTGTTTTGGTGGTTACCTGGAAATCTGAGGACTAATGAGATGAATCTGGCGTTAAACTGTTATTTGCAAAATTAAAATGATCGATTAGGCGGCCATCGGTTAAATCGATTGGCCGTAATAATCGATGCAGTTGAGATATGAGTGCGAGACCACTCCAGTTCGAAAGGTCTCGAAGAGCTAAATCCAGCCATACCAAAAACTCAATTTTGAGGTTTTGGCGCTTACCTGGTATTTGCATAACGCCGTCGAATTATACCTGCATCAGCTGAAAGAACCAATACCTACGGAAAGGGGACACAGGCTCGAGAAAACCAGTAACAATAAATAATTATTATACTTAAAACTTTTATTTTGCAAAAATGATGAAAAATAATGTATAGATTTTTAAAATACGAATAAATACTGTACAAATAAATTAAAAATCATTTATAAATATACTACGCAGTAGTAAAATCATTGTAGGTATAAATATAAAACACATCAATTACTTATAGTAGTCCCTAATTAACTTGAGCAATATAAATGCTGGACATTTTATAACAGTGAAAATCAACGTGATATCTACACTATAATACATCACATTGGTGAAAATATCGTGATCTTCCAAATATCGGTGGCTGAAGCAAAACTGGTTTACAGGCCATTCGCAATACAGCAGGTAGTTTGCTAATAGCAGTCGCACACAGATATTGAGCGAGAAGGCCGCGTTATTAAAACATTCAACACGTTCCAGAAATCTAACATGTTTGACAAATTTTTTCTATTAGCTATTTACTCGATCAACAATGTGAAGGGCCAAGTCACTCTCAGTATCTCACGCAATACACAACTGCTGACGAATATACTTATAAGATCCACAATTTGAAATTATAAATAGACGATGTAACCGTTACTTATTTTCTTTGGTACTAGCTCTTGTGGTCAGTAAGCCTCATAATATACACAGTTGAAACACGGTTCAGCAAATTTGAAACCAAGTTCATCATGCGATTATAAAGATATGTATCTTCATGAAATTCAAAGTAAACCTTTACTGTCCGTAAACATTATTATAACTATTGGTCATTTCCAGGAGTAGTAATTTATTATAATTGCTTCTTGTTTGTTCTGAATAATAAATTGATGACAATTAAACTACTAGGAACTGCTCCTTCCCTAAATATTTATGACCAGTTTCATTCATCTTGAAATGTAGGTGATCTTGTAAGGAGTACTTACAAGCAAGAAAACCTATGTTACTTCGGAATGAAGTAACAAAATCATTTGATTCAAAGTTATTTGGCAGCGATCGTGGGAACTAAACTGAAGGCGAATGTAGAAGACTTCGTTGTTCCCATACGAATTGTGGAGCTCGGACAGTTCAGACCCTCTCGTCCGCTGGAAATATCGAAAAACACGAATATATTATCATAAATTTATAACAGAAACCACGAATCAGATGAAAATGAGCATGTAACGTTGCTTAGACAAACACACAATTTAAAAAAAATATTTTTGTCTATTTTTGGGATCATCTGGTTATATCTTGTGCTACCATTAAATACTACTTTTAGTCAACTTGGTAATTTTTACAGCAACAATGTTCGGTGATTTTAGCCATTTTTACAGAATATAGCGAGTTTTGACATCCCGCACTCAAATTTGACCCACTTTGCATTAGGCTAACATGTTTCACTAGTGAAAAGTCTTGTTATGTCTCGAGTCACCGTTCTATACCAGTTTAGGTTTAGGTTATGTTGGATGGAGGAGCATGGGTTACAGTTTGCTGTTCATAAAACCAAAATAGTGCTGCTGACTAAGAGACAAATTAACAGCGTCACCCAGTTTCAGGTGGAGGACGAAACCATTGACTCATCTCATTCGGTGCGGTACCTGGGAGTTACCCTTCTGGAGGCTGACCTTCTGGGAGCACATCAAGTGAGCAGGAGAAAGGGCGGCGGCGGTGACAGCAAACCTGAGCAGACTGATGGCAAGCATTGGCGGCCCATTGCCCAAGAAAAGGAAGATGGTTATGACCACAGCCAGAGCAGTCGTGTTATATTGATTGGATGTGTGGGCTGAGGCTCTACAAGTTAAAAAGTACCGAAACCACCTGCGGTCAGTGCAGAGGAATAGCAATAGCTGCAGAAAATAGCAGCATAGTGCCTTGCGAATAGCAAGCATTTATAAGCTCTTTCGTTTACCAGGCTTTGCCCCGAACTACATTTTACTCCTCGAAACGGAACTTGACCCGATATCTGTGTACACACTGCAGCTACGTCAGAATTACATCGTGAAAGTAGTGGATTTGCCTGACTCGCGTCTGCCCAAAGTGGTGGCAAGGGAGTTGTTAGGGAGAAACTTGGACTGGGCGAAGCATTGGAAGGACAGAGCTGAGAAATACGGTCTTACTTGCAACTTGGCATCCATGGACGGCAGGACTCTCAAAGCAGATTCGGACCAACTACTGGTCAAGTATAGAGATGAATGCCGGAACGCTGCTATTCAGAGAGTGAATGCGTCGGAAAATTTCACGCTGTACCGCGAACTGAATCCTCAAATTAAATAGGCCAGCCTGGTGAAGGAGAACACTATTGACGCATATGGTGGATGTTCAAACTCAGAGGTGAGCTTCTTCACTTAAACGCCAAACCGTACGAAACGAGCCGAAATGAAGAATGCTCCATGTGTAGCAGGCATGAACTGGAGGACAAGAGTGCCCTGTGCTTTCGGAATTCCGAATGGCATTCAATCGGGCAAGTCTGGGTCGGGATGAGGCAGTTTGGTTCCTTGATGGCGAGGGATGGCCACAAGCTGTCCTGCTCTGCAAGCTGGCTTGGCGGTACAGTGCGATGATGGTAAGGGAATTCAATTTTTGAATCGCGTCATAAATTCGTAGATTGACAAATCCCTTTAGTAGCCTTCCTGAAGACCCTAAGGCGAACTTTTGCGTCAAGTCGTCGGTGGGTTATTATTATATACTTTACTTTTATTTTTTATATGCTTCAATAATGTGTGACAATACTAAGGCCAACACTTCCGACAGACGGTTGGAAAAACCAAGTGGTATTGTTTATTTTTCCAAATAAGAGCGCATTATTTTGTATTTTGAAAATAAGCTTTTTTCTTCTTCTTCTTCTTCAAGCGAGCAGGAGAAGGGCGGCGGCGGTGACAGCAAACCTGAGCAGACTGATGGCAAACATTGGCGGCCCATTGC
Organism: Leptopterna dolabrata; assembly: GCA_954871275.1. Taxonomy (NCBI): domain Eukaryota; kingdom Metazoa; phylum Arthropoda; class Insecta; order Hemiptera; family Miridae; genus Leptopterna; species Leptopterna dolabrata. The sequence continues at coordinate 7,745,912 of OX940983.1, read as the reverse complement.
CCAAGAAAAGGAAGATGGTCATGACCACAGCCAGAGCAGTCGTGTTATATTGATTGGATGTGTGGGCTGAGGCTCTAAATTTTAAAAAGTACCGAAACCACCTGCGGTCAGTGCAGAGGAGGGGAGCCTTGCGAATAGCAAGCATCTATAAATAGCAAGCGCCTATCTTACCGGTCCCCTTCCCTGCCGTTGGGGTCATTGCTGCCGCCATCCCAATCGACCTCCAAGCAATGGAGAGGAACCCGATCTACCTCCGGCGATCCACAGAAGAGCCAAAATCCCTTATCAGGAAAGAGGAGAGAGAAAGAACATTGCAGCAGTGGCAAAATGTGTGGGAAACTGATGACAGGGGGGCATGGACCCGCGTGCTTAGCCCACAGGTGCGCCTATGGCTTGACAGGAGGCACGGAAAAGTGGATTTCTACGTTACAACGTTCCTGTCGAGCCACGGATACTTCCGGTCCTATCTGCACAGAAGGGCGCTAGCAGACACCGCGAAGTGCTGGTACTGCAATGCACCAAACGACGACGCCGAAAACACGTTTTTCCACTGCACCAGAAGAATCAGGGAAAGGGAGAAGCTAGAAGAAGAAGAGGATGAAATCCCACCAACTAATGTGATCGGGAAGATGATCTCCAGCCAGGGAATTTTGGAGAGGATTGTGTCCTACATAGTCCGAATCATCAAGGCAAAAAAGCTGGACGACCCGTTCCTCAGATGAAGATAAACTGGAGACCGCAAGAAGATATCAGAAGAGGGCGTGACATCGCCCAGTGATCGACCACACTCTGCAGTAATGCTGAGCAAGTGATTCCGGGGTGGATTAGGTCAAGAGGATAAGGGGTCTTTTTCAAGATTTTCTCATTGTTCCCCTCGTAAAAAAAAAAGAAAAAAATTTAGGCAATTTTTAATGATTTTTTTGACGCAGGAAAACTCAAATTTTATCCACTCTTTTGTCATTGAAAATTGCTAATAATCGTTTCGTTTAAACATTTGGGCGATTTTCGTATCAATGTTAAAATCTAGAGATGGATTCAGAATGCTCTGAAACGTAAAAGGGACAATTTTCCAACATTTATGGGCCCATTGCAATAGCGTCTTTTCTCTTCGGAACTTAGCTAAAAATCTAAACAACGAGAGGGGGAGTGCTATCTCATTCGACGAGAATCCAATTTTTCGACGTTTAGTTTCAACTGGAATCGACAACAGGGAATAAAACGTAACACACTTCGATATCCATTAGCAGTCATGTGGGCACTGTGCATTCTTCTTAGATGTAGGAGCATGCGTGCGTATACATGACAGCTTTGTGGTATCGAACCCGAATGAGCTCAACTTCACGCAACGATGACGCCTGGGAGAAAAGAACAGTTCATTACGAGTGCAGCTAGGCGGAGGAGAGAAACTCAGGATTTGTACCTACTCATTTCCTAAGGCTGATAGTTCAAATAATGGGATATACCCACGAGTTTGTTATTTCAGAGTACCTATAAATTGAGATGAAATTGTAACTGTTTTACTTTTGCGCGAAACATGCGTGGTTATTTATTATTTTATATTATTTTTTTTATTTTTGAAGATTCGGAAGGTAAGATGACGTCATTGTGCTGCGTGCAGCTCAAGTTCTACCTTAGAAAAAAACAAGAAAAACCTTGGTTGAAGCATATGTATGCTTATCACTCTTATCAGCATCCGTGTAGTAGGAGAACAAAGGGTAAATACACTGCCAAGGTGATGGCACAGGAGCTTCCTCGTCACAATCAGAGTGACCCATTATAAAATAGAACAGACTCGGAAGCAAGATAACATAACATTACATTACATTACATAACATAACATAACATAACATAACATAACATAACATTACATTACATTACATAACATTACATAACGTGAAATATACATATTACATAACATTACATTACATACCTAACATTACATGAAATATACATATTACATAACATTACGTCCATAATACATTACGTCCATTATACATAAATGCGAAAGTTATGCGTGTTTGAAGAATTTAACGTTAGCGCATGCGCAGGGCGAACCGCTGGCTCTATCATGTTGAAATTTATATGGGACCTCAATGGGCCCTACCCGCTTAATCCCTGAGAATTGCATTGAAATTGGGTGAAATCTTTGGTTACTACGGCTGTAACAAGGAAATTGAATCTATTTCACGCCAGCGCATGCGCAGAGCGCACCGAGGGTCCGATCATGCTGAAATTCATACTGGAACTCACTAGGCCTTGTCCAAACAACCCTTGAAAATTTGAGCGAAATTGAATCAAAATTGTGAAAGTTATGCGTGTTTGTTGAATTTAACGTTAGCGCATGCGCAGGGCGTACCGCTGGATCAATCATGTTGAAATTTGTATGGGACCTCAAGGGGCCTCATCCGCACCATCCCTCAAAATTTGAGCTGAATCAATTCAAAATCGTGGAAGTTATGGCTGTAACAAGGAAATGCGGACAGACTCACAGACTCACAGACCCACAGACCGACAGACACGGAACCAAATTTGTTCAGTACCTAGGCTTTGAAACGCAAAATGCAAGTGGAAATTTTGATTTCTGATGACAAAAATTTTTTGGCTCACGAAATTGAACGCAAGGCTTCCGCTGCTTCGCAGACTCGGAAGCAATAAGGTAAATAAAGCATACTCATAGAAGCGCAGCCAATCCTTGAGCCCATGTTCATAGTGTTACGTTACAAGTTTAAAGGAAGGTAATTTTGGAAACCAGATAAATAATGGATACTTCTTCGAAACAAATCATTAGCTTTGTTCCAGACGACGCGAGTTTTGTAATGACTTCTGCGCACAATCCACTGCGCAGGAAAACTGTTCCAATCACATCGAGTGTTGAAACCGTTCACTGTTCCTTGTTGTAGGTTTTATCGATAAAGTATTCCAAACGCGTCAGGTCCGGCATATGAGTTCTCCGAGTTTTGTAACTTTCAGCACCCAATCGGGGACGGTCTTTTTTCTACTAAAGAACTGAAGATAACCCCGCTGGAACCTCCCCAAAGTGTCACTTCCCTCCAACCTTCATGTTAAACGGATCTTAAAGTCTGTGGTACCTGATCGGCTGTTTTTCGGTCCTAAAGTCATCGCAATGGTTTGGCGCGTTTCCAAGGTGTTCCAGCCGACGAGTTCTAAAACTCATCCCCACCCTTCAGAAAAACTTGGGTTCTGGTTTTGAAACTTTTTCAAACCATTTCTGGTAGCTGAAACATACCTGTCTACGAGTATTTTTTCGCATCAATGATCAATCAAAAATAATTCTAGTTCTAGAACAAAAACTGTCAATTTCTGACTCGTGGGAATTTATCGCCCATTGGAATGAACTACCCAACATTCAGCTAACGTAGGTGCTCGTAACTCTAAGACAATTTATCATCTGAAATCTTGTTGTGGGGTAATCCATTTAAGTTTCATAAATGAAACATGACAATGACGTTTCGGCTCCCTAAGAGCTATCACAAGGCTTCCAATTTCAACAGAGAAGAAGAACATCGTAGGTTGTGGCATACCGAAGCCAATGAGCTGTAGTGAATAACTGTGAGAATTTCACACAACTTTCATCTCGACTGACTTGATATTCTCGTTCTCCATTCGCATGAATATTCAAAGTTGGCGAAGAAGCCAGCGAACTCGCGACTCGCAAGAACTGGAAGACAACATAAAAACACACGTCGCACATGTTTCTCATGTAATATTTTGTTTACGGTTTCCGCTTTTGCTGCTAACGATAGAGAAAAAAAAGTTGCAGGATGAAGTGAAAGTACTTGAGATGTTGGAGCACCTGTTCGGGTAGTTCACTGATTACACAAGCGTCCGGAATCGGCGGTCAGCTGCCCACCTACTCTACGTATGATCGTTTCTTAGAAACAATTTGTAGTATTTTGGTCCTTGGAAGGAGCAGAATCCGAGGCGGTTCGTTTAGTGGGTGCACCCCGTGACAAGGGCAAATGGGAAAGGTGGTTGTTTGTTTCCTTTATGGAAAAAAATCATATTTACTCAACAGACCGAAAATATGAAATATATCATACATAACTACCTAATAGTGCATAGGTTTTAGCGAATTGCAAACAAAATTAAGCTATTGTATGGGTCCAGAATTTTCAGAAGATGAATTTTTGAATTTTTTTACAGGCAAATCCGTTTCAGAGCATCCTGATTCCATGCCTGTATTTTAAGAAAAATTTATATTTATATATTATATCTACCTATTTATTTATGTGTCACTCCAGATGACCTTGGGTACATGATAAAAATTCCAAATTTCGCCAAAATGTTCGTATTGCCAAACAAAAGTAAGTATGAGTTCAAAGATGAGCAATTTTCAACAATTCTAAGGGGTCAAATTTGAGTTTTAGAGCTCAAAAATCGGTAAACCGGCTAAAATCGCGATCATTGATATAAAATCACGGTATGGAAGGTGAGTAAAGACAGAAAAATACCATTTCAATCGTTTTTCTTACAGAATAGGAAGTCAAATTTGGATTTTTCGGGGTCAAAAATGTGTATTAAGAACTAAAATCAATATTAATTCACCTGACGTTGTGTGGGATAGATTCACGATTGAAAGAGGGGCTATTTCGATGATAAAAATATTTTTATGAAAAAATCGTGGGTCAAATTTTTTATACAAGGGTCAAAAATTTTGTAAAAATGGCTATAATCACGAAAAAGCTATATAATTTTACGGAAAGTGGTATGGTTTCTTGCTTATCATCTTTTAACAGAATAGCTCGAACATTTCTTTGAAAATTCGCTCTTATAGCCATGCTGCATGAATGGCACTTTTCATATTGGATTTAAAATCAAAATTTCTACGTCAAGAATTTTAACTAATCGGCTGTCTTGTTTTTGGTCAAGAATGCAAGGAATACATAGATACGTCTATTCAAATTTTTAGCTGGGGTTTAAACCCATAATTCGCCTTGGTAATTATATTTTCTTGGCAGGTTACCAGGGCATTAGACTCGTATGTGAATATTTTTCATTTGTGCTCACTCGAGTTATGTACACAAACCTAGGTGTTACGTCGTCTGGGCTCATTCAGTTCCTATCGACCGTTCAGGGCCCTGTGCGTCAAGTGACGAGTGATGAGATTATGGTTTAGATATCAATCGTTGCCTCCATTCCTCTAAATATTTCATTTCCATGCTCTTCGTCCCTAAATCATTACATCTACAAGTGACATTTCCTACCTAACATTCCATGCAATGACTATTTCGAGGGGAATGGGTGAATTTTGTGATAGCTTCAAAGGGTCATTGCCGTGAACTTGTAACGTCAGGCGTGGGGCCAGGATTCCCGCAACTATCGTCATTATATCGCACCCACAACAAAGTGGCTACCCCCCTTTGCTATTTGTCCAACCACATAGGCAGGTACTGAGAACATATTTATGGCGAGAAAAATACTTCTACACTAGAACATTGATTCAGGGCACTAGGTAGTTTCCATCAATTCAAACGGCTTAATTGTGAGTTGTAGCATTTGCCGACCAGACGTATTGCGATCGTCCAGCACACTATTTTCCAAATCGGAAGTTGTTATGGATTCTAAACACCTACATCTGTACTGTATAATCTCCTTTTCTCAAAGAAATTCTCCGAACATTAACGAAACACCTATTGAAAAAAAATTAAAATTGCTACCTATACAATTTGATAATTTAATTTTAAATTCAAAACTGACTTTCCGCCGTTCTTATGGCTATCCTGAGTGCGTCAAAAATTTAAATTCAAAACTGACTTTCCGCCGTTCTTATGTCTGTCCAGAGTACGTCAAACTTCCTGATTGGAAATCAGATGAAATGGTGAGGAGAGAAGTGAGAATTACTATGAGCTTATTCGGAAGCGCAAAGTGGTGGCCGTTTTTGGAACTATTCTTTTGGTTGTTGTTGGTTCGGACTCGTACTGAACTAACTTTCAGGGACATTAATATAAGATGCCACAAATAAGACACCATTCTTCAAGGCCAATCTAGTTTGGGCCAGGCATGTTTCTCATTTTTGAATACATTCAAACATTACAAAAAATACGTACAGTTGTAGTTGGGGTAGTAGAGCGAGTGGAGGTGCGGCGCCAGAGTGACATAGCGCCGGTTGTTGTCCCAGGACATTCCTCCAGCGGGCGCCGGCATTCCTTGCTGCTGCTGCTGTTTCAGCATCATCACGAGCCTGACGAGGTTGATGATGGTACCGATGACGGACAGACCGAAACTTTTGATCTGGATGATGGGGGAAATGAAGCCGATTATGGTTTGCAGGAAAGCCTTGAACATCATCACCATCATGTACATTTGTTCCATTCCGTCGTTCTTTTTTCCTGTAACAAACAATCATCTTTCTTGATGGCGTAAAGAAGTAGAAAATCTGTAGGCTTCAAGACCCTTCCTAATCCAATAATTGTTGCCCCTTGCAATACAAAGTTGCAAAGATGCCCAATCGGTTATTTGTACCAAGTAAGTACCTACACTTTTTAGACAGGATTTTCAAGATTAATTGTCAGGTCAATCGGTATCAACCAAATATCCGTTGAACCTGCCAGGTATCAAGTATCAAGATTAATTATTTATTATTTTGCAAGACTATTGGCTCATTATTTTAAATAATGAACCTTTGGAACCAAGCGCAAAACAAGATTTAACCCCCCCCCCCCCCCCTATATCTCTCAACATTTGGTGGTTTCCGTTTCAAGGTACGTAGAATCCGAAATGGAATGGGGGGGAAATAAATCTGTCTGCCCAACGCACGCCACCGTACTTACAGTCAACCGTCAGTTACTATGAACCAAAATTGGAATTTGTTTGTGGGTCCCATTAGTCCGTGAAGCTCGGCGTTACTGTCCGTCATCTCTAAGGGGTGAAAAATAGTGGTTGAAATTACCAGAGCGCCGTTATCTCGATTTTTTCTACGTTTTTAAATTAATCTCGACCTGGGAATTTGTTGAGACCACCCGAAGCATTGTACGTCCAGCCGTCTTTCACGGTAAGGTCCTGATTTCGCACCGAAAACCTTCGTCAACATGATCGTGAATGAAATGGTACACATCCAGGCCAGATATTTGTAGAGAACACCTGATCACAATCACGCATGGCTGTATGAAATCGAGTTTGTTGTTCCTTGATATTATTTAATCTGAAGAATGACGGTTATTTTGGATTTTGTTGACAGGTACTTCTATAACGAACAAACGTTTCATGAATAACAGCAAATAATTCATTCTGGAATTTTTGAATTGACCGCATATTTATGAAACTCTTATTGTCCGGTCGGCTCCAGTACTCGATTTAGGGCTTTCCTGGGGGGAGCTCGAGGGTAGGTACTGATCACAGAAATCAGCGATCTACGCAGCGATCTGTACAGGTAAATCATAAACCGTTGTAATAATTTGCAGCGTTTTTATTATACTAATGGTGATGAGCTGTGAAACAAACAAAATAAGTTGGAGCGACAAAACCGGATGATATTTAGCTCAAACATTAGATCATCGAATGTGGAATCACTGTATCGCTACTTATCTAATGGTGTGACTCACTTTCAACAGATGTGTCTTCTTCCATCATTTCGCCCGAGTTGGAGTTCTTGTCATCTTGTGCCATTGAAAGAGCGATGATGCCAAGGAAAAGTACGGCCAAGAACGTCTGTGTGGCTTCCATTTCACCTAAAAACGAAGAATTCAAGTTGAATTAAAATAATAATAAAAATTTCTTATCGGGTTTCTGCGGGATAAGTACCTAAATAATTTATTAAGTAAAATTGATAGATATGCTGATTGATGTAAAATGCGAGATGCATTTCTGGACATTTCTACAACATATACATATTTATGGACACGTAAAGAGTGGAAACTTCCCCGCACACTGAGAAGATATACTTACAACGAGCAGGTATTATATTATAGGTACATGCTAGTTTCTCTACTTGGTGCATTGAAAGAAGTATGGAAATTACATAGGTGCCTACCTACTTGTAATTCATTCGAAATGAGGTGCAAATTTTATTCATACTGTGCCTGTAGGATAGCTGTGGGCTATACATATAACAGGTCATTACGTGCAAAGAAAGAACGTAACCCACCCAAGTGATCAATCAACTGTACAGTACGTACCTACCCGATGTATGGAGATTTTACCTACATACGTATAGGTAGTCAACCCCAATTCAAGTATGCCATTATTCCTATTCAAGTTCATTACTAACCGAAATAAAAATCTCTTGACCCGTTTATTAAACCTGAATATCTGCGACCATCGTTGTAGTTTTACATTGCCCTTAATTCCGGTTTTGAACACAAGACCGAGTGAAACTGAGGATTCCACATTCGTCTGTTGATCGACATTCCATCGCAGCTTCACATCTATGTGAGGCACACAAGCCTTGCAAGGCCTTGTTAGACGCTGAAGTGTAAATATTATACAGAACTGGTACGGAGTATGACACAAAAGAAGAACTAGTTTAGAATGAACCTTTTAGGTGGAGATCCATTTACGGTGAGCTTGCTCTCTTCTGCAGATACATCGTGCCATCGTGTTACCATAATCCTCTGAGAGAAAGTTTTGTTTGATTCTGTATATTAATTACTACTGATCATTGGTAGGCACACCTACCACTAGTTGACATTCCACGCGTTCTTTCGTGTTTCAAAAACAGACCACTGGAACTCGTAATGAAAACGGAACTGGAGAAAACCGTGACACCCCCGTGACAATAGAACATCTTCGGCTTGACTACAAATCGATTTTTTCGGTGTTGAGTTGATTAGTAGGGCGTCCGCCGATATGTCAGTATTTGCGCCCGGGTGAAAGCTTCCGGCCCGCGTTTGTACACTCAGGAACTCACAGTCACCGTCTGTATATCTTCTGAATGTTAATTTTCCCCAGAGGAGCTAAAATGGAACTTTTGACATGAAGAAGATATGCGGTTTGCCTTTATAACATCCATGAGCTCAGGCACAACTAGTTTGGATTTGAAATTGAAATGAGAAATCACTTTTGGTTCATTATTTTAGATTACCCAGTGCAATAATATTATACTCCTTTTTTATAGCAGTGCAACGATAGTTCCAGCCTGATTCGATCAAGAATTCGGTCAAACTAAAAAACTACCAGCATCTGAAAATATTTGGATTTCTGGATATAACCAGGTACACTGTAATAGCTGTATATTAGTACCTACTTAGTGTAACAATATTTCAAAGTTGAAAAGAGAATCGTACTCATGAGTACCTACTATAGTAACAACCATTAAAAGTACGGAGAAACAGTGTTCAGTTTGTTTCGATATTCAAGTGATGGAAGATGTTGGTTTGTTGCTAAATGAAATGGTTAAACTGTGATAGGTACTGAACATCTAATTAAGCATATTAATATGGCTTGGGTACAGTTTGGATGTTGCAATATTCCGTATTTTTAACGGCAGATCGTACATAATTATGTAGGTAAGTTGGGGTTACCAGATTCCCCTTCAAAAAAAGAGTATACCCTTGGTTAAAAAAGGATACATATTTAGGTCATGTTAGGTCGTTTTATGAATATTGGTACATGAAATCATCAAACTGAATTTATTGTATCATCAAAACAAGATTTTATTAGGTCAGTTAATTTTTTTTCACTAAATTTTGTTGTTGAAATTGTGGAATTTTATATAACTACATTTCAACTGAACTGATCAGTGGAACAAGATTAATAGTTCAAATGGAGTTGAGTAGGAGCTCCATGAGTCTTCCGAAAGTATCACAGAAATAAGAACACTAGGTAGGTATGTTTTCAATTCCATTTGTCAAACACATTCACAACGAGTAGGTAGGTATCTAGGTTTTGCATAAAGGTAACGTACAGTTTTTTCTAATTACAATTTCAAGTACCTACCTAATAAGGTGTTCTGTGGAACAAGACACAAAAACACTTCTAACCACAGCAAAACGGTACACCTCAAATCAGTATCTCAGAAATATCACAACAAAATAACTAGAACTAGCCTATTCATGGACTAGAACTAGCTCCTACTTCAATGTTCCTTGCTAACCTCACAGGCTATGAAAAAAGAGTATTTTTGGATATAAAATTAAAAAAGAATAATATACAAAATTATGGGGCCAAAAAGCGAATAGATACTATAAAAAGGGTATTTCTGGTAACCCTAGGTAAGTACCAGTATAGGGTAGGACTGAGTTCATAACTATGAGGTAGGTAAAGGTACCTCTGAATGCACTGGACCGGCTCGTCGTCCAGTGGAAAACCAGTTCCGATGTTCCACCAACCTACATAAACTCGGCTATCGCCCCTTCCCTATCATCATCCACGAAAGTCGTCTCACGCGCCAGAACATTCTTCCAATTCTGAAATTCTCGCCTTCCATCGCGAATCAACTTGCTGTTTGACCACAACACTCTTAAAGCGGTTCGGCGATGTCTTTTTTGTTCATTTCGTCTTTTATTGTTCTGAAAGGACGGCGGTTGCAAGGAACGATGGGCTGGGGAGGGTCCACAGTTTCGCCAATCTATGAAACCCGAATGAAAAGGCAATTAACAAGCTGCGTGGCCAACGTTTTTCCACTTTTCCTATTGTTCAAACGCTTTGTAGTTGGAAGGAAAATGTTGAAAGTAAAATTAATTACTCGTTGAAAAATCCAAGAACAACGTTCAACCTAAAACTACAGAATTCGGAAGCAAGGTACATAGGCAGGTAGATATTATGTAGGCACTAGTAAGTAATCTAGAAATGTTATGGTCTAGTAACTAAATTTTTCTACTCCACATAATTTCATACGTGAATTGAATTTGAAACCGTGAATATTGATGAAGTGATCTATTGAAATAGTCATTGACACGGCATAGGTGTAAACTATACTATTATATTATGAAATATCCAGCTGAACTGGGACACCCCCTATCTACTGAGCACAATAATGTTTAGAAACCAAACCAAATGCCTATATAGCTAACGACATTCCAATTATTTACCTGAGTAAAAAAAATAAATAAATAAAATAAAATTCAATCAATAGGCTCAAACTGCTCCCTTGTAATCAGTCAAAATGTAATAACGTCATGCGTTCAATTTTATAGAGCCTGATCATGCAAAAACATGATGCAAGAGCCCAAAATGTTGTTAATATCGAATTTAAAAAAATTTGTATTCATGTTTGTTCATTTTAATATCTAGGCGAAGCCCAATACATAGGTACTATAAGAAATGAAAATAATACATCGCCAGTCGGCTGAGAAATAAATAAAGAATTCGATAACTAATTTAGCTGCTGTACACATGTGAATTTGCAACAATAATGTTCGTATATTAAAAATGTAGGTAAAAAAAAGATTATTTTAATTACATTAAATGTTGCTATAATTAGCATTAACTTTTTTTCTTCTTTTCTTTCTTTCTTTCTTTCTTCTTTTTTTTTCAAATACAGGGAGAAATTTGTGGGAAAAATCTATTTGAGGCGATTTCATTTATTTAGTTTATTACACATTCAATTTAGAATGCATAAATATTATAGTTATTATTTTGAATTTATCAGTTAATGGTGTTTCACGATCGTGTTACGGGATTCCATTCAATACATTTCGAGAAGCATCAAGGGAATCGTTACATGACAAGCTAAGCGCCCCGTCGATGCGCTGTTTGGTATTTTTTATGGGTCTCAAGTCATAAACCTTCAACTTGAACTGCGCAAGTAACACCATTGAGTAACTTTTATTAGCTCTTATGTTACCTCTTGTATACCCAGGTTCCTACCAAGGGCGATGTCTTATTAAAGCAATGTTATGTTATTACACTATTACCTACATTACAGTATTAGTAGTACCTCTACCTATTATATTAATTATAATAGCTCGTAGCTCACATTTGGTGAACAACAACAACAACAGTAACCATTCCTTTACTAGGTAAGTCTAGCATCAGCCAACCAACCGTTTCCAACTTATTGATCTCAAAAATTTGGAGATCAATAAATTGATTGATAAGTTGATTTGGATATCATTTAATGATACTGGTAAGGTGTAAGGTGGTTTGAACGGTGAACGTTTTTCGAAAACAAGTTAGCTGTTAACCACCTTCAGATTCTATGAGTTAAAGGCCTGCAGACCCTGTGTTGAAAACTATTTACAAGTTTTCTCAGGCTGTGATTTACTTACAGTTGTGGAAAAAACGTGTAAATTCACTATATTAGTTGGGAATTGCCCCTACGTCAACCGATCACAAAAATTCATCAAATTTGAACAAAAATAAAATTTTAAATTGGGCTAAAAATTGTTTAAATGAAAATGCCTTACGTAGGGGCCTTTTCGGAAGGCTAGTAAATCATGAAATTCAATGAACGCAGTTGGGATGCGGAAAAGTACCTTCCAATAATTTGACCCGACCCAGGTAGGTAGGTACCTGTCTGTAAACTCTCGAGTCGCTAGATGAATAGCAACAAATTTCTTCATTCTAACAGCAAGCACAGACCTAATCGTGAGGGAGCGGTGAACGAATTTAAAAAACGCTGAAAACGCCTTGTCACATGGGTTTATCATTTTAATGGACATGCAAGATATTATTACTTTTTATGTGTAATAACATTAAAATAGGTAGGTACCTATTTTTGACGGTTTTCACCAATTTTGGCCCCAAAAAATCGAATTAAGCTCCTATTTTTGATAAATTACCTTCGATCATTGAACTTGACATTGAATTGTCTTTATTCACCTAGGATACTTTCTCCTGTGTTAATATACAAATTGCTGGTAATTACAGCTATTTTCACAGGTTTTTGACCAATAAGTATTGAATTTTGAGAGTTAAAACGTCTTTAGAACCTCAATCCTTAACTCAGTGGTCAAAATCAACATGATGTTGGGTCTCCTCACACTAAAAAAATATAGAAAACAATACCTCACAAGCCCCACTTCACTAAAACCTCAAAAATACCTAATTTTGCATCCCCTTTTCACCCATAACAGCCCTGGATGTTTTCCGATCAGGCTGCCGAGGTAAGGGACACAACTAGGGCCCAAATGGAGCCTGTGTGTGCGAAAGAACGATTTTTTAATACCAAAAATTAAGGTAGATAAATATCGATGACACGGCGGACGGACATTGCATTATTGAAATCTACACACCTTGAAAAACATTTCCGAATCGAATACTTAGTTGCATTGTTCAGAGAATAATGAACCGAAAATCCCTACTTTTATAACACCGCTTTGGTATTATACCTTTATTTGATATTATAACTTTAATAATACCACACATTGGCTTATATTGAGCCGATGCCGATGGTTTGTTTTGATACCAGCAAAGCGTCGCCTGCGTTGGTACTAAATGGCTTAGATGGGTAATGAATGTTACGAGCCCAACATGAAGTAGGATGGTGTTTGATTACACTAACTATACCTTACACCCCATTACGGTTGACAAATGGCCCTCTCTAAGACGTTGGACCGGCACGAAGAAACTATTAATCCTAAGTGTTGAAAGACGACTTTATACCTGGTTGTGATCTTCACTTACGACTAATTAATCATTCCCACATTTTTTATTCACGTTTTCGATTTGTTTAAAATAATTTGAATCTTACACAGTAAATACCCGTGAGGATAAGTAGGTACCTACCTAAGTTTTGAAGCAGCAAATATGGAAACTAACATGGAGAACGCTTGAATGATGCTGATATAAAACAATTAACTCGAAACATGACTTTGCAAGTAGTGTTTATTGTTATGCTGATGTCATAGTCTTCCTAAATCGGTTAGTGCAATACTTTCTGAAAATGGTTGTGCCAGTTTTACAAAAAGTTAGACAGGTAGGTACCTAACTGCGATATGTGGAACTGTAACGCCCAAATATTTTTTACGTCAATCGCACCTTTCCACCCGTTTTGATGGCTTTTGTAGGGAATTGACAGAATCCAGTGTTGAAATTGAAAGGGTGCTAAACACGACTTATTAAAACAAGTGCAAGTTAGAGCAAGTACGTCTCACAATTCACAAGTACCTACATATTTACACTGGATAAAAGATAGGTGCCCACAGTTTTATAGAACAAACATTTACATAGACTTGAATTTGTGGGCCTATATTCCTTGCTAAGGAAATATCAATATGGATCAACAACTTATTGAATTTTGATTTATTATTTTCAAAAATGAAACCTTTGGAATCGAGCATGAAAAAAAATTTAACCCCTCCTCAAAATTTGATGGTTTTTGTTTCAACGTACGCAGAATCCGACAATGGAATTTAAAAAAAATTCTGTCCGCCCACCGTACTTCTTTCTTTTTTTTTCTTAGAACATGAACCACATTTGGATTCTAGTTGGTCAGCGAAGCCTCGGCGTTACTGTCAGTCATCTCTAAGGTGTGAAAAATAGGGCGCCGTTATCTCGAATTTTTTTTTTAACTTTTTAAATTATGAACATGGGAATTTTTTGCGACTACCCGGAGCACTGTACGTTCAGCAGTTAGTTCACAAAAAGGCCCGAAAAGAATCGTCAACATGGACGTGAATGAAACAGTATACATCCAGCCCAGATATCATTGCTAGGGAACATTTATAATCACGCATGGCTGAAATCGAGTTGGTTGTTCCGCGATATCATTTCATTTGAAGAATGATGGTTATTTTGGATTTTGTTGATAGGTTTTTTTTAACTTTAACATTATATTAACTTCACGTATACCAAATGATTAATGATAGAATTCTTGAATCAATAGTTTGCACATAGCAGCATTTGAAATATTAGGTATATGCATAACTAATGAGAGGCTTTCAAATACCTTCTCCCTCTGTGTAGCACCTATTTTTACCTCACATAAGTACGTTACCTTATGTTCATAGTTCACACTAAAATATAGTTTGATTGAGTTGATTGATCTACACTAACTTCAACCAACATAAAAACGCTGCAAATCCCTGCACAAGGGTTTATTATTTTGTACAGAATACCCTTCTGTTACAGATCACAGCTCTCTGTCTAGATAACCCATCTATATAATAATATATACTACTCTGTACATATTATGTATATCGCAGACCCTCCGTAGGTTAGTACCTAACCTCGTGTTCGTTACTAGGTACCTACTTAAATCACGAGTTAAATGTTGCTAAAATAATTCTGTCGATCACTATTTTCTGTGGTAAATACCTACCCTCGTGGTCAAGTATAATGAACCGTTGTGTAATAACATGCCCATCAATAATACTTCAACGGTTGGTCAACTTGCAAAAGTACCGATCAACAAAATCCAGCCCCTTCTAGCTATATGAACCGTTGTGTAATAGTTTGCCGTTCTGTAATAATTTACCGTGGTGTAATAATTGTCGTTGTGTAATAATTTACCGTTGTGCAATAATTTACCCATCAATAATACTTCAACGTTTGTTCAAGTTTCAGAAGTACCTACCAACAAAATCCAATAGTCCATCACTTATCAAATGAAATAATATCGCAGAACAACCAACTCGACTTCATACAGCCATCCTTGATTATAATCAGGTGCTCCCTAGTGATGATATCCGGGCCGGATTTATACCGTTTGATTCACGATCGTGTTGACGAAGCTTTTTGGTGCTCACGAACGGCTGGACGTACAATGCTCCGGGTGGTCTCAAAAAATTGTTTAGCTCAAGACAAATTTAATATCGCAAAAAAATCCATACCCTTCTATCGAGAGTTTTCGAGGTACGGCGTTCCGAAAATTTCATCCCCTATTTTGAACCCCCTAGAGATGACTGACAGTAACGTCGAGTTTCGAGGACCAACTAGACCCCGAACGGAACCTATAACCCGAATTTCATCAATTTTGTTTCATGGTAACTAAGAAAAGTGGCCAGTACGGCGTACGGCGTACGGCGGACAGACAGAAATTTTTATATTGCATTTTCGGATTCTACATACCTTGAAACGTAAACCATCAAAATTTGAGGGGGGGTTAGAATTTTTTTTTTTTTCCATGCTCGATTCCAATGGTTCATTAATGAAAATAATAAACCAAAATTGAAGTAAGTAAACAGTATTTAAAATGAAATGCTACCTATGGTGCTAACTGCCTTGAAAAGTGCATAACCGTAAGTTTTTCCGAACCGTGGTCAGTTGCAGTTTAACGGTCAGTAATGACCTGAGCCGATCACGTTTTCGTTTTATGACCAAACAGTTCGCAAAAGCTCACACTGATCACGATTTTTCGACCTCCCGAACGATTCTTTAATCGGCGGGTTGTGAGGCGTCGGAGAAAGCTTTTATTTCATCACTTCCGCAGTTCGATTGGGCGACAGTTTTCGGTACACCACCGTCTCGGATACCTGGACCTACGGCTATGCTAAGCTCTCATCGGGCTTTTATGTTTGTATGTATCCGAGCTAGCACTTTGCCTCAGTGAGGTCGATTGTTCGCATTATCAAGAACTTTCTTTCGTAACCGGTGGGAGCCACCCGTACCAAAGTGATCACACTCTCACCACTTTATACGTAATCAAAATCGAGTAGTTATTGGAACTTTCTCATGAACGTTAGCGATACGACCTTCGACTATGAAGATGGATACTAAGATATAAGATAGAACATCCAACCACAACAACGGGCGCAAGCGTCATAGTTGGTCAAATGCATTAATTATACTTTTCGACAGAATACACACAACCACACACAGTTGATTTATGGCCCCACAGAAGAGCTGATATTTATGTATGTTAGCTATCTAGAAATTCAGGAAATAAAGTCAGTGGCGAATCATTGGGAACCTTTTAGTAACTCCGTTTCGGTTTATTATTTTTAACAATGAACCTGAGGAATCGAGCATAGAAGAAGGAAAAAAGTACTGTCCGCCGTATTTTGCACTTAAATTAATGAAAATTGATAGCGAACAAAAATAAATAAATAACGCTGTAACTCGAACGAAAATTAATGAAATTTGATTTGTGGGTCCTATTTGGGGTCTAGTTGGTCCGCGAAGCTCGGCGTAACTGTCAGTCATCTCTAAGGGCTGAAAAATAGGGGTTGAACATTTCAGAACGCCGTTTCGTAGCTCGAAAACTCAATAGAAGGGTATGATTTTTTTCGTTTTTAAATTGATTTCGAACTTGAGAATTTTTTGAGACCACCAGGAGCATCGCCGTGTTTGTACGTCGAGCCGTTCGTTTGCGCTGAAAAGCTTCGTCAGTACGGTCGTGTATGAACTCCCCAACTTCTGCGTGATCTACGCAGACATCTACTGGTCAATAATAAACCATTGTGTAATAATTTGCAGCGTTTTTGGTTTATTATTCTGTGAATAATACACCTATGTATTCGCTCAGCAAAAAAATTTTTATAACACCCCCTCAAACTTTTTTCTTTCCCGTTTCAAGGTGCGTAGATTCCAAAAATGCAATGCCCGTCCGCCGTCCGCCGTATCACGTGTACCGGCTTCATTTTCGGTCTAAAAAATTCGTTCTTTCGCACACAATGCTCCATTTGGGCCCTAGTTGTGTCCCGAAACTTTTCAGCCCGATCGGAATACACCCAGGGGTGTATGAGTGAAAATGTGTGTAAAAATAGGTACTGTTTGCGTTTTACTACCTAACATGTTAGTAACATGAGCTTCTGAGATATCGTTTTCCATGTTTTTGGGGACAAGAAAACCCAATATGAAGTCGATTTTGACCAAAGAGTGGAAAATTGAGTTCTACAAAATGTTCTATGTTCAATGTTCAGCTCTCAAAATTGATTTTTTATGAGTGAAAAACCTGGGAAATCGTCTGAAATCACCATCAGTTTCTATAATAACACTGAAAAAAGGGTCAACACATGGATCAAGACGATTAAATGGCACTACAAATGATGAAAGATAGTTATTAAAAAAAAAAAAAAATGAGCGTACCTAATTTGTGTTTCAGGGGCCAAAATTAATGAAAACCATCAGAAATAGCTATTTCGATTATTACGCATGCAGCCAACATTTCTGTAGGTATGTCCAATAGCATAATAAACCCATGTGACAAGGACTTTGCAGCGTTTTATTTTGAAATGTGTTTGCACGATCATCGCGAGTGATTTAGTTCCTACCTAAATGGTATCATCAAATTCATCAACCGTTATATCTACTAAATTTCGGACATATTTGTGTATGACAACTAAGTAACCAAACTTTGACGTCACAGGCCTTTTTTAGCCGAAAAAATCTTTTTTTAATTCGAGCTGCAGCGTGGACAATTATTGTTACTTGTTATTGGATCATTCGTGTGTTTATGTGCGATGTTATACATTCAATTTTTAAAAAAATAAAGAAAGAATTTACATCATAATCTTGAAGAATCTTAGCAATAATGAATCTGGATAAGTACCTATAGGAAAACCACAATTCAGTATTTGGATCCGTAGGTGGATGATGATGCTGAAGACCGCTTGAAGGTAGGTTTGTATTTATGTTACGTAGGAATGTCTGAGTACTGGTGTATCGATAAATATAGGTAAGCTGTACCAGTACTGGTAAATCAGAAAGTTTTATTATCTTGGGAGATGGTCAGGGATTACTAAGATACTGGCTGTTTTTAATAATCTGGAACCTTTCCTAGAGATACCGAAGAATATGATGGACTTCTGATGGTCTTAAGAACTAACAGGTACTAGGAAGATGTAGCTGTATGCTTCTAAAGTCTGTCAGGTCTGTGTCTTCATTAACCATCCCTCACCTGAACCGCAGGGGTACCCAGTTGTTGTTGCTCGCGTATCACGAACGTTCGTCGAGCGGGTTCACAACTTCGCGAATCGGCCTGAGCCCAAGGAGGCGGAGTTCCTGCCGGATAAGAGTTTCGCATCCCCGATCTTAGTTGCCTATATAGACAGTGAAAGCACCGGCTAATCAGAATCGTCCGGGATCGACAAGGGTTCCTATTCCTACCCATGCTCTGACGTTTTGAAAATCTTCTTCGTTCCACGTTTGTTGATGAAATCGCAGTATGTAATAGTTGGATACTTGGGCATCACATGACGTTAAACGACACCTGTATAGCAGAATTTCATGCATGTATTCTGGTTTATTGGTGAACGTGCTATGAACAACCAAATCATGCAGGGACATCCACCTCAGCAATACTCGCCAGTCCTAATTCAGATGCATCAGGAGTTTAGAGGCTTTCGTGGATTATTGTTTCATCTCGATCTAGATATCTTTGATATTGTTAGTAAATTAATAATGTAGGTTTAGTTACGTATTTCGCTGTAATCATCAGAATTACGTACTTAAATTTCACGGAAATCAACAGCGATCCAAGGTTTTTATCAACCTTTGGCCGATTTGTTGTCGCTAAATATCACGGAGTTTACAGATGGAAAGTGATTGATTATTATTATTATACCCACTTACTTCGAACATGAAACCCCTAGCTAGGTCGTCTGTACTGAGGAAAAGAATCGAAAAGTTTGCCAAGAACTGGCTTTAATCATTCTTTCCTCGCCAGCACAAATTAAATGTATTTAACCATAGTTTCAGCTGTTACCTACTGAAAGTAAAATTGCCCGACCTATTCATAAATACCGTGTGAATATCAATCTTAGGTACCCACTGGATGGCTAACGTCGTTAGGTAATGTGCTTGTATACATTCATTGATCTGGTATCATATTTTCAGGCTCGCCTATCGAAAATACCTGCTATAGTGTTCATGGATTATTACTATCGCAGCAATGATAAAGGGCAATATGAAGTGAAGGGTAAAAAATCGGTTTAAGGTGGCATTATCTTCGGAAAATCCTCCTCACAGCCATTTTACTAGGTCATTGCCTAGATATGGGATTGCTGACAAAAGGTTGGTAATAACTGTTGCTCCTCATAGGGATATTTGACCTCAAGTTAGCCGAACTATAAATGCCGACAGAGACTGAAAACCACTGCCTATATAAACAATGAATTTGAGGTATTTCTTGAGTAGCTACCTCTCTATACATGGAAAGTTAAATTGGAGATGATCGTGGATGCAGACAAAATTGTAAATCGTTGTACGGGGAATGTTGGGGCATTGGAAGACTCAAGAGGGTTGCTAGGCAGAAGCGAAAATAATGGCTTCGCGACAAGTTAGCATTCAAAACCCAAAAATTAAGGTAAGGACCCTGAAAGGCAAGAAGCATACCTACGTACTTTGACAGCGGATATTTCAAATGTATAAAGGTGGATTCAGATTTATGTCATGTTACTCCTGCTAGGCGACCCTAGTACCTATAATTTACTGCTACAATGCTCCTGGTCAAACTTACTGCTTGAGTGTTGGTTTGGGTTGAGGTTGACAAAAATCAAATAAATCACGAACGCACGGGTCTATTTCGCGTCAAGCTCACGGACACGGCCGGCGGCACAACGACGGGACTGGGACTGGAAGCGGTAAGTAGCCCGCAGTGTCTTATAAAGGGTAGGAGAAGAGGGCGTTCTGGGACCCGTGAAGGAGCGGGAAGTTCTGATGATCGTGGTTACTGAAGTAAGGTAAAATTGTAACATTCGTTGAATTTAGGTACAGCATTTTGCAGTGGAATTAACAAGGTTTCGAGGGGCGTCAGGAGGTGAATTAGCCAGGGCAAACATGTAGGAACTCCAGAGCGATGCAAGAAGGAATTGGGGTGAGGGATCAACTTGAGCACCAATTGACCTCGGCACAGTTCAATAAACAAAATAATGAGTATAACGATTAATGATTCGATAAATTAGAATAAGTATCTGGGTGCCGTATTTTTAGGCTCGGCCACTCAGAAATTGCCTGAAGTCTTAAGTTTTAGTTTTCTCCACTTTTTAGACAATTTTAGTTATTTTGAGGGAGGGAAAGCGGATTTCCCCATTTTCAACCACGCTGAGCACGAATCAAATCGAGAAATGGAAATATCAGCTCTTTCAGGTAAGCAGTTGAGTGTGTGCGTGCATGCGTGTATGTGTGTGTTCGTCTGTATGTATTTCTGCGAACCGCCATAACTCACGACCCGCTCGTCTAAATTTGCTCACATTTTGACGGTAGTTCGGGGTTAGGTCTTCGTTGGTCCCATATGAATTTTGTCGCATTCGGATCAGTAGTGGACACTGCGCATGCGGAAACGTGAAAAATGTCGAACCCACATAGTTCAGGGTTAGGTTCTAGATGGTCTCATATGAATTTCATTGCATTCGTATCAGTAGTAGCGACTGTGCATGCGCAAACTTGAAAACCGTTGAACCGCCATAACCCACAACCCAATTGGCTCTAATTTTGTTGATAGTTCAGGGATAGGGTTAGGTCCTAGTTGGTCCCATATCAATTTCGGCGCACTACCAGTAGTAGCGACTGCGCATGCGCAAGCGTTGAACCGCCACAACTCACTGGTCCAAACAAACCATATATTTCTGATCCAACAGCCTATAGTGTTCCATTTTTTTTTTCTTCGCTACGTCGCCACATTTCCTCCATATTACTAAGTAACCATCATTAAATTATTTGAGCTTGTACTATTGCAACTGTATTTTTTCTAAGCGTATCTATCTGCGCGCGGATATTTCTTTTCGTTTTATTTATTTTCAAGTTTGTAACTTTTTCTTCCCATCGTATTGTATTGGGCTTGCCCGTATCAAATAAATAAACAACAACAAACAATATTTATATCATTGTTCAAACCTTGTTAATACAAGGAGTGCCGTTTCTTAATTTCCCCAATGGTTTGAAAAAACGCTGCAAAGTCCTTGTCACATGGGGTTTATTATTCTACAGAAATGTTGGCTGTACATTTATTGTTTGTATCATGTGAAATAATTGAAATAGCTATTTCTATGGTTTCCACCAATTTTGGCACCCAAAACACAAATTAGGTAGGTACGATCTTTTTTTTTTTTCAAATTATCTTTGATCATTGGTAGTGCCATTTAATCGTCTTGATCCACGTGTTGACACTTTTTCTAGTGTTATTCTACAAATTGATGGTGATTTCGCAGGTATTTGACTCATAAAAAATCAATTTTGGGAGCTGAACATCTGGTACAACCTCAATTTTCCACTCCTTGGCCAAAATCGACTTCATATTCGATCTTCTCGTCCCCAAAAACATGGAAAACGATACCTCAAAAGCTCATGTTACCAACATGTTGCTAAAACGCAAAAAGTACCTATTTTTACACACATTTTCACTCATAACACCCCTGGGTATATTCCGATCGGGCTGAAAAGTTTCGGGACACAACTAGGGCCCAAATGGAGCATGTGTGCGAAAGAACGATTTTTTAGACCGAAAATGAAGCCTGTACACGTGATACGGCGGGCGGCGTACGGCGGACGGCGGACGGACATTGCATTTTTGGAATCTACGAACCTTGAAACGGAAAAGAAAAAATTTTGAGGGGGTGTTATAAAAATTTTTTGCTGAGCGATTACATAGGTGTATTATTCACTGAATAATAAACCAAAATCCGCTCTACCGAACTACGTAACCTAGAAAATATCCTACGAAATAGCAGGTAGGTAAAAAGAAAAACAGAGTTACTGAAGGGTTGTCTATTTCCACTAATACACTTCTTCTATTAATACACTTCCTTGAAATGAGAGTCCACTATTTCATCGCGAGTGATTTAGTTCGTAGTAGGTAGGTAGGTACCTATTATGAACACGGACAACTACTAATTCCATCGATAGTACCAAGGCGTCCATGTAATCCATGGATTACTCTAGAACTTTTTTTTAAACATCTCTGGCCCACGAATTTCCTGAGCGGTTAGTTCCAAAACATCAGGCAAACCCATGGCAGAACTATCATAGCCCGTGCGTGCTAAGCTTGTCTACTCAAGGCGTCAATCGCCTTTTGGTTTATTATTCTGTGAATAATACACCTATGTAATCGCTCAGCAAAAAATTTTTATAACACCCCCTCAAAATTTTTTCTTTTCCGTTTCAAGGTACGTAGATTCCAAAAATGCAATGTCCGTCCGCCGTCCGCCGTACGCCGCCCGCCGTATCACGTGTACAGGCTTCATTTTCGGTCTAAAAAAGTCGTTCTTTCGCACACATGCTCCATTTGGGCCCTAGTTGTGTCCCGAAACTTTTCAGCCCGATCGGAATATACCCAGGGGTGTTATGAGTGAAAATGTGTATAAAAATAGGTACTTTTTGCGTTTTAGCAACATGTTGGTAACATGAGGTTTTGAGGTATCGTTTTCCATGTTTTTGGGGACGAGAAGACCGAATATGAAGTCGATTTTGACCAAAGACGCGGAAATTGAGGTTTTACCAAAGGTTCAGCTCCCAAAATGTTTTTTTCATGAGTCAAAAACCTGGAAAACTATCTGAAATCACCATCAATGTGTATAATAACATTAGAAAATGTGTAAACATGTGAATCAAGACCATTAAATGGCACTAACAATGATCAAAGATGATCTGGGAAAAAAAAGCGTACCTATTTCATGTTTTGGGGGCCAAAATTGGTGGAAATCATCATAAATAGCTATTTCAATCATTCCACATGGAAGAAACAATACATTTAACAGCCAACAAGAATCTCTAGAACTCCAATAGAATAATAAACCCATGTGACAAGGACTTTGCAGCGTTTTTGGTTTATTATTCTGTGAATAATACACCTATGTATTCGCTCAGCAAAAAATTTTTATAACACCCCCTCAAAATTTTTTCTTTTCCGTTTCAAGGTGCGTAGATTCCAAAAATGCAATGTCCGTCCGCCGCCCGCCGTATCACGTGTACAGGCTTCATTTTCGGTCTAAAAAAATCGTTCTTTCGCACACATGCTCCATTTGGGCCCTAGTTGTGTCCCGAAACTTTTCAGCCCGATCGGAATATACCCAGGGGTGTTATGAGTGAAAATGTGTATAAAAATAGGTACTTTTTGCGTTTTAGCAACATGTTGGTAACATGAGGTTTTGAGGTATCCTTTTCCATGTTTTTGGGAACGGGAAGACTGAACATGAAGTCGATTTTGACCAAAGAATAGAAAATTGAGGTTCTACCAGATGTTCAGCTCCCGAAATTGATTTTTTATGAGTCAAAAACCTCGGAAATCGTCTGAAATCACCATCAATTTGTAGA
Organism: Leptopterna dolabrata; assembly: GCA_954871275.1. Lineage (NCBI taxonomy): Eukaryota > Metazoa > Arthropoda > Insecta > Hemiptera > Miridae > Leptopterna > Leptopterna dolabrata. The sequence continues at coordinate 7,721,882 of OX940983.1, read as the reverse complement.
ATAACACTGGGAAAAGTGTCAACAGGTGGATCAAGACGATTAAATGGTACTATCAATGATCGAAGATAATTTATTTAAAAAAAAAAGAAAAAAAAAAAGAGGAGCTTACCTTATTTGAGTTTTGGGGGCCCCAATTGGTGGGGACCACCAGAGATAGCTATTTCAATTATTTTATACGAAAGAAACAATAAATGAACAGCCAAAATTTCTGTAGGTATATCCAATAGAATAATAAACCCATGTGACAAGGACTTTGCAGCGTTTTTTCCTCGATACACCTCGAATGAACTTGTCGAGTGAACAGCAAAAATGAATCGAACTCAAACTACTGAAAACACACCAAATTATCTCAAACGCAACGAATATTCAAACTTACCCAAGTGAAAGCATGATCAAATGTAAGGATTGCGCCAATACACAACATGGTCACATTCGAACATCCCAATTCGTGAACGAGGGCAGCCAATGCATCAAGCTCGAAATACACGCGTTTTCCTCTAAAATTAACCGAAATCACTCGCTGCCGAAGCAAATTAGAATTAGGTACCCAATTACCTAAAATACCCACTTTAATTTAGGTATGGCCAAAAAATGGTTTATTTATCAACAATAGGTGACGTCTTAAAATGTTAATTATGAAGATGAAGGTGATAGTGAGCGCAGCAGTGGACACTCCATTTTGAAAAACACTTATTTCTATTACATCTACTTACAACTGCTTGACGGAATTTTCGATAAAAAAAATTCAACTTGGGGGACGTCCGTATCTACTGGAAGATACTCTGAGATATATCCTCAGGCATGAGCTTAACCAAATCAAAATTGCGCTAAAACGTCAATAATAAGACAGCTTTGCCTTAGTTCAAAGGATAATAATATTACTTTGGTTTAGCCTTTGTGGTCAAATTTGAATTTTAAATAATAAGAACTCTCTTAAATCAGGAGTAACCATGACTTCTGTTGATATTTTTGAATGGAATTAGATTCCATTCTAAGAATTTTGAGACCAACCAAACTTTCCTACGATAAAAATATTCTTCAAAATTTCTATGAGCTTTCAAATTTTGGCAACAAGTGACGTCACACTGGGGGAGGGGCCCCGCTTCGGATGGTGACTCCTCATTGCAAAAAGGTTATCGTACTTACTGAAAAAAGTGGTAAACTTGCACACAAATAAATCAAGATCATTTGACTATATTAAAATTTGATTTCTTAGTGTTCAAAATTCCCTTAAAATTGTGTAAACTGGAAACATAACTGGAAAATAATTACTATGGCTGCATAGCTCGGGTATAGGTTAGGTACACTTGGCGCAGAATTTCGATTCCTAAGCGTTTTCTTTGATATGGAAAGAATGTTGATCAGTTCTTAAACAGACAAAACGTGAAATTTTGAGATTTTGTGTGGATTTGACTGTTAATCAGCAATGTTAGGTGGAGTAGACAAGGCCTATTCGGATCAGCGCTGCAACACCCTTCCTATTATAGATAAAAGGGGAGATGTAGTTTTAGCGAATTTTCAAAGAAAATGAAGCTATTGCAATGGCTTCGAAATTTAAATAATATAAATTTTTGGAAATTTTCTTCATAGAAATCCGTTTCAGACCATTCTAAAACGATTCCTGAAATTTAACACTTTTTTATATGTATATATATATATATTTATTTATATATGTGTCACTCCAGACGATAACTCTCGATAGAATTGAGATAAACAGCTCAAATTTGCACAAAAAATCTATCTTGGCAATCGAAAGGCTAAGTTCGAAGATGGGCGAAATTGGCCTACTCTAAGGAGGGTTTTGGCGCATTTAAAGTGCGCAAAAATTACCCAAAAATCCCCAAAATGTTATTTTCCAACAAGTGACCCCTCATTTTAAAGGTTTTTGCACGCTGAACACGATGGTGGAATCGGATTTTAGATATCTTGATCCGTTCTCAAATTAGAGCATTTAAAGTGCGCAATAATTACCCAAAAATCCCCAAAATGTTATTTTCTAACAAGTGACCCCTCATTTTAAAGGTTTTTGCACGCTGAACACGATGGTGGAATCGGATTTTAGATATCTTGATCCGTTCTCAAATTAGAGCATTTAAAGTGCGCAAAAATTACCCAAAAATCCCCAAAATGTTATTTTCCAACAAGTGACCCCTCATTTTAAAGGTTTTTGCACGCTGAACACGATGGTGGAATCGGATTTTAGATATCTTGATCCGTTCTCAAATTAGAGCATTTAAAGTGCGCAAAAATTACCCAAAAATCCCCAAAATGTTATTTTCTAACAAGTGACCCCTCATTTTAAAGGTTTTTGCACGCTGAACACGATAGTGAAATCGGATTTTAGATATCTAAATCCGTTCTTAAATTAGAGCATTTAAAGTGCGCAAAAATTACCCAAAACTAGGATAATCTTTAAACTCTTACCCCCCCCCCCCCCCCACCCCCTTAGAGTGGTCAGATTGAAATATGTGAGAAGTATTAATTGAAGACGAGAGTTCGAAGCAAAAAAGGGGGAGGCAAACGATTAGTACAACTCCTTGAATTTACCCACAGCGATCAAATAAATAAGCACTTAGTACAATTACGTAATAAACAAACGGTAGAATCAGGATGGACAAAACGTACAAATTAAAATAAATACGAAGAGAATATACATAGAAAACCAAATTTTAGACCGAAGTTTTCCTTTATTCAAAACCATAGCCATTAATTCGAATATTTCTTTGAAAATTCGCTCATTAAGTCATGCTGCATGACTGGTTTTTTTTCATATTATATAAAACCTCTTGGAGTGGTGGTGTGAGGGGGGGGGGGGGCAGCCCTGAATTGCTCAATATAGATCAGAAAAGTTGTATATAAGTTAAGAATCCAATATAGGATAAGATAAGATGACGATTAGTTTCATGGGAATCCAATATAAATTAGGTAATTTTTTAAATTCATCAATAGTTTATTATATTGATGGTTCGTAAAATATTTAATTTGAAAGATGCGTTACTTGAAACGTTGATTTATTTCTAATTTCCTGTTATTCGAGATCAACGATCACTTTCAACCCGTGTATTTCGGCTCTGTGCGGTACCCGGATGAGCTGTAGAAAATCAGCTGCTTAGCGACTGAGAGCAAAACCACTTGGGATTCACATCGCACCCGCTCTCTTCTCTATCCAGGACGCCGCGACGATGCATAATATTATTCCCAATCACTTTCTTTTATTATGCAGCTATGTTTGGGATGGAAAACCGCTCGTGAACCGTTCATTTGTTCTTCCAAAGTGTGTTAAACAAGCGATTCGCAAGGGCGTCTTCCATGTGGAACTCATAAAGCGTTTAAGGACTGGCGAGTTGAATAGCCTTCATATTTTCCCCTTCAAACCAAGTAACAGAATTCCCCAACTAACAGTTTATTTTTGTTTTGCTAAGAAATTTACTGTACAAATTATATTTCTGGAAATTTTGCGCATAGGTATCCTCTTATTTAACCATTCACTATATCTCCCATTGAGATCTAAATTCTGTTGATTCGTAAATTAATCACGATTACAAAAATATTGCCAAAATATAATAAAAAGATTGGCCTAATACCTTGTACCCCCGTACAGCCTATTATACTTGTTAGGTACCTAATTCAAGGATGGGGATTGAGAAAACAAGGTTACCTATATTAGATAATGATATGGAGAGGAAGGAATTCCACCTGTGTTGTCTCGTTTCCACGATAACTACCTACATAAGAACATAGGTTTATAAACAGTTATAGTCCCAGCCCTGTAAATAGAATCAAATGAGGCCAATCAATCGGAATCACTGATGTACCAGTATATAAAACATTATGCATAGAATTAATGTATAGGAATGGGAGGTAACAGTATTCCCTCTCTCGAGGTGATGCTGATAACTGTGAGTATGGTGAATGGCCTGGAAACAGTAAATGGGCCAGAACAGGCTAAAGAACAATGCATGCAACTATCTGAGTGTATGTATGATGTGCTGAATACACGTCTTAGTCGAACTGCCAGTATTTCCACACCGCCAACAGCTACCATCATAAAAATAGCAAAGTGATTAACGAAATAAGGTTAGGCACTCCTTCTGTATCACTCTGACTGATAGGTTGTATGGAATCGCGAAAACCCGCCATCTAAAATCTTATTAATGAAAATATAACGATCTTCTAACCATGATTATGGCTTTGTGGAAAGTCTCTGCACACCGAATTCACCTGTTTTATGACTAAACGACTCGTAGTAATTTTGGCAGGTGAATTAGTATACTTACCTGCTCTACATGATTATGTAGGTTAAAGGTTCAAGGATATCCATGAGTGCTACCCAAATACTAAATAAATTCTTATACAAATGAACGTTCTCTGTGGGTTTAGGAGTGGTCTAACTACGACTGCACGGTAGGTATTCAAACTATGTGTGCACCTCCAGAGATGTTGAAATGACAGAAAATTTGTGTACCTCCAGAGATGTTGAAATGACAGAAACATGCGCTCGAAACTCGATCTTCAATGAGAAGAATTGTGCAAAATTTACGATAATGATGATGTGTGTGACAGAGTGTAACAGTGGGAGTGGACCCTCGAGAGTCCCCCTCCTAGACCAGTGAGATTATCACCGGTTAACCCTTTCACTACCGCGTAGAGATACGAATTTTTCCCCGCCGATTTTTGGGTTGTAATCGATTTAGGAGTGCTTCAGTATGAAACACATCAAATTTGAACTCATTCCGATCATTAGGACGAATTTTAGAGGGCCGGGACAGAATTGTCCCAGTTGTAGGGCACGGCACCAAATGTTGTCCCACTGGTAGTAGTGATATGTCCCAGGACCTGTGCCTCTGGTTCGGGAGTGCTATCCAATGTCCCATTAGTATTTTCAAGAATGTCCCGGACCAGTCCCTTTGGCAATACAAGTGAATAAAACAGTAATATTCGTTCGAAAAAATTTAATAAAATCAAGTATACATACACATAGGATTTCACATAAAATTTTGGGAGGAACAATACAATGAACACATGGATTCACAGAGGAAAACGAAGATAGGTACTCCAAAAACATGTAGATCCATGAAGGAACACGTAGAAAGATCCAGAACATAGAACTGCTCAAATACCACATTCCTAATCGGACAAGAACACAGATACATACACATAGGATTTCACATAAAATTTTGGAGGAACAATACAGCTGGGACAAATTGGGACTGACCCCAGATAACCATACAATACCTGGTATATTGGTGTATCTGCGGTTATCGGCACTCAGTAGTATGTAATTAGCTTCTAAATGACCAAAACTACCTACTTTACCGTCGTCTGTCTTGTAATTAGCTTCAAAATGACCAGATAGATAGACAATATTGCAAATTCAAGAGCAACATCCAACACAGCTAACAGGTTCAAGGAAACATGCAAAATCGGTATCAAGAACCCCCGGGACAACAACTTTTTTTAGTTTTCGTAGTTAGTAGTATAGATGGACTTACCAATCGTTCAGTTTTCGGAAAGGGAAAACGGAATTTCACCCTGGGTGAAGCTTTGCAAGAAGGGGGTACTTTGTGTTGACCTTCCTCGCAGAAAAACACAGCGTGACTGATAAGAATTACCCTGCCGCCACGTGTGGTGTACTCTGGCGGCCATTCGATTTACTATCGTGTTTGTGGGACCTGTCAGTACAGCTGGGACGTGGAAGCACGGAAATCGGAGTATTTTTCACTCCTCTACGAATTTTCAAAGGTAGAATGTCCCGATTTGTCCCGATGGTAGTGAAAGGGTTAAGAAGGGATATCGATTAGAATCGACCGGAAGAAAAAATGTATCGAGAACAGCCCACACTGTTACACTCCTCCTCACATGACATACTTCTGGGTAGCAGAAGTATGAGAGTGAAAAGGGGGAATGAAAAGTAGTATGAAGTTCTGGTTCAGGAAAAGACATCTGAACAACTTCAAGGTGACTAAACTCCATCGTAATGGTACTACCTCAATAATATTTACTGGTGGAGAACAAAGCTCCTTCATACGAGTATTGGCCGATAGTGTTGTGAGGTTGTTGTCCAGTGAATTGTGCTCATCTGGGCAACCTCTAGGTGATCAACCTCCGTCGTTAGGATGGAACAACTATTGGGACTTGTCAATTAGGACACGGCATTAATCGCCTTCTGATGAGCTCAGAGCTCAGTATATTTTAATTATACTGACACTCTAAATAGGGGAAAGGAGGTGGGGAAGCCTGTAGATTTATGTATTATCAAAGGGACAGGTTGTTAATAAAAGAATCCTTCTGGAACCTTTGGGCTTATCCTTCTGGGCTTCTGGTATTCCCACAAAAAGTGGATGGAGTATGGTGAAGTGCTCCGCGCATACTACCAAACCACGCTCTGCTACCATGTGACAGAGTGTAACAGTGGGAGTGGACCCTCGAGAGTCCCCCTCCTAGACCAGTGAGATTATCACCGGTTAAGAAGGGATATCGATTAGGCTTCCCCAAACCGATCCCATCTCCACCGGAAGAACAAATGCATCGAGAACAGCCCACACTGTTACATGTGTACTAGCTGTTTCAGCAATAGACAAGTGTAGAGCGAAATCCTGAACATGAACGGCTGTGTGCGAGCGAAGGGAAAAAGAACAATCAAATTAATATCTGGAAGTACCTGCCTACTTACTTACTTGTAGGTTGCGGTGTATTATGCAGTAGGCATCATTGATATTTGCAATCATGTAACGTGTCTGAAAGGGAAATTGACTCTCGGACAATCAGCACAACTGTTAACGGATCATGAGAGCTGCAGAGCCTTGTGAAAGGACGGATGTCAATTCAACGTTGACTTTCATATCGGGTGACAGCCCTCAATTGGTGTTCACCTTTGACAGCAATCCACTGACTTTTGTCGGATTTGTAGACTGAACGAGAGTACTTATCGAGAGAAAGAGTAGCCGATCGACCTTTCATTTGATTGAGCCGGAAAGTATATCACTAGGTGTATGAGGTACACCTACCTACCTTACCGTCGTCGAGCCTGATGGACTTTTACTCGCGCATTTCTACTGCCTAGCATCGCGTGACGTTGTTTAATTAAAACTAAGCCTCTAATGAAGTTTAAAGAATTTCGAAGTACTTACCTACCTACATAATGAATTACATATTCGAATTATTCCCTCCATTTTGCTTCCGAGTCTGCGAAGCAGCGGAAGCCTTGTGTTCACTTTCGTGAGCCAAAAAATTTTTGTCTTCAGAAATCAAAATTTCCACTTGCATTTTGCGTTTCAAAGCCTACTGAACAAATTTGGTTCCGTGTCTGTCGGTCTGTGGGTCTGTGAGTCTGTGAGTCTGTCTGTCCGCATTTCCTTGTTACAGCCATAACTTCCACGATTTTGAATTGATTCAGCTCAAATTTTGAGGGATGGTGCGGATAAGGCCCCTTGAGGTGCCATACAAATTTCAACATGATTGATCCAGCGGTACGCCCTGCGCATGCGCTAACGCTAAATTCAACAAACACGCGTAACTTTCACAATTATTATTCAATTTCGCTCAAATTTTCAAGGGTTGTTTGCACAAGGCCTAGTGAGTTCCAGTATGAATTTCAGCATGATCGGACCCTCGGTGCGCTCTGCGCATGCGCTGGCGTGAAATACATTCAATTTCCTTGTTACAGCCGTAGTAACCAAAGATTTCACCCAATTTCAATGTAATTCTCAGGGATTAAGCGGGTAGGGCCCATTGAGGTCCCATATAAATTTCAACATGATAGAGCCAGCGGTTCGCCCTGCGCATGCGCTAACGTGAAATTCTTCAAACACGCATAACTTTCGCAATTATGTATAATGGACGTAATGTATTATGGACGTAATGTTATGTAATATTTATATTTCATGTAATGTTATGTAATGTCATGTTATGTAATATGTATATTTCACGTTATGTAATGTTATGTGTAATGTAATGTAATGTTATGTTATTTTGCTTCCGAGTCTGTTCTATTTTATAATGGGTCACTCTGATTGTGACGAGGAAGCTCCTGTGCCATCACCTTGGCAGTGTATTTGCTTTCCGATCCTTCGCATAGGTAGTTAGGTATTCGTTGAGACCCATATACACACCTTACATACCCTCAACCCCCCCCCCCCCTCTTACATACCTTAAAATAATTACCAACCTGAGTAGATGAACAACCCACTGACTTTAAGATGCCAATACACACTTCCAAGGATGTCCCACAGCCAAATAGAGAAAACACGAGACTTCAACTGGTACTGTAGGTACTATGTACCTCAATTGATGAAAATTATGTAGGTACCTACCGTCTACACCAGAGGTGTCAAACTCAAATTCTCGGCGGCCCACTTCCCGAAATTATAACCGCACGCCATTTTAACCTCCCCACACACACAACCAAAATTTCCCAAATCTCATTTTTACTAATTCTATTTTTTTTTTTTCCTTTTATTTAATTGAATTGTTTGAGTGTATTTGGGGTCCTACTAAATCAAAATTGATGTAATCAAATGAAGGTAGGTACCTAATAAAATGAGGAAAATACGTTTTGAACTTCAAATTACTGTATTTCAACTTTAGAAAGTGTTACAAATGCAAACGATCATCCTGTCGACTGGAGAATTTGAAATTTCTTCCCACCATTATAGTTTTTTCAGGATTTGGCCAGAAATCTGGCACCGTATTTCTTTTGTATGTTCTACAAACTTTGGAACAAATGAGCTCTGTAAGAGTTTTGTCGGCGGGACAGCAATGTTTTTTGAACAAATCAGGCAGAATATTTTTTTCTTTGACTATTATGCAAAAATAATTTAGTTTCCACCTCTCTCGAAACTGTCTGTTCTGTTCATGCTGTTGAACTTGATGTTGATTGTTGGTGATATCATTGAGACCGATTTTCACTAAAAATACTTATACAGCGCACAGCACCTGTCAGACACTCAAATCAGGCGCTTGCGCTATCACCTACTTACCGCTTCCGTATCAGCATCAGGATCGTCACATCGTAACACCTGTGTGAATACAATCACCCGGTTCGACAACGAGCCTCACCCGACGGGCCAGGAGGCAGACCAAAGCACATCTGATTCTTCGGCTCTGAAGCATTCGCACGCAACAAATTTTCCGTGTTCAATTTAAATTTTGTTTAAAAAATCCTCAAAATTTACTAAGGGCTTTGGGCTGGCCGCGGGCCGCATGAAATATGCTCACGGGCCGCAAGTTTGACACCCCTGGTCCCTACACCTATCATTGAACATTGATCCTGCTGGGGTTAAAAAAGTAATCGATGTCATACCAGCTCATTAGGTAATCTGAACCATACCAACTGACGAGTAACGATATCCGAGGAAGCTTATACTGCCCACCCATTCGGCGGCCGTTTTATATCACTGTAGTTTTCGCAGTTATTTTTACTTATGATGGAAATAAGGTGACGTTTGATTCTGTGACCCAGAATAATTATCAACTTGCGTAATTTTATTATGATGATCATAATAACGATGTGAAGAATCATAAAATGCGAGAATCATAAAATTAATAATGATCTCAAATCGGTGTCAAACCAATTCAAAATTCAAACTCATCATCAATCATTCATCATGCGAATTTATTTAGTAACTGAGTTCATGATTGGTCCCTACCAAATAATTTAAAACTGAATATGCGTTGGTCGAAATAGTTTTTACCAAGACGTTTATAAAATATAAGAGTTCACACAAGATTATTTTTACAAAGCAAAAGAATCAAAACACCGCTCTGACGAAGCAAACAAATTATTATCCGTGCTTGTTGCGAAACTTGTTGCCAGATATCGTGTCATGGAGGAAGAACATCGCCACTTTAGTAGTTTTGTTCGTGCTGTCCCCTTGGGGCTAGCTCCGAGCAAGTTCAGTTCTCGCTTGAACCGAACTGGCTTGGTGTAGGGTCAGTTCTGAACACGCTCGCTCGCAGCAGGGTGGGCCTGGAGCTTGTTCCGAGCAAGGGCAGATCAAACGGGAGAGTGCAAAGCAGCTCGGAGGAAGCCCCATGGCCAGCACTAACACCGGATCGTCTGCCCCGGGACAGCAGGATCATCGAATCTTCTTCCTTCTTGGTCTGCACCAACAGCGAATCTTTGCCTCACCCTTACTGCACATGTTCGGGTCGCTCTGAACAAGCTCTGAGGGACTGCACGAACAAAGCTAGTACCACCCTGCAGACACCTGCTCCCAAGACACAGGCGTCGGCGTAGGCGGCAGACTCTGTTAGTTCCATCTGAGAATCCTTATGGTTGTTCGTTATCCAAATCTCGGAATGCGGCGGTGACATCGAATTGTGTGAGGTAGTGAGAGCATCAGCAGCGCTCTTACAGCAACTGGACTAAACGTTTGATCATAGTCAAATCCTTTTGTTGAGAGAAGCCTTTGACGTCAAGTCTGGCTTTGAACCGTTCGATGCTTCCATCAGGATTCGTTTTCAACTTGTAAACCTATCAGCATGGGATAGGTCTCTTTCCTTTTGGTAGCATTTCAAGGGTCCAAGTGCCGTTTTCTTTCAATGAATTTATTTCGCTCTACATTGCTTATTGCCATGTTTTGCTTTTCCCTCTCTCAAGAGCTTTACGATAGGTTTTCGGTTCTGAAACTTTGTTTCCAATTGTCTCAGCATGCATTTAATCAGATCATCAAACCACCAGTTTTTGCCAACATTACGAAGTTTTCAAACCTCTGTGGTCGTTTTATCTGGAATTGATCTCAAAGATTTCTGGTTGACTGATTTGTCCATAGGCTGTCCAGTTTTAGTGATACTTCAAGTTCAGGAGCGATTTTTGGCATTGTGGCAATGGGTTCAGGATCAATTTCAATAGGTCGGGGTATTACGCCAATCAAAGTTCCGGAGGTGGGCGCCGGCACACTGCCACCTGGTGGAGGAAGAAGTCGAAAACCTGTTGTAGAGTGACACCCCCGTAGGTGATGGGTACCGGTGGTAAAGTGCCGCCTGCAGTTTTTAACCCAAGAAACCAACACCAAGAAAATTGGAGCAAGTCCCAGATTGTTCTCTGGGTGCCTATCGCAATCATAAAGTTGTCTCACAGTAATAATAAAGCTCATCATGTTGAAGTGATAAGAAGTTCTTATATGTGTGCCTACCTGTCCAAGACGTCGATATTTACACAAAAATTACTAGTGCCATGGATTTCCCCATACTAAAAAGAAACAGCGATGGGTCCAATGACTTGTAGACTCTTATGAAGACGACGAAATATCAAAAGATTTTCGGCGAAACTATGCCCACACTTTGATGACTGATTTTCCCCAACAACTATGATTGACCTCTAGCTGTTTTAGCTACCTAATTTTTGATTACTTTTGTTGTTGTACTGCATAAATAAAATGTACGACCATACCAATTTGTGCACTTTGGCCACCATGCCACTTTGCCAGTGGCACTTTATAATTACTGAGAGGGTGGCACTTTAAAAACGTTGGTGGCACTTTACAAATTAATGTTAATGAGTGGCAGTCTTTCAAATAATAAGTGTCTGGAGGGGAGTTTACAACCTCCCCCAGAGGTACCTGGCGTAGTGAGTAGGGATTTTATCTTTCACCCCTCTTCCTCTAAATTCTATGGCGTGGAGATGTCTGAACTTGATGTCTTCGAAGGTCGTTTTAGAGGGACGATAGGTGTGGGTTGCAAAGGTTCTTCAACGAATCTGATGTGACATCCCTTGACCGAACCAAGCTATGTCTGTCAGGACACCAAAGCCAACCATCGTATCCAACCAATATTCCCTTCACAGCCTTTTATATCCATCTTGTTTCTTTGGCACTTCGATAAATTAGCATATCATGTATACCAATCATTCGAAGATGTTTTAACAATGCCTTTTTCGGATCTTTTCCGTTATGTGTCAGCAATCCTAAATTATTTTCTATTAACGTTGTAATGAAACAAATACCTCATACCTTTATTGAAGAGGCCAGTAGGCGACAATATCACTGATAATTTGTTGAAATAAGTATTTATCCTTGTTCCGCCGACGCCACAAAAATTCACACAAATATGAGTCAATCATAGAGCGCCGCGTACCGCACTGAACTTTATTCCGATGTTTTGCAAGCCACCAGTTAATTTCTACCGTTTGTGTGTGGCAAAGTCCAACCGGTGATAACTAATGTCGGCTGTTAGTATTATATAAAAATACTAATTCGACCATTATAAAGTGAATTCCGCTCTGTTTAGCGTCATGGTAAACTAATAGAAAATATTTTAGGATTGCTGACACATAACGGAAAAGATCCCCTTTTTCTTTCTACTTCGTGGATTTCTTACGGAGTTTTCTCGTCCACAGACCCACTTGTACTGAGAATGTATTCTGCTGTTAGTATACCATAGGCAGTTTGTTTTCAGTTGTTGATCGCAATTTTTGCACCTACGTCGGCTGTCTACGAAGATGCAGTTGTTGTAGTGTAAAACCACTAGATTGATGAATTACCTTTAGCTAACTATAACCCTAGCTAACTATCAAAATTTGTCAAGCTGAATATTTATGCATTTTTTATTCCATAAACTTAGTCTGGGGTTAAGGGTGAACTTCTAGTCGGTAGAGCTTCAGTCAAAGTTTACCGAATAAACCTCATCAATATTTCCACTATGTTTCGGCAAATGACACCTGCTGTCCTAATCGTTTGGTGCTAATGTGAAAATGCATGGTCCCAATGTACCTACCTATTGTACGTGTATGTGGCGCACTGGGACTGATGGTTGATTCTCAGTTCCTGTGAAAAACTAAACTAAGCTAGCAAATAAACATTGTTCATGGAACATTACATTGTACATGGACTAGCTTAGTTTAGTTACCCATCTCACAGGAAGTGAAAATCAAACATCAGTCCCAGGTCGCCACATACACGTACAACACATTGGAGCCATGCACATGCATTTTCACAGTAGCACCACATGATTAGGGCAGCAGGTATCACTTGCCGAAACGTTGTGGACATATTGATGAGGTTTGTTCAGTAAGCTTTGATTGAAGCACTACCGACTATAAGGGAGGTACCTACGAGCATGAAACTTCCATGCTACTTGAAGAACCTAATATTGTTCTGTGAGCATTAAAATTGAATCTCTTAATCAGGTGAAATAAAAATTAATTTAGGTACCAAGAACTGCCCAATAATATTCAATAGATTCCCTTGCCGTAGAATTCGCATATTTTTCTATACCTACCTAATATGAAATTTAATCTAAACATGAATCGCGCGATTTGAACAAGTTCTGTCGAGCTTGGTCCTCCACGGGGCTACACCGCTGCTGTGTCCGGCATATGTATCAGGAGGCGGAGATGGATAGTAATAATTATTGTATCATCCATGAACATATGATTCCTTATCAGTTCGCAGGTAATCGAACTTGTTATCAGTTCATTCATCCCGAGCTGAGAGCAATGTTAATCCTCATGACTTCAATTATTGAGTATTAATTGAAAGATGTGTCAAGTTTATGGCTGTGCAAACCAATAAGCTGTATTGTCGGGTAAACATGAGCGTCGTTCCGACTATCTACACAACCAAATCGTATCAAACCGGTTACCCTCTGTCCTAAATGGCACGCAGGTGAGCTCTTCGGTATTGTGAAAAAAAATCGCCCTTTTTGCTCTTTAGCTAATTTTACATACTTTCACGTACTTCTTCTTATCGTCTTTAGGGTGTTAAATGAGGTGAACGACGAAATCTCTAGAAAATGGCCCCTGCTAAAGCCCTCCTTCTTCAGTATGATCACCTTCACAGGCACAGAGAATTCATCTGTGGATGGGGTGCCGCTACATGCAACATTCTTGTGACCTTCCCTCTGAACAAAGTGATTTTCCGTCAGGTAAGCTAGCTTGCATTTCTTCGCACCATTTTCTCTGTTATCTAGGACAGTTGAATCTAATATAGGAATAGCGAATGTGTAAGCCTACGAAAAACTGGTTTACGTAGAATGGCACTCGATGAAGGGAAAACGGATATTATTGGTTCGGTACTTCAAATTAAACCAATATTGGCCTCACTGTTCTTCACCTGGATGAAATACGATCGGGTTCTATGTCGGTGAGGGGGAGTTGAGAGTTAGTAGGAAACTTGTGCTATGGGACTGATGGTTTTCTCATTTCTTGCTTGGCTCATCTGTTGGCATGCATAGCTTTCATGCTATGCATTGGAAAAGTCCTTTCTCCTCACTTAACATGGCCGAAACACTTACTTTTACCTGTTTGCGAACCCTTTGGCCATTTGTTAAGTAGAAGAAGTTAAGTAGGAAAAAACAGTCTGCTTATTTATAGAAAACAGGTCCTCGGTGTTGGAGTTCTCTCTGCAAATGATGAAACATTAGCTACCATCAAACCGTGATGTTCAATAAGTATTCTGCTTTGTAGTACCTACTTGCCTACAAATTGGACAATGCTTATTATTTTTGTGTATTTTGTTACTTCCGTTGTTATTAGGATCGTCAGCTTTTTAAGCCGGTGATGAGGGCACCTACGCGCTCTCATCACCGGTGTTACATAATCGGTCATTCATTCCACTCTACCATATTAAATATTAGTTCAAGGTGGAATCTAACAACCTTGGATAAAATTTTTGTTTCTACGCGCTGTACCCCTCGTGAACTATTCAAGCAAGTGTGCCTTTATTCACGGCACACGTTCAATTTCATGTTCACCGTTACAGGCAACTGCTACTTACTAGGTAGGTACGTGTACCAAGTTAGCACCGCTCCGCACTACGGATACATTCAGTGTTTCGAGTATTGAGTGTGTAGGTACTTTGCATTGTAATAGGTCCACCTTGAAATACGTAGTTCCCGCCAGCGCAAACTAGCTAGAGTTAGCATAGCTACTTATGAAGCCTCACACCGGAACAAAAACCAGTGTGCAAATGGGGACACCCATGTTTGGACCTTGGGAAACAGGAAGAAATTCTCTAAAACAATAGTTAAACGTTCAAAAACAAATAAATAAAATAATTAACTCAGTAGGTTCACAAAATACAGTCTCAATTACCCATTGTTGATTTGTTAAAAACTATACTGAAATTAAAAAATTGTTGAAAACACAGCGTCACGTTTTTACATTGGTTTGCAAAGAAAAGGCTATTTTTACAACATTAAAAAATACTCACGTATTCAGAAAGAACATTCGTGGATAAAATAAAAATATTTTTGTATTTTATGAGAAAATGTTTTGTAAAAAATGATAATAGATTAATAAGATTGCAAAAACTCGGCGCTCCGCGCCTCGCCAGGGGGCAAGCCCCCTGGACCCCCGGATGCTTACTGCTTAGAGCCTACGGCTACAATTCAAGAAACATGGAACATGCTTTAGCTACGCTTATACACATCGAAACAACCAAGTGACAACCAAACAAGCGTCATTGTTTACTATCGATTTATAACATCCATTTATGTAGTTATGTTATGAAACTAGGAAATAAATACCAAGAACAAATACGAAATAAATGCGTGATAAATCAAGAGCTTTCCAACGAATGGAAATCGATTTTTGTCCGATGAAAATGAAAGAAGTTTCATTTCCCTAGCAACTACTCGGTTGTACGTGAAAATCATAAGAAAATTTCGTCACCCATCCGCGTCACCCATTCCGCGTAACGTTTTTTGGCTAGTTACTCCAAGGTTAAAGTATGTTCCATGCTAATAATGACAAAACAAAAAACGAAATTTATGTAATTAAATTATACATTCAGCCGTTTCTCGTCACTTGGTTTGTTCGCAGTGCTGTTCAAACTGATGTTCGAACTCTTTTCTGACTGTATAGTATCCATGACCGTTTGTTTGTACTGTTTTCCTGACTGTCCAAAGCCTGGGGGCCTATTCACTAAGCCAAAGAGACATCTCTTTCAGGTCCGACTCTCTCTTTTGGCAAAATAGATTTTTATAGTATCCATGACAGGGTTATTCAGTAGCTTTTAAAAGAGAGAGTTGGCGGCCATCTTGGATTCTCGATCTCTTTCAGAGAGACAGCTAATTAGGTGTCTTTCCTCGAAAGAGAGAGTCTATTTCTCGTTTGTTTCACATTGATCGTGTAATATCCTTGTTCATCCCCAACCATATCGGTAATTTTGATCGTGTATTTTTTTCATTTCATAAAGTTTTTCACTTCATAAAGATTAAATTTTTAATTTCAATTTTAATTAAAAATTTATGCATTTATCGATTCATGAGTAAAAACGTCCAAGTAAGGGGTTGAGGTAGGTACCTACCTACCTAAGAGTGGCCGTTCATTAGGTATAGATATAATACAAGCATTAAGCCCCCTAATTCGACTTTTTCTGTTTATAATTGAGACTTTTTTCAATTTCATTTAAATTTTTATCCGATTCGTGAGTAAAAACGTCCAAGTATGGATTGAGGTAGGTAGGTACCCATTGAATAGGTATTACTAAGAAATGCGTTCATTATTAAGGAATTGAACTTCCGGGGCACAAACATCTCGCACTTCATGGATACTATGGCATTTTCGCGTATTAGGATCCATATCTCTTTCTCAAGGTCTCTGGAGCTATTCAGTAAAATAGACGAACCCAGGAGACATTGGAAGAGACTGTCTCCCAGGGGAGACTATCTCTCGCGGGAGATTTCAAAATAGATAATCTCTTTCCACTATCTATTTTAGTGAATAGGCCCCCAGTTTTCTGGCCGTCATTCCAGACCACAAAAAATCGGGTGGTTGAGAACTGGCCTTCTCGATTCCGAACCATTCTCAAGCCCTCCTCAAACGCTTATCAAGATGGTATTGGGGTCATGAACAGTAGCGTGGGGTCTGAAAATGGTGGGGCACCAAATCAGAACACAAAACCAACAGATTTGTCCACAAAATACCCCAAGGCAACAACACCCTTCTCTTATTTACTGATAAGAGTGTCAGCAAAGCCTTTCTCTTTAAATCAACACTCCATCGTTGTAGGAAAACGTCGACAATTTCTACTGCAACTTAGCCACCGAGTTCATGTGTTACAAAAATATAGTAAACTAAAATGACCCCTCGCCTGGTACCTACTTGAATGGAGAAGCTATTGACTAGAAGCTAGGTTGACGCTGATCAATTCACAAGACCTCAAGATCACTAGCAGCAGAGAGGACAAAACGCACTTAGGTTCGACGCAAAACAACTGAAAACCGACAGCAGACTCAGGAATCAACAAAGAAAGCAAGTGTGATTCAGAGACAACAAAAACAAATCGGAAGAAAAAGCATCTCGTATCAAGATGACAAATTGAATCAAAGGGATCGAATCGATTGCGAAATGAACGATTTTGAGGTGGAAATCAGATTCTAGAGACATGGCTCAAAGTGGGTGTGGCAAACAATATTTTTACTCGACTGAGCATGCCTGGACAGGCCACTTTTCTCGGTCGCCATGGAAACATCAGGCCCCAGGACCTACCTGCCAGTTTCAGGAGCCTAGATTTCGATTTCGATTGCTGGACATCGATTACTGTCACTTTATTCGGATAGCAAGCTTGGTCTATGGAGCTAACAAGAAGGAGCCACCATGGATCCTCTACTAGAATGTTGAATATCCATAGCCAGAGAAATCTGGCGAGTGGCTGTTGAACTTTGTGAAAAATGTTTTTGTACCGTACAGTGTACGGAGGGAAATTCAGATGCCAACTGAACAATGGTTGGTCGTTATAGTGTTTTTGGGTGCCCGGGCAGTGGCCTTATGGACGCAACTCCCCTGGTCATGAATAGTTTCTTACGGTTTTCTAGGAGTCAGCTAACCATTAGAAAAATCCCCATACCGTATTCGTGAAACAAATTTCTTCTGGCTTTTGTTTCATCCTCGCTTTTACAACCTTCTGCAGACCGTGGCGTCTGAAAACAAAACAAGAATTCTATTAATAATACCGTATTTGAAGAAATATTACACTAAATCATACAAGTAATGTTGTGTCCCCAAGGTACAACGCTCGATGTGTCCGAAGGTACAAGCAGGGCAAGTTTTGTAGGGCCATAATGACCAACAGCTGTGAGGAGAACAAAAATGTGCATCCACTCTTTCTAATCGATCTGACCACTCTCCCAAAAGTACAATAATTTTCCCAAGTTACACACCTTTCCCCTATGCCAAACGGTGGTAGTAAGACGTTTAAGCGATATACTCGTCTATTTACTTCAAATTCGAAATAACTTTGTTACTTCAGTCATTGTATTACATCGTTTTTCTCATAACTTAGTACTTTATATTTAAGAACTGGGATTTTCACTGGACAAACTTAGGTAATCAATAAGTCGTTCCTGGCGTAGGAGCACCTAGTTAAATGTTGATATGAAGTTAGCTCCTTCGCAGAAAGGCAAAATCACACAGCTCGATTTGCTTCTTTTTTGCGAGTTCTACTTGATGTGAAGTTCAAAACTCGGGTCACAGGTTCAGGAGGTTCATAAATGGCAGCAAAAATCAGTTTTGGATTTCATTGCTGAGTGGTGGACTGTGTACATCACTGAGTTAACCTTTCTACTACACCAGACTGGTGACGGTGTGGCTTTTCTCGAGTCTTTTTTTCCAGTGGAGACGGGGTCGCTTGGTGGAAGCCTAATCGATATCCCTTCTTAACCGGTGATTATCTCGCTGGTCTCAGAAGGGACTCTCGAGGGTCCACTGTCACATAGTAGCAGAGCGTAGTTTGGTAGTATGCGCTGAGTATCTCACCATACTCCATCCACTTTTTGTGGGCTTTTCAGAAGGATTCCATTACAGACATCCTGTCCCTTTTATAATACATACATCTACTGGCTTCCCCACTCCTTTTACCACCTTTAGAGAGTCACTAAAATTAAAATATATTGAGCTCACTTGAAGGTGCCGGTGTCCCAGTTTACAAGTCCCAATAGTTATTCCACCCTAGCAATGAAGGTTGATCACCTAGAGGTTGCCCAGATGAGCACAATTCACTGGACAACAACTCTGACAACATTTTTCTCTGCAAGTACTCGTATGTAGGAGCTGTTCTCCACCAGTAAATATTATTGAGGTAGTACCATTACAATGGAGATTAGGCACCTTGAAGTTGTTCAGATGTCCTTCCCTGAACCAGAGCTTCATACTACTTTTCATTCCCCATTTTCCCTCTCATACCTCCGCAACCCAGAAGTACGTCATTTGGGGAGGAGTGTGACGGTGTGGCTGTTCTCGAGTTGTTTTTTCTTCAGGTGGAGACGGGGTCGCTTGGTGGAAGCCTAATCGATATCCCTTCTTAACCGGTGATAATCTCGCTGGTCTAGGAGGGGGACTCTCGAGGGTCCACCGTCACTCTCCTCACTCTGTCACAGACTAAAACTAGGTATATTTTGCTATAACGGTTGACTGCTACTATAAAACAGTTGTGACTCTCGGATCACACCATAGTTTCCTACACAGTGGTATGTTTTGTTTATTTTTCAGATGCTCCACAATGTGAGCATCGTGAGTGCTGCTAGACAAATAGCCGGTGAAGGTATTATCCACTTGTACCGCGGAGTTCTCCCACCCCTCTGCCAGAAATCCATATCCGTGTCGTTGATGTTCGGTGTCTACGATAAATGCAAGCGACCTCTCCTGCAAGCTGAGCTCAACCCCGTCCTCTCCACCATATTAGCCGCCATTACTGCTGGCAGCATCGAATGCGTCCTCCTCCCGTTCGAACGCTTGCAAACCGTTTTACAACATGAAAGGTACCATAAAGATTTGGTGAATATGAAACACGCCGTGTCCGTGCTATGGAAAACTCACGGGTTATCCGAGTTCTACCGAGGGCTGGTTCCTGTCCTATTCCGTAACGGCCCGTCAAACGCCATGTTTTTCCTATTGAGGGAAGACGCCATGGAGCGCTTCCCGCAAGCTACATCGACTGCTGGTATGCTCTTACGCCAATTTACCATCGGAGCGATGATCGGTGCCATGTGCTCCACTGTGTTCTACCCTTGTAACGTTCTCAAAGTCCATATGCAGAGTAGAATCGGCGGCCCCTTCCAATCAGTTCCTTCTGCCATCTGTGAAATATACCGAGAGCGCGGTAGCGTCAGGGCATTTTTCCGTGGAGTGCATCTCAATTATACTAGATCCTGCATTAGTTGGGGTGTGATCAACACTGCTTATGAAGGGTTGAAAAGGGTACTGTAAAATTAATTATTTGTGCCTTGTAAATATCCTTTTTATTTGTATATATTTTCCCCTATTAAACTTTTATTTGCCATCTCAGAGTTGATACTCCTGTTTTTCTAATTTTACTATGAAATTATGACAACATAACTCCAAATTCCCCTTACGGACGTTTAGTTGGTGCAGTTTTTGTTCAAGGTTTATTTACCGCACAATATTATTATATATTTTACAAACTAATCTACTCAATATATGACTTCTCTACCTACTGTATGCTAAACTAGATATGGATGTGATAGCGCTACATATTGTGTTCTTAGTCATATGATTGGTGTTGATTATTGATGGTGTTCCATGCTATATTAATAGGTATGAAAAAAATCCTGCAGTTATTATGTTAAGTAGTACTACACGTAAATAAATGTAGAAAATTTCTTTGAGAAAATGTGGGTTCCTGATTACTTGAAGAGCTACTCAGATTACCCACTTCGATCTAAAATTCATATACAAATTCTTACCGAAAGTTGCAGATTTTTAGAAGTGTAGATACCTAAACAATAATTATAGCTACATCAGGAACGAAATGTATTACCTTTTATTATCGATTGAGTCACTGGTATTTCGATGTGGAGTGAGTGGAGATTGATTTCATTTTACTTTATTATTAATTTATAGATGTATGACAAATTACCTCATTTATCATACATTCGTGTCCTGATGAAGCATATGGCATGATACCTACTAAATGTGTGTACGGGCAGTATAAAAAGTAATTTACTCGTCCATTCCTATCCGTTGGATATGTTGAGTTTAATAGACTGTTGTTCTTCCCGTGATTTTACACGTTCAACCGTGGGACTGATAAGCCAAGATGATAAGGGAAGACGGACCAATGAGCTTCAAGCACTCTCTGCACGTATACGCGTAGTTCTACCTGTGTACGAGAAGAAGTAGCTCTTCCCATGTACACGAAGAACTATACGTTACGGGACGAGAATGCTTCAAGCTCATTGGTCCGTCTTCCCGTATCAGCGTTTCTACGGTTGAACGTGTAAAGATGCGGGAAGTACAAAAACTGTCTAGTATCAGCTACATTTACCCATTTCAACGTTATCTAGTCCAACCCAGTAAGCCTGGTTGGCCAGTCTTTGAGAACTGTACGAACCTAGAAATTGATTTGTGAAAAATTAGGTTGCACCTGTCCAATCAGTAAGCGCTATTTCAACAAGAATCTTCTCTCTTTCAAGATAACCTTCAAAAGACGTTCCGAGTGGACATTTTAAATCATAACCTTTTTAATTGTATTTCAATGCGGTCCATTGTAAGCAACCTGCACTGCCCTTAGATTACTGATCTCAAACTTACCTTTGGCTGTAAGATTTGTTGTGTCTAAGACGGTCTTATGAGGTTGTTTTGCATCGAGCGGTTGTTAAAAGTATTTCGTGCCCCTTCATTTCATGTTGAAAGAAAAAAAATTATATTACGTCTCCTATCGATAAAATCCTCCTAATTAATTGTCATGACTTTCACTGATCTATCAGTGATTTCATTAGGGAAAAAATTACGGGAGGCCAATCACACCGCTTCCCAGTGCGCACGCGTGCGTGTGTGTGTCTGTACTATTAAAATGGCAATAAATTTATTTCGAATTGACGAATTGAGGTATCGAACTATAAATGTAATCGAACCAAAGAATTCCCTCTTTGAAAGCATTAAATAAATTTGAACATGGACAAATAAGCGTAACATAACAATATAATTGAGAAATGATTGTTAGTTTAGGTGTGATGTATTTGTAGACGATTATAGTGGATCTAAATTGCTCATAGGAAAACTTTAGAAATGGCTATCATTGATGTTAAATTTGTGTTGTATTGTACACAGTAATAACTGTTCATAGTAAGTATTTTGAGCTGGAGAGCGAGGAAGCTGTTGAATATTTAAACAATATGGTCGTTAATTGTACCCAATTTGTTGGTAGTTGAGCTTTGAGATGGTATAAATAAGTTACCTGGTATATATAGGTATACCTGTGAATGTATCTGACCAAATTGATGGACTGGTGGGTTGGGATTTCGTGGGGGAACATAGGTGGATACAAGAAGTCCCACATCCGATACCAAGTCAGTACTATCGGCATTCAGCTGCTTTACACTTGAAGCCTTTGGTATATCCTGGCACCTGCGGTCTGCATGCCAATACAGAATCACTATCGACTTGTGTTATGGAAGACAAGGGACGACGCAACTCTTTTGTGATCATCTTCAGGCGGCAGCGAAGTTCGATCATTCCATTTAAAATCCTCTTCGAATTTTAAATAATAACGGGGAATATTCGTTAACTTTTGTTTGTTTTTGTTTTGAAAAAATAATTACTTATTCAGAACTCTTGAAAAGTGGAAGTTTGAAGCCCGTATTGAAAACCAAGCGGTGTTTTCTGAATGAGGGCGATTTAAAGTAAAAATGCGGCAAGAAATGACGTATCAGGTTTTTTGACATCTGACTGGCTGTAGGTCCAAGGAGAGGGAGTGAAGGTTCTCAATGCTGCCAACAACCCAGCATTGAAAAAGGCAAACCTTCAAGAACCTTAGCTGTGACCTTTTGGACCTTTACTTACCCTCCGTTTGATTTTGAGGCACGTTTTTTAAATTTAATTTATAAATTTGCTGTTCCATCCATCCATCCATTGTGGTTCTGTACATCGTTTAAAGTGATGCTCTAGCGCTCTAAGTTGTTTGAGTTGAAGTACTCGGCAATTTACGTGATGTGTCATGTGGAAATTCAAATTTCACACTCATTTTCTCCCTAGACTTTCCGACAAACACCACATTATGTGGCGGATAAGTGTTAGTTTCCATTATCGAACAGAAGTTGGCCAAATCAAGGAGAATTTGTAACCCACGAAAATTGCCCATTCGAGACCTCACTCCCACCCACTCCAACACATAGCTGCCTGACGACACCTTTCCATCAAACCCCGCTCTATCAACAACAAAAGGTGGAGATTTTGCGCACAACATATCGCGCAATTTTCATTTTCCAATGGACGACACAAACATTGTACCTACAGATGTTATCATATAAACAGTTGTACCTATAATCTGTAGTTGTGTATAGTCAAGCAACAATGATATCAGTGGCTGTAAGGAAAGGCTTTCTTTAACCACTCGCGTGTTCCACCTCAGTGCGCTCTAGTGGCGATGTCATTTAGTTTAGTTTCACATTGTTAAAAAACTATCATAGAATTGTTAAGTATTTCAAAGGGATATGAATTAGTTGTGAATAAATCCGTGGAAGTCACGTTTATGTTTGTTTTGAGTTCAAACTACATTTAAGTCCCACTTCCGTTGGAAACTTGAGGAGATCGTTAGCCGGTATTTGAAATTTGAAATTCTTAATGAAAGTTGGAACTGATCTTTTGAGGACTTGAAATCGCCAATAGTTGCACCTAAATATTCACCCTGTTCACTTATATGTAGGACCTAAATATGTGGTTAAACTTTGTCGGGCAGATAGCTTTATTTTTATACAATAAAGTTGCTTCTCCCTACGATTAGGCTGTTGATGTACTTATCCTGATGATCGTTGTTACTTACCTAGGTTATTTATATTGAACTGAAATATTCGTTGTTTATTTTAAAATCCCTAGTGAGTTTGAATGGGCGTTTTTCCATAATATTACGACGTAGGTAGCTGGTTTTGCACTAGATAAACTGCAATGTATATACCCATAATTCTTATAAAATATCGATTTACTTTATGCTCTTCATTTTAAAGAGAATAGCAATGAGATGTATATTTTACTTGATGACCGTGTGTCTCTATTTGGTTAGTGTTATTATGTATTGCACAAAATCCATGTTGTGCACAACTAAGTTTCAAGTAATTAGTTTTCCAAGTTACCCTTTTCAACTCTTCGTGGCAGTGTGCTATTCCCCCAAAACTAACTGCATTACCCAGGTAATGAAGGGTGCACTCTATCGGTGAATGTCCTCTCTCGATTTATCCAATTTTCATTAATTGAAAAAAAAAACCCTGTAAAATCTCTTTGAGTGTAATGTGTGCGCTGAATCTACTCATGAATGTTGAGGTCTTTTCAGGACTCTTCGGGTCCTCAATTTTTGTTGTGGATGTCCAGAATCTATGCCTACTTGGTGGTGAATTCGGTGATGGCCAATAATAAGGAAAAGTGATTGATGGACCTATCTTGGCTGATAAGATTGGTGAGGAAATTCATTATTTTTTCAGCATACATCTTCGTTAATTTTATGCTTTTTCAGCACCAAGCCGTTACTACCCTCAGGATCCAGCTGGAATTTCCGTGGATCGTGATAGTGTTGTGTAGAGACGATAGGGATTATCTGTGAGGGATTTGCCAGCCTCTCTTATCAGCCTCCATGTTTGATGGCCCACACAGGAGGCGGTATGTCATGGCTGGAAGGGATATCGATCCCAGTCATTCTGGTGGGCGAGAGATAACTTTATTTTTTGCCAAAATGAGGTTTTTCTACCAGTGGACTCGTTTGGAGGGTTTCTAGCGATTCTGACGCTCACATTGGTGAAAAGTAAACTAAAATTTTTTTTCCTAGTAGGTTAAGTATTTAGTTTTTCTACATCTCCAAAGGTGGAACAAATACCTGTCACTCCTGCAGGGGGAGTTTAGTGGTCCAGCTCACTCTACCGACTTGCCTGGTTTTCTCCAGAGTTTTTGGTTTCCTCCAACACACACATGCCGGAGCCTGCACGTTAGGCCCTCAGCCATCTGGACCGCCCCATCACAACCAGGTGGATTCCGGTCCGGAAGCCAGGCCTTACAATGGTGGACAATGGTTGAGGTGCAGCACCAGTCATGGACCAGTCGCTAGCAGCAAGTAGTTACAGTGGGGTAGCTATGTCTCTTCCAGTCGCAGGTGGACTATTCTAGGAGTTCCTATACCATAATTGTATAGACTTTTTATTTGTGTGTAATATCACAGTGATTCTTTTTGATACGTGACTCCATTCGACAGTTCTACTAGGTTTACCTGTGATAAAGTGACACCGCAAATGAGCTGTGACTCGTACCACAAATCAGGTGTCCGAGGTAGACGTCTCTTACTTAGGAGCAAAGACAGAAGAATCTCATAACTGTGAAGAGGGAGAATACAGGGAGTCGACCTGATGGGAGAAATGAGCACTGCTGGTTAATTGCAGAGGAAATGTTGGAGCTGAATCACTGAGAACTGCCCAGTGTCAGTTCAGGTGCTTTCCATCAAGGAACCCACCACTGGACCACTGGATCTATATAATATATTTGTGTGACTATGTAATGTTTTCATAGTTAGGAAGGACTCAATAGTCTGAGTCTGTCCATTATAAGATGGTGCTTGGACCTGCGAAGTAAGGGGAATCAACTGAAGCTAGGCCAACAGCATGAATCCCATTTGAAACTTAGCGAAATGACTTCGCTTGAACGTACATTTGTAATTACTGTTTTACACTTTGTGTCGCCTTCCTACAATTGTCTCTAGTTGGCACCGAGAAGACTATTCAGTTCTAAGTCAAGATGCACCATTTGTTTCTATATTCACAGGAAATCTTGTGAAACAATTCACATGCCTCACAAGTCCTTCTCATTTCGGTATAATAAATTTAGAAAGCTCTTGTTACTGCCTGCGCTTACACAGACGCAGAGTGTCGTAGAAATGTGCTTGTGTAGTGACAATAATGCACAAATATTTCAAAAAAAGATGCCTTTTGATGAAACGCGTTCTTCCAATTCATAAAATAATAATTCTTTTTAGGTACTCCACTTTTTACCGATACAACATTCTGTTTTCAATTATTCGAAAATACTCAGCACAGAACCAATTGCTCAATGACATAGTACCTATACTTCATACATTCGATTCCTACCTTCCACAATAGTGCAAATATTTGAAACAATACTCCATAGAACAATTTCATGGTTATAAGGCATTATAATTTTACTATTCTGCACTGATACTTAGGCTTACTATCTGAGAGCTACATAATTATTATTATAATATTTAGAGTCGAAAATGAACCATTTTCGAGTATGTAACAGGGAACTGTAATAACTGATTGTGATCCTTCGCACTTACATGGCTTTCTCTGTCCATTGCTCATAACACGAAGAAGGAATATTTTACACAAGAAGAAATTTTCGAAGATCCTGTGTTCACAAACAGGTGCACACATTTATAAAAGCTTATCAATCACGAATTTAGTGTTTCCTAAAATATTCGCAGATTAAATTGAAAAGTCTCTATTTTGAACTGCTAACGAAGCGGAAAGATGTAAATTTGTAATCACCTACTGATATTTTTAAATAGGTGTAGCATATCAATAATAGAGAAAATGTGAAATGACATTATAAAATGGTTTTAGTTATCTATAGACTGCTTTAGGTACTTAGGTTATTGTGATAAATGATTGCTGTCTTGTGCGGGTATTGTGCGATTTGGCTTTGATGAACAAATAACGTTCGAAACCATTTTAGTTGATGTGTAGTTTACTGTAGCTTTGATGTATTTAGCTAGTAAAGGGAATTACAATATGTTATCACGAGAGTTGCAGACGGTGGTCTTTGATGCCAGTAGTTGATCGCAATAAAATATCTCGTGTTGAGCAGTTGTTGATTCTTCTTAACTGCACGTTGTGATTTGAATGCAAATTTGAGTAGGTTCTGTATTCCTATTGATCCTATTCCCGTATACCTACTGAGACATGGCGGCGAATGGTGTTGGTGCAAGACTGAGAGCTTCGTTGAATTCGTTTTCTGTTCTCCAAACCAGTTTACTGCTGTTGGTTGGGGAACCAGCAGGAGACCCGAGCGGTGAAAGGCAGTACATGAGTACACCCAGAAAGAGAGTACGTGAGTACACCCGCATGACTTCAGTACACCTATGAAAGGAGGTTAACTTCAACCTCAACCATATTTAATTTTTTTAACAAAAATCGTAAAAAACATTCCTTAAGTACCTAACGTAAGTGAAATGAAAATCACTTGTCAATATATATTATTGCATAAGAAAAAATGGCGTTAGTCGTTAATGCTAGATAATTTTATGATGACCATTTTGCATGTATTGGAACACCGTGACGGATCCACTTTCATACTGGGATATTTTTTTAATCCAACGCCCATCATATTCATTCGACGTCTTGCTGCCCAATTATCTTTCACACGCTGTTTCCTCTGGTGTGGACCCGTATATGCCTACCAGTGAAGGGCACACCATGATATGTCGGGCGTCCATGGCTTCCAGGTTGCGCAATGGACAGATTGGCGTGTCGACTGCCCCTATCCTGAATAAATGCCTTTGAAAGTAGTCATGGCCAGCGGTCATCCTAAACAGGGCCACTGACATTCGCCTAGGGAGAAAAGGGGAAATCTTGCCTTCCTGTGTGGTGAGGAGCTCCCAGTCCTTTCCAGCGCTCGCCGCCTCTATTGCTTCCTTGTTGCGACATTTCATTGCAGCCGCTATCTCCCATTTGGCCGAGTACAGTGTTCTAGGTGGATCAGGCTGGACTTTTCTAGTATACCTTCCTTTGCCAACCAGTCTGCCTCCTCGTTCCCTCTGACTCCACAGTGGCTCGGAATCCACTGAAGGTGACACACCACCATACTCTCGGACGGACTTGAGCGACCTCAGAGAGTCGTCTACCGCTCGTGATCTTGCTGAGGGTTGTGGGGTACCAAGTGCAAGTATGGCGGCCTGGGATATATACATCGTCCTAACCACTTTTTCTTGTTTTGCGGCCGATGCTGCACATTCGCGGAATTTGTTCGGGCACGCACGTCACACTGGTCCTACAAAAGTAGTTCCTCCGTAAACACACGAATGTTCGGATGAGGTGAATTAAAAATTTTGTTGAAAGAAGCGTGAAAACTCTCACAAGCATTGGTGGTCGTATTTATCCACTTATTATTCTTTTCATTTACTTAGTTTAGATAACTGTATCAGCTTTTCTTTTCACGGAAGTCCTAATAATGTAGTTAGGTCATGTAAATGTGGGTCTTCTCCGTGGCAATGGTCTTGGGCGAAAACAGCCTCCTTCCCAACAGTTCTGAGATACGCTTTAGACTTTAATTTTCGTTCATAGCAAATCCAGCGCTTCTCAGATCCCCCAGCTAGATATTTTTGGAAGAGAAGCTTACATCCTTATTTTCACAGCTGCCGGGACCATCAGCCTATCGGCCCATCGAGCGGACGGAGCCGCTCAGGATTGTTCAGGTGAACTCGCGTCAATGGCCCGATCCTTCGCGGGTGTACTGCGGTAGTGCATGGGTGTACTGGCGACCCTACTTTCACCTCGCTGGGTGTACTAACGTCATCACCCGTTGGTTGAGCTGGCAGTCTCGTGCAGATAGGAATTAGTGATACCTGATGGGGTATTAATCCGGCATCGTTACTGTAGTAAGGTACTTGTAAGGCAAATATCGATACCAGAAAAGTGGACTATCGATACATACCCGTAACTTCACTAAAGGTCATCCAGAAAGTAAGGTTACAAGGGCTCTGAAACTGCGGGGCAATTTTTTTCGAAGTTAGTGCACCTAGCATGTAGGTCTCGCGCATTTTTGGTCCGTTTCGTTTAGTCGCAACGAATTTTGGTTTATTATTTTAAATAATGAACCTTTGGAATCGACCATTAAACAAAATTAACCCCTCCCCCCTCAAAATTTTATGGTTTACGTTTCAAGGTACGTAGAATACAAATATCGAATAAAAAAATTTCCGTGCGTCCGCTGTACGCGGCTTTTTCCTTAGTTCCCGTGAACCAAAATTCACGAAATATGGTATATGTGTACCGTTTGGGCTCTAATTGGTCCTCGAAGCTCGGCGTTACTGCCACTCAACTCTAAGGGGGTGAAAAATAGGAGTTGAAATGTCCTGAGTAGCCCTATCTCGGAAAATTGTATTTCGAGTTGTGGGGTTTCTCACATTTTTAAATAGTTTGATTTTTCTGGGTTTTAGAGACCGTCCGGAGCATTCTACGATGTTGCCATAAAACTGAATTTGCCCCAGAGCAGCGAGTATGCAGGCATCTGGATTGACAGAGCACATCGCTTGCCTCATACCCGTGTGGCCCTGTAGCTCGGTGGGCTAGGCGTTGGAATCCCACGCTGAACTTTGCAGGTTCGAATCCCAGCCGGGACCAAATAATATTTTTCCCTGCAGATCGACGATTTATACCTTCAGAACTACGTCTGAATTTGGCCATTATACATATACCTACCGTTTTTTATGAAACTAATTCCCGGGCCGGCTCCAGTACTCGATGTAGGGATTTCCTGGTGGGAAATAATAAACCGTTGTGTAATAATTTGCAGCGAAGGTCCGGTGGAGAGGTCATCGCGAGCTCCCGCCACCTCCTGCCCTTGCGAGGTTAGGCGCTCATCTGTTTTTTGACTCTCAAAAACAATCCGTCACGAATATTCATTGCAACCTCGTTGAAGTTTATGGTGATGAGGTAATGAGGGTACTAGTGCATTATAGGGACGATAAACGCGACTATCGAGATAATCGAATGTTGCGATTATACATCGATTTCACTTCATTCGATGTTTGGTTGTAGCAGTCGTAGTAGCCTTCCTTTCCCAGTTTCTTTCACTGCGTTCGTGTTCGTCGGGTCTTGTTCCGTGTTTTACCATGAATTTTATGGAACTGGTACGCGCAGTTAACAGTGAAGGAAGTGCGATACAGATGCCAGAATAATCGATATATATATACATATATAATCGCAACATTCGATTATCTCGATAGTCGCGTTTATCGTCCCCATAATGCACTAGTACTATAATGAGTCGTCAGCACGTTACCAAGTGGGTCAGATTGTTTAGGGAAGGCCGTACAGACACCCACAACGAGGCAAGGAGTGGGATACCATCAGTGATTTCTGACGATCTTGTGGTGGCAACTGTGTTTTGGAATGTTGGGGGGGGGGGGGGGTCGAATTTGCGCCAAAAGGGACGTCCACCATACTGCAGCAAAGTTTGCTCCCTTAAAAAACTTACAAGACCAATTTAGAACAAAAAGAGGGGCATTTTGGCTTGTGGGTTTGCCTCCTGCACGACGCCAGACCCAGACGTCACATAGTTAGGATGGGATATGGTGACCCCTCTCCCCCCTAACCTCTTACTTCCCCGACTTGGTGTCATCCGACTGTCATCTCTTCACCAAATTGAAGGAATTTCTTGGTGGGCAGACGTTTTTCCAACGACGAGGAGGTCGAGGAAGCTGTAGAAAAGCGGCTGAAAGAGGTGGCGGCAGACGTCTATGGCACTGGCATACAAAAGACAGTACCCTTCACTATTCCACTACGCCTATTCACTAAGCCAAATAGACATCTATTTTCGGTCTGACTCTCTCTTTTGCCAGAGAGAGTTTTATAGTATCCATGACAGGGTTATTCAGTAACTTCTAAAAGAGAGAATTGGCGGCCATCTTGGCATTTTCGATCTCTTTCAGAGAGACACCTAATTAGGTGTCTTCTCGAAACAGAGTCCCTTTCTCATTTCTCGTTTGTTTGATATTGAGTTTGTATCATCATTCATTCATCAGCTACCATATTGGTCATTTTGATGTAGGTATGTATGTTTTTTCATCTCTTAAAGGTAAGTCGATTGTTCGTTAAAATATATACATATTATCGATTCATGAGTAAAATCGTCTGAGTAGGTACAGGTTGAGAGAGCTATTCAGTAAAATAGACGAACCTGGGAGAAACTTGAAGAGACTGTCTCCCGAGGGAGACTATCTCTCCCAGGAGATTTTCCTAATAGATAATCTATTTTCACTATCTCTTTTAGTGAATAGGCCCCCAGGCTACACAATGTCTCGAACTCGAGGGCAACTACGTTGAAAAATAGTTTCATTCAAACACATGCATTTTTCGATTTTTCATAAATGTTTTAACCTTATTTCTGGAAGACACTCGTAAATGAGTATTTTGCTCCTTTGCTTTTGGTTTATTTTCAATAATGAACCTTTGGAATCGAGCACAAAAACAAAAATTAAATTTGGAGCTTGATCACCTGTACATCTTCTCCTAGGTCCCGTACCAGGAGGAAGTCCAAGGACTACTTGTGCGCAAATCTTATAATGCCAGCTTGAAGCTGCGAATGACTCGGCGCGTCAGCAGTTGCTCCGAGCGTTGGTCCTCTTGAATTCTGGTTAGCAGCACAGTAAAGTATTGAAGCCAACTATGATGAGGTTCTTGACTGCTGGAATAAGTAAATTATGAGGTTTGGCCAGTAAAAACTACTTTTTTTAAGCCAATGTTTCGCTGAATTTATTCAACATCTTCAGTGCTAATGACAAACAACATGAGTGAAAGTGAGTAAATGATATATCATGACTAGGGTAAAAATAAATTACAGAAAAATAGGGAATTAGGGTAAAATACAGAATATAGGCAGTACAGAAACGTACCTTTGAGACTGTGATGATGATGCACTGTTGAAGATTATGACTATGATGAACAGAACTTGATGGTGATGATGAATTTTAAGCAGTTTGCTGACAATAATAATAGTGCTTTGAAACAGGTGTTGAAGAAAAAACAAAACAAAATGGTGTATGATACTAGACAAAATGGTGGATGATAAGCTACAAAATGGCGGATGATGAGGTTGACATGATGTTGACCTAGTCATGATCTATCATTTACTCACTTTCACACATGTTGTTTGTCATTAGCCCTGAAGATGTTGAATAAAATTTCTCGTTGAGAAAAAAGTTGGCTTACAGAAAGTCATTTTTACTGGCCGATCCTCATAACTTAATTAAAGCCAACTGCTTCTCCCTAGTTTAATGATCAGTTGCAGCACATTTGAGTAGCTCCAAAATAAGCACCCTGAGCAGAGAGGAACAAAACTAGGACATAACATGATTCTGAGTAAACTAATCAAAATAACAGCTAAATCTGTATCTAAAATTATTTTTATTTCAAACTTGTATTTACAATATATTACTTTTTACAACTTAATGTTACTATCGTATTAACATATTTACACTGCCGCAGAATTGTTTAATTTGATTTTTCGTTGTTTCGTCGTCTTTTAAAAATACGGAGTACCTAGGTAATGATAACTTTAGAGGGTGAAATTAGGAACGTCTTTCTTTTATAACTTAGTCCCTCTCCAAGGGGTATTTAAAAGTACACTGTCAGGTTCATGTTTTCTGAAGCCTTCATGTCACCTATAGGTGTAACGCTGACATCAGGATCTATCTCCGTCTGAAACAGTACATTATAATATGACAGGCATGGAGATAACCGAAACAATAAAATAAACAGTCAGGGAAATACTGGCAAGCCTATTCACTAAGCAAACGAGATATCTCTTTATCGTCAAAGTATCTCTTTTGGCAACATAGTTTATAGTATCCATGACGGGGTTATTCAACAACTTCTATTCGAGATAGCTGGTGGCCATCTTGGCATTTTCTATCTCCTTCAAAAGAGATTCCTAATTAGGTGTCTTTTTTTGAAAGATATAGTATTTCTTTCTCGTTTGTTTGATAGTGATATCGTGTATCATTCATCTGCTACCACGTCGGTCATTTTGATCATTCATTGTTCATTTTGATCGTTTCTTTTTTTTTTCATCTCATAAAGGTAAGTCGATTGTTCATTAAAAATATATACATATTATCGGTTCATTAGTAAAAACGGGTTCAACAGTATGAGTTGAGGTAGGTCGGTACCTAAGATTGAGCGTTCATTCTAAAAATATAATAAAGCATTTTGCTGCCTAATTAGTCTTGTTTACTTTAGCATTTTTGCCCTCTTTTTATTTAAAACTGTTTTTTAATTCATGAGTAAGAACGTCCATACGAGGTGCTGGGGGTAAATGGGTGCTGTTAAAATTGTTGAAATACGATGAAAATAATTAGTAGATAGGTATTTGAGTTCCCAACCAAGTTATAATTGGAAGGTAAAGGAATTTACTGGGGAGCTATTCAGTAAAATAGATGAACCCGGGAGACATCGGAAGAGACTGTCTCCCACGGGAGACTATCTCTCCCTGGGAGATTTTCAAAAGAGATAAATCTATTTGCACTATCCCTTTTAGTGAACACACATCTGCAATTTTTCATCACTCTCGTATTCTGTCTTGAATTTTAGGGAGGTATCCACCTTATTACTGTGCGGCGAGTCGCTTTCGTCATCCCAGCTCAGTTTCTTGATAGTCCGTGGTATCGAGCCGGCAGGCCAGACACGGTTGGTGAGTGAAGGCCCGTTCGACGATGGGACGATCTGACTGGGGATCTGTGGTGGGGAGGGGGCTGCAGTCTTTTTGGGAGTTGGTCCAGGAGGAACTCTGCCATTGTTAGTCCTAGACATTATGCCTGGAAATAGAAATTCCCCTGTTATTTAGTACTGCGGAAAGCACATTTCATTGTTGAAGCGCTAGTTATTTGTGCAGATCAAATAAATTTATTGTTCTATTTAACAGCTATTCACACTATAAAACTAGGTTGCTATAAGCACTGCGTTATAATTCCAGATTTCACGATGGTTTGATGATGAATTAGTCGGCTGCAGGGCTTACGTCGTTGGTTGGATTTGGGAGATTTAATTCTACGAGTCGCTTCAACACAATTAGCTCAATAAACGTACTTTTAACAGTAGCAGTGTAGGGTGAAGACGAATTCGTTGCTGCCGCAGGCACAGCAATGTTTGCTGTGAACATCGGATTATCAACCTTCCCATTTTTGCCGCTGTCCCTGTTGCTGCCAAACGTCATGTTCTCGTTCCTGAGGGAAATGTTTTCTCTCATATTCATGTTGCTGCCGTTGAGATTGTTGTTCTCGTGAAGGTTCATCGAGCTGCCCAAACTGATATTTTCGTTGTTCGTCATCGGTGGTAATTTCTCAGATTCTATCGAGGTGAGGGGCTGGGAGGAGCTTTTGGGGAGCTGGTTCTTGGACTTGGGCTGCCTGCTGTAAGAAACAATATATGAACAATGACTGAGAGCATCAGCAGATGCAGGTATATATTACAGAGAATCAGAGACATCAAGCAAGTTAAGACCAGAACGTTTCGTCTGGGAAGTAGCCTGTTCAAATTCCCTTCTCTCAACAACTGGCCAGAAGTCGACAGGTAGGTTTGGTAATGAGAGAAAATCGGACTACTTGAGGCTAGGTATTGATAATCAAGCTTCGTTAATCCAAAATAGTTTTGCTCCAAGTAACTCCAATACTGCCGTTGAACAAGGAAATCTAGTTTTGAGAAAAACGCAAGTAAAGTTTTTGGGCTGTAGAATGGGCATTCTTCAATATTTTCCAATGATTTTTTTGTTGTTGCAATTGATCAAAATTTAATTTCTACGTCTGTAGCAGCAAGGCGCACCAATTATGGGAGGATACACATAAATTTATGTAAGCAACTGTTTTCCGTTGTAGAAGATGAGGTAAATTTTGCTCCAGAAAATGGTAGAGGGTCTGCTACTGCTTTTCTTCGTTTGACGCCCATGCTACGATTGTTTCCCACTGTAGGTGCTGGATTTTTTTTTTTTTTTTTTCACCCATTTCCCAAAGAGAAAACCAGTACCTTTATTTTTCGTTGTAAAATACGACTTACTGCGATGTGTAAGCCACCTACGGTCGATCGCTCGAAGCTTTAGGCGCTCATCACAAAATTGAAAAACGGTAGCGCCTGACGATTCAGACAACTATGAGAGGGATACAAAAAAGAAAAACAGTGCTGTCCTGATTAAATTAAATTCACTGTTCCAATGAATTAACACCGTAGGTCTGGGATCTACCGTTCTTTATTTGTCGGAAGAACTACTACTGCGTTTCATCGTTGGAAAACCATCAAAAACTCGAAAAACCGTAGATGTTTTCTTTGAATAACTTTTTTAGGGAAATTTGTCTAACTTTTTCAACTAGATACCAAACTAGATCTTCAAGATACGAATCCAGCCATACCAAAATCTCTAAATAGGAAAAAATCGAGTCTACGGCTTTTTTACTTTGGACGGCAGAGTAGCATTAGATGTTAGATGGGCCTTTAAAATAGACCTTGATCAAACTTACTGTTTGTGAATATAAATAATGAGCACTAATATTATCAGAGCTAAGAGCCCCAAAATAGCTCCAAAGCCGGCCATCACCAGCATGTTCCCAGCAACTCCGCTTTTCCAGACAACAGCTTCTGGCAGGTGGATGATGACAGGAACTGACGCCTGCAAATCAGTCAACGGTTTTTAGCAAATGATAATCTCAAGTCGTGGATTTGGAAAATAGTAAACGCCATCTGGATCACCACAACTTACTTGACGTGGTGGTATTCCTGTGTCAGTCGCGACTGCCACTAGGTGAACTGTGCTACTATTTAGAGCAGCAACATCCGTTATTCTTATAATGCCGTCTTGGTCAATAGAAAACATCCTAAAATGACCAATTATATGGTTAATTAGCTATCAACACCTACTCTGTAAGGACACAGATCACTTGCAAAAGGAATGATGAAAAATCAGTCGTCTAGAGGTGGATGAATCATCATCACACCATGACCATATATATAGAAGGGTACTTAGAACATTGTTGATTCTCCTACGTAAACTGCACAACAACACATTTACATGACCTAATGTAGGTACGAGCAAATTATTGAGCCAATTTCGGAATTTAGGTACCTGGCAGCTGAGCCTTGAAGACTAAGAGTGACTTTATCACCCCTATCGCCATCTGCAGCTTCAACCATCCCGACGGGAACGGTCTCGCCGACACCCAGATCATTCTGGTTGCCCAGTTCCGGGACGAAAAATTCGTACTGCGGGAACCTAAACCGCGGATCCCAATCGTTGACGTTCAGCACTGTGATGTTGACGGCTGCACTAGCATTCTATGAACAATCAAAATCATCAATATGAGGCAGAATGCATTGATGAAGTAACAAGCTGGGAGCAGAATGAAATGAAAAATATACCAACCATCGTCCCATCTGTGGCATAGACTTGGAACAGATAGGTGTCTTCCGTTTCATAGTCCAAATGTTTTCTCAAGACAATATCGCCACTGGGCAACACACTGAACATCTCTTGGTAATTGTCCAAAGTGTACCGTATTCGCTGAAACAACACATTATATTATTTTTCAACTTGGACTTCATGGCATCATTATTAAATTATGTACAGCGTTCTGCATGTGATCTGAATGTTAGGTTACCGATGTCCAGGGATACATCTAAGCAGTTTACAGGCTGGTTTTACAACCTAGTGGTATATACGTTACTGGCAAAGTGTGATATAAGGCATTGTATACAATGCTTAGGCAATGTATGAAATAAAAGGGCCAGGAAATGTATGAATATAATTTCATACAATGCCTTATTTCACAGTTTGCGTGTAACATATACACGTTTCGGCATGCGTGCTTTGTTAGCATTACTGGAGACAACAACAGGTGATATGGCTCAGGGGCGACGCTAGCTCGGCACAACACTGAGGAGGTGTAACTAAGGTCTACCTACACATCCATACTGTGATGAGAGTCAAAAAGCTGTCAGCAATCCTCCGTTTCTGACTCTGAGGATTGCTACCCTACAATCACTGTGAAATCTGTCTAGATTAATATACACACAGATTGATATTTATACTGTTTCTCGTTATTTTGAAACTCTATCAGGTGCCGACTTGCTTCGGTATGAAGCAAAAATTAGTATTTGTGAAGGGGTTGTGGGGGACCTTGCCCAGCAGTGGAGCACGTAGAGAATATCCCTGACGTAGTCCCTGTGTGTCGCAAGAGGCGACTAAAATGGAAGGGTGAGTGGTTGTGGGACTCATTCTTGGGGACGGCGGCGGATGAGCACATTATCGGTGTCAACGGTGGTGTCCCAGGACCTAGTTAGCTGGTTTACTGTGAGGGGTAGGAGGCCATGCCATAGCCGTGGTGAAGGCAACCTCCTCAGGAAGAAAAATCAGCCATCCTGGACACTGAAAGGGAGCAGTCCTCCCACAGGTTGGGCGATGGGCTAACAACTCATTCCGGTAAAAAATAAAACCGTTACGAAACCCGAAAAAAACGGGAGGCCAGGGCCCTCCATGGGCTGTAGCACCAAGGGGTAAGGTAAGAAAGGGGTTGAACCTTATGTGCTCAAAACAAGGAACACCTCAACTCAAATGCTTTTACAGAAGACTTAACCAGAATTAGTGCTTAGGTGCGATTCCCTCCCACTGAAGCAACTAAAAAGCTAAAAGGCCCTTGAAGCGAACAGACCCTTGAAATTATTGAATCTTCAGTATCAGCTACAAAATCCTCAGTTAGAAAATAGTCTCCACCTGGAGGAATCCTTGCTAACCAATCTCATCTCTCACCAATCAGCTTTTTTCATGTATTTATTTGTTCACTATGGGTATCCACTCTGCCAACTTGGATTTTTTTTTTTTTTTCATTTTAATGGTAAAGCACTCTCTGTTCCTTAATGATGCTCTCTGCTGAATTTTTGTTGAACATTTTTCTTTGATCGCACAAATGATTTACAATCAGTGGCAGGCCTAACAGTCTCATTATTCCCCTACTGCTGCCATCCGCTCGAAAAATGATTTTACACTGCGCATAAATCATCGCATTTACACTTTACAAAACAAAGATTCAAGAAGATGTGCATGAAATTCCTTCGCTTCCTAATAAAAATCCATCCGATCAAGGCCACCCAAGCTGACCGGGATCAAGATGGGAGCCATCCAAGGATCAGCTGTTACCTACCCTTTACTGTCCTTGCCTACGTTCATGACATCACACCGATACCACCTACAGCGCTGTTCAATGAGTAAGGTCGTCTTGGCAGGTTCTAGAACCTAACAGAACCACCTCCAGTCCAGGAAAATAATGGACTTCCCGGGCCCCAGTACTTGCATTTGGAGCACAGAAGGTACTGGACATTGATAGTTGGGTACAAAACCTATTGACTTTCATATTTAGGTACGATTTATTTATTTCTGGTCCCACAGCTGAAATCAACCTCAATCAATGAAATTAAATTGAATGAACCTACAAAAATCTCTGTCGGCCATTATATTTTGTCTTCCTCACCTTATCACGGTGCCTGTTAGTGATGACAGTAAGCAAAACGCTGTTCAAAGGAACGTTCTCCAGAACGCCGGCAACGTAGTGGCTCTGCAAGAACTGAAGTTCCTTGTAAGACGTCCCAGGGCGGCTGACTGTGAGAGTGGCCAAAGCGTATCGATCTCTGTTATCATTTTGGGTTGCCTAAAATAATGCGAAATTATTGGATTATTAAGCGTAGGACATCGCAAGTAAGCTGAATCGTCATGATGCGAATTAGTGTTGGAGCTTACTGTCACTGAACGTCAACATCTAACTGACACACTGATGTTCTTGTGCCTTTCTTTGTAACGACAGGGTTTTGTTTACCACCCCTGCCCAGCTAACCTTATATTCTTGTTGTTCTCCTATTTTAAATCAAATAATGACTGAACCATAAAGACTTGACTCTCGTGGTGATTTTCATCTTACTTCCATTATGTGCAGAATAACATTGAGTCAAATAAGTGGATGGGTATATTGTGCTTCCGAGTCTACAAAGGTAGCAGCAGCTTTGTTTTCACTTTTGAGAGGAAAAGGATGAACATGTTCCAACATGAACATTTCCACTCGTGTTTTACGTTTAGAGCTTTCTGAACAAATTTGGTTCAGTGTCTACCTGTCTGCACCCGAAAGTCCTTCCCACACGCATAACGTTCTTAATTCAACTCCAACTTTGCTGAAATTTACGGGGATCATGCGGGTTAGGCCTCAGATGGTCCCCTATTAATTTCAGAAGGACTGGATTATTATTATCGCCACTGCGCATGTGTAAACGCAGTCCGCGGTACTCAATTTCTTACGAACAAAAGACTCATTTGGACGAGCGCTATTTTGCTCAAATTCGGTTGGTAGTTAAGATCTTAGGGTGTAGCTTCTTGATGGTTCCCGACGAATTTCAAAATGATCGAATAGTTGGTATGGCGCATGCGCAAACGTGAAATCCATGATATGTAGCTGTTAACTTAAATGTAGGTACATAGGGTAAGGTGCTGTACCTTGAGCCACTTTTTGGATTACGATTTTTCCTGAAGTTAATAATGATCCGATTTCATGGGTACTAGTCCACATCCATTGAGAAACTAGTTGGCCACAATCCCCAGTCATTAAAATATTTTCCTCATCATTCCTGTACGTGCAGCATCCATTTTCCTAAAACCTTCCAAAGTAGCTCAAGGTACAGACATAGGTTGTACCTGGAGCCACCCATGAATGTACCTTGAGCCACCCTTGTTTTGTAGTTAGTTTTCGAAAAATAGTAGGGAAATAAAGCAAGCATTACAGAATACGATTTTTTAAATTGTAATTTGACTAAAAATTAACTCCAGAAATAGTTTAAAAAAATTAGTTTGCCTGAAAAACTTGACTTAGAAAGACTTGGAAATTACGAGTAAAACCCTTGCACCTGTGAACATCCTTACAGATAAATATGTCATTTTTCAATGAACAAAAGAAATGAACGACGACTTAAATTATCAGTCTTTAAAGTCGTAAAAGACTTATCAGTCTTGCAATATTGAAATAGTCAAAAACTTGGTTGATTCATTTTGAATCTATTTCCGAAAATAGAAATAAAGGTAACATATCTAGTTGTCACCCTCCACAATCGAATAAGAACAAAAAAGAACTTAATTACATTACACGCAACCCATGGAATGAGAGATTAAATATTATATCTCCTCTCCTTCCAATTTTCGGAGAGGGGAGAATCATTTCAAAATCGGCAATTCTTACCTGACACACGTCTTCAACAACAGGCCAGATAAACACTGGCCCTTTCTTTCTTGCAAACTTAACAGAAGCTTGGAAGTTATCATAGATGCCCATGATTTGCCCTACATAAAATTTTTGACCATTCGAGCACAAGAATTTATCAAGGACCCATTTGCCCACATTGTTGTTAGGAGACTCTTCATCCCATGCAATATCACCTGCACTTTCATCATCATTCAGGATCATTCCGAAGCTACTCCGTCAAAATCAAGCTCGCTTTCAGAAGAGGAGTCACGATTCAAATGATATAAAACAATTTTGGTCATTCCACAAAAAATGTTTGTACCATGAGCCAGGTACCTTGAGTCGGCTCATGGTACAAACGCAAAAGTGGCTCAAGGTACAGACATTTCCCTAAAACATGAAAACAGGGCAGGAACGACATCTGTCGATGAATTAATAAAAACTGGCTTGATTATCTGTTAGATGGAACATTCCTCTGTGCATTACACGCTAATTCAAAAAAATTCGTATTTACTAAGGCCCGCCCAAGATGTACATCACAACACTGAAAAAACTTTGAAACCGTCTAAGAAGATAATATTCACGTCCACCATCTCGAAGTTATTTTCACACCTCATGGTATTGACAAGGCTATGGAATCAACGACTAGAAATTTTTTATCCTTTCTCTCAACTCGGGAAATCCAGGGTGGCTCCAGGTACAAGCTTGTGCAAGGTACAGCACCTTACCCTACTCATTTTCTCACGAACCTATGGCTTAAGATGAAATTTCCAGAAACTTTTCTTCAAACTACGTGCAGGTATTTTCGTTCAAATTGTTCAAACTACATGTTACCTAAGCTTCATGCAAGACAACAAATCACAAATTATACACAGAATTCTTTTTAATCCACCCTAATCTGTACAGAATTGATTATTATCATAATATTATACCATCTTGTTATCAATACGAGGAAGCATGTGCCATTAAACTTAGCAGGCTTCAA
Source organism: Leptopterna dolabrata (assembly GCA_954871275.1). Lineage (NCBI taxonomy): Eukaryota > Metazoa > Arthropoda > Insecta > Hemiptera > Miridae > Leptopterna > Leptopterna dolabrata. Next base: position 7,680,971 of record OX940983.1, on the reverse strand, counting down.
ATTTCTTTTGGCTCAAGACTATCGAAAGAAAGTGTTCAGGCCACGAAAATGAACTACCTACCTGCCTAATGTGTAACACGGTGACAGTCTAACTTTAGATAAACACCCAAAATAGGTGTTTAATCTGAAGAATTCAGTGTAAATGTCCAGGGTAGTTGGCAACTGCTTCATTCCTTCATGGATCTACGATTTAACAAAATGTTCACCCTAAATAAAAATCATTCCACGTAAATATTCACCTGGACAACAAGCGTGGCTGGCTGCAGAAGCTCATCCTCAGGAACTCTCCGTCTTACAGACACTTGCCCAGTGATTTTGTCGATCTCGAAATATTTATAATCAGACCCCTCTGAAACAACAGAAACACCAATTTTATGAGGACAAAACCGTTTATAATAAGTAGGAAATGTACAGGTTTGGCTGTTACCAAACAATGATAGTTAACTACCTGTAATAAATTATGCAACACCAAACTATCGGTCATGCAGCTAGTAGGTAAGCATTTACCAAACTTAAAAAAGATAGTCACCTGAATTGAACGAAAAGAAAATCGGAGATTTTATTCCAAGATCCTGGTCGTACGCGACAATTTCTCGTGGTTGGATTTTTAATTTGGTGCCCTGGTGGGGAAAACACACAGAAGTGAAAATGAGGACACATTATGAGGACAGCTAGTGAAGTTTTCGAAAATAAATTCACAACACAGGTGAAAAAACACTTGCGACAGACGTTTAGGAAGGTACCTGGGTAGGAGGGTAGGTACCTAAATATGGTACCTACTAACCACTCCAACATCTTGTAGTGTAACACAATACTTCGAGGGGGATAAAAGTGTTTCATATCAACTCATACCTCGTCAGCCTGATCGGGGAGAATAGCTGAGTATCTTTCGTCTTCGAATTTTGGATTCTGGTCGTCGGCATCGATTACGTTGACTGACAGCAGCGTGTCTGTGTATTGCGGAGGGTTACCTTGATCCTAAAATCATACTATTATGTAAGTACCTAGCATATATATAAGTAACCTATAACAAGTACCTATCTACAATATTTGAAAATAAGGTAAATAGGTGCCCATATGAACAGATCCACACCACTTCATCTCAATGTAGCGGTGCGGGGCTCCGACAACGACGGGGGACCAAACCAGAACAGATTTTTCTACAAAATACCTAAAGGCAACAACATTCCCTTCCCTTTATTTACTTATTGAGTCACATTCAGCAAATGCTTATCTCTTCCTAAACTTTTAATCGACTCTATCGTCGTACGAAAATTTCGACAGTACATTATTAGCCACTGAGTTCATATGGAACAAAAACAGAGTAAACTAACATACAACGAAAAACTGACCCCTCGACCGTTACCTACTTGAATGGGGAAGCTACTGACTGGAAGGTAGCGTACTGATCTGTGTTACGGTGCCGATCAGTCCACAAGATCACACAGCAAATAGGACAAAACGCATGTAGGTACCAAAAATCTAGATTTGTCACCAGGACCGGATGGACCAACGCAAACGTACAAAACTCGACGCAAAACATAGACTCGACCTTAGCGACAGAAACCAGGCCGGGTTTGTCAGACATCCGCCAGGGGTAAAACAGCGCTGTTCACTAGGGGCTTCACTAGCTCAGTTTCACCAGGCTGGTTTGCTACCTACCTATTATTGCAGTATTAATAGCTGCATACAGACAATACTAATTTGACAGCTTTCGAAAATCTCTCTCAAATGCATCTCGTTGATCTGTCCAGTACTTACCTACAATCAGCAGAAAAATACTCAAATTTTGTTTGGTTAATCAATTTTGCGGCACCAGTTTTCTAAAGATTTTCACTTAGATACAACCATTAGTTGCTATATTCGTAGGTACTTGAACTTCGTTTGTTTTTATCGCCCGGAAATTCTTCACAACTCGCCTGAGACAGATCACAGATAACAGATTAAATATGAGCTGAGCCAGGAGAAGCTCCTAGCGCTCTTGCCCCTAGCGGAGCTCTGACGAACCCGGTCCGGTTTCTGTTGCTAAGGTTGAGTAAAAATGGAAACCTGACATATGACAAGAGACTCAACAGAGAAAGTGAATGAGATTCATGAGACAACAAAAACAAATCTAAAGACAAGCATCTCCTATCGAGATGAGAAGCTGAATCGGAGGGATCGAATCGACTGTTAACAGGAACGATTTTTGAGTGGAAATTTATAAATAATCTCAGTAATTAGACAAAAATTATGTTTCCGTTTTCCACAATACGGTTAGGTAAACAGTAAATGTTGACAACCATTATAGGTAACGTTTTTTACCTGTGCTCTTATAGTCAACGTGAAGTTTGGCAATGTTTCGTAGTCTAGTGGCTTCCTTAAAACTAGCGTTCCCTCCAGACCATTTACAAAAACAAAATGATCCTGAAAATTAAAAGAACTAAATTAGTTTATATACATAGAATACTAAGCAGACAGTCCAAAATTTAAAGGAGGAAATCCAGATTGTAAGTTACCATGCTTGCCTGGAGTACACGTTAAAAGGAGGTCCTATTTATATGTATCACAGAATTCCTAAAACATTCCCTTAAGGTGTATTGGGAGCGTACATAGGTAGGCTTGCATACCTATTTAGGTAGATAGGTGCCTACTTGGCGTTTGATAGGGTATACCTACCTGATACCCTGATGAAAATTTTGTACAGAAATGTAGGCAGATTAAAACTAGCCACCTACCATTTGTATATTAAAAATCCATATAATAGATCATTGATGAAAAATAAAAAAAACCTGCTGAGCAGCTAACATGTCTCCTGCAGAGACTCGTAGTGAGCATTTTATATGGTTCGTGGAGGATATAAAGTCCTTGCTTTACTAGTTTAAAATCGTCTATGGCAAAACTTTGCGTGCTCCACGAAGCATATAAAATGCTCACTAAAAGTCCCTGCAGGAGACTTGTTAGCTGCTGCAGCATGCAGGAGACGTGTTAGCTGCTGCAGCATGCAAGAAACAGCAGGTTTGTTTATTGGTATTAAACCCAGCATGTTTAAACCATGTTTGAATTAAACCCAGAAATCAAGTGTTCCCACGAATGCGTGGGACTACTTTGCCTTAGCCTAAGGGCTCACTCAGATGATCCGGGAGGGACCTCATATTGTAATTTGTACCCAACAGTCCTAAGGAGGCTCCCTATCAAATTTCAGCTTCGTAGGATGAGGGGGATAGAAATTAGCCTAAGGGCTCACTCAGCTGAGAAGGGAGGGACCTACAGGCTCCCTGTCAAATTTCAGCATCGTATCATGAGCAGGAGACAAATTAACCTCAGGGCTCCCGTCACATCACTCTCGCCAAGGTTTTTCTTCAATACCCCATTGCAAAAGCATATAAATTGCTAAAATTAGTATTCAGTCTGTTATATTATTATACTGGGCGACGTTTTCACAAAATATGTTGGCCCTAGTCGTGCAGCCTATGGTGAGAAACAAAATAATAGAAATAAGTAAAGGATAAGGAAGACTTGGGCGGTTGAACAGGGGACATTAAATAATTATATGACCAGGACGTTGGAATACCTTAATGTAGACATAAAAACACAGGGATGTACAGTTAGAATTAACTCACCAGTTAACAAAACGTTTGTGCACTGTGGGTTGTATGGTGACTTGCAACCCACTAGCAAACTGCTTGTGAACCGACCAGTGCCCTTGTGCGACCAACGCCAAAATGGAAACCACTTGAACGTCACCAGAACTGCGAACGGGTTTGGCCCGAACTTTACAGGAAGAGGAAGCTCAAACAACGCGCATGCTAGAATCCAAAGCTAGAAATCAAATGATTTCACTGGTTATCGATGGTGGGAGCATCTTGTTGGAAAACGTGAAGCTGAAAAATCCTCAAACCCATCTGGTGGCTGTAAAACCGTCCGCACGTGGGTAGAAGAACACGGCAGGACGACATGGATACTATACAGTCAGAGAAGAACCAAGCGCGACTTTCAAGTGGCGCAAACAAATAGGTAGTGGACAGTATGGTTAATAGGTCTGTTCCAAGCATCATAACTGAGTTATCGAACCATACTTGAGTTTTCGAACCCAAACCAAAAAGGTGGGGACTTTTCTCAGTTCAATAACTCATCCGTTGGAACATCTGGAACTTGAAGATGGAAACACCGTAAGCGCTAGCGTAGCATCAGTCACAGCATGCGGATAACCATCAAATAATAATCTGGTACACTCCACCACCACACCACGCCATCTTCCTGAAGTGTACCCAATGTCATAGTAATTTTTATTTCCTGCACAAGGAATAACTTCAAAAACAACAAAACACTACAAAGAACAGCTATTCTTTGTGAAAACAGAAAAAACTAAAATGAGACCTGAGAAGGCTTCCAGCACGTTTAGCGTGAGAGTTGGCAGAGAAATGAAATTGCAGGGAGGTTCCAGGAGGTTTCCTTCAGTTCGAGTTCAGAAACTCATCCCTGGTGGGTTCAAAAAATTTCTTATACTGAGTGCAGAAAGTTTCTACACCTGTGGCGGTGGGGACAAGGTGCGGGAATTGAGTTACAGACGTGAAGCTGCTTGGAACTGAGTTTTCGCGCGCAATGAGTTCTGCGCCGAATGCATTACGGAACTCTTCGCGCTTGGAACAAAGCCTTCAGCATTGTGGATTTTTTGTTGTTGTGATAATGCTATACTTGTAGAATCAATTATCAGTTATCAAACCCAAACAAAATTCCACGACACTGTAAACCTCCAGGGTATTAACTACCACGCTCTCCACTTTGTTAACCGGTGAGGTAATTTTACTGTACCTACACTTCGTGTTTTTCCATGTCTACATCCAGGTATTCCAACGTCGTGATTCCTGTTCAACCCACAATGGTAGAATAATAGAAGAATATCTCTATGGTTCAACATCCCAAGTCTTCATCTTCTAGTTACCCCAATCCTTTTCTTTTTGTTTCACCATACCATGACTAGGAACAAAATCATTGGCGTAAACGTCGCTCAGTGAATAACATGAACTAAGTACTCATCTTCACGCCTCTTATCATTATCAGTCTCCGGAATACATCAACAGGTCATTAATTGTTGTTGAAATCGTTTACAACCAGGTGATCAGTCGAAGAAAATTAATTTTTACATCGAGAAATTGATCCAAATTTTGTTGCACCCCCAAAATGACGGTTCAACTTAATTTGCTATGACTATTACATCGCACAAAAATACAATATACGTTTATGAACACTGAGGACTACTGAAGGTTTGCTAACTGCAATGCAATTTAAATTTAAAGATATTTTTAGCTATTTGTGCAACTTCCTCACTGGTAGGTGCCAATGAAAATATCGGACGGTTAGCGTCTACAAGTACTTACACAAGGTTACGATGACGTGAAGTTCCAAGCGACTCGTCTGGTTATTACTTACAAATATTTTCGCCGACAGCGACTCTCACTATTAGCTCCTTGGTATGTGTACATAAATATTTACATTATCTAGAAATATTATCTTAGTTCCAAGACTAATTTGGTGAGTATCCTGTGCTGGTTACTTACTTCAGGCGTGAATGTGCTGGTAGGTACTTGGTTCCACTTGGCACTCACCGAGTTGGGCCCTGGAAGAACGGTGTACTGTACAGTCGAGAAAGGTCCCTGCTGGTCCTTGTCCCTCGCCCTCACCCCTTGCAAGACTCGCGTGCCCACGACGGTAACCTTTGACACGGGGGACCAAGTTAGAAACGTAGATAGGCATCAGAAACAGATCAAGTACTTTCTTTCCAACCCAAAGCAAAGCAACTCATACAAACCTGATCCTAATGAGCTTTACCCATGGGTCTGAAAAATACAAGTACTTTTTGGTTTATTATTTTCAATAATGAACCTTTGGAATCGAGCATGAAAAAACAACATTTTTACCCCCCCCCCCCCCCCCCACACAATATCCGAAAATGCAATTAAAAAATTTCTGTTCGTACGCCGTACTTAGCACTTTTCTTAACTACCATGAACCAAAATCAATGTAATTTGGTTTGTAGGTCCCGTTTGGGGTCTAGTTGTTCCCTCGGAGCTCGGCGTTACTGTCAGTCATCTCTAAGGGGTGAAAAATAGGGGTTGACATTTTCTGAACGCCGTAGCTCGGAAACTTTCAATAGAAGGGTATGGTTTTTTTTAAAGTTTTTAAATTGATCTTGAACTAAAGAATTTTTTTGAGACCACCCGGAGCATTGCACGAAAAACCGAAAAGCTTTGTCAACACGACCGTGAATCAAACGGTATAAATCCGGCCCAGATATCATTGCTAGGGAGCACCTGATCATAATCACGGATGGCTGTAGGAAGTCGAGTTGGTTGTTCTGCGATATTATTTTATTTGAAAAATGATGGATTTTTTCGATTTTGCTGATAGGTAATTCCACAACTTGAACAAACGTTGAAGTATTCTTGGGTAAATTACTACACAACGGTAAATTATTACACAGTGGTTCATTACACTATCTACGTAGAAGGGGTACCTATACAGGTAAATTATTACACGTCGGTTTATTATTTACCTTATGTTTCATGAATAACTACAAATAATTAATGATTGAATTATTAAATCCCACGCAATTGTATGAAACTTTTATTCCGAGGCCGGCTCCAGTACTTCATTTAGGGCTTTCCTGGAGGAAGCTCGAGGGTATTGACCACAGAAAACAGTGATTTACGCAGAAGGGCATAATTATACAGGTAAATAATAACCCTTTGTGTAATAATTCGCAGCTTTTTTTTAAATGTAAGTAGATTCCATATTGGGAATTTTGGCATGAACAGCACTCCTACGATAAATAGTTATTATTGTAATTATAATTTTTTTGAAGTTTCCTACACTAGTGTCGTCACATTGATGAGGGGGAGTGGTGGAAAAATCAGAATAAAAACCATTTGCGATTCGTGTCAAAATTCTCAAGACGGAAACTACTTTCATTTGAAAATGGACTGAACGCGTGGGTAACCCTCATTTCGTACAAAACAACACCAGTCAGGTAGGTACATAACAATAATTACAGCAAGAACACGTTATTGATCAGAAAATCAAAACTTACTTCTGAAATGTTAAGAATGTAGGGCCCGTTCTCGAACTGTGGAGCATTATCGTTGACATCCATTACTCTGACGTTGACAGGAATTTTGATCTAATAACAAAAACATTTTGCGTAAGCACCAATGCGTTATGTTGCATAAGCATCAACAGCATTTTGATCAAAAACGAATTCTGATCTAATAACAACAAAATTTGCATTTCAAGCATCAATAGCATTCTATTTTTTTTTTTTATAACTTAAGTGGCTAGAGACCCACAAAACCCTGTTTATTATAATTTAATACGTGGAAAATTATGAAACGATCAAAACAGCAGCTCTATCATGGAGGTTCGCATAGGTGGCTTTGATCGGAACATAGTTCAATAGTTTTTCGGTCCCTAGTAAACGTCTACTTGTTATTTCAAAGCGCATCCATTGATTTCGAAGGGCTGCAATAACACCCAGAGCTGCAGAAGCTATTAGCAGCCCGAGTTCAACTGTAAGTAAGTACTAGACATTCCTCAAGGAAAGGTTTAATATTTGAAAATTATAAGTTGCACCCATAACTTACCGAGTCTGTGGATCCTTTGGGCGTACATAACACGTGAATATATACAGACGACACTCCAACTTCCCCCTGGAATCAGTAGGTAACATTGAGGGTATACAACGAGAAAAAGGCGTTAACAGTTTTCATCGAATGAAATAGGTAGTTAGGAGGTAGTAGATACATATTTCAAAATTGTTATTACCTACCTATTCACGTCAATTTCCAAAAATTCAATTATTTACGTGGGTCTACTGTCCACTGTACTATCCACAGACATATATGTGTCCTATCTTGTTTCTATCACTGCTGTAACTGCAGTCAAGCGGGGGCGAATTGCCAAGTGATTGATTTTATTATTTCCTCAAACGCATCTCTGACGGCTGCAGTACGTATAACAGCTCTTCCACGTTCATCCCCGTCCACTGCCAGACATTCCGAAGCCGTGGCGTCATCTTCTTTCTTCCTTCAACCTTCCCATGAATTATTATCAACCTGAGAAGTTGATACTTTGGACCGCTCAGAATATGACCGAAATAAGCCATTTTTCGGCGATCCCAGTCAGCAGCTCTCTGTCCCTTCCCACCATCCGCAGCAACATGCGAGTACGGCAAATTATGGAAATGCAGCTCTGGCAATTACAATTTAGAATCAGAGAAAAACGGAGTTATCGAAAACTTGTCTATTTCCACTAATTCAAGAAAAACGCGTTATTGTTTGTTACTGACGATGGTTTGGTCACCGAAACCGGTATAGCAGTGTATTTTTCGCGTATTAGTGGAAACAGACAACGTTTCAATAACTTCGTTTTTCTTTGAAATGGGTTTCCACGATTTCTTCGCGAGTGATTTAGTTCGTATCGGAATCAGAACTCGTGTACGAGTACTAACTAGGCAGGTGAGTTCTTCCTCTGAGAAGTTGTACGATTTACAGATTTATTTTTTTCATCTCTACCACTTCAGGATGAAGAAAATAGTAATAATATTTAATTTTTTTAAATATTCATAGCTTTTCCAAGTGTGTCGATGATAGCACATGTTCAATTTTGTCCGGTAGACATTCTAAGACCTCACTCCGCGCTTTTGCCCATAACCCATTAATGATAATAGGCTTACTTCTGGTTTTATGTGGTCGATAGGTTTTTGGTTTATTATTCTGTGAATAATACACCTATGTAGTCGCTCAGCAAAAAATTTTTATAATACCCCCCTGAAAACTTCTTCTTGTGAGCTCGTTGGTGATTATAAACAAAAGAAAACCAGATGTGTATTTTCTCGCGTTTCACAGATTCCCGTTTTGGTTTATTATTCTGTGAATAATACACCTATGTAATCACTCAGCAAAAAAATTTTACAACACCCCCTCAAATTTTTTTCTTTTACGTTTCAAGGTGCGTAGATTCCAAAAATGCAATGTCCGTCCGCCGTATCACGTGTACAGGCTTCATTTTTGGTCTAAAAAAGTCGTTCTTTCGCACACATGCTCCATTTGGGCCCTATATAGTTGTGTCCAGAAACTTTGCAGCGAGATCGGAATATACCCAGGGGTGTTATGACTGAAAATGTGCATAAAAATAGGTACCTACTTTTTGTGTATTAGTAACATGTTAGTAACATGAGCTTTTGAGGTACCGTTTTCCATGTTTTTGGGACGAGAAGACCGAATATGAATTTGATTTTGACCAAAGAGTGGAAAATTGAGGTTCTAACGAAGTTTCAGCCTTAAATTTACGTTAAATTTTGGTCTAAAATCGACGTTCTTCCGCATAAAGTTTGGGTCCCCATTTGAGAACACTTTTTGGTCCTAGTTGTGATCCGAAACACGGCAGCCCGATCGGCATACACCCAGGGGTGTTATGGGAGAAAAATGGGTGTAAAAATAGGGGTTTTCGAGGGATTTTTGAGGTCTTAGTGAACATGAGCTTGTGAGGTATCCTTTACCATTTTTTTTAGGGCGAGAAGACCGAATATTAGGTTGATTTTGACCGAAGAGTGAAGAACCGAGGTTGTAACGAAGGTTATGCTCCCGAAATTCATTTTTCATTAGTCAAAAACATGGGAAATTGTCTTAAATCACCATAAATTTTTATAATACCACTAGAAGTAGTATCAGCAGGTGAATCAAGATAATTAAATGGCACTATCAATGATCAAAGATAATTTTCAAAAAAATAGGACCCTAATTCGTATTTCTGGGGACCAAAATTGGTGGAAACCATCAAAAATAGCCTATCAATAATTGCACATGAAATAAACAATAAATGAACAGCCAAAATTTCTGGACGGATGTCCAGTAGAATAATAAACTCATTTGACAAGGAGTTTGCAGCGTTTTTAGGTAAGAAACACTTTCTGAGGTGGCCCACACGATTCATAGAAGGCTATCCGCCCTTATGTCCAGGGACCATGTTGGGTGCTGAACCACAAGCATTAGCAGCAGGTTGTAATTATTGTAGTTGTAGTTATAGGGTATCAAAATCAAAGGAGAAATATACGGAGGGGAGGAGGGGGGAATTATGGTCTCAATTGTCCCCGTAGACCATGAGCGCCTCCTATCACCCCAGTCTTGGGTTCACAACCTCCTCATTTTCCATTGAGGTACGAATAAGTTCTTCAATTCTTGCTTCCATGTAATTTCCTTCTCTTAATTTCATACTCCAAAGCGGTCCCTCATTCAACCAACTGATCTCAGCCACATGATTGCAGGTGGATTGGTAGAATCTAAAATAAAAAACCTGGACTTCTGTCACCCTACATTACACAGGCAGATTGTGTAAACAGAACACTGGTATGTAATGTCGGTAGGCGCATTGTAATAGAATGTGATTTCCTTCTTCAGAACGGTCCTCTTGAAAGAGTCAGTAATCCCTCGTGACGGGTGACAATGGTACATTGTGACGTAACATTAATGCCCTATCCGTCTTCATGGGATTCAAAGAAGGATTTCCCGGCTTCTCCGCACATAATCCCGTAAGAGTGGGTAATCCGTTCGGTGAACGTCCAAAATCAACGGTTTCGCTTTCAGGGAAGAGAAAAAACTTCACTGACCAGCCCTAATCGGACTAAACGGTCATTGATTTCGGTCTGGCGACTCGAGAAAAGTACTTCCTTGACGAGTCTAGAGGGTCTGCTGAAGCGGATCTTCCCTAAGACGATGGCAAAGGGGGAGGAATCTAATTTATTATTGGAGGAGATGCTGAATGAAATTGGGTTGTGAAGCAGCGAACAGAATTTCTCCGTTTCATAAACGTTTGCTCCATAGTAGGTAGGTACATACTACTAGCATTGCCTGCTCATCCAAGTGAAATTCTATATCGGTATTATCAACTTTCATTGGTATTCCTGTTCAGTTCTGGATATATATTTCAGTACTACACAGTATCTAGGTATTATTAGGTTTCTCCCCCCCTCAGCACAAGTTATCTAACTTTAAAGAGGGGGGAACGCATTTGGTGTTTACTTTTTCTAGCATTACTTGTATACGATTTTTATTTTCAAGGTTATACTGTGTTTTTTGTTGTTTTTTTTTTCGAATAAATGCATTTAAAAAAAAAATAATTAAATACTTACTATTCAGTACCTATACTCAAGTATGCCTACCTACCTTATCAATGGAGATTTTAGTTAGGAATGTACTAAATTTAAGTAGGCACTTTTTCGTTCATTTCGCTAAGAAGATACTTTTGTTCGCAGGCCTAACGGTTCTCATTCATGAACCGAGAACAGCAGATTTAGGAATAGAATTAGACAGTGCCATTTTAACCAAGGAAAGCACAGCGGCACGTACACTAAGGTCAAAGGAACCCCAGCGCAAAATACTACCTAGCACATCTATAATTAGCAGTATGGGCTATGGAATGATAGATAGGCATTTTATTCTTTTCTATGAAGTAACAACGTATGCATAGATGTTCTTGAATACCTAGGTTCCACATTTTCGAATCACTCGTCAAAAAGTAAATTTAACAGGAAATAAATTGACCAGGAAACCTTGAAAAGAGTAATTCGAACCAACTGTAACTATGTACTTACTTATAGGCACTTTCCATTCTAGAAGAATATAAATTTAGAACTAATCTGAAAACTTCTGTGTTACTTGTTAAAAAGTAAAATTAACAAGAAATTAATTGACCGGGAAAGCTTGAAAGGAGAAATTTGTAAGTATGTACGCATTTATATGGGCACTTTCCATTCTAGAAGAATATAAATTTAAAACTAATCTGATAACTACTGCTGTGTTTGGTTTTGAGTAGGAGTGCCTAGGTTTGGTTTTGACTGAGGAGTAGGTGAGTGCCTAGACCTAATCGTTCTCGAGTCATAAAATCAGCTGAACTGAGGGAACTAGGGTTGAAACCTACAAGGTATGAATTGAGGGAAGTTCCCGTTTTAAAACTCAGTTAAAAAAACTAAACGTTATTTAGTTGAAGTGATGTCATAACCACACTTCCAGGAAGGCTTGAGTCTTAACTAGGCACTTTTTTATTGCTTGACACTTAGAAAAACTAGGTAGGCTACTGAGTAGTAAGAAAACAGGACTACTGAGAGGGCTAACGCAGTGTATGATTTGGAATGAAGAACAGGGTTAAACTACTTATCGACCAATCAAACCGAAGTAGAACATGAAGTTGAAGAGCGTTCTCGAGTCATAAAATCAGTTGAACTGAGGGAACTAGGGTACACACCTAATAGGTAGGAATTGAGGGAAGTTTTCCGTTTTTAAAACTCAGTGGAAATATTCGATGTAAGTAATCCACCGTCATAAACAAAACGTCATTTAGTATGACATAACCACACTTCAGGAAGGTTTGAGTCCTAACTAGGCACTTTTTTATTGCATGCCACTTAGAAAAACATGTTCCAGAACTAGGTAGGCTACTGAGTAGTAACAAAACAGGACTACTGAGGTACTGAGAGGGCTAACGCAGGGTAAGGTAAGATTTGGAATGAAGAACAGGGTTAAAATACTTATCGACCAATCAAACCGAAGTAGAACAAGAAGTTGAAGAGCGTTCTTGAGTCATAAAATCCGTTGAACTGAGGGAACTAGGGTTCACACCTACCAGGTATGAATTGAGGGAAGTTCCCGTTTTAAAACTCAGTTAAAAACTAAACGTTATTTAGTTGAAGTGATGTCATAACCACACTTCCAGGAAGGCTTGAGTCTTAACTAGGCACTTTTTTATTGCTTGACACTTAGAAAAACTAGGTAGGCTACTGAGTAGCAAGAAAACAGGACTACTGAGGTACTGAGAGGGCTAACGCAGGGTAAGGTAAGATTTGGAATGAAGAACAGGGTTAAAATACTTATCGACCAATCAAACCGAAGTAGAACATGAAGTTGAAGAGCGTTCTCGAGTCATAAAATCAGTTGAACTGAGGGAAATAGGGTACACACCTAATAGGTAGGAATTGAGGGAAGTTTTCCGTTTTTAAAACTCAGTGGAAATATTCGATGTAAGTAATCCACCGTCATAAACAAAACGTCATTTAGTATGACATAACCACACTTCCAGGAAGGTTTGAGTCCTAACTAGGCACTTTTTTATTGCATGCCACTTAGAAAAACATGTTCCAGAACTAGGTAGGCTACTGAGTAGTAACATAACAGGACTACTGAGGTACTGAGAGGGCTAACGTAGGGTAAGGTAAGATTTGGAATGAAGAACAGGGTTAAAATACTTATCGACCAATCAAACCGAAGTAGAACAAGAAGTTGAAGAGCGTTCTCGAGTCACAAAATCAGTTGAACTGAGGGAACTAGGGTTCACACCTACCAGGTATGAATTGAGGGAAGTTTTCCGTTTATAAAACGCAGTGGAAATACTCCATACCGTAAGTAATTCACGGACATAAATAAAACGTTATTTAGTTGAAGTGATGACATAACCACACTTCCAGGAAGGCTAGAGTCCTAACTAGGCACTTTTTTATTGCATGCCACTTAGAAAAACTAGGTAGGCTACTGAGTAGTAAGAAAACAGGACTACTGAGGTACCTACTGAGAGGGATTTGGAACGAAGAACAGGGTTAACTACTTATCGACCAATCAAACCGAAGTAGAACATGAAGTTGACGAGGTATTATAGTTAGGTACTCGTAAATATATTAGAAGGTACGAACTTCTTTGTCGAGTCTCTTGACCAGTGTCAGGTTTTTGGTGCCGGGCTCGATGATTATCGGACTGTCGAGCTCTTCCAGCCTCAGCTCGATGTTGCCGCGAGGACCCGCGTCCCCGTGGACTCTCAGGGTTCCGATGTAGGATCCAAGGGGGAGGTCTTCCGAGGCAAAGAAGTTCTCCCCCGACCCGCCGTTCTCCAGGAAGCATCTGCTGTCCAACCCTGAAAAACAACACGAGTCATGTTACATACCTACTACTGTATTTATAATTGCAATTAACGAATTATTCTGAAAACTTCACAGTTACATGAATTTGGATTTGGGCCACAGAAAGAAGAGATGAACGCACTCCCTACTGTAAATCGTACGGACGGGGAATGAGCAAGCACAGAGAAGTAATGGATAAGTATGGATGCCATAATATAGCATCCATGATAAGGATACCATGCTGGGTATCGATACCGTATTCATAAGTTTGGCATCGATACCAGCTAAGTATATCGTGAAGTTTATAGTAAACAATTTACAGTTTAGTTATGAAGGAAATTTCAAGTCGGTAGGTACCTACCTACACACTTGCAATGTTTGTAAATGAATAAAGATTTTCAAAAAACTTTCATTTTTTCCCAGTTTCACAAAAAATACATACCTACTTACCTACCTACTATAATATCTTATCATCTGTACTTATCAAAAGTATCTAAAGTGAAAAGTCTTATTCATACTCGCTAATCTGAAGAAAAAAATTTGAAATATTTTTGATTTGATACTTTTTCTGATAGGTAGGTAGCTATCTACCTACCGGAGATTTTTTTTTCTGAACCGTGGTATCGATTATCCCTTTCCACAATCCAGTGAGCTCGTTGGTGAATTATAAACAAAAGAAAACCAGATGTGTATTTTCTCGCGTTTCACACATTCCCGTTTTTCCCTCAATGCGAAACTGCCATCTTATTTTCAGACCCGCTGGAATATCCCATTATGACAAGACATGACCTGTCCAAAAATGAAGGTACCTTCAAGATATAATATAACAAACTAGATTGACGCCATACTCGGAGTGGAAAATTGTATTAAGCTATATACTAAGTATAATTTATTATTATTATGTTCGAGAATAGACAAGTAGGTAGGTAAAAAGAAGAGTCGGTATGTACCTACAGCACTCTTTCTGTTCGGTTCTCCTTTCTGATGTGGAAAACACTAACTTTTTCGCGAATGAAAGATAACAACTTCGGTTTTCCACCGCACTGCACTTTATTGTAAAGCTGTTTGCCCTAATTTGAGGCATCATCAGACATAATACTAATACGTAATAGAATATTACACTGTACCTATTACGTACATATCGTAGAGACTGTAGCCTATATTGTTGATGCCTTAAATTTCTCGAGGTGAAAAGCATTAGGTACAATAAAGTCTAATAGGTACTGTGGAAAATGAAGGAACTGATCTTTCATGCCCGAAAAAGTATGTGCCTACCTAATTCCTACAGTAGAATACTTATTCCGTATCTAATCTCGTTTTCACTGTCCAGTTCCCGGATCATGTACCGAAATTTGTGTTACATAACAAAAGCAAAACCTGGGAGTAGCGTTAGTTCTTCAAGGAACATCAGAAACAACTTGTGAATGATGTAACTGAGTATTAGGCAGCGGAACGGGATTCAGCATGAAATCATTTCAGACCTCGTTTCAACACAACCTATTATGATCGGGTCATCACCAGGGTACAATTCGAAAGCTATCGATTGGGTAAACCAGTTTGTATCTGCATTCAAACACTGCGTACTGGGGTAGGTATATACACACAACATACATAAGTACATGGTTACTTTGAATACCATCAAGTAGGTGTGTAGTTGAAGTTGAAACCCTAGATGAGTTATACTCACCGAAAGCGACAATTTCCAATCTGAATTTTCAAAAAATTGAAAATGCTCCCTTCTGAAAAAAATTATGTATACTCAGCTAACAATTATGGTATTTATCTTGAAGATAAAAACTAAAAATGAAAAAGTCCAAGACGGGGGGGATGACGTGGTGTATGGGGAACGACGGTAGGGATTTCCGATACTCCTAAAGTATCGATGTATATATTGTATCGATACATCTAAGAGTATCAAAAAGTATCGATACGATACTTCAAAAAGTATCAATATTTTGAAGTATCGATACTTTTTGATACTTTTTCAAAAATGGGTGGAAATGCCGTTTTTGTTCTCTCTCCATCAGCGTGACAGTGAATATTATATCACATCATCTACTTCATCTACAATGGTATATTAAAAAATACCATGGTCAGCCTATCGAAGAATTAGTTCAGGATAATATTATAAAATGAACAATACAATAAATCACTTCTTTCTTATTTGAAACTTTTTTTGTTTGGGCGCTTGTTTTTCAAAATTATTGACAAGACAAGTTATGACATTATTTCGTTAATTTGGCACAATCACATCAGAAAACAAGAAAGAACAAAGACAATTCAACCAAAAAACTATTGAGTTAGGTTGCTTGGTTGGGTTAACATTTTGTTGGCCCTTCCTACTAAATGGAGGACAGCTGATTCTCACTGAGAGCTGGAGGTGGTGGTACATCAACTTTCTTTAATTTGTTGAAGTGGTTGGTCTCCCAGCAATCTAGTTAGAGGTACTGTCAACAGTACCCACACGTCGTAGGTGTTGAAACTGATAAAATGTGAGGGATAAAAAAAGTATCGGCTCCGATACTGGGAAAAAAGTATCGATACTACGATATATAACAGGGGAAAAAGTATCGATATGTATCGATACTTTTTCAAAAAATATCGATACTTTTGGGACATCCCTGACAACGGTACACAGCCGTTTTACAACGAAGTCGTCATCCTCAGTCCTCTGTCCTTATCGCCCCTGATCGAGACCTTATCCTTAGACTTCCCGATTAAATTGCGATTTATCTTTTGTAAAAAATATCCTGTTTATCTCACGATTTTAAATTAGATCTAGATACGTATGATGCGTTGCCGAACATTTAAAAGCTAGGTGTACCAACTGAGCTTCTCTCGAGTCTGGAAAACTTCATTCCTCCGGTCACAACATTTGTTCAAAAACCCAAAATATGAACATCTTTTCTGTTTTAATTTAGTTCATAAGGTTCAAGAGACGAGAAGAAGGTAGGCAGTTTATCAAAACAACTTTAATTGATCCAAAGTAACTAAACACTGAACAAACTCAATCATTCAGGTAACTTAATTTGACAATCATAAGGTAATGACGTGAGTAGGTACTTGAATGATTAATTACTCAGTTATCAATGTTTTACTCTATCCCTATGTTTTGTTCTCTCTGTGTTCCTCTTTTACCCTTATAAAAATAAGACAGTCAAATTTATTTAGGGAAATGAACACAGCAATTTAAAGGCAAAGGAACCTCGAATCACGTACTTTTTAAAAGTACGATTTATTTACTTCATTTTTGAACACCACAAATACGTCATACGTGAATTAAAAACGTTGTTTTTTCTATTAGAGTTATTGTTGTTTTCTATTATAATTTTTCAGAAGTATTTGTTACAATGACGTGGAGACGTAGGTATCAGATCTGCGTGTGTACAACAAATTTTTAAAAACTAAGCAAAACTTTCTGCCTCACGACTTGGTACTATACGTCCTAGTACTTAAATACCAAATACTCTCGAAAACTAAAGTAAAAAACCACAGTCATGCAGCATGGCTATAAGAGCGAATTTTCGAAGTTTTCGGCATCTTCCTCCTCCGCCTAAAATTTTCTGAAAATTAATTTTCGGCCAATGTTTTCCCAACTTGATACCATACAAAATTAAAACAGGAGTAGTTTTACGCAAAGTAAAATTTGGGGTGGAAGGAGGGGGAGGGGGAAATCAAAAATGTTTTGAATAGGTACCAGAAGAGTAGGTATTGGGTACGTAACAAATTTTTTGTTCCATTTTTTGCCGAGTAACACCTCGGTTTGTAGATTTTCCAACGCTGAACACGATGGTGAAGTCAGAATTGCGATATCCCATTCCGTTATCAGATTAGAGCAGACGAACCAGGAAGAACATCTCAAGAAATAACCACGTTCCTTCATCTTCAAAGTGCTCCAGTTTGAGAATGGAATGAGATATCGCAATTCTGATTTCACCATCGTGTTCAGCGTACAAAAACCTTTAAAATGAGGTGTCACTTGTCAGACTTTTTCATTTTGGGAATTTATGGGTAATTTTCCCCCCCTAAAACTCCCCAAAACTCCCCCTTAGAGTGACCCGATTCTGCCCATCTTCGAACTTAGCCTGTCGATTGCCAAGACAGATTTTTCGTGCAAATTTGAACTTTTTATCTCAATTCTTTCGAGAGTTATCGTCTGGAATGACATATACATATATAAATATATAAATATATATATAAATATATAAATATATAAATATATATATATATATATACATATAATTTTTGGTGTCTTTTGGCAGTGAATTCAGGATGGTCTGAAACGGATTTTGGTATAAAAATCTTTCGGAAATTCGAGTTTTAAAAATTTTGGACCGAGAACAATAGCTTCCTTTTCTTCGAAAATTCGCTAAAAGACCGTAAGTTTGGGCTTGTTGAACTTGGGACAAGTGAAAACTATTATTTTTGTTTTTATCTTTGTGCAGAATAAAAAATACGTGAACCTTCTGCGGGACCCCCATGCTCGTCCAGAAATGTAGATTACTTGAATAAATTATATGGTTAATGACAAAATATTAACATTCAAAGCAAGAATGAGGTCTGCATTGCAGGGGTTGATAAGAACCTTATTTTTACGATACGCTTTGAAATACGCTTTGAAATAATATTGAAAACAATAATTGTTCGAAATGCGAGGATCATTTGTTTTAAATAAAAATGTTTCATTGGAATAAATTATATTATTGTCTCGACTGTCATCCCACCGTTCACTGCATTATCCACCGTCCGTCATTGGAACAAGAATGGACGGGTAATGACGGGAAAATGAGGTTTTCCTGTTTTTCTTAGCTTTAATTAAACCAATCATCAAATCATTATATAGGCATTGACTATTCCGTGGTACGCCCTACCACGCTAATAAAAAATAAAAAATAAATAGTTTTCATCACTTATCAGGAAACCAGCGACGGGGGATGACTGGAAATTCACAATCGAGACCAGCTGATTCCACGCTGACGCTATGTAAGCTATTGGAACCAACTGCTGACCAGTGTTTTCGACGACTGAGATCAGCAGGAAGCGCAAGGCGGGTAATAGTTGGCGTGAAAAAACAGCTGTGACCATCAAAATTCGAGAAACATCAGGTAAGTAACAGGTCTGGACAAACATATTATTTGTCTCTTGATTTTCGAAAAATATATTCACTAAAACTATGAAAACCCCTGAAACCGAATATCTAGAGGCGTACCGAGGTACAACGAGAGCGAAACCTCTCGATGCACCCAGGAAAAACATAATTCAGGACATGAAATTTGGAAAGGTTGGGTCTGGACACGAACGAGGAATAACGAATTGCCTGTTGAACTTTTTTCTGTTGAAAGAACTATAGTTAATCGAATAAAAGAAAAAAACTGTACTAAATAAAGTGAGATAGACAATAGGAAATTTGTTTCAACTCGAAAAAACGCTGCAAATCCCTGCACAACGGTTTATTATTTTGTATAGAATACCCTTGTGTTACAGATCACAGCTCTATGTATAGATAACCCGTCTATATAATATAATATGTACTATTCTATACATATTATGTAGATCGCAGACCCTCCGTAGGTTAGTACCTAACCCCGTACTCGTTACTAGGTACCTACCTAAATCACGAGTTAAATGTTGCTAAAATAGTTCTGCCGATGACAAACAGTACCTAACAAAAAGAAACACACATAATGAAGTTCTGAAAAGAAATTGTTGATGAGGAGTGAAAAAAGTTGCAAAAGTACCTACCAACAAACTCCAGCCCCTTCTACGTAGATGGTATAATGAACCGTTGTGTAATAATTTACCGTTGAGTAATGATTTACCGTAGCAATAATTTACCCATCAATAATACTTCAACGTTTGTTCAAGTTTCACTACCTACCAACAAACTCCAAAAGAGCCATCATTTTTCAAATGAAATAATATCACAGAACAACCAACTCGACTTCATACTCCGCCAATATAATCAGGTGGCCCCTAGCAATGATTTTATCTCCGCTAATTTTCCTATTGTGGGCGCGTCTCTGGTTACGAGATTTGGTTTGAATTGTATACAATTTCATTCACACTGGAGTCGAAAATGCCTGTCGGTGCAAACTTCGGGGCCTTACTGTGAACGAACGGCTGGACGTACGACGCTCCGGATGGTCTTAAAAAACTCGCAAGTTCAAGAACTATCTAAAACCGTAAAAATATTTACGTAAAAAAATTGTATAGGCGTTTTGAAAATTTCAACCCCTATTTTGAACCCCTTAGAGATGACTCACAGTAACGTCGAGCTTCGAGGACCAACTAGACGCCGAACGGAACCTATAACCCGAATTTCATCAATTTTTTTTCATGGTAACTAAGAAAAGTGGCCCGTACGGCGTACGGCGTACGGCGGACAGACAGAAATATTTTTATTGCAGTTTTGGATTCTACATACCTTGAAACGTAAACCATCAAATTTTGAGGGGGGGTAAGAATTTTTTTTTTCATGCTCGATTCCAATGGTTCATTATTGAAAATAATAAACCAAAAGCTGAAAATCCCTACACAACGGTTTATCATTTTGTACAGAACACCCTCCAGGCGCGGATCCAAGGGGGGGGGGGGGGGGGTGTCACAGGGGTCATGACCCCCCCCCCCCCCCCCCCCCCCAGAATCAGCCTGCATTTCAAAACGCTGCAAAGTCCTTGTCACATGGGTTTATTATTCTATTGGACATACCTACAGAAATGCTGGCTGTTCATTAATTGTTTCTTTCATGCGTAATAATCGAAATAGCTACTTCTGATGGTTTCCATTAATTTTGGCCCCCAAAACACAAATTAGGTACGCTCTTTTTTCTTTTTTTTTTAACTATCTTTGATCATTGGTAGTGCCATTTAATCGTCCTGAACCACGTCTTGACACTTTTTCCAGTGTTATTATACAAACTGATGGTGATTTCAGACGATTTCCCAGGTTTTTGCCTCATAAAAAATCAATTTTGGGAGCTGAACATCTGGTACAACCTCAATTTTCCACTCCTTGGCCAAAATCGACCTCATATTCGATCTTCTCGTCCCCAAAAACATGGAAAACGATACCTCAAAAGCTCATGTTACCAACATGTTGCTAAAACGCAAAAAGTACATACCTATTTTTACACACATTTTCACTCACAACACCCCTGGGTATATTCCGATCGGGCTGAAAAGTTTCGGGACACAACTAGGGCCCAAATAGAGCATGTGTGCGAAAGAACGACTTTTTTAGACCGAAAATGAAGCCTGTACACGTGATACGGCGGACGGCGGACGGACATTGCATTTTTTGAATCTACGCACCTTGAAACGGAAAAGAAAAAAGTTTGAGGGGGGGTTATAAAAATTTTTTGCTGAGCGATTACATAGGTGTATTATTCAGAGAATAATAAACCAAAATTCAGGGGGGAAAAATCGAACTATTTAAAAATGCGAAATTCCGAGACACGGATACTCTGGAAATTTCAGCCCTTATTTTTCACTCCTTAGAGTTGAGTGACAGAACGACGAGCTTCTAGGACCAACTAGAGCCCAAACGGGACCCATATACCAAATTTCTTGAATTTTGGTTCATGGTAACTTAGGAAAAAGCCGCGGACTGCGTACGGTGGACGGACGGAATTTTTTTTTTATTCGATTCGTATTTTACGTCCCTTGAAATGTAAACCGTGAAATTTTGAGGTTTTTTTTTGTCCATGGTCGATTCCAAAGGTTTATTATTGAAAACAATAAACCAAAATTATAAAGGGGCTTGGGAAACGCTCTGGAAATCGAACTGTCGCTTCCTGGGAGAAAGACCCAGAAAATAACAATGTCTACTTCATCAAAATTCATGTTTATAGAGAGCAAACATTTCTGGGTAGGTAATTTCATCTAAGAATTCATCAACTGAGGTTCCACACCGTTAGATGCTAACTGTACCTACAGGTAGGTAAGGTACCCACTATGAATCCTTACTAGGTAGATGTTTCACCAGAAAGACGTCTATCGCAGGTGGTTCGTTGTTGTACTTGAATGAATCACTCGCTAAGCGAAGAAGGTTGTGACTAGAGGAAGCACGGTTCCTGCACAGAACACACCTGCCCCTCCCGCGGCTCGGCCAGGCACATCACCCTTCTCAAAGTATCGAAATAATTATCAACCACCACAGTTCATACTGGTCAGTTCCACAATCTAGTGTAACCTGCCTGCAGTCCCAAGATGTATGAGAATGTAAAAATTACAAGTTAGTACCTAATGTAAAATGGGTATCGATTTGCCATATATTATGCACAAGTACCTAAAACTCTCTAGAATAATAGCAATTACTTAGGTAAAGTGCTAGACTAAACGTAGCACAAGTGAAAATTTGATCTATTAGTGCAATGAAATTAAGGGGCACAACTATACTAGGGCCACTTCCATAAAATTCTTCGTCGTTCCTCAAATACAATATTCTCAGACAAGAAGAACAAAAGGAAGAAAACACTGCAAAGTCCTTGTCACATGGGTTTATTATTCTACTGGACATACCTACAGAAATGCTGGCTGTTCATTTATTGTTGCTTTCATATAAAATAGCCATTTCTGATGGTTTCCACCAATTTGGCCCCCAAAACTTGAATTAGGTAGTCCTTTTTTTTTTCAAATTATCTTTGATCGTTGGTAGTACCATTTAATCGTCTTGATCCACGTGTTCTCACTTTTCCTAGTGTTATTCTACAAATTGATGGTGATTTCAGACGATTTCGCAGGTTTTTGGACTCATAAAAAATCAATTTTGGGAGCTGAATATTTGGTAGAACCTCGATTTTCTACTCCTTGGTCAAAATCGACTTCATATTCGGTCTTCCCGTCCCCAAAACCATGGAAAACGATACCTCAAAAGCTCATTTTACTAACATGTTACTAAAACACAAAAAGTATACCTATTTGTATACACATTTTCACTCATACACCCCTGGGTATATTCCGATCGGTCTGCAAAGTTTCGGGACACAACTGGGGCCCAAATGGAGCATGTGTGCGAAAGAACGAATGTTTTAAACCGAAAATAAGGCCGGTACACGTGATACGGCGGAAGGCGGACGGAAATTGCATTTTGGTTTATTATTCCATGAATAATACACCTATGTATTCGCTCAGCAAAAAATTTTTATAACACCCCCTCAAAATTTTTTCTTTTCCGTTTCAAGGTGTGTAGATTCCAAAAATGCAATGTCCGTCCGCCGTACGCCGTACGCCGTCCGCCGTATCACGTGTACAGGCTTCATTTTCGGTCTAAAAAATTCGTTCTTTCGCACAGATGCTCCATTTGGGCCCTAGTTGTGTCCCGAAACTTTTAAGCCCGATCGGAATATACCCAGGGGAGTTATGAGTGAAAATGTGTATAAAAATGGGTACTTTTTGTGTTTTAGTAACATGTTAGTAAAATGAGCTTTTGAGGTTTCGTTTTTCATGTTTTTGGGGGCGAGAAGACCGAATATGAAGTCGATTTTGACCAAAGAGTGGAAAACTGAGGTTGTATCAGATGTTCAGCTCCCAAAATTGATTTTTTATGAGTCAAAATCTGGGAAACCGTCTGAAATCACCATCAATTTGTCGAATAACACTAGAAAAGTATCAACAGGTGGATCAAGACAATTAAATGGTACTATCAATGATCAAAGATAATTTGAAAAAAAAGGAGCGTACCTAATTCGCGTTTTGGGGGCCAAAATTGGTGGAAACCACCAGAAACAGCTATTTAAATTATTTTATATGAAAGAAACAATAAATGAACAACCAAAGTTTCTGTAGGTATGTCCAATAGAATAATAAACCCATGTGACAAGGACTTTGCAGCGTTTTTGGAATCTAGGCACCTTGAAACGGAAAAGAAAAAATTTTGAGGGGGTGTTATAGAAATTTTTTGTTGAGCAAATACATAGGTGTATTATTCACAGAATAATAAAACAAAAATAAAATAAATATAAATATACTTAAATTAAGATAAGTAACATGTAGTGTCTCTTGACGAACCTAGAAGGCACATTCTCAGCATTTACAAGAAACATTCCTTGTAAATACTGATAAATGGGACTACCTATAAAAAATATGGTTCTTCCCGTGTATGGGTTTACTTTATGTATTAAAGTTATAACTTAATAACTAGCTATTGTCATAGATTTGACCTGAGGAGTCAATAGGAGGAAATACTACCTACATTCAATTTCCCGCGTATATCTGATACCATCAGAGTTATCACTAGTTACCCTGTGAATTACCCACGGAATAACCAAATTGGTTACACTGATACCAACTCGGGAGTTGGTTCCTAGAGCTGTTGCTTCACCCACGGAAATTCCCTTTAAATCACAAGCGCAGAGTGATTATAAGTAATTAGCGCTCGCTTTCACTGCGATGGCAAGCACGCACGGGGGCCGTCCGTCATCTTTCCAGACTTCCTGATACAACATCGTGCATCTGCTGTGGGAATGTCGGAGAATCCTTTCGTACAATCGGATTGAGGGTTTCCGAGGCGGAATTGTGGAAACTCTCATTCCCACCTATGTGGGTCTTTCGCGCAGAAATTCAGTTGGTAATTTTACGTAAATTCGCAATCAAGTCCTGTTCTAGTTCGATAAACCTACATGCGAGGGAACTTTTTGTCTTACGAATGTGGTCTGACGAACGCCAGACGGTCGGCTGCCTGTTCTGTGGATTATTCAACGAATTCTCTGGTTCAACCACGTTTGTAATTATTGTTCGACACTGGATGGTCCACAGAATGAACAAAAATTACAATAAATATCCAGGGATTTAAATAAATTTTTAGGCATAACCTGCGGGTCGTAAAACTTGAAACGTTGGTTTAAACCAGTCATAACTTTAATACAAAATTGTATAATTATTATTACAGTTTCAAACGCTTTCCCGATTTACAAGTTGGTGTTGCATCACATTCGTTTTAGAATGATCAGAAACGTGAGCAAGAAACTCTTACGCTGAAGATCCACAGCACAACGTACCCGAGAAGGTAAACAAAACACGAAAGTACCTAACCGATAAGATATAAGAAGAAAAATTATATATTTTTCTAAAAGATTGATGTTTCTTCCGCTAAGTCTA
Source organism: Leptopterna dolabrata (assembly GCA_954871275.1). Classification (NCBI taxonomy): domain Eukaryota; kingdom Metazoa; phylum Arthropoda; class Insecta; order Hemiptera; family Miridae; genus Leptopterna; species Leptopterna dolabrata. The sequence goes on along the minus strand of OX940983.1, from coordinate 7,655,957 downwards.
GGAAACGTAGAGAGCAGGACATCGTAAATACGGCTCTCAGAATGTCCAGAAAAGAATTTGTGAATGACTTGCTAAACCGCCAGCCAAAAATACTGCTTTCGCTAAAACAGATTTGAGAACCCGTAGGCAACGGCTGTGACTCCTTAGGAGAACTAGAGCGCTGAAGTTACGCTTCGTGAAAGGGAAACTTAGTGAATTATATCATTAGAATGCATACCATTTTGTGAATGGTTAGAACCAACACTGCGAGGGGTCGGGGAATGGAGAAAGTATTTTGAATAGAATAAATAACGCAGTATTTGATAGCCAATATTTAAAAACTTCTATTCTAATGGGTGATAGAACAAAAATCTTCAACAAGAATGGCTGAGCGTCATCAGCACATAAAGTGGAATGGAATATGATTTGTGGAGTGTTCTCCAGCTGTATTCTACAGTACTCTACTACATGGGCACTAGGCACCTAATTATTCTTCCCAAATTCGTAGGCAGGTACAGGCAAAACATTATAGGTGATAGGTTCGTTTGCACTGGTTTCTTCCTGATTGTTAGCTGACTCCTACAAAATTATAAGAAACCGTCTATGACCCAATACTATCTTAATAGGGGTCTGCGAAGGGTTTGACAACAGTGGTTGGGAACTCAAAAGGCAGTGCATGCCCAGTTCTCGTCCGTCCGATTTTCTGTGGACTGGAATGACGACCAGAAAACTGGCTTTGGATAGTCAGAAAACTCTGCGAACAGCCGGTCATGTATACTAGGTATACGAGTGGTCAGAAAAGAGTCTTAGAATCAATGCAGACGGCCCAACGCATTTCTGACGTTCAGAAAACCGTCAGACGGTCACTGCGAACCTAAAAAACCATGCGTCTATTCAATGTTTCGAATTTCAATACAGTGGGACGAAAAAAGTAGGAAAAACTTAGTAATCTAAACTTTCATAGTCATCCTCAGTAGCTATAGGTAACCTCCCTCTAACGAGGAATTTTGGACGTTTCGAAAAAAATTTGTCGTTATTTGAAGTGGGTTTCCATAATCTACCTAATCACTAGAAATTTGGTTACGTAAAACCAGTACACAGTGTTGGAGCAGAGACTCCACACAAAGGTATCAGCCGGCCCTCGGCATGTCCGGCCCATGGTTACTAACCAAAAACCCTGCAAAGTCCTTGTCACATGGGTTTATTATTCTACTGGACACACCTGCAGAAATGTTGGCTGTTCATTTATTTTGTTGCTTTCATGTGAAATAATTGAAATAGCTATTTCTGATCGTTTCAACCAATTCTGGCCCCCAAAACACAAATTAGGTACGCGCCTTTTTTTTGTCAAATTATCTTTGATCATTGGTAGTGCCATTTATTCGTCTTGATACACGTGTTAACATTTTTTCTAGTATTATTTTACAAATTAGTGATTTTAGACGATTTCCAAGGTTTTTGAGTGATAAAAAATCAATTTTGGGAGCTGAACATTCGGTAGAACCTCAATTTTCCACTCTGGTCAAAATCGACTTCATATTCGGTCTTCTTGTCCACAAAAACGTGGAAAACGATACCTCGAAAGCTCATGTTACTAACATGTCACTAAAACACAGAAAGTACCTATTTTTATACACATTTTCACTCATAACACCCCTGGGTATATTCCGATCGGGCTGCGAAGTTTCGGGACACAACTAGGGCTCAAATGGAGCATGTGTGCGAAAGAACGAATTGTTATACTAAAAATGAAGCCGGTACACGTGATACGGCGAACGGTGGACGGTGGACATTTTTGGAACCTACGCACCTTGAAACGGAAAAGAAAAAATTTTGAGTGGGTGTTATAAAAATTTTTTGCTGAGCGAATACATAGGTATATTATTCACAGAATAATAAACCAAAACGCTGCAAATCACAATGCTTTATTATTTTGTACAGAGCACCCTTCTGTTACAGATCGCAGCTCTCTGTATAGATAGCCCTTTTGTACAGATCACAGCTCCTCCACAATGCAGTACCTACTGGCCACTTCAAATTAATATCATGCGTTGAATGTTCAAGCAGTAGCTAAAATGGCAAAAAGAAACAGAAATGTAGTTCTGAAGGGAAACTTTTGATTTGATGTGACGTGAAAAATACGAACATTTTTACTCTCGAAACCGGGATTCGAACCTCTGATTTTAAGTGTAAGCGTATAAGAGCCCGACGCCTAGACCACTCCGCTACGGCAGCCACCTGGCTCAACCCAGCTTGATGCCTGCATACGCGCTGCTCTTTAGGGCAAATTTTACAGAAAACTGTATGGTGACATACAAAAAATGCAATCTATCATTATCTATCAATCTATCGGCCATTAAAAAAATCAAACCATTTAAAAATGCGAGAAAACCCACACCTCAAAATAGAATTTTCCGAGATAGGGGCACTCAGTATATTTCAACGTCTATTTTTCACCCCTTAGAACTGAGTGACAGTAACGCCAAGCATCAAGGACCAACTAGACCCCAAATGGGACCCATATAACAAATTTCGTGAATTTTGGTTGATGGGAACTAAGGAAAAAGCCGCGGACGAAAATATGTTTACTCGATATTCGTATTCTACGTCTCTTAAAACGTAAACCATGACATTTTTTGGGGGGGAGGGGAGGTGAACATTTTTCTTTCCATGGACGATATTCCGAAGGGAAAATAATAAACCAAAATACGAGACTCGAAATGTACCTATTGTTACATTTCAACCAATATGTAATAATAACGGAATAGGAATACACGTTTTTTTCGTCTGGGTGTTCCACCATTGGGTTAGTAGTGCAAGAGAAGAAGCCACCATCTCAAACAGATCCCTCTCCTCGGAGCGGATGACTAATGAGTGACGCTTGGCCACCCTTGCGTGGGATCTTCTTCCTTCCCCACAGACAACACTTTCCTCGAATTCAGTTCCATTATTTGATCTCCAAGCCACTACTGAAATACGAGTTCGTCCAGTAGGAGGAGCAGCTATCACAGCAGACACCATACCAACAACCAAAACAAGGCTGTTTCTGGTTGCGTTTGGTTTGGTTGTTTCTTGTTCTGTAGAGCTAATGAGGCAGCATCCACTTATTTTGGGCACGCAAAATTATTTGGCTTTTATATATTTGACTCTCTGAATATTACGAATCAGCTATAGCAACCACGTTTTACAACATGATCCGTAATTGTCTATTAGGATCGAGCAGCACATGGTACATATTCGACTTGACCAAACTGGCAAAATTTGCAGAACTTGTCAACATAATATAAAACAAATTCCTAGAAGACGCGTCGGGGAAATATAGTACCTACTCCTAAAGTAAGGCTGATATCAGTAAACATCTAGGTGACAGAAAGTTAAAATAGGTACGTATTATTTGAGCTGCTAATTTTGGAACGAACATAGATACCTACCTACTTCTTTCAGATTCAATAATAAAATAATAGAAAGAACGTCAATGGACATCATTATAACACAGGCTATTTAGAGACAAGTTCACCTTGAGAGGTGAATTTACGAAACAAAATGCCGCTTCTAACAGTATGAACGGGGCTCAAGATATTCATAAAGGATGAATACTCAAGCGGTAGATCAAATCAGACATCTAATAGACTCGTTCCATCAAGAGCAAATAGTGTAGGTACTTAACGAGGTGATCAGTGGAGTATGATGGCGAGAATGTTCTCATATTCAAAGCTTTGCGATATCGATGAAATCAACTATTGAGAGTATTACGCCTGTCACGACAGGACCATTAGTTACATGCATGTAACAGGTTGGAAAGGGGTTGTACCTGTGACTGTCAACCATGCTAATTTTCATGATAATTTATTTCGATTAGAGATCAAATACAAGCAAAATACCACATGGATAACTGATCTTTTCAGATTAGATACGTACTAGATAATTAACTTTATAAGTAATTCAACGTGAACGCTTATAACTGAATTTATAATTCATATGAATTTATCATTGATTTTTTTATAGAATTGGATCCATACCTGAATTTTGAGAAGTCTCTTAGAATGAATTGTTTGATGTAATAAATCAAGATACGGATTCTATTGATTTGTATCTCGTTTCGAAACCACTTACCTATAATCGTTTTGAGACAGGTGGCATCGACTTAGTGAAACCAGTAATGAACCATATTTCATATCGAATGAGTACTACATCATCAATTATAATATCTGATTATAATCCCAAATAGTTTCAGAGGTACCGACATCATTTTCGTGTGAAACTAGCAGGTACTACTGCCTACTCAATAATACAGGTATAGCAACACCTCGTTATTAATAGTTGTTGGTAGTCAAGATTTGGCAACGTTGTCCTTTGACGTCCTGATGCAACGATACTCATTAGAACAAGTAGAGGGTATTCATCACCCCTTCACAGATGGTTGTTTCGACCATTACACCACCTTCAGGCAAAAAAAAAACCTTCCAGCACGTCTGGGCGGCAATCGACAAATAAAGGAATCTATCTTGTAATAGGGAATTAGGTACCAACGAGCTGTCACGGCACCTAGCAATTTGTGGCAGGTAGAAGAGGCTCATCTGTTGGTGAAGATAAATCGACGAAAATCCGTTTTATTTTTGATCATCATGCTTGAGTAGGCTTTGATGGGAAATGACTGCAGATTAGCAAAGAAGTTACATCAAAGATGGATAATCAACCGGTGGCGCACAAAGCGTATCCTAACAACCCCTCAGAAGCTTAAACCATTCCTACTTATGGAGTTCGTTTCCTCGGAAAAGTGGACTAGGCATGCTCCATGGGGCCGTGAAGACTGCATGCGGTGATGTCACCAAAGGATCGCACCAGTTTTTAGGAACTCCATTCTACGTTTTGTTCCAACGTTAACTTTTTGAACACTCCAACTGCCACCCTGATTTCTGCAAGGCAATTAAGAGTCCAGCAGTAGATTCTGTGGTATGATGTCTTCTGGAGGCCAGTTATACGAGCAACGTGAATTCAAGGTTCACCACTTATTTCATGATTAATAATCCCGAGCCTAGTAAGCGTATTTTCTTCCGCCACAACCACAAGCATCTGAAAGCTGAAGGGATACAATGGAGAATTTTTTTCAAAAAAAAAAACAAAAAACAAAGTGCTCCAGTTTGAGAATGGAATGAGATATCGCAATTCTGATTTCACCATCGTGTTCAGCGCACAAAAACCTTTAAAATGAGGTGTCACTTGTCAGACTTTTTCATTTTGGGAATTTATGGGTAATTTCCCCCCCCCTAAAACTCCCCAAAACTCCCCCTTAGAGTGACCCGATTCTGCCCATCTTCAAACTTAGCCTGTCGATTGCCAAGACAGATTTTTCGTGCAAATTTGAACTTTTTATCTCAATTCTTTCGAGAGTTATCGTCTGGAATGACATATATATATATATATATATATATATATATATATATATATGTCATTCCAGACGATAACTGCTGATGTATATATATATATACATATACATACTAGGCCCTTCGGGCCTCGCCAGGGGGCAAGCCCCCTGGACCCCCAAAGGGGGCTCCGCCCCCTCGGAACGGCTTCGCCGTTCCTCACCCCCGAAGGATGTGTTCTTATACTTCGTATAACAAAGGAGAATTTGCTATGCAATTTACTAATTTTTTTTACTTTAATAATTTTTGGTGTCTTTCGGCAGTGAATTCAGGATGGCCTGAAACGGATTGTGGTATAAAAATCTTTCGGAAATTCGAGTTTTAAAAATTTTGGACCGAGAACAATAGCTTCCTTTTCTTCGAAAATTCGCTAAAAGAAAAAAGAACTGTTTGAAAACTGGTAGTTTGAAGCCAGTTTTCAAAAATAACCGTTCTTTTTTTATGAGGGCGATAAAAAGTAAAAATGTGGCAAAAAATGACGTATCAGGTCTATTGACATCTGACCGGCTGTTGGCCCAAGGAAGCGGAGCAAAGCCTCAGATGCGAAGATTCTCAATGCTGCCAACAACCCAAAATTAGAAATGGCAAACCTTCCTGACAACCTTCAAGAACCTTTGCTGTCACATTTCCGTCGGTTTGATTTTGAGGACGTGTTTTTTAAATTTATTTATACATTTGCGGTTCCATCCATCCATCCCCTGTGGTTCTGCACATTGTTTCAAGGGATGCAAGAGCGCTCTAAACGGGATTTGAGTTGAACTACTCAGCAATTTACCTGATGCGTCATTTCTAGCGGGAACTCAGAAGAAGAAAATCAAATTTCTCACTTCTCTGCCTAGACTTTTCGACACAAACACCTTATGTGGTCAATAAGTGTTAATATCCGTTGCTGAACAGAATTTGGCCAACAAAATAATAAATTGTAACCCATGAAAATTTCCCATTACTTCAAAATGCAACTGTGACTACGTTTAGTGACTTTGATATCTTATATTTATCCGCACTTATTGAGTATCAACTCCGATATACCTAAACAATGAACATAGATGCAGCTACACAACGGAACTCCATTGAAGAGTTCAAATGAATTTCGACAGATGATTGCGTGGTGTCGGATCCACTAAACGCTCCTGTGGTCCGGCGCTTTGTCCGTCGAGCGGTACATCACCGCGAGTTATCAGGGGCGTTGAATCAATTATGCGGGTGAACCCCGTTATAACGGGCTTACCGTTGGCGTCGGAAGTGGTTTATCGGGATTCGATCATTTTTTTCTCTGGTATCTCGATAGAAGTAAAACATTCAAGTGTTGGGAATGCAGAAGCTTCAGCTACCTTTCGGGATAGGCGTGGGCGTGGTGGGAATCTCTCAGAAGGCAAATACCTACCAATTGTTGAGTCAGGTGGTGTAGGGTAGTTGCGTCCACTCGGAGGTTGTGTACATGGAGACTGGTGGTCTCTGATGACGCGAAAACTTCATCAAACGTCTTGGCGATGCAATACGAGATCGATTAGAGTTCTTATACTATTGAAGAGGCCATTCATTTTGGGGGAAACCCCCCTGTGATGAATTTAAAATTGGTTCATCACGGTGGCGTGAGGAAATGCGCAGGCGGTGGATATCCACCGACATCTACGATCTTTTAGGGAGAGATGGAGGTGAGTGTTAGAATTTGCCCAGGCGGCGGTAGTCCACCGACATCTAGGATCTTTTGAGAGAGGAGATGTTGTCTAGGCGGCGGATATCCACCGATCATCTAGAATCTTTTTAGAGGAGGAGGTTTTGCCCAGGCGGCGGATATCCACCGATCATCTGGGATCTTTTAAGAGAGGAGGAGCAAGGTAGAGGAGAGAAGAGAGAGAGCTAGTTAGAGGAAGTGTCGAATGAAGCTAAAGCCCCAGGATCCAGGGTTTTATAGGAAATGGAGGCCTCTCCCTCCAACCCCCTGTTAGGGGTTGGTGGTGGGGCCCCAGGTTGTGTACCCTGGGTTCTGTGGCTTGTCTCCCCACTCATTCGTTTATTGACGGAAACTAAATTCAGCGTTTGGATGTTGGTGAGAACTTAAGCTAAAGGAGTGTTCCCGGGAGGGACTCACGACACCCCCAAAATGAATACTGCTTGTCAATACCTTTCTTTTTATTGGTGTCGAGGCTTCTGGTTGGTACGAGTAGGTACCCATCCTCTGAAGCATCCTTACCAAATTTCAACTCAACGAGTCTGCTGGGTCTGGAACTTACTTGTTGAGGGTCAGATCATCATAACAATCTGTGGAACTAGAGATCTACTATTACCTAAATGGGCCGCAAGAGGCCGCAACTAGAGATCTACTATTAACTAACCTGGGCCGCAGTCAAATGTCAGCTGGAACAGCGGTAAATGGGCAATTATCATGAACTCTGTTTGCGTTTTTTCTCAATAGTTTATGATAGGACTGAACCGGGAAAATATGTCTCCTTCATATTTTGAGAGACTCTCACACTTCGAGATTTCGAAAAAGGAGGCGGGGAATGGGGCCCTGCTGCTGCCTTGTACTGATATATGGGTTCTGATTGGCTGGCCGGTGGCAGCAGACGGGAGATGGCCAGTCGATGCGTTACAGCCGTGAGAGTAAGCAAGCAGCTTCTGTGAACTTCATTTTTCTTCCATGTGTTCTTCTTCATCCATAAAGCAACTTCCCCCTCAACTTGTCAACTTTTTCTTATTTGTAGAGGAAGATGATTACAAAATTAGTACCAAAAGTGTTCTTTGTGGATACACGATACAGGAACATTTGTGAACCAGGAAGATTTCAACATTGGTCTTACAGCAACTAGGTACTAACAAAATAATTTATTTTTATAATTTGAACTGGTAACCACAAGCACTTAGGTACTGAATAGGACCAATGAAAAATCAATCCATTCCTTGACGCATTCTAATATGTCCTACACCCAAAAAAGAGTCAAATTACAATGAATCTAGAGAATTAGACATTGCGGTACCTGTTGGTGTTGCGGTACACACCCTTTGTTCAAAGCAATTTCAATCGTAACAAATTCCCCCACAAAATCGATATGCGCCGCATCACTAGAACAGTCAAGCAACTGAAGTGCGCCCGCGTAACAGTCAAGCTTTGTTCTTTACCTTCTTCAAGAACATCAGACTGCACGAATATCTCCCTCCGACAATTCAGAAATTACTCAAGTTCAACTAGAAATGCTTACTTGCGGATTGACAATGTTTCTGACATAGTTGAGTAAACCTCATTTCTGGATACGTTGAATCGAGAGGACCTTATTTCGTAACTGTCCACTGTTACAGCTGGGTAGCGTTTGAGACTATAACGAGGACCGTCCCTTTTTAACTGCGTTTTGGACAGGGTCATAGAGTCCAAGTCTAACTACGCCGCACAAACAATCTCGGGCTTTTAAGAAGGCTGCACCTCTTTATGATACCGAATCACGATTTTCCTGCTCCGACCAATGAAAAATTGCAAGTCGAAACTGCTCTACGTGATCAGCCCTCCGTACCGGTCCGATGGAAAAACAGACGGGAGGACACAGAAATGTGTGCCAGCTCGCGGTAAATGGCAAAGGGTGGGGCCTGCCCCTTGAAATGTCAGCTCGATCGGCCTGCGCGGGTCACGGCGGGACTCTGACCGTGGAGATCCTGCAGCCGATAGGAGTTTAACAGGCGGAACAATATCTGTAGCAATTGAACTGCCAGGACACACTAACAATCCCACGAATGCAGCGATTCCCTGTGTCGATCACACCGATATTTCCCAGTTACTTGCAACGACCGGATGACCTTATCGCTGAGCTTTGAATAACAGACTTTTCAATTGTGTCCCGGCTTTTCCATTTTTGGAGTTGGACGCAAATCATCGAATTAGAACGGCACCTTGTGATTCCTGTGAATGTGACTGCTAAGTATCGGCTCAATAATCAATCATGATGAGGAAGGTTGGGCATCTGAGGATAATATTGATTACCGACAATTACCTACGATGTATAAGGCTGGAATTTTTCTTTCGACCTTTCGAAACATTACCTACATTAATTTACAGACAATCAACTTCACACATTTACTTGCATCATGAGTTTTTTATTCATTTTGTTTTTTATTAAAGCGCATTCAACCATAAACGGTCGCTGGCGTTATAATAATGATTATGCAAATAAAGATTCTATATTTTACAATACAGTACATATTCTACTGACACGTGTTGTCGCATGCACCTCGAAGGTTTTCGGCAGGACTGAAATGGCCTTGGCAAAGGTAATTATTTAAGAATATGTGGTTTTCTTCATGTTAACTAACGTAGGTAAATTCGATTTATTTGTACCCTCAAAGAATATAATAATGTCGAAATAAGAATGGAATTGGAAAATCGTGAATCTATGTAGGTTCGTATGTACAGCCTAATCATAACTCATTTGGCGTTCAAATTAACAAACTACTCTACACGGGTCTCTGGAAATAACTGTGTAATAATGGACTGATTACTAACATGAATCAGTGCACTGGGAATCAGTTCAACCATATCTGTTACAACTGCTCGTATTCTGGTCATGTTGACAGTGTATCATGTCTATTGATTAGTTTCCTTAGCCTGGGTAATGAAACACACTTTTTTGAACTGTCAACTACTTACTGCTAAAATGGTTACCTACCTAAGAGCATACTAACAGGAAGATTAGGTAGGCAGTCGTAAGACATTATTTAGGATTACAGTACAACGCCGCAGTTGATGACTGAACTATTAATTCATCAAGCATAAACGTAACAAATTTACAGCCAATCAATAAGAACAATCAGAACGTTTGAGCTTCAGTGAGTAAAGCATGGATGAACGAACTTGGGGTAAGTGATCAAATTATCTAGGTACCTACAGTATATAATAATACTCGTATTATGATACTGGTAACAAATTGTTTACCACTTCAGTCTCTGGGAGGAAGCAGAAGGCTACGATCAGCTTCTTTCGTGCAGACTCGGTAAGGTTGGCGGACCTGCACTGCAGGGCTGTGTACTAGTGTTGCTAGATTTATGAATTTTTCCGTTTTCCACGGATTTTTACAGGTATCTGCGGATATGGGTCATTCTCACAGAAAGTGTACTTTTTTCATGATCAGTTCATGATCTGAAAAACGCTGCAAAGTCCTTATCACATGGGTTTATTATTCTATTGGACATACCTACAGAAATGCTGGCTGTTCATTTATTGTTTCTTTCATGTCCAATAATTGAAATAGCTATTTCTGATGGTTTCCACCAATTTTGGCCTCCAGAACTCAAATTAGGTGGTACGCTCCTTTTTTTTAAATTATCGTTGATCATTGGTAGTGCCATTTAATCGTCTTGATCCACCTGTTGACACTTTTTCTAGTGTTATTCTACAAATTGATGGTGATTTCAGACGATTTCGCAGGTTTTTGACTCATAAAAAATCAATTTTGGGAGCTGAACATCTGGTAAAACCTCAATTTTTCACTCCTTGGTCGAAATCGACTTCATATTCGGTCTTCTCGTCCAAAAAAAACATGGAAACCGATACCTCAAAAGCTCATGTTACCAACATGTTGCTAAAACGCAAAAAGTACCTATTTTTACAAACATTTTCACTCATAACACCCCTGGGTGTATTCCGATCGGGCTGAAAAGTTTCGGGACACAACTAGGGCCCAAATGGAGCATGTGTGCGAAAGAAAGACTTTTTTAGACCGAAAATGAAGCCTGTACACGTGATACGGCGGACGGCGTACGGCGGTCGGCGGACGGACATTGCATTTTTGGAATCTACGCACCTTGAAACGGAAAAGAAAAAAGTTTGAGGGGGTGTTATAAAAATGTTCTGCTGAGCGAATACATAGGTGTATTATTCACAGAATAATAAACCAAAACAGTCGAATGTTGATCATTTTTATCAAATTATGCGCTGCCAAGTGTCTGAATGAAAGTGAAACAAATCTCGTTCTACCTGCGGTGAAACACACTATCCGGCCCAAGAAAGAACAATATTTCACGTTATTCCTTTTCTCTTGCAAATTATTGGATGTAACATTCCTGACAGCTGGGCCATAATGATAATACTCCACGTGGTTTAGCAACAATAACGATACTTGGTCAATCTCTAAGCAAAAATGCAGGTATTTACATGGGTACATCACAGCCATGGTGTTACGGCCCAATCCGTGGATTGTCCAGACTTGGGGTAACCTTTTTGAACTGACCCCGCCCGTAGTGAAAGTCAACGTGCAAGAAGGTCCACCTTCCTCGGCCTCTGCGATTATCTCGAGCAAACCCCGCCGAGGCCTAAACGCCTCAGATATCCGATCAAACGGCGTCCCACACAACAAATCAAAACGCGGGGCCCCGAGTTCCGAGTATTTTAATTATTAGAGAGCGGGCCTTTATGAGTTGAGAACACAACCGTTCATGAGATTACAAACAATGTTGGATATGAGTGGGGAACGCCAATTATAATAAAATATAACTAACAATGATTCATGGATGAATGGAAGCGAAATGTCGTGTGTCATACAATATTAACTGTTTCAACTACATGTTAGGACTACGTAACAATTTTGCAAGTGAGAAGTTGAAAAACCAACACTGGGGAGGTGGACCACAAGTACGTGAAATGAACGTCATAGCTGGTCATGGTTGGCCTTTGGCGGAGAGAGTAATGGTAGTATGATTAACGTATTAATACTGAGTGGTCAGAACGTTAATCATATTTATATCATGGAGGAAATGCACCAACACCTTAGCTCAGAGGAACTACCCCTCTTTCAACATCTGAGAATTCAATTCGGCACCTCTGCTACGAGATTGGCTCACCATATTGGGATGGGCACCAGAAAACTTGCAAATAAGAAGAATGAACATCTGTTTTTAATACGTCGCAGAAGTAGTTGTTTTTCCAGCCCACATCTACATCATAGATAACCTAAGTACATTTTAATGTACTTATCCTCTGATAAGGAAGAACCATCCATATCATAAAGATATAGATAATACGTGCAATAACTTTAAGTGAAATTTACTATCAATAGAAATTAAGATTTGCATTTGGGAGTAAGGGCAACTCCAACATAATCAAACGCAGCTGAAAGAGGAATTCAGAACTCTTGTGGGATCATCACTTTATAATAACTTCATTAGGCAACAGACTAGAACATATGAAAAGATGTTCAGTCAAACCAAACATCAACAGATTGAGAAATTTGATAAGCTCATAAAATCGAAATCTCACTACAGACCAGATAGTGATGATTGGCTCATTAACCTCACTGACACGCCTATTAAGTCTAGGACCCAAGTTTAGTGTGCAATATTTTTTTTTCAAGCGTTTATTTATTTTATTATAACAACTAGTTACATCGGTAACTATCTAGTTATTTAGATTAGACAATAATTAACGCATGTATCCGTTATGGTGAATGTCCAGTGACTAGCACCACACATGAGTCCACAACACTGTACGTCTTCAACAACACTGTAAGTCCAAGGGCTTGGAACTCTTCAGCCGCCGTGTTACTGCAGAGTTGTCCAGAAGCTGAATGGCTTCCGGATTTGTATGTCCAAGTAGCCTCTGCTCGTAGCTACTAGCATATTTTTTCATGACATCTCTGACCCTCTCCACTCCAAGGTCTCTGTGGAGGTCGTCGTTTCGGATGTACCAAGGAGCATTGACCATATTCCTAAGTACCCTGTTTTGGAAAGTTTCGATGGTTTTCATATTGGTTTTTGCTGTGCAGCCCCATAGCTGTATAAGCGTGCAATATGACAGCAAAGATGTACTTCTCACTCAGCTGATCTCGGACATTGAATGCATCATAGATGAATGCTCTGAGGAAGAAAGTAAAACCACACTTAGAGGGCAGGTTACTAATATAATGACCAACTTCATACAAAAGAAAACGCTGCAAAGTCCTTGTCACATGGGTTTATTATTCTACTGGACATACCTACAGAGATGTTGGCTGTTTATTTATTTTTTCTTTCATATAAAATAATTGAAATAGCTATCTCTGGTGGTTTCCACCAATTTTGGCCCCCACAACACAAATAAGGTATTAACCTACGCTTTTTTTTTTTTTAAATAAATTATCTCTGATCATTGATAGTACCATTTTATCGTCTTGATCCACCTGTTGACACTTTTTCCAGTGTTATTCTACAAATTGATGGTGATTTCAGACGATTTCCCAGTTTTTGACTCATAAAAAATCAATTTCGGGAGCTGAACATCTGGTAGAACCTCAATTTTCTATTCTTTGGTCAAAATCGAGTTCATATTCGGTCTTCTCGTCCCCAAAAACATGAAAAACGATACCTTAAAAGCTCATGTTACCAACATGTTGCTAAAACGCAAAAAGTATCTATTTTTACACATTTTCTCTCATAACACCCCTGCGTATATTCCGATCGGGCTGAAAAGTTTCGGGACACAACTAGAGCCCAAATGGAGCATGTGTGCGAAAGAACGATTTTTTTAGACCGAAAATGAAGCCTGTACACGTGATACGGCGGACGGCGGAAGGCGGACGGACATTGCATTTTTGGAATCTACGCACCTTGAAACGGAAAAGAAAAAATTTTGAGGGGGTGTTATAAAAATTTTTTGCTGAGCGAATACATAGGTGTATTAGGATTCACAGAATAATAAACCAAAAGCAGACACATAAACCGGATCATTATAATATACTAGTAAAACGAACAAAAACCTTCCTAAAAAGCCACCCTGATCTACTAGTTGTTAAGTCAGATAAAAGCTAACCGCACGGACCAAAACGGAATACAGTCACAAAATAAAGTCATTGGTGTCAGATGAATCCGTCTATAAACTAGTCACTGATTGGAAACGATGAAGAAAACAGAAAATTAGTTAATAAAACAAAAGTGACCAACCCTCAAGAATCCTACCAGCAATAGTAATGGTAGTGGCCAAGGCGATAGAGAGTGGCACCATAAGCAACTCCTCCGTATGTTATGAATTTATGTTTGAAAAACTAAGCATTTCCAAATTTTTGATGAACTAAACCAATCACGCTCACATTAGCTTTCATCGCAGTTCTGCCAAAAGTCCCATTATTAGGGTCGTTTTTTGTAGAACGAACGGAAAAACACAATGCCAAGTGCCGATGAGTGTTCCAAACGGATAAGGCAAATCAAACGGATAAGGCAAATTAGGACAAACAACGGGTGAACAATGGGCAGTGAGCATGGTAATTTTTCTTTTTTTCCAAATTAAAGATCTCAGCAATAGCTTTTATTTACTTACACCTATTTCTAAAAAGTTTCAAAACGAGGTCGGTGGTAAGCGAAAATGTGAGTTAAAATTTAGAAGTTGAAAACGGGTGTGATTTATCGGCCCGGCAAAATAGAGGTTACTCCCTACATAAAAGGCGGGCATAACAGCTTTTAATTCAAACACACGTCCAAAAAATACTTCGCACATCAAAAAAGGGAATCGCACGGCTAATTTGGGAGTCGCACGGCTAATTTGGGAGACGCCCGTCTAATAAGGTGATTCAACGTTCAAATTTGTTATTGCCCTTCCAGAAATTGATTATAACGGCAGAAGAAGGATTCTCACAGTAGAAATGTCCAACTCCACATCAAATAACTGTGCAAAACCCCTTTTTTGCTGTGCAAACCCCTTTTTTGCTGTGCCAACCCCTTTTCTGATGTGTGATTGAATAATACGCTGGTATTGATCACCTATTTAGCCGTGATTGGAGTCAATATTGACGTTTACTTTATGCTGGGAGTTTTACTTTTTCTGAA
This sequence comes from Leptopterna dolabrata, assembly GCA_954871275.1. Classification (NCBI taxonomy): domain Eukaryota; kingdom Metazoa; phylum Arthropoda; class Insecta; order Hemiptera; family Miridae; genus Leptopterna; species Leptopterna dolabrata. Next base: position 7,640,781 of record OX940983.1, on the reverse strand, counting down.
GTGAAGATAATCTTTTTAGATGGAGATTCGCAGAAGGGAAAATACCTTTTTTTGCCGTGCAGTTAAATATATCCCGTTGAAAACGAAGTAAGTTTTTGCACTCGAAACTTACACAACACTACCACACTTCATACACCCCCCTCCCACCGCTACCTACACCCTTACTACTACATTTCCTTACTTTTACATTCAAATAGAAACATTTGAGAAGCGATCGCACAATTGTAGCACGTTTCGGTCGTTCTTTCGTTCAGGTAAGTACAGCATGAACCGACCTGTCACGCAAAGTGCGAGAACAGAAATTATGACTGTGGAGGTAACAATAATGCTGTTTGTTGGTTTTTGAATACAACGCTTCGCAAATCCAGAAGCAAAGTTACCTACCTAAACATAAAACAGATGAGAGAAAACATCAACGTCAAATTATTCTGAAATACCCATGTGACAAGAACACCACTAGTATATCAAATGCAGTATCCAAGGGGCCAAGAAAAATTATAGAAACAAATTCAAGTATCAAAATACAAACATCAGCAACAACAAATATTAAACAATGAACACGTAAAACAAACTAAATATACTTGTAATTCAGTTTTAAAACCAGAACAACATGCCGAAATCGGATGAAAACCGTTGGCTGTATTGGATGGTAGCACTGACGATGAGTATTCTTATCTACGTCAGGCTTTTCGAGAGTCCAAATGCGGGTGGCGGCAGCAAGTGAGAAGAAAGGTACATGTAGGCTGTGAAGATGTGAATAAACATCTTGTCTTTGGTTTCCTGAGTCATTCTGCGTGGGTGGATATACAGGACGAAAACGCAGTACGTAAGCCCATGTAATAGTTTTCCTTGTCGATTTTTTGGTATAAGCATACTTTAGTCCTTGTTATATTTGAGGACATAATTATTTCACTGAATCACATAGGTATTATTCGAAACGTCGCTTACAAAATATCAACGGAGCGAGCTGCCAAGACAGCACTCAAGATGCTCCAAGAATACAGCCTACGAAATTACTACAGGTTACCTAACCCGTCACTTTCTTCATCCGTACAGGGACTGAATGATGCCTACTGTGCCCATCAGCACTAATAACATAATTTATCGTAACAAAGCTGGAAAAAACCGTTTTACAAGTGGCCGTTGCAGCATGGCAAATATGGTTTCTGTCGACAAATTATCATTTTGGTTTATTATGCTCTGAACCGCAATGTATTCGGTTCGGAAAAATTTTTTGGAACACCCCCTCAAAAAATTTTTTTTTACATTTCAAGGGGTGAGGGTTCCAAAAATGCAATGTCCGTCCGCCGTGCCATCGATATCTACCTTAATTTTCGGTTTAAGAAAAATCGTTCTTTCGCAAACATTCTCCATTTGTGCCCTAGTTGTGTCCCCTATCTCGGCAGCACGATCGGAACACACCCAGGGGTGTTATGGGTCAAAAATGGGTGTAAAATTAGGTATTTTTGAGGTTTCAGTGAACTTGGGCTTGTGAGGTATTGTTTTCCACGTTTTTTAGGATGAGGAGACCAAACATGAAGTTGATTTTGACCACTGAGTGAAGGATTGAGGTTCTAACGAAGTTTTAATTCCCAAAATTCAAAAAACTACAGGACAAAAATAGAAATAGTCTATTTCCACGTAAACTAACAAAATGTAGAACAGTTTCGGTTGTTACACCATCATCTACCGAAACCGGTCTACAGTTTGTTAGTTTACGTGGAAGTAGACTTTCCATTTTTATCCAGTAGTTTTTTGCTATGGATTTCCACTACTCCGCCGCAAGTGATTTAAGTTATATGTTAAGTGTTATGGGTGAAAAACGGGTGTAAAATGACGTATTTTTGAGGTTTCAGCTAACTTGGGCTAGGAAGGTATGGTTTTCCATGTTTTTTAGGATGAGGAGACCAAATACGAAGTTGATTTTGACCACTGAGTGAAGGATTGAGGTTCTAACGAAGTTTTCATTCTCAAAATTCAATATTTTGGGGTCAAAAACCTGTGAAAATTACTGCAATCAACAGAAATTTGTATAATAACACAGGAGTACTATTAACAGGGGAATCAAGACAATTCAGTGACATTGCACTAATCAAAATAATTTGTCAGAAATAGCAACCTAATATTATTCGAGTTTAAAACCGTCAAATTCAGTATTCAGGTATTCAGCCGAGAGTAATAAACCCATGTTACAAGGACTTTGCAGCCATTTTTACCTGAGTTAACATTTTCCCCTTTTTCTGTGCTTTGTTCATAGAATCACTGGTGGCTGTTTGTCGGTCTCGGGGAAAAAAGCCTCACCTTGACAGAAACATGCGATTGATTCTTGATGTACGTACACTAAGGAGCACCGAACGCCCAATATCACGTAGATACACGTAACTTTAGGTTCATCCATGAATACCTATCCCCACGTATGTACACGCTCCTTAGTTGCGCACGTTATTTATATAGCAACTAATTTGTGACACATTCGACCAATATGTGTTCATATGAAAGGGAAATAGGATAGGAAGCTGTGCATAAATATTCAAAGCAACATAAAGTGTTGTACCTATGTACTTTACTGATGATGAGGTATAAACGCGAACTCCATGCACCTCCTCTGAGCAAAATAACGGCAGCGGAAGTGTCTTTCACGATTTCACTGCCTGAGAGATAGGCAGAGCCATTCGTGCCACGCACATTCAGTTACGCGGTATGAGTTTTTCGAACAAATGAACGGTTATCTAAATCGAATAATAAAACGATAGATTTTCCGTGCATGGACGCTCCAGCTATTTTCAATATCAATCCCAAAAAAGCCTACCGACCTGGCTTCATGTTGTATCGACTTCAACTACTGCTGATAAAAAACGCTGCAAATCCCTGCACAACGGTTTATTATTTTGTACAGAATACCCTTCTGTTACAGATCACAGCTCTCTGTATAGATAACCCGTCTATATTATATAATATGTACTATTCTATACATATTATGTAGATCGCAGACCCTCCATAGGTTAGTACCTAACCCCGTACTCGTTACTAGGTACCTACCTAAATCACGAGTTAAATGCTGCTAAAATAATTCTGTCGATGACAAACAGTAACTAAAACGGCAAAAAGAAACGCAAATAATGAAGTTCTGAAGGAAAATTGTTGATGTGGAGTGAAATAGATGCCCCTTCTGCGTAGATCACTGTTTTCTGTGGTCAATACCTATAATGAACCGTTGTGTAATAACTTGTCCATCAACAATACTTCAACGGTTGTTCAAGTTGCAAAAGTACTGATCAACAAAATCCAGCCCCTTCGTGGTAGATGAACCGTTGTGTAATCATTTAACGTTGTGAAATAATTTACCATTGTGTAATAATTTACCCACACACACCTACCTCCAAACCCACACAAGTACCTACCTACAAAATCCAATAGTCCATCACTTATCAAATGAAATAATATCGCAGAACAACCAACTATACTTCATACAGCCATCCTTGATTATAATCAGGTCCTAGTGAGGATATCCGGGCCGGATTTATACCGTTTGATTCACGATCGTGTTGACGAAGCTTTTGGTGCACACGAACGGCTGGACGTACGCCTCGTACCCTTCTATCGAAAGTTTTTGAGCAACGGCGTTCTGAAAATTTTAACCCCTATTTTGAACCCCTTAGAGATGACTGACAGTAACGCCGAGCTTCGAGGACCAACTAGACCCCGAGCGGAGCCTATAACCCGAATTTCATCAATTTTGTTTCATGGTAACTAAGAAAAGTGGCCAGTACGGCGTACGGCGGACAGACAGAAATATTTTTATTGCAGTTTTGGATTCTACATACCTTGAAACGTAAACCATCAAATTTTCAGGGGGGTTAGAATTTTTTTTTTTCCATGCTCGATTCCAATGGTTCACTACTGAAAATAATAAACCAAAAGTATGCGGTATACAATGACGATATCATATTAGTAACACATTATGTTGATTGGCTGTTGTAGAGCCAAAGAGTATGCGTGGTACGCTTCTTCACCATTGAAAACCGATTAAACCATAGTCGGATCATACCTAGGGAACCTCAAGCATGGGCGTTGCGTCCATAAGGCCACTTGGGCCACTGCCCTGCCACCAAAAAACACTGTACAGGTATAATAGGTAAGTTAAAAAACCTCCATAGTTCAGTTGGAATTTGAATTTCCCTCTATACAATGTACCTAGCATTTTTCACAAAGTTCAACAGCGACTCACCAGACTTCTCTGGCTATGGAATGGAAATTCTATGGATATTCAATATTATAGTAGAGCATCCATGGTGTGCTCCATAGACCAAGCTTGCTATCCGAATAAAGTGACAGTAATCGATGTCCTGCAATCGAAATCGAAACCTAGGCTCTTGAAACTGGCAGGCTGGTCCTGGGACCTGGTGTCGCCATGACAACTGAGAAAAGTGGCCCGTCCGCGCATGCTCAGTAGAGTAAAAATGTTGTTTGCCACGCCCACTTTCGGCCCAGTCCCCAAAATCTGATTTCTACTCCAAAATCGTTCGTTTTCACAATCGATTCGATCCCTTCGATTCAATTTGTTGTTGTTGTTTTTCTTGAGGGTGCCGCGAAAAACACTTTTCATGCCAACAGTGGTGGTTAGAGGTTGCGTTTTTTCTTCTTGTGCATTCGATTCAGTTTGTCATCTCAATACGAGATGCTTCTTCGTCTTCTGATTTGTTTTTGTTGTGAATTATGTTCGCTTTCTCTGTTGTCAGTTTTCAATTTTTTGCGTCAAATTGAGCGCATTTTGCGTTCGTTCCGGTTCTGATGGCAGATTTGTATTCTTGGTACCTACGTGCATTTTGTCCTGTTTGTGGTCTTGTGGATTGATCTTCGTCCTAACACACTGATAACTACCTAGCTTCAGGTCAATAGCTTCTCCATTCAAGTAGGTACCGGCCGACGGGTCATTGTTTTGTTATAGGTGTTTTAATTGACTATATTTTTTATAACACGTGGATTCGGTGTCTAATTTGCAGTAGAAATTGCCGACGTTTTCGTACGACGATAGATTGTTGATTGAAAGAGAATTTGCTGAATACCAATCAGTAAATAAGGGAAGGGTGTTTATTGTTGCCTCGAGGTATTTGTAGATAAATCTCTTGGTTTTGTGTTCTGGTTTGGTGCCCCACCGTTTTCAGAGCCCACGCACCGCTACTGACCTCAAGATATCATTCCATGCAGGCTTCTCATTCGTTTCTTAAAATTGATTTACATTTAAGTACGTCAATCACAGTTCCAGTTTCTACGAGTTTCAAGTTAGGTACCTAACTCACATGGCTCAAATAGGCGAACTGTAACCGAATACTTAGCGGCTAAGTACCTACCGCTAATTACCACGCTGTTTTGGTTTACAATAACATACATGTGCTGTATACTCTGGCGAACTAGGACATAATTTTCGCTAGATAAAAAATATTGGATGATTATCATTTTATTATCACTTATCAGGCACCAAAAAATATTATTTATGGTGGCTTTTACCCGTTCCTGTAATAAAGCAGCATGGAATCAAGCTGGCTGGTTGGTGTCTTCTTATTACGCCCACCCACTTGGAATGCTAAATGTTGGAAACCACAAGGCTTGAGCTTTGTTTATGCTCAGATTGCCATAGCTGTTTTCTATATGAGTATCACTGACCTCGTCACTCGATGAAATACATTTGCGGGGTACCTTCATCACGATAATTTCCTTTTCGATTATGGAACCAACTGATGATGCCATATTAGATAACCAAACACCTCTAATGACATCGCAAGAGGTGTCAGTAACGAATCGCGTTGCTTTTTAAAAGGACCTACAGTTGAATTCAAGTGGCGTTCGTCGGAGCCGTGGAAGTCCCTTTCGTGAGGTATCAATTGAAAATGAGACGCGACGATTGATTCATTGCCCAAACCATTGGGTAACAAGGGCAGTCGTGTTCAAGATAGGTTCGCTGTCAAAAGTTGCATCAAGACCCCTGGAACCAGCCACACATCGGGGACTAAGATAGCTCACAGATGTAACAGCATCAGTTGGCAGGTTTCGGGACCTTTCACTTTCATCCAGAAAATTATGCGAAGCTATAATTTTCTGCTCGAACGCTACAAGGCTATATACGTCGAAGTTTTTCAAAAGGGTGTGGCTCTAGGGAAAAATGTGGGTAACCTCTTTTGGATCACGATTCCGAGCCGGTCCGTTTTTCGCAACACCATCCGACGGCATAGACTACACGAAGGTTTATATTATTTTCCGTAAATTGCTCCCAAAAAGATATAAAACCAGTAATAACGTTACGAAAACTCATTCAGAACGAACTAAACCATTACCTACCTACATTCTAATACATAAGACCGATATGGCTACATTTTAGAAAGTACCTAGGTAACTCCAGGTGAAAAATAGTTGAGTATGTTTTACACAACTTGTAACTGAAAATAAATTAACTGTATCTATATTTGTATTTACCTATTTTGTACATTGCATGGGCAACTTCAAGTAGAATACAATTATAAATATTGCAAGTAGTTGACGGGGTATTCTAATTAGCAGATAAGACAGCAACAACTCCTACGAATTTCATATTGCGTATAACAAACCAACCATTCTCATGTTTGCTCAGAGTGGAAGAATAATTCGGACTTTCTGATCAGGATCCCTTTCTTTAGTGTTAAATAAACATACTATGATAAAGAGGTTGACGGCTTCTTAAAAGGGCGGTGATATGCGCGAAAAATATACAGCTAATTTGACATTACATAAATAACATACGTACCCAAGATTGATTCACTTAGCAATTTCAACTAATCTCCGACCTGCGTCTCAATAAAATAAAATAATATCCTGAACTGATTTTTTAGTCCGTTACAAAGGGCCTTTAATAATTCCTCAACAATTAGTCAAGTCGCATCCATTAGTTATGGAGGACTAGTCCGATAAATTGATATGAGCGGTACATTTAGAATTTACTAAGTGAGAACTGATGAAAACCATTTGAAAACGCAGGAAATAAAAAGCTCTCATATCAACGTAGGAGGCATTTACGAGGAGAGAACCGTGAATATTTAATTCAATCTCCTATCGTTCATTGACAGCTCGTTATATTGTTAGGATTTATTGAAGTCTGATACACCAACAACGACCACGGCCTGCTTTCACATATTAGAAACTGGTTAAGCTCTGCTTTATGAGATATGTGCCTAATAAAAACAATTGAATATTAATTGAACAACACTACAATGGATATGTGTAGGTACGACACATGTACAAACTTCCCACCATTAATATGAATTTTGAACGTGCAACGCCCAATCTCTGTTTTGTTGATTAACACACAGAGTTATGTCTGAATGGGTAACACTTTTCAATAGGAGCCGACATATGAATAAATTGAATTATTCTTGTTTATTTTCACATAAATCCAGCATAATTATACGTGACACTTTTAAAATACTATAAAAGCGAGTTTAAATTGAAACTGTATCAGCTCATCACTCTTTCAAATTATATTTAGCAATTTTATTGTTTGCAAGAAGAATTATGACACCGCCCTTCACTTTAGGTATTTTCATCATTATTGCAATTACTGTTTCATCAATATTGAGTACAACATGAAAAGCGGAATGAACAGCACCAAAAAGTCGTGAAAACAACCAGCCGTTATTATACTAGCACGCCAGCCAGTTTCGCTCGTTCATCTGGATGTGCTGGTGTTCTCAGGATGGCTCGTAGATTTCTGGACGTATTCTGTCGATATGCTGATCACTGACATAGCTGGGATAACCCCCCCCCCCCCCCCCCACAAATTGGCTCGAAAACAAATACTTGAGTAATTTATAACAAATTAAAATTAAATTTTCAGGAATGAATCAAAGAATGAAAGAATTTTGAAGAACAATCACAAAAGTGACAGAAGAAAATACAAGAATAACAGACTGAACTGCTAAATCAAACATGAATAAACAATAATATACGTGTATTTGGCTGCAGCCCATTTATGCGCCAATCCTTGAAATTTCACTGTCCAAAAGCGCCAGAGCTCAATTAATGGATGTTCAGTGAACAATAGAACCAACACTCACAAAAGCGCCAAATGAAATTCCAAACTGAAAGGTTCATAAGCGCCAGACTGTGTCAAACTGATAGGTGAATATAAACAAGATTAATGAGCAAAGAGTGACTTTCATCAACAACTCATATCAATTCAGTTGGACAACAAGTTCAAATCGCAGCGTCGTAACTACCCAACATTTACAGAGTCAGTTCAGTTTGTGACTGCTTATGAGACACAATGTTCCGTGTGACTTCCACAAATAAAGGTGTTCGATGTATTGTGGTGGATAATTTTTTTCACCGGTATGTACGAGATTTTGCTGATGGAAGAATGAAGTGGAGCGCCACATCTCTCAGTTCATGTGGTTGTGGAGGCCCCAATGAAACATTAAGCAGAGACCTACCTAAAATTGAACAGGCCATCATGTGGACCACCCGTTCGCAAGAAGAAACAAAAAAGGAACAGCATTCTTTCGTCTTTGTGGGAAAAGTACAGTGCTTCAAAAATCACAAGTGTTGAATACTTGAGACGAGTGGGCTTGATGAAACAGGTGACGAAAAAGCCTGCGAAAAATACCTAGTCTGAGATACCTAAAGTGAGATTTTCAATTTTTTGTCTATTTCAACTGTCTAATTATTTTGTCTAATTCAATAATAAACGGTAGTCAATTTCACATAACCTACTTCTTTTCAAGTATTCAGGATTCAGGAACTTGTTGGCGCATCTGGGAATATTGATTTTGAAGCATAAATATTTTGTGGCGCATTTGGGAGTGTTTTTTTTTGGCGCATATGGATAAGCCATTGGCGCATTTGGGAAAGGCACTGTGGCGCTTCTGGGCAATTGTCATGTGCCATCGGCGCTTTTGTCCTGCACCGGCTGCTTGCTTTGTCCGGTTTTGGCTGCTTGCTGGTGAATATTTTCCCAGCAAGTACGGGAGGTGGGAAGATTCCCCGACTTCCCTGTGGGTGGCTTCACACTACGCAGTCACGAGACCGGTCCGTCACCGTCACGAGATTCCATCGGCCGAGATCGATCGGTGACGGTCCGCGATTCCTATTCACATCGGACGGAGTTTCATCCGTCATGAATCCGTCGTAGAACAGTGCAAAGCATCAGTCGTTTGGGAAGCGAGAACTGAGCAAATAATAATGCAACGCCTAATATAAAAACATACAACTATTTCTTACCAGTTGTTTGACATAACTCTCCAATTTTACTCAAGGTGTTGTTCTTGAAACCGGTGTTTTAGATCGGAGAGATCGTAAAGCGCGCGGACGTGTCCGCACTACCTCGATCAGTTTTACGCTATCCATGTTGAAGAGTAACAAAAACCTTAAAACTGAGAACAAACATCAAAACCTCACGGAAATTAAAAACGACGGCCGTCAAAGCCAGCAGGATTATCACCGCCAAGAAACTTCGAGATGACGGCTGCTGCGAGCGAACGCTGACGCGCCCGACTAGTGGAAAAACCGCACATACTGAGAAGAATAGGTACCTAATATATTTTACGCCACGCCGGCCGACGTCGTGTCTGTGACGGGCCGGCCTCGTGATGACCGGCTGCGCGGCTGACCACGGCGCATGTGGGGGGGGGGGGGGGGGGGGGGGGTATAAAATGCTTCATAATTCTTTTGTTTAAATTATGATTTCTGCATTGAAAATATGTATTATTTTGTTACACAATCCAATGTAAATAAAACAGTAGCTGCCAAATGAATATGTTTCATTTTACCACTTTACATTACTTAACGTTACGTTAACATTTAGTTTTTTGTTAAATTTAACAATACCTTTATTTGTAAAGTCAAATTCTCTACTTCCGCTAACACCCCCCCCCCCCCCCCCCGATCAACACACATTCAAAAATCCTGGCTACGCCACTGATGCTGATGTAGTATTGTCAGGCCAGTTCGCAACTGCTCAATCGATTCGTTCGATATAATTTTGAGTGGATCAGTCTAATTATCATTATACAAACTGCGTTGTAATGATTTGAGACGCATTGGAAATTGTGAAGTAGCTATGAGGATACGTTAGATTCAGGAATTTTTACTGAATAGAAGTATACACCTACTACCCCCGTCATAACACACAGGTTTCCACCTACAAATACAGCTTTTCCAATCAAAATCGGTTCAGCCATCAATGACGAAGGAAAAACGTAGTTTCAGCTGTAGCTACATAATTTATATTCTATTTACATAGTTCAGGACCTTATCCAAACAGAACATAAATTATGTACCTACAACTGAAAAAGTCCTGAACGATGGGAGCCAACCGTTCTAATTTGTCTGACATTTGAATGAAAATGAACAGCTCATACTACAACCATATTACTATGTAACCATTGATGTCTTCATGTAGGCTTTGAAGTCATAACGCTGAGCGTTTCACTCGTCTATATCTCTCATATTATGTCTCTTATAATCATTCTTCCTCAATGCTGGCTTACGGATGTACTTATTATCATCTCGTAGGGTCAATGAAGAAAGAACAACAAACTCAACAGCGGAGGTCTGAGCCGTTTGTGGTGAGCCGCAAGGTGTCATCAATTTTGTAAATCGTGTGGCACGAGTTGGATTTCCTCGCCTCGCGTCTGTGCCCTGGGGGGAGCTGTGGCGGATTGGAGGCGCTACTACCCGTGACCACGTCGAAGTTATTATTTCAGCTGAAAGTTCTATGGAGATTCAAGAGTTAGTATTGGATCAACCAAGACATTTCCAAATTTCAAACAAAGGAAATCAAATTGCATTACCCACCATAGTAACACCACCAAATCTGTACAGAACAACAAATGTGTTCACATTTTTGTCTAATCGTCTTGAAGAACAAGCGTCGCACCTAACGTTGAAACTTGGCGAAAAGATGTTGGTGGTCCCGAAATGAATTTAACTATCATCATGAAATTCCATTGAAATCCGACTTTACCGTTGTTCTAAACGCGTTTTCTTTGAAAGGCCTATCCCACAACCACATCTAGGGGGCATATTCACTAAGCAAAAGAGACCTATTTTCGGTCCAACTCTCTCTTTTGGTGAAAGAGATTTTTATAGCATCTATGACAGGGTTCTCCAGTAACTTCTAGAAGAGATAGCTGGCGGCCATCTTGGGATTTTCGATCTGTTTCAGAGCAGACACCTAATTAGGTGTCTTTTCTTGAAAGAGAAAGTCTCTTTATCATTTCTCGTTTGTTTGCTAGTGGCATCGTGCGTCATACTTTGTTCATCCGCTACCACATCTGTCATTTTGATCACATTCATCGTTCATTTCGATCGTGTATGGTTTTCATATCATAAAAGTAAGTCGATTGTTTATTGAAAATATATAAATATCATCGACTCACGTGTAAAAAACGCTGCAAATCCCTGCACAACGGTTTATTATTTTGTATAGAATACCCTTCTGTTACAGATCACAGCTCTATGTATAGATAACCCGTCTATATAATATAATATGTACTATTCTATGCATATTTATGTAGATCGCAGACCCTCCGTAGGTTAGTACCTAACCCCGTACTCGTTACTAGGTACCTACCTAAATCACGAGTTAAATGTTGCTAAAATATTTCTGCCGATGACAAACAGTACCTAACAAAAAGAAACAAACATAATGAAGTTCTGAAAAGAAATTGTTGATTAGGAGTGAAAAAAGTTGCAAAAGTACCTACCAACAAACTCCAGCCCCTTCTACGTATAATGAACCGTTGTGTAATAATTTACCGTTGAGTAATGATTTACCGTAGTAATAATTTACCCATCAATAATACTTCAACGTTTGTTCAAGTTTCACTACCTACCAACAAACTCCAAAAGAGCCATCATTTTTCAAATTAAATAATATCACAGAACAACCAACTCGACTTCATACTCCGCCAATATAATCAGGTGATCCCTACCAATGATTGGCCGTATTCACAAATTCCTATTGTGGGCGCGTCTCTGGTTACGAGATTTGGTTTGAATTGTATACAATTTCATTCACACTGGAGTCGAAAATGCCTGTCGGTGCAAACTTCGGGGCCTTACTGTGAACGAACGGCTGGACGTACGATGCTCCGGATGGTCTTAAAAAACTCGCAAGTTCAAGAACTATTTAAAACCGTAAAAATATTTACGTAAAAAAATGGTATAGGCGTTTTGAAAATTTCAACCCCTATTTTGAACCCCTTAGAGATGACTCACAGTAACGTCGAGCTTCGAGGACCAACTAGACGCCGAACGGAACCTATAACCCGAATTTCATCAATTTTTTTTCATGGTAACTAAGAAAAGTGGCCCGTACGGCGTACGGCGTACGGCGGACAGACAGAAATATTTTTATTGCAGTTTTGGATTCTACATACCTTGAAACGTAAACCATCAAATTTTGAGGGGGGGTAAGAATTTTTTTTTCATGCTCGATTCCAATGGTTCATTATTGAAAATAATAAACCAAAAGTATAAGTACGGGTTGAAGTAGATCACGGGAGCTATTCAGTAAAATATACGAACCAGGGAGACATCGAAAGAGACATCTCCCTGAAGATTTTCAAAATAGATAATCTCTTCCGCTATATCTTTCAGTGAATAGGCCCCTAGATGTGGTTGTGGGATTTTCCCATCTGAATGTCATCATAAACCGACTTTAACTTTCGTCTGCAAATGCATGAACGTATTTTGCAGAAATATCGCAGAAAAATCTACATTTTTACAAGGGCATTTTTACGGGGGGTTCAATGCAGGTACCTGCATAAGCCCCTAGGTAAAATTATATGGATTACTGACCTCCCATATTTCCAGTGTTCTAAGTATTCCTACAAATCAACAAACTGAAGTAAAAACAACAAGTTGAGAGTGCAGATTACAACAATTTTACTTCATATGGAGAGGAAACAATGTTATTCTAGCGATTCCAGACGCCACGGTTGGCGCACCCGCACTACATAAGACTGACTAATGCTGTGAAACTGGACTTCTTCAAGACCTGCAGGATGCACTTCTGGGGACAAAAGGAGCAGCTAGGAAGCCAAATTCGATATCGAAAAAGAGCTATTATCTTCAGCCTCCGGTTCAATGCTAACAACAGCTAAATACTCGGGAAACCATATTCGATAACCTTATCGATGATCACGATCTTCGATCCTTTAATTGGCGTGATGAAGTTGGACACTCCCGACAGAGTATGGTAATAAATCGCAAATAAGAGCGGCGAGCAGCGGAGCAAGTCGCTCGTCGTGTTCCACAAGTCCTTGATCTAACGTTGAGCGGGGCCAAGACTCTGATTATTAAGCAGGGTGATACGGTATTTATAAAGAAATACCGACAGTATAGCCGTAGGCAGTGTCGGGAACGCATTAGCATTTTGAAAAACTGACGCCCTTCGCTCTGTTTGCCCATAAAGACGTAGAGAAAACCAAGACTACATAAACTGCATTCCGAACTCGATTGTGATGATAAGGCAAATAAACTCGTCGTACAGAGAATAATTACCTACCTACGAGATGTATGCAACAATTGAATCATATAAAGGTGCCTCATACAAATCATTACCAATGGGTTGCAAGCTCCACGATTAGCATAAACGTTTTGATTTTATTATCCATTTGATTTTTTCGGGCTTCCACAGATCGTCACAGATTACAGATCCTCATATCACCGAATGTTGATCTTGCAGCCAGGAAACATACACGAAATAGGTACAATTAGGCCTAAACTCATTGATTTTCCTTGCTAATACATTGTTATGTGATATTTCTTTATTTCAATATTCAAGCACGTATTCTACGCATTCCCACTGTAGTTCTTGAACATTTTTCCAGCTCCTACTATACTGAGACTCAAAATGAGCCATACTACTTTCCAAAACCAGCTAAAGTTTAAGTTCTTGTTATCTTCCAATTTTTAAAAGCGCTGAACTTGGCACGTTATTTTGCAACTATTGAATTATTTATTTTCTTCGTGGTCAGTAGAAGATCACATCAGTCCTAAGGGACAAGATTCGCTCTGCTAAGATGATACATTGAATGAGGGTTTGCCAATTCTGAGGAGCTGCAATTTATTTGTTGAAATTCCTGTATTAGGCATGTAGGTAGGTACGTAGTAGTATGAAGTGAATTTCACATGAGAGAAAGTGCGGGTAGTATCTATCACCTTTAACGAACTCAACAGGAAAAATGTAAATACAAAAATGTAATAATGAGATACTATGTATGGTTAATATATGTATGATTACCAAGTAGGTACCTTCAAGTTCTGACTTCTTTTCCGGATTTCTATGGATAAGATTCTCTCGTCGTTACCTAAACGGACGTGAATTCAATTGTACCTACAAACCGTGACAACTCAAAAAATTACATTTCTAGTTTAACTAAGTAGTATTCTGTGTAAATCCACTGGCAATATTTACAGTCACATTCAATGAAACAGATTCTGAAGAAGACGGGAAGAAGATTCTGACCTAAAATGGATCATGTTGATAATGTTTCAACTTTAAAGCTACGTATAAAACTTCCTTGTGAAGCTGGAGGTTTTGAAGAAAACGGGATTCGTAGTACGCGGTACTGGGTGTACCTGAATCATGACTAGTGTCAAGTGAAAGGTGTCAGTTTGATCACAGTCCCTCTGAAATATTACGTCTTCACGTTTGAACGTGCTTGAAATGTCCATAAGACTGGAAAACAGCCGAGTAAACGCCACTGAAGGATACCCAGTGTAATGACAGCGTCTGTGGACACGACTGTCGGGCGCAAAGGAGAAGCCGGGCTTTTAGGGAGAAAAGATTTTATAAGGCGTGAAAGCACCTAATGCCCTCAATGAGACGGTGGATTAAGGTTTGGTCAGAGGAGAGATGGAGCATGAACAGCGTTCCCGGCAATGCGGGATCGGAATGGTTTCCATCAATCCACAGTTGGGTATTATAGGCGAGTAGATGAGTATCCTGGTCAAAACTGAACGACTCCTGGGCAGATCGAAGTTTGTAGGTAGGGCACACACGGTCGTATTAGGATTAGGACGTAGGAATAGGGTAGTTTTGTGCGTCTTTTCAACGAGGTTTGTGCAAAATTGTTCACAGGGTAACTGCTATGAGTACTCAGCAGTTATTCAAGCAGCAACTGAAAAGTGATAGTAGGATGAAGAGCATCTTAAAGCATCCTAAAGCATTTTAGCATTATTGGAAAATTTTCATAATTCAAAGAGGTACCTAATGTTTCTCCTGAACACAGTGACTAAATGAACGTTCAACTGTGATTCAATCTTCTGTCCAAATTTAAAACCTCAGCAGGACAGACTTTTCCACCATTTGTATTGGGCGGGGATCCCCCCCCCCTCCCGGCCGCTATAGAAATAAATGCCGAAATTCTGGCAACGTAGTGCGCAACTAGACTGAATTCTTCGTCGAAAATAAAATGAGCACGTAAATCGGTTGAGAATTGAGCCCTGGGCAGCGCAGACAAGTTTTTGTCAAAACCCACGTTTTTTCGGCATTCACCCCCGTTTTCCTTCTTTAAAAGTAAATTTCGAAATTCTGGCTAAGTAAGGCACAACTAGACAGTTTTCTGCGTCGAAAAAAAAAAGAACCACGCAAATCGGTTGAGAATTGCGGCCTGCGCAGCGCTCACAAGATTCTGTCACACACATAAACACACACACACGCATGTACACACAAACATAATATATGCCTAGTACCTATGGTTTTTTTCATGGATTTGGATTCAGGATGATCTGAAACGGATTTGAATGTGGTTATTTTCATTCTCGGTTGAGTGTTATCCTCTTCTGACCAGATCAAATACATAAGGACGAACCTTACAACTGACGGAAGTCCTAAACAAGTGATCGGCTCTACTCACGAAAATGGATAGGACTGGGTCTTGACTAATTTCTAAATAGGAACCTTTCTGGCCAAAATATCAATTTTTACGAAAATTGTTTCAAATCGATGAGTTCCATTTAAATTATTCTCACTCTTTTATTTTTACGTTTGACCGGGACAATTTAACGGGGGGGGGGGATAGACTGCGTATTTGTAAACATTTTCCGATTTCAGCAAACATGAACCATCACAATCAAGTACTCAACCGATTTCTCCATTTTTCATCAGTTTCTAGTCATGAAGACAAGTTTTCGTTCTCGTGAGATTCTTTTCTATTTACATTTTATTCAACGGTACTCACCCACATGTTGACGATGTTAATTTCAAAATTAAGGGCCTTACTGTGAACGAACGGCTAGACGTACAATGCTCCGGTCGGTCTCAAAAAATCCTCAAGTTCGAAATCAACTTGAAAACCATAACTTCTATCGAATATTTCCGAGCTACAGCGTTCTGAAAATTTCAAACCCTATTTTACGCCTTACAGAAGTGGCTGACAGTAACGCCGAGCTTCGATTGAGACCTACAAACCAAATTTCAATCATTCTGGTCCTTGGTAACTGAGGAGAGTACAAATTACGGCGTAAGGATAGAAAAGTCGTGGATTAGTAACCAATATCTACAGCAACCTCCATTATTATGTACTAGTATAATCCATCTGCATATGAAAATTTAATCAACAGATAAGGTGATAACTTCAAGGGTAAGGTGTAAACTTGGTTGTATATACAACAGAGATGATGCTGCAAGGCAAGATCCCAAGGTATATACCTAACTAGCTGTGTACCCGCGCTTCGCAACGGTAGAACAGACACCCCTTTTAGGACAGGCCCCACTCATAACAGATACCACCTCAGGATTGACAAAGAGTGGTTGTTTGCTGCCGTAAGCCACGGTTCAAGGGTGCGTCCCAAGTGAAAATTTAAAATTTGAAAATACACTATTTACATATATTTACAGCACTATTTACATATATACAGCACTATTTACACTTGTGTAATATACACTATTTACATATATTTACAGCTGAATCCATCGAGCTGAATCCAGAGACTACTTACATTCTGATTTACGTGCAACCATTCAAAAGTTATATTAAGCATAAACGTCCTCATAAAAGTAATTATAACACGACTTTTTATGGTACTTCAGCCATTGCATTTCAACGGATTTACAAATTTGAACGCGGATTTCTCCTAAACCTTCCCAGATAAATTACGCGTCCAACAGTACCAGCCTCTACCTTCTACGTTCAGCCGTTCTCATTTATCGATGCCGAGACAAACAAACAGACTGACACTGTTATATGATAGATTATACTATTTGAACCGACGCGTGTTGCTGCGATTTAAATAAATGGAGCCAACGGTCATGTATTTTAATATGCCTGTATCCCCCCCTCCTCAACTGATCAGAAACCTTCCCCAATGCCAACCCTAACTGCCTTTAACACCCCCCCCCCCCCCCCCCGTATCCTATGAACACTCCCTACCTGGTTAGAAACATTCCTCAATGTTCACACAACAAATTCCCAAAGTTGCACTCCAATTGGTCAAGTGGTTTTGAAAAATTTCTGTAGACCCCCCCCCCTCTCATAACCTGTACCCCCCTCCCACTAACATCCTGATTGAAGTACCACTTGAATGTACTCGTCGAGCTGAATCCAGAATCTAATTACAATCGGATTTACGTCCAACCGTTCAAAGTTATTATAAGCATAAACGTCCTCATAGAAGTGATTATAACACGTTTTGGTTTATTATTCTGTGAATAATACACCTATGTATTCGCTCAGCAAAAAATTTTTATAACACCCCCTCAAAATTTTTTCTTTTCCGTTTCAAGGTGCGTAGATTCCAAAAATGCAATGTCCGTCCGCCGTCCGCCGTACGCCGTCCGCCGTACGCCGTATCACGTGTACAGGCTTCATTTTCGGTCTAAAAAAGTCGTTCTTTCGCACACATGCTCCATTTGGGCCCTAGTTGTGTCCCGAAACTTTTCAGCCCGATCGGAATATACCCAGGGGTGTTATGAGTGAAAATGTGTATAAAAATAGGAACTTTTTGCGTTTTAACAACATGTTAGTAACATGAGCTTTTGAGGTATCTTTTTCCATGTTTTTGAGGACGAGAAGACCGAATATGAAGTCGATTTTGACCAAAGACGCGGAAATTGAGGTTTTACCAAAGGTTCAGCTCCCAAAATTGGTTTTTTATG
This sequence comes from Leptopterna dolabrata, assembly GCA_954871275.1. Classification (NCBI taxonomy): domain Eukaryota; kingdom Metazoa; phylum Arthropoda; class Insecta; order Hemiptera; family Miridae; genus Leptopterna; species Leptopterna dolabrata. Next base: position 7,622,648 of record OX940983.1, on the reverse strand, counting down.
AGTCAAAAACCTGGAAAACTGTCTGAAATCACCATCAATTTGTACAATAACATTGGAAAAAGTGTAAACAGGTGAATCAAGACCATTAAATGCCACTACCAATGATCAAAGATGATCTTAAAAAAAAAAAAAAAAGCGTACCTACCTATTTCATGTTTTGGGGGTTAAAATTGGTGGAAATCATCAGAAATAGCTATTTCAATCATTCCACATGAAAGAAACAATACATTTAACAGCCAACAAAAATCTCTAGAACTCCAATAGAATAATAAACCCATGTGACAAGGACTTTGCAGCGTTTTTTAGTAGTATTTCATTCATAGCGTTTCAACGGATGGACAGATTCAAATGCGGATTTTTCATAAACCTTCCCAGATAAATTCTGCGTCAAATGGTACCAGCCGCAACTTTCTACGTTCAGCCGTTCTCAATTGATGCCGAGACAAGCAAACAAACAAACAGACAAACAAACAGACACTGTTTTATTATATGTATAGATATGAAACCAGCAACTTTCTCTCTACTAAAAAAATCAAGCGTACTACAGAAAGCTGATCCACCTCATTTAAATCACTCCACGAAAATTGTAATTCACTTACAGATCAACGATTCAATTACAATCCCATAAAACCGTCTTGAGAGCCGAGATCTGATACCCCAAATAGCGTCACACCTGACAAGTCGAGATAAATTCACAGTAGGGAAACCTGAGTCACGAATTGAATTGGAAAAAAAGAATCGCTTCTAAGTGAAGATCGTAAATCAGGGGATCTCTAACCCGTGCCCTGGGGTTAGAGAGTAGATCAAGGTTCCGATCCTCAGGCTCCAAATACGCTCTAAGGTCGAAATTTCAGTGGGTTTGAATATGCAATCTTGAAACTCACGCCAAAAAATCAATTTGGGCAGAAGGGAAAACGGATTGCGAAATAACCAAGAACGAGGACCTATAACTACGCGCCTTTTGAGTTATGTTATTTGCATTAATTTGCCAGCAAGGCGCTCAGTATCAATCAAATCCTGTATGCCCCCAGGGAGCCACTTAAATTATTGTGATATGATTATAACCTTCACATTGCTGCACAAAATGTCTAACAAGAAGGATACCTATATAACAACTCTGAAAACCGACCAAGACAACACCCAACATACCAACTTGCAATGCAGTGTAAGAGAGATGAACAGCAACATCTTTAAACACCAACGCACCATTTAAATTCATTCAAAGGGCAATATAGGGATCTAAACCCTTATGATTGCTTAAAAATATATTCCAGTTTTATCGACTGATGATAGACATTTAAAGCAGACAAGCCCATCAGACCACTCATTAGGCTCAATCTATTGGTCTGACTAACGAAGAGTTTAAAACATTATTTCTTGTTTCTTGAACGCAGAGTATTATTATTTTTCCACCATATGAAGATTAATCGAACTTGAATCGAGGGGAATTGAAATTTCAATAATCTGATCAGGGGTTATATTCTATGGGTAATACTGGTAGTGTTGGATTTTAATATACGTCTACTATAGGGTTAGCATTACATATGATTATCGTTAGTTATAGGGTTATTTATGCAGAATAAGAATTTGTAATTGTAGTTTGAAAAACTTGGGGCAATAGCACAAGGTTATTTCTAGTGTGCGAACAACAAAAAAGTTCCCGTTACAGAGGCAAATGTGAGACAACGGTTATAGTTGTGTTCAAGTGCGTGTGACTGGTAGCGGTACCGACTCAAGTCGTGCCGACGGCATACGGTTCGGCTAGTTAGAACATTCTGCTGAGGAAGTTTAGCTCCGCCATCTACTTCTGGTGAATGGCGATATAGTCCAAACTCGGAAGAACGGCTCATTTAACCAGAATTTCAGTAACTGCGATGCCTTTGTCCCACTGGTACAGTTCTGCATCAAATTGCTGGGTCGCTCAGGAGTGAACCATATTCTTTCTTAGGACCATATTTCTTATGTAGGATTCAGCACAATGAAATCTTCCAACTGAAGCACCAATCCAGCAGAAATTCCTCTGTTCTGAGTGAAGATGATTTTAACCGCAACTACGGTTGAAATCTTCTGTGTGCAGATGATTTTAACCGCAACTATGGTTGAAATCGATGATCATTATTACGTATATATAAAAATCTACAGGTTAGTATCATTAATGCTGAAAGGAAGTCTGTAGCAAAGTTTAAAAATATAATGTTGGAAGGCGACACAGGCCGATATGGTCCGATTTTTCATTTAAGAACTGAACAAAAATCTCAGGCCAATATAACCATAACCAACAACATTACGCCAACGGCCGGTTTAACCTAAGTTTTTAATCAACGTTTGCTTATTTAACCGAGGATCTCAGAATGTTAAACAAAGATGCAGGGTTTCACCAACCTCGTAAGATAAATCAATGATCAAGAGAGACAAATCTACGATCAGAACCAACCAGCCGATTTTAGGAAGTAAGCGTCCTAAATCAACAATTTGCCACTTCGCCATTTTACCAGTTCACAGTTTTCATGCAAACCATTATTCTATTATTATTATTATTATCATTCTTGATATTATTATTCTTCTCATCCACAAAAATCGGTAGGGGATTAGTGCATTTCGGCTGGTATTGAGGGACCAGGAGGAAGACTTCAAAATTCGCCGCCTTCTATGGATGCGACAGATAACAATACATATTATTTTGAGCTCGACGATATTGATTTTGTGAAGAGTGGTCTACAATAAAGTTAAGTGAAAAGGCACACAGCTTTCTCGTTTCTTTGAATTGACGGGAGAGAGAAACAACTTTACCAGCGTATCAACAATAAAGTTCTAGTCAATCATCCAGTTATTTGGATAATTAATATTGCGATTTTTTTGACCATTTTTAGCGATTCGCGAGATTGGGATTTCGCATTTGCGCAAGCGTAGTTCAGCTATAAAATTTAAAATTAGCAATAAAACTATACAATTCCAGTCGCAATGAAATTCACAGAGAACAACCAACTACCTGCCCACCGAATTTGAGAGAAATCGGGCCATTATTTGTCAGTGAGAAATTGTGTAGGTACACAACCTACCTACCTTGGTAGGCTCAGCGTGACATATTATTACTGACAGTATGATTTACGGCATAAAGAATCTATTTTATAGCAGGAACGACAGATAACGCAAGGTCGGTTTGTTAAACTAAATAATGATGAAAAACTTGCGAAGAACGTCAACAAAAATCTGTTGTTCACAAGCTTCAAACTTCGGTCCGCGTTTTCGTTTTTGTGACGCAGGCTCCATGCTGGTTTCCGCGATTTTGACAGTCAACAAACTTTCAAAAATAAACGTAATACTACAATCAACAATATAAACAATAAACAAAACGGCAAAAAAATGAGCACAAGTGGGTACTTAACCTCACAATGCACGTCAACAACTGCGTTATCAATCGTACCACCCAACGCCTCCATTTTGGCGGGCCAACGCTACGGTTAAACGTTTTATGAAAACAATATTATGAAAACATTATAATAATTTATTGTCGATTACACTCGTGAAACCCACTTGTCCTTAACCAACGCTTCAAATCTCCGATTCGATAAAACAATTATCTATTTCCATGAAACCGACCCTTAATCTGTAGAATATCATGTAAGTAGCATTACCAATAATCCTAAATCCTAGAACTGCTGCTGATTTCTAATTTGTACCTACGGAGATAACCATATGAGTAACCATGTTGGAGATGCAGCAAAATAAACTGTATAACCAATACGAATAACTAATAACTAATTGATTTGAGGCGGAAGAAAATCAGTCTTCACACTGACGTCAGAATGCGGAAATGCGAGGGGGGAAATATCCAGTGGCTACAAGACACGAGATTATGAGATTGCTGGCTCCAGGAAAAATTTCAGCACTTGGCAGTTAATAATAGTGACCTTTGCCTGAGAAGCAAACCTCTGGATTGCCGGTGAAAGGATGGAACCCAACCCAGTATTGGACGGGGCTGACCGCTGGGATAGTTTTCTTGCAATTCATTTGCTGGTAATCGCAGCCTGAGTTCACTTAAGACCTTGGATGGGCGGTAATGCCTGCGGTAATGTCCGACCACACCTATGGGAGCTGAGGTGTTCGGATGGATTACTAGTTTCAAAATTATGAAACTAATAGGTTTCTTGGGCATAAGTGGACCGCTAAAAGCACTACGACAGCGATTTGCATGGCGTGATGCCATAAAGAACCTATATATAGGCTGGCCTAAATAAATGTCTTATTCAGGAATGCTAATGCGATGCCTCTAACTCTGATATCCTCCATAATTAGTAAGGTCAATAAATTATGGCTCCGCTTCGCTCCATTAGATCGCTCAGGTAGGTTCCTAATTCAATTTCCCACTGAGTGCAGCATCCTGGATAGGAAATATGCTGTTTTTGGGGGAGCAGTATTTGGAGGAGGACCGATAAAACTCCAAGTAAGGATCTGGATATGCAGGAAGCGCCTAATCGTGCAGGATGCGAAAACAATATTGCAACACTGGAATGATCATTCTAATAGATACGTATTTCCATAATCTGGTTTAAAAATCATCAAATTAAAAATTATTTTCTGAACCCCTTATCAAACGAACGCATATCTCGAGTGTATCGAAAGTTTAAGTATTAAAAATGCGTAATACCACCAGGGCCTGGTTCACTGACAGTCGTCACTCAATTTCAATCGTCAAACAGCCACCACACCTAGCAATTTTGAATCGAAAAGTTCTTGCTAAGGTCATAAATGAAAAAATAATACAAAAAGAGCGTAAGTCAAGGCGTAAAAGAGCGCAATAGCAAGAGCTTCATTCTTGTTTAGAACTGACATCATTTTTTGAACGCCCAACTTTGGTTGAAGGCGAAATACACTGGAACGTTTTTCACTTCCTTGTTGACCTATTGCAAAGGTTAAAGTGCTGTGTTACCTGCTGAAGTCACGGTTCCCATTTTACAACGAAGGACTAATCAGTCATTCAGTCACCAGTCACAGGTATGCTCATACCTATGTGCTAAGTAACACACCATTTCCCTCGTAAGGTCCTGTGTGCCTGGAATTGTCAACATCTTCTTGATGTCAGATAGCGAAAGCTAATTTATTATTGAACAAATAATCTCAATTTTTCAATTCATCGAATTTCTTTTTAGACCTTATGTGGTAAGCCATCTTGCAATGTGGAATAAACAAAAAGTAAATAAACTTTTAGCTTACCACCTATTTTAGGTAAAATAAGTTTGTTTTTTTTAAATTCATTTATTTCCTTTATAAGTTTACATTGGAGTATTGAATGTAAGAATAATAATTACAAGATTAAATTATAAGTTATAATAATTACAAACAAATTTTAATTTTAATTTACAGGAAATTAGTCTCCAATATGGGCTAATGCCCGTGTTAGGAGACGAGTCTTTTAACTACCTAATCTTAGAATTGTTTATTAATTAATTTGTTTATTAATAATTTGTTACCCTAGACTAATTTTATAATCCATAGAATTATGTATTCCTATCATTTAAGCAGCTTAGATAATATTTTTTTAAAGTTTTATACGTATTTTTTGATTTTAACAACTCAGATTTAAGCTTACAGTTGAATGAATTAAATATTGTTGTTCCCCTATATGAATATGAGTTTCGTGCAAAAGTAGTACGTACGAGGGGCAGCACCAGAGAAAGATCAGTTTTGGATCGTGTATAAACATAATGCGCAGGGAATTCATAAGATTTTTCCTTAAGTAATTGTTTTACTCTATGTAAGTTAAGCAAATCTGTAAATGGCAAAATTTTGATATTCTTATACAAAGGCAAAGTATGAGCCAAATAATTAGCCCCACAGTCTTTTCTAATCAAGGCTTTATGGGTAAGAATAAGTGGCTCTAAAGCAGATTTGTAAGCCCCACTCCACGCAGGCATACAGTACTGTAGCAACAGATTCTGCTAAGGCTAGATATACTTGAATCATGAGCTTTCTGCTTACAATGTTTTTTAACTTAGAAAATATATAAAGAACTTTCCTCATTTTATTGGTGGTAAGCTAGTTTATTTATTTTTTGTTTATTTCACATTGCTAATTTCAATTCTCATTTCCCAATCACTTTCTCACGACTCACTACCTGCTGCCCATTACAGAATGATTGACCATTATGAGCTAACAGCACACTGAAAATTCACTCATGAGCTAGTGCTGCGTGATGTCTGGACACCACCACCTACCCCTCGAGTCTCCAGCTCCTGGTGGTCTGACTCACCATATAAAATATTATATGGGCTAATATTAAGAGCTTACGACGAAAGCCGTTCCAATCCACGGCATACCGGCCAAACATAACTTCAATTCGCGCCTGACGTCTCGAAGGAGTGAAAGGGTTTATCATCCGATCTCTTCAGATTAGGTCCGGATTGAGGCTGAAGGGAACACGCTCAACAAAGAAGATGAAGTGAAGGACCTCACGAACTCTGTTTGCCCTAAAGTGGTCCGAGGTCCAAGCATATGGCCACTTCACGACACCCTTACGGAAACCGGCCCATAAATCAAATTAGAAGCTCACACTCCCCCTCAAGACGAAAAAACCAAAAATCGACGGTCCGAAATAATAAAACGAGGATTTTTCGGTGCTTAACGAGAATTTACGGCTACGCGACCCTTTCAGAGGGGATATGAGGACGCGACGAGATTCCGGTAGGCTTTTTTCCGAGGCTAATGAACGTTTGAAAAAGCCCTTAGGTAACAACTGAAAGAAGAAGTTATTAGAGGACCGTAAAGGGTAACAGTTATTGCTTTGAAAAGAAAAATAACGAACCTTCAAGCCTCACCCCTCGGCAATGCTTATTTACGATGGTCCATAATATCTAGAGCCGTTCATTCCAATATTAGTTAGGTACGAGCACATTTTTTTAATTATTTATATAACGGGGCACTTTGTTTTCAAAATGAGAATCGTGTTCCGTAATCCTGTCTTACATTCTTAAAGTTATTTCTCTTACAATGATAAATACCTGAATAATTTGAGCGTTCCCAGAAAATGCACATGGATCTAAAAATTGGCGGAGCAAATTGATCAATACCACCACAAGCACTTGGTAGCAAACCGAACAATCTATCCAAGAGCTTAATATAAATATATCCATGATGCGAGTAAAATAACAAATGATTATCTATTATACTTGAGTTCATTATAAGTCTGCTGAATAGTGGAGTATGTGCATACATGCTTTTTGTAAATACATATAATAAGGATCCAAATGAGTTTCCTGTGTCCAAATTTAAACAAGTCACACACAAGTCACGTTGATGGTATTATGAGTGTAGTCGAGTTCAATGCATTCCGTGAGTGGCAAGGCGATCTTTACCGTGAATTAAAGTATAACATGTGGTTTGTATATGTCCCATTTGGGTTCAGTTGATCCTCGAAGCTCGGTGTTACTGTAAGTCATATCAGGGTGAAAAATAGGGGTTGACATTTGCAAACGCCGTAGCTCGAAATCTTTCAGTAGAAGGGTATTGTTTTTATGACGTCTTGAAATTGATTCTTTATTTTAGTATTTTTTGAGTCCAGCCCAAGCACTGTACGTTCAGCCGTTCGTTCACAGTCAGGCAGCATTTTTGAACAGAAAAGCTTAACATGAGTGTGAATCATACGGTATACATAACTCCAGTCAAGATTTGTTATCATCGCTAGGGAACGCCTGATTATAATCACGCATGGCTTTATGAAATCGCGTTTGTTGTTCCGTGATATTACTTAGGTATTTCATTTCTAGAAAGATGGTTATTTTGGATTATTTTTCATAGGTACTTTTTTACATATTTGTTGGTATGTACAATTTTATAACTGTTCACGGCCTAACCATCCACCAAAATTAGGTGAAAGTTTGGAAATACGTCGAGAGTCCTGCTTAGGTTCAGCGACCATCAGAATTTCCAAAATGACCCGGTGGGAAGTTCATGGTGCCGATATGAGGAGATGGGGGCGATGGATAAATATGTTCATTTATGTAGGGTAATTGCCGAAAGTAAGAGAGCTTATACTTTGACTACTGTGGCATTTTTCGAGCGCGAGTATGTGCGTGAGTGTGTGTTTAGGTAGGAATTCAGTGATCTACGCAGAAGGTTCTATAAATACTGATGAAAAACTACTCTCGTAAAACTAAGAGAACACTCCAAATTTTCCTACTGATTCGTGTTATTTTTGCTGTTTCAGAAAAAGAAATGTTGGTAACCGTTGAGTGAAGTTACGAAACCATATTACTTTTGGGGATGACTCCGAACAAATTGTTGTTTCGTAAATGGACCCAAGACCTTTACAAGAATTAGTCCTCTACGTGATCACGGTCAACCTTCACGTAGTGGAAATGCCGGAACAATATTGCTTCTAGCCTTGTTGCGTCATTTTTGAGAGAAGATGGTGTAGTTAAAAAACGTAACAAAGTGTAATTGAATTGTGGGGGCTGAGGATGAGTTGACAAAAGCAGTTGAGTGCATTCCGCTATTACAAAAGTTACCAGCTGTATCACGACTCATTCATCGTTCCCCGCCTGAACCTATGTATCTGTTACTTCATCTGGATCGTCTTGTATAGATCGTCTTGTACAGATCGTCAGGTATAGTTGGGCCAGTCACGTTGAGAATTTCAATATCCGGGTGTGCCATTAACACAACCGCCCCCACACACGGGTATAATATCATTCAATTAAGGAAATTATCCTCCTTCCATCGAACCACTCCATTTCCAACATTAATAAATAATTGGCATTTTCAAAAGAACAAGTTGATTTCTAGCAAAAAGCCCAATAGGAGCCATGGAGTGGACCAAAACAACGACTGATGCAAGTTTTCTGAAAAATTTTGTTTTCGTACACGTAGGCACTGTTGAGGTAAATGCAGCCTTGTGAGCCTTGCGGCAACTTAACTAAATTTTAGCCTCAATTGAAATTTGCACTGGATAAGATTGAATCGAGAGACTACTTACTACATACAATTTATTATTATTAATGGAAGTTGTCCTAAACGTACAACAACAAAAATGGCATACCTACCATGTAGTGAATGCTAATACATATACAATGTAGGTACGTAGGTATGGAATTTGTGTACAGTTGATGATGCGAGGCACAATTATTAGTTCTTTCGCGTATTTAACTTCGAAGAAAGATTGTGGGTAATCAAATTTGAGTACGTTGCGAGAAACAGTTGAGGAAGGGAACCGGGGGGAGTCAGAAACGTGTGAAGTTCCAAAACAGTGATCGATCGATTTATTACTGGAACGAACTGTCCTTATTTTCGGAGATAGAAGGGCCAGGAAGCTAGGATGACTATCCTGGAAAAAGATAAATTCGGCTGCTGAAACTGCACGTGGTGCTCAGGCGGCCGCCTCGTGGAGGAAAAATGGCACACTCGTCGTGAACGAGAAAGCAAAGTGGCGAAGATACAGGGGGAACGATCGATCATAGACTGACGACAGGACGTGGACGTCAGTTTGAACAGTCTGGTGGGAGATGTTGATGGAGTGGAGGACAAGAGGACAAGGGCTGTTGGATCAGTACAAGACCATGGCAAAGTTCACCGGTGTAACGCCTGGGCATTGTGGTGCTGAAGATCGACGATGATTAGTATGGCTCTTTGAACTACTCATACAACTAATCCTACCACTACAACAAACTTGTCGTGGTATCCTCCCAGAACCACAACTCTTGTAGGTACGTAGAAATAAGATCTCGCCAAATAAACTTAGAAGTGGGGACAGAAGACGCAGGAGAGCCGAGGGCCAGCCTGGAGATCCCCACCATCCTCTAACAGCTAGAGGATGGAGGGAGACAGCTCCCAAGCCTATATATACTCGCCGCCTCCGCCTTTCTAACCATTCTACGCTCTCCTCCAGTCGCTGACTACTTTCTCTCCTCCGTACATCGTCTCTCTCCTCAACCTAAAAGATCTTGGGCATGGTGGTGATTCGCTCATAACCAAACCAAGCAAACTACCCTAAAAGATCTCGGGCATGGTGGTGATCCGCCCATAACCAAACCACGCAACGCTCCTAAAAGAATCCGCGCATGGTGGTGGTACGCCCATAACCAAAACAGACCCATCCGAAAAGATCCCGGGCATGGTGGAGGTCCGCCCATAACCAAACCGGCAACAGTTGCCTAAACAGGCACCTACCCTACTTTATTATACAATAATGTGTTCCACAATCGGGTTTGATTGTCGACCTACCGAGGACCATCCATGCAACTTCGAATGCCAGACAACAGTGATGTAGGAGTTTGACAGCCGATGCAGTATAGAAGAACAATCGCAACGTTTCACGACTGGGACGTAAATTAAACTAAATATTTGGCCTTTCCAGTACCCTCAAATTTTTGTTTAAATATTGACATTTGTTCAAGTTAAGAGAAAATGCAACTATGATTAGCAGTGTAGCAAGTTTATGAAGTAGTTGGTTGAAAGGAATGTAAAATGTACTCTCAAAGATACCTAATTTTGCACCCATTTTTCACCCATAACATCCCTGGGTGTTTTCTGATCGACCTGCCGAAGCAGGTGATACAACTAGGGCTCAAATGGAGCCTAAAGAACGATTTTTGTAAACTAAAAATTAAGGTAGATATCGACGACACGGCAGACGGACATAGCATTTTTGGAATCTACAGACCTTGAAACGTAGAAGAAACATTTTTGAGGGGGTGTTGTAAAAAAAACCTGTCCGAACCGAATATGCAGGTGTATTATTCAGAGAACAATATACCAAAAAACGCTGCAAAATCCTTGTCACATGGGTACCAATTTTGTCCCCCAAAAACTCGAATTAGGCTCCTTTTTTGACAAATTATCTTCGATCATTGAACTTGTCATTAAATTGTCTTGATTCACATGTTAATACTACCTCCTGTGTTATTATACAAATTTATGATGATCACAGCCATTTTCACAGGTTTTTGACCCATAAATATTGAATTTTGAGAGTTGAAGCTTCGTTAGAACCTCGATCTTTCACTCAGTGGTCAAAATCAACTTCATATTTGGTCTTCTCACCCTATAAAACATAGAAAAGGATACATCACAAGTCCAAATTCACTAAACCCCCAGAAATACCTAATTTCGCATCCATAACATCCCTGGGTGTTTTCCGATTCGGCTGCCGAGAAAGGGGCCACATGGGGCCCAAATTGCAGCCTGTGTGTGAAAGAGCGATTTTTTTTAAACCGAAAATGCTAGATCTATATCCATAACATGAAGGACAGCCTATGGCGGAGGGACATCGCATTTTTGGAATCCACACACCTTGAAACGTAAAAGAAAAACATTTTGATATGGTGTTCAAAAAAATTTTCCTAACTGAAAACATGGGTGTATTATTCACAGAATACTACACAGGCATTCTTCAGTTGGACGGGTGGCAACACAAGACCCCTCCACAGCTATTTCAAAGAATCTACAATAAAAGAAGGCAGGAAACATCATGAAATAACGGAACAGAAAAAACCTGAGAACACCCATTCTTGGTGCCAGATGAGCATCGTGCCTCCAGAGAATTGATTCCTGGAACATCAGTTTCTGGTAACGCATTGTACTTGGATAATACAGAACAGGCAGGTACCTGCAAAAGGGGACGAAAGCTCTGGGTCTGTTGATCCCAAAAGGGTAGCGATCACTACACCGATCACTACACAGGTCAACGCTAGCAAAGGGGCAAAGCATCTGCACTCTCCTCTTTATTGAAGTCTCGAAATTTAAACAGACACATACAGGAGCACCATAAGTAAGCACATGACAACTTCCCCCTCCCAATAATTGCAAGTACCTCAAACACAAAACATGGAAAACGATACCTCAAAAGCTCACGTTACTAACATGTTACTAAAACACAAAAAGTACCTATTTTTATACACATTTTCACTCATAACACCCCTGGGTATATTCCGATCGGGCTGAAAAGTTTCGGGACACAACTAGGGCCCAAGTGGAGCATGTGTGCGAATGAACGACTTTTTTAGACCGAAAATGAAGCCTGTACACGTGATACGGCGGACGGCGGCGGACGGCGGCGTACGGCGGACGGACATTGCATTTTTGGAATCTACGCACCTTGAAACGAAAAAGAAAAAATTTTGAGGGGGTGTTATAAAAATTTTTTGCTGAGCGGATACATAGGTGTATTATTCACGTAATAATAAACCAAAAATTAATGGAAAAAACTGTTGACGAATACCAACAAGGACGAATCACTCATGCAAATTTTTCAAGGTTGTTCGAAAACGTTGTCATAACACTATATTTACCTATAATTGGTATGATATCATTTGAACGCTATCCTTTGTTATTATCGACCACTACAGGTACCTACCTATCGAAATATGCGTACGGTTTACTCATTTATTTCGTATTACTTTTCCCCTTCCCGGTGCCAAAATGTCAGTAGTACCAAAGGAAAGAATGAGTTCGTTGCACTTTTGGAGGAAAAGGCATTTTTTGAGGTTTTAGGTGAAAATTACCATTCTAAGTAGAGGGACATCATATTATGGAAGGTATGGGGGGAAGAGGAGGAATTTGTCCCCTCTCGCTTCTTCTGGTGCAATCGATATGTCAAGTTCATCAAATCCCTTCCCAACAACTGAAAGTAGTTAGAAAAATAGAAACTCATGCACGTCATGATGAACCATTTTTCTTCTTAAAATTCTCATTTAAATTACCGATTCTTACACAGACAGGAACACATCAGAAAGAGACAAGGTAGGAGTTTCATGGGATGACCAAGGAACGCATGTGAAAATGGGTATTTTTGAGTTTATCTTAAATTTCAAGCAGGTAGGTTACCTTCCACTTTTCAAAAACTACTTCTCATCGCTTCAAAGTAACCATACTTAACTTTTTAAATATCACGATAGCCATGCATGTAGTAGGTACTACACTGCTGAGAGTGATCAATGGTTGAGCTTTTATTGGTATTATCGATACCAATACCAATACTTGATATATTATAGGTATTATCGTTGGTACTTTTGATGTATTATTGGTATTATCGTTGACGGGATTTCCCTCCATCAACGATTGCACCGGTTATTATTTTGCTTTTTATTTTGTAAAGATAGGGAGGTACGAACTGAATTAGGAACTGATAACGTTAAAACTACTTCAGTGACACAACCTTGATCAAACGCATGATAGAAAGGACAATACGATGTAGGTTCCTAACACGCCCCCATCTCCTTGAACTCCTTCACCCTTGAAATGTGGCCAACTGCTGCTAAAAAAAAAACGATCTTCACTTAAATGGATGTTGAAATACACAAATCCATATATAAAATACCTATAAATGATCAAGCTATTCAAAACATACGATTTGTATATTGGCGCGGATGACTACATTTTGGCTCGTACGATATTGTACAAAATATTACAGAACTTCTATATTAAGGATTATTCTCATAGAGATCGCTGTGATGACTATAACATAAAAAGTTACGGTCATGCAGCATGGCTGTAAGAGCGAATTATCAAAGAAACATTAGTAATGTTGTGTAAAAAGATGATATAGCGAGAAACCATACCATTTTTCGCAAAATTATATACATTTTTGGTAATTTTAGCCATTTTTACCGATTTTAGAACCAAAAAATCCAAATTTGACCCCTATTCCGTATGAAAAACCCCTGAACTAGTATTTTTCTGTATTTACTCACCCTTCCATGCCACTTTCAGTAATTTTACATCAATTGTTCGCGATTTTAGCCATTTTTACCGATTTTTACCCCTAAAATCTTAAATTTGACCCCTTAGAATTTTAGAAAATAGCTCACCTTCGAAATCACCCTTCTGTCAATACGTAGGTATGTTTTGGCGAAATTTGGAATGTTTATCATGTACCCAAGGACAGATATCGTTTGGAGCAGAGGTTCCCAACCAGTGTGCCGCGGCACACTGGTGTGCCCGGAAGTCCCTGTAGGTGTGCCGCGAAATTTTACCGTATTTTTTATTAGTATAATTACTTGTTTAATTCGCCGTGATAATAACTTTTACCGACTATTTTTCATTGAATAAAACTTCTGTTCTGCGCTTGTCTGCTGTTTCAATAGTTCAACACTCGACCAACACAATGCGGTAGCAGCAGTATCGTACGCAGACGTGCATTACAATTTTGTTTTCTTCATTTACCTAATTAGTTTCCATAATGAGCACAGCATTAACTCAATGAATTATGTTTTAAATTATATTTTTAAAGAAAGTAACATAGTAAAAAAATCACATAACAATACATTATGATTATACTCATTATATTATGGAGATTATTTACCGAAGTGTGCCGTGGCTGAACGAGTTTTTAAGTTAGTGTGCCTCAAGCTAAAAAAGGTTGGGAACCGCTGGTCTGGAGTGACACATTTATATACAAAACTTTTTGTTAAAATCTAGGGAAAAAATTTCAAAAATTCATGTTCTGAACATTTTGGACCCATTGCAATAGCTTCACTTTCGTTGAAAGTTCGCCAAAAGATTGGTCTATATGACCTATGGTATTTACACTAGTACATAGTAAGTACACCTACTGTGTCATTATGAACTATATAGTAGGGCGCATATAATGCAGTGCCTACCTGTTACTGTCACAAGTATAACCTCCATAACTATAAATATTACCCTTATTTCACAAAACCTCTTCACTTCTTGGGAGTCGAGCTCACGTTGATAATACATAAATGTGGTCGAGGTTTTTCGCAAGACAAGGCGTTCGCTTTTCCAGACCACAAACCACAAAGCCGCGGAAAACAGTTTGCTCCAATAAATTCGTACTCGCCACATATTCAAATCAATAAGCATATCCTGTTGATGGAAAGGTTTTCAAGTTAGTTTTTTACCATGGGACAGAAAAAAGATGGGCTAGAATTTTGACCGGAGAACTAGAATTATTGTCATCTCCACGCTCTAAATCCCGATGGATTCAGATATACTCGTAGATCGTGTATACCTACGCGATAGCGTTTTGTAGAATTTTCATATTGTTTGACTTGAAAAATTACGGATGTTCCAATTCTTGTAGAAGTACAGAAAAAATTCGTCCCTGACTGAAGATTCAAGGGTACCGTAGGGTAATGAGGTTGTCCAATTCAAAACTAGGTAACATATTTGATTTTTGTTGGCATCACCCGATAGGCAGGTAGAAGAAGGACGAAAAAGTAGGAGAGGAATTCGCTGGGACCATCGACTAGATACATAACGACATCTCTTATGGTATCAACAACAGTCACTATTAGTATCCTAAATAACGCTCGGGTCAATCCAGCTATGTCCATCTCCCTCTGGGTACAAGTGAAAACTGTAGACAAATCCCAACTCCCAAGCCATTTTTCCACTGAAAGCACTCAGTCCAATAAAAATCCACGGTCGAGGGACTTTCAATCACTCAGCCTCCTAACCCGGTTTTCTATAAATGCGAATCATCATTTTTGATTTGTTCCTGAAATTCCACGAGACTTTTGAGGGTGAACCGAGCAAACGTTTGCAAATGGAGCGTCCCGAAGGGAGATTTTAGACATGCTTTCCTGAGGCCGCAAGTCACTGCTTTCCAGGTGAAACTATTGTGTCACTTCTGAAATTAGTCACGATTTTTTTTTTGTAGGTACTCCCACTGCGACGATATAACAATGAATTAATAATCATCCGTCGTTGGATTATGAAGCGAGTCTATGGAAAGTTCAATAAGAAATGCCGTGTTACGGGTTGGACTTCCTGTATGGTTAAGTGAAGGGCCACTGATCGAGTCCGTTGAAGAAATTTTCAGATTATCAACTTCAGTGAAACTACCTGTGGAAGTCCATGGAGTCTAATCATTGTCACCTGTTCATATATCGAGTTTCCTGCAGTACACCAAATTCTAAATGCTATCGTTGCTATAGTGCAAATGCTACAGTGAGGTACAAACTTGATTCATATACAACATGGCGAGTAGGTACCTCTAAAACGTCTCCCTTTTCTTACGTTTGAGAGAATTGATAGGTATACAAGCTGCGAGCCGTTTCATTCTCGATCAACACATCTCAAGGAATCATCACTTTCATAGATCTTTTTTTTCATATCAAATCAAATCTATCTTTCTTGACTAGGTAATTTAAACCATCCTGCATTGGGATTACACCCCAACCTAATAATAATTGATACTTACTGTAATTATTTCCTAATAATTGCCATTTACTGCGTAAATAATGTCCTTTAAACTCAATCTCAATATAAATCCTTTAAATTCACTAAAATAAATAAGTCAACTTTCTTCTTAGTCCATGGCTTACAAGTAGGTACCTAATTATTACAAAACAATTTCCTCTACCAAGAAAACCAACAAAGAGTGAATTTCAATTTTACACCTAAACTAATCAATATAAATTACATCAAATCGGTATCCACTAATAATCTTAGTTTGAAGCTCCACCTAAAATACAGGTTTGTCGTTGGTCTAAGCAGAGCTTTTCCCCTTATACCAACCCCTCAACACTGTGCAAATCGACATCCTCGGCTGCGCCAGAAGTCGCTTTCTCATCATAGGCAAATTGGAATTTAGATTTATGATTCCGGGACAAAACTACTGAGTCTCAGCTTATGGTTCCTATCCCATAGCCCTACACCATCTTCATTCGAAATGACTGTACTATAAGAGCCCGCTTTTTTGTGATTTCTCGCACATCCTGCCAGTCCCACACACCCCCATAACCAGTAGCGGTGCGTGGGCTCTGAAAATGGTGGGCCACCAAAACGGAACACAAATTAACAGCTTTTTCTACAAAATACATGTAAATGTTATCTAACAGTGGAGTCTTCTTATGAGAAATGGGTGGATTTTAATCAACCGCAGCTCTTAGCAAGTCAGAATGTAAGCACTGTGTTCACAATAGTTCTGACCAGTACCCGGGATTACCAGAAGCTAAAAGTTCTATAGCTTCATACTGACTAATACTCAGCAAAGGCCTATCTCTTCCTAAACTTAATCATCACTCTATCTATCCTCGTAGGAAAACGTCGAAAATTTCGACTGTAAGTTAGCCACCGAATTCATGTGGTACAAAAATACAGAAGCAAATAAACTAAACAATAACTAAAAATAACGAACTAGACTAAAATACAACGAAGTAATGACCCGCCGGCCAGTACCTAGTACTTGGATGGAGAATCAGACTAGAAGCCAGGTACTTATCTGTGTATGTTGACGTCGATCAATCCACAAGACCACAGGCAGGACACAACGCACTTAATTATTGCAAATCCAAATCTGTCCCGGGAACTCGAATGGGAACAAAATTCGAAACGTAAGCAGAAAATTGAAAACTCAACATAGGAACAGAATGGCGAAAGTGATAAGAACATGGAATAGGGCTCCCTTTATTCCATGATAAGAATTTTTAGAGGAGGACAGATAGAAGGACAAGCATCTCGTATCGAGATAACAACATGAATTGAAACAATCCAATCGATTGTGAACACAAACGATTTTTGGATGGAAATGTCGGCCACGGGCCCAAAAGGGGCGTGGCTAACCAAATTTTTACTCTACTGAGCTTGCGCGGACGGGCCACTTTTCTCCGCTACCATGACTACACCCTGTCCCGGGACCTATTAATTTCAAAAACGTAGGTTTCGATTTCGATTGCAAGACACTGATTACTGTAGCTATATTCTGATAAAATGCTCGAATATCCATAGCCAGAGAACTCTGTCTTCTTCTTCTTCTTCAAGTTACTTGTCTTGGCCGCAGCCATGCCAGACATAGGTTGGGACAGAGAGAGAGAACTCTGTCGAGTCGCTGTTGAACTTCGTGAAAAATGCTGGGGTACAGTATACGGAGGGTAATTCGAATGCCAGCTGAACAAATGGTTGGCATTTTTTTGGAGTTTTTTGTGTTTCTGGATGCCGGGGCAGTGGCCCAAGTGGCCTTATGGACGCAACGCCCCTGCCCATAACCAACGCTGAAAAGAGAAAACAAAGAAACTGGAAAAACCACGGATTATAAATATGAACAGACCGTGCAACGCATCGCCAATCAGAATGTGAGAGAACGCGAACGGAACGACTTTTGTCACTTGTCCTTACCATAATAAAAGGTTTCAGTGTCCCGGAGCAGCGCACCCTCGTAATGTGTACGCACAATCGGAAACGCCTCAACCTGCTCGTTTGGCTATGTGAGAAAAAGGGCGAGGTCTTCACAATCCCACTCAGCATAACAGTTCTATCGGTCCATTGTGCAAGGCAGGTGATACAGAATGTTATTGGGCGTTAGCTCGAGGATAATACATATGCATTAGAAGCCCCTCCGTGAGCAATAGGTGATAGCGGGACCCCGGCTCGTTATGCCACACGTTCGACGGTTTCCGCTGTTTACTGTCAGAAACGATGGAGCTCGTGATCCCATTCCGCGCGTTTTTCGAATAAATTTGTCGAGCCAACAGTCCGCGGCTTTGAGCGGGAAGATTTGCACAGTAACTTGATATCAACAAAGAAATGGTGCACAAAGGTAAGGTTGCATCGGATCACGGAAGTTATCGTTTCTTTGATGTTAGTTCGGTACAAAATGAAGCAATCTCATATCGAAGAATAAGAAAACCGAGCTAAAGAAATCAAACCCGTCCCATACAATAAGATGAGAAGGTAGAAGTCACCAACTTACAAAGAAGTATTGATCATTCCCATCGTACCTCCGTGTTCATCCAACGTGTCATCCAGTTTCGTGTTCATACTACTTACCAAAAGAGAAGAAGTGACAGCA
This sequence comes from Leptopterna dolabrata, assembly GCA_954871275.1. Classification (NCBI taxonomy): domain Eukaryota; kingdom Metazoa; phylum Arthropoda; class Insecta; order Hemiptera; family Miridae; genus Leptopterna; species Leptopterna dolabrata. Next base: position 7,603,903 of record OX940983.1, on the reverse strand, counting down.
ACATAACAGCTGATTTTTTTTAAACCAATTACCAGGTACCATACGATTTATGACTTGTTATAATATCATCTTATATTGACTGATCAATGGGACGTTTATTGATGCATTGAAATATGTGTGATTCGAACATGAAAAAGCCAAGGTTTAAAAATCACTAAAATGTATGCAATTGAATCTGTGCTATTAGATTTGTAAAAACGCTACAAATCCCTACTCAACGGTTTATTATTTTGTATAGAAACCCCTTCTGTCACAGATCACAGCTCTGTAAAGATAACCCTTCTACATAGATCACAGACCGTTAGTACCTAACCCCGTATTCGTTACTAGGGACCTACCTAAATCACGTGTTAAATGTTGCTAAAATAATTCTATCAATGACAAACAGTAGCTAAAATGGCAAAAAGAAACACAAATGTAGTACCGAAGGGAAATTGTTGATGAAGAGTGAAAAATATTCAGTCCTGGTAGGGTTTCGAACTCGGGAATTTTGGCGTTACAGTTCATCACTTAGACCACTGCGCAACAGCGCCCACCTGGCAGAAAGACGAATGATGTGCGCTCTCAACTCACCTGCTCTTTACGGCAAACTGTATAGCAAATTTTATGCGACATCGTAGAATGCTCCGGATGATCTCAAAAATTCAGAAAAAAATCAAACTATCTGAAAGTGCGAGAAAACCCACACCTGAAAATATAATTTTCCGATGGAGGGATACTCTGGGTATTTCAATCCCTAATTTTCACACCTTAGAGATGAGTGACAGCAACGACGTGCTTCGAGGACTAACTAGAGCCACTGAACCAAATTTTGCAGAGCTTCGACATCTTCATTGTCATTTGCAGGGGACTTCAGTTAGGAGGTATAAAGTCGAATGTACTCAGATGATTCATGCCGCAAGTTGGCGCTGTGTGGCTATGATACAATTCCGAGCAGAGTGTTCCTGTGACTACCTTCAGCAGTCCACAATACAACTCCTTCTATAAAGTGAGTGATGAGGTCAACCCCTAAGAAAAAGCGAGCGATGCTGGAACAGATAAGGGCTGTTACGTTATAGGGTATCAATGCTCGTCGTGCCGGCGTTCATTAGCTCTGCTTCGCTCTCCTAAGGCGCTTTGATACGTCATCGAGCCCAAAGAAAAGAATTGTGGGCTCGACAACCGCCTTGAGCACTAAAGCCCCTCGTCTAAACCGTTCCCCACCCGTTACCACGATGGAACTGTCACTTATTCGAGTATTCCGTGACGTGAGGAAGTTAAGACCATGATGAGGTCCACACGTCGACTTATAATAGTCGTACTCATTCACTGCTTTGCGTAGGTACCTATACACCACGGTTGGTGATTCGGCGTTATGAATGGATTTCTGATGGGGATTTTAGTCAATAAAACCAAGCAATACTTTGGAATTAAACTAGCAACTCCATAAAAAGGAATTAACCACGATCACTAGCAACTTTATTGTTGTGATTTTGGGGGCCTTCTGTGGACTGTCGTTTAACATAGCACTTATTGGGTATATCTAGAGGACCAGTATTATGTACTTGGAAGTTGATGGACTTCAGCTCTACATTCTTCTGATTCAGCTCTATACCGGTGAAATGACAGGAACTCCAACTTGCATTTGTTTGGAGAAAAACGCTGCAAAGTCCTTGTCACGTGGGTTTATGATTCTACTGGACATACCTACAGAAATGTTGGCTGTTCATTTATTGTACCTATCTTTCATACGCAATAATGCAGGAAATGAAATAGCTACTTTCGATGGTTTCACCAATTTTTTTTTCTTTTCACAAATTATCTTTGAGCAGTGGTCGTGCCATTTAATTCACCTGGGTTCACTACTTCTAGTGGTATTATACAAATTTAAGCTCCTATACAATATAGTGTATTATACGAATTTAGCTGTAGTGTTATTATACAAAATTATGCACCCTTTTTTCCAAATTATGGTGCCGTTCCAAATGCGTGCTGAACGACGATTTTAGACCAAACTTTAACGTAAATGTAAGGCTGAAACTTCGTTAGAACCTCAATTTTTCGCTCGTTGATCAAAATCGACTTCATATTCGGTCCCCTCGTCCTAAAAAAAACACGGAAAACGATACCTCACAAGCTCATGTTACTAATACACCAAAAAAACCTATTTTTATACCCATTTTTCACCCATAACACCCTTGGGTATATTCCTATTGGGCTGCAAAGTTCCGGGACACAACTACGGCCCAAATGGAGCCTGCGTGCGAAAGAACGAATTTTTTGGAACGAAAATAAAGTAAATATGGATGATAAGGCGTACGGCGGACGGATATTATATTTTTGGAATCTACGCACCTCGAAACGTAAAAGAAAATATTTTGAGGGGGTGTTTTAACTTTTTTTGCTTTTTTGCTGAGCGAATACATAGCGTAGTTAAGAAAATAGCTGGAAGAACCATCACATGGTTTTGACTATTATTCAAATTACCAACTTCTAGGCAAATCAACACATTTTACTGTAAACCTTCGCAGAAGATGAGGTGGAAAAGGTGATTCAGCCATTGTCATCTCCTGAATCACTTCACCCTGCCTTGAAATTGCCTCTACAATGAACGGTTGGCGGTGTACAAAAACGAAAACCAAATATTCGGAACTACTCGATGCATGAACTCCGCACAAACCTCTTGTTCATGCTATATAGTTGGTTAACATAAAGAGAAAACTACTTTTAGGAATTAGAATCGTGTAATAAAATACTGGAAGACTTCAGCCTTCAGTGTCCAGTCTTAACAGTACAACTCTGACAATATGCGTGTAAATAGATTTATTATTAAGTAAATGTATTTTCATCTTGGATGCCATGGGTAGTATTGGTGTTCCCTATTGAAGCTTCGGTTTAGTAGGTTAATTAAAGGTTGTGGTGTCTCATTCCATCAGATGCACAGCCATCTCGAATACTGTGGGTACAATTTGATAAGATCTGTTGATTATATTGCTGATGTTCAATTCATTAGTGTTCCCACAAAAAATTGAATCGAAATTATGCACTCATTATAATCAGAATATCATTCATTCGTAATGTGTACTGTTACTTTGCCATGGGACACCATACAATTCCGACATTCGACCGAGCTTTCAAGGATTTCCTGTTGTCGGTCAAAGAACGAAACTTTAATTGGAGCCAACTTGGAGGAACGCTTTGTGTCTCACAAACGAGCTTTTTGATGAAACTATCGCCTACATTGAGATCCGGAAGTTATAAAGTGTTCCAAGTCCATCAGAATTAAGAATCTCCGCGATTGCAGTTCTGCCCTGAGAAACGGACCAGACTCCCAGTCCATGAACGGCGAGGAAGTCAAGGATACAAGTAGAAAGTGAGAATCTAAATCATAATGCCCTTTGCTGTCAGGGTCACGACTACTGGGGAGCCTGATCAAATCTGCTAGCAGAGGGTGAAAAATAAATTCATGAAGGCCGAAGGTCTGAGTACAATAAAACGAGCTTTTGAGCTGTTCAGAAAGATTCTCACCGCTAATAAGTTGTTTTGGTTTATTGTTTTAAATAATGAACCTTTGGAATCGAGCACGAAAAACAACAAAAGTAACACCCCCCCCCCCCCCCCCCCCACCAAATTTGATAGTTTCCTTTTCAAGGTATGTAGAATCCGACATCGAATTTAAAAAATGCTGCCCGCCGTACGCCGTACTTAGCATTTTTCTTGGTTACCATGAACCAAAATGAATGAAATTGGGTTCATAGGTCCCATTTGAGGTCGAGGTGGTCCGCGAAGCTCGGCGTCAGTCATCTCTAAGGGGTGAAAAATAGGGGTTGAAATTTTCAGAATGCCATAGCTCGAAACATTCCCGTAGAAGAGTATGGTTTTTTTAATGTTTTTACATTAATCTTGAACTAAAGCATTTTTTGAGACCACCCGGAGCATTGAACGACCAGCCGTTCGTTTGCAGCGAAAGGCGGTTTCATCGTGAATGAAACTGTATGAATCCGGCCCAGACATCATTGCTAGGAACACGTGATTACAATCACGGAAGGCTGTATGAAGTCGAGTTGGTTGTTCTGCGATATTATTTCGTTTGAAGAATGATGGCTCTTTTGGATTCTGTTCATAGGCACTTTTGTAACTTGAACAAACGTTACGCTTCATGAATTATTGAGCCCTGCACATTTTTATGAAACTGTGATTCCCGGGCCGGCTCCAGTACTCGATTAAGGGCTTTCCTGGGGGGAGCTCGACGGTAGGTATCGACCATAGAAAAAACAGTGATCTACGCATAGAAGGGTCCTCTACACTGGTAAATAATAAACCGTTGTGCAATAATTTGCAGCTTTTTTTTGGTGTGTTTTTTTCGTTCTCATCTTGAATTTAGTGGACAACGAATCGCTTCGGTTTGGGTAAATAAGGGATGGTCTACCTACAATAATACTTTATGCAGAAGTTGCAGTAGCCAGTTTCAAAATCATGGGCCATTTCAACGGCAGATAGTTGAAATCTTGCAGTTTAGGGGTGGAAAATGAATAACCGTTTTCCGAACTGGTCGCATGGCACGTAGCTAATTCAGATCGGATTACCGAGGAGGTGAGGGAATGGGGCTTCATCTGAATCGCTGTCTAATTCCATAGCTCCCATGGCCAGCCCACATTTCCTTCATCGGAAGCCCCAAACAATCCCAGTGTTCTGTTCAGAAGGAACCTCCCCATCTAGTGTAACCCTTGATACTTCCGGTCGGTAGAAAGTAACTGCGGTTTGCATACCCGCTCTTTCTGTAGCATCTCGTGAACGGTTGCCCTCCCTGAGGGTGAAGATCCAACCTTTCACTTTCGTTATCTATTGGAGAAGGACTATGAATATGCGACTGGGAGTCGGATTAACAAGTAACTGGTTCACAGGCCCCTGCTGGCACTGTGATCAGATAGCCAACAATGACCCTCAGAACCTTCTAACGAAACTGGGATTATTTATTACAAAGGAGAACCGTGAGCAAATAATGAAAATAATAGAACCTTTCTGCCACATATTCAACAAGTCAACCCCTACAACACAATCCTCCTTTTCTTGTGTGAAAGTCCGGAAGTTATCACGTTTCTGAAATTTGATGAAGTCGTCTACGGAGAATAATCATTACCCATCTGAAACCCCCACAGAATGGTTTTGAGATTTAAAAAAAAAAAAGATGCAAATCCCTGCACAAGGTTTATTATTTTGTACAGAAGGGTATAGATTCTGTTACAGAAGGGTATAGATCTCTGTATAGATAACCCGTCTATATAATACAATATGTACTAGTCTATAAATATTATGTAGATCGCAGATCCTCCGTAGGTTAGTACCTAACCCCGTACTCATTACTAGGTACCTACCTAAATCACGAGTTAAATGTTGCTAAAATAATACTGTCGATGACAAACAGTAATTAAAACGGTAAAAAGAAACGCAAATAATGAAGTTCTAAAGGAAAATTGTTGATGTGGAGTGAAATGATGCGTCTTCTGCGTAGATCACTGTTTTCTGTGGTCACTACCTATAATGAACCGTTGTGTAATAACTTTCCCATCAATAATACTTCAACGGTTGTTCAAGTTGCAAAAGTACCGATCAACAAAATCCAGCCCCTTCTTGGTAGATGAACCGTTGTGTAATAATTTACCGTTGTGTAATGATTTACCGTTATTTAATAATTTGCCGTTGTGTAATAATTTACCATTGTGTAATAACTTACCCATCAATAAATACTTCAACGTTTGTTCAAGTTTCACAAGTACCTACCAACAGGATCCAATAGTCCATCCAATAGGTATCAAATGAAACAATATCGCACAACAACCAACTCGACTTCATAAAGCCATCCTTGATTATAATCAGGTGCTCCCTAGCGATGATATCCGGGCCGGATTTATACCGTTTGATTCACGATCGTGTTGACGAAGCTTTTTGGTGCACACGAACGGCTGGACGTACAATGCTCCGGGTGGTCTCAAAAAATTGTTTAGCTCAAGACAAATTTCATAACGTAAAAAAAACCATACCCTTCTATCAAAAGTTTTCGAGATACGGCGTTCTGAAAATTTCAACCCCTATTTTGAACCCCTTAGAGATGACTGACAGTAACGCCGAGCTTCGAGGACCAACTAGACCCCGAACGGAACCTATAACCCGAATTTCATCAATTTTGTTTCATGGTAACTAAGAAAAGTGACCAGTATGGCGCACGGCGTACGGCGGAAAGACAGAAATATTTTTATTACATTTTCGGATTCTACATACCTTGAAACGTAAACCATCAAATTTTGAAGGGGGTTTAGAATTATTTTTTTAATGTTCGATTCCAATGGTTCATTATTGAAAATAATAAACCAAAAGACTAAAATTAACTGAAGCTCCTACCGCTTATCAAACCTAATGTGCGTTGCTATTTCCCAAGCCGCATGTTGGAATATAATAATTTGCCAAGTTACCAACTTATTTAACTACATCAAACGGGTACCCACGTTTACAGCAGCTGGTTCACAGGCCCCTGCTGACACTGTAATCAGACAGGTACACCTTGAATCTTTAGCAAACAAGTAGCCAACATTGATCCTCAGAACCTTCTAACGAAACTGGGATTATTTATTACAAAGGAGAACCGCAAGCAAATAATGAAAATAACAGATCGTTTCTGCCACATATTCAACAAGCCAACCGTCAACCGTACAATACAATCCTTATGCTCTTGTGTAAATGTCCAAAAAATATCATGTTTCTGAAATTTGATGAAGTCGTGCTACGGACAATAATAATTATCATCTGAAACCCCCACGGAATAGTTTTGAGAAAAAACGAAAGGACTAAACCAAAGCTCCTACCATTCATCAAATTTGTGCGTTGCGATTTCCCAAGTTGCACACTGGAATAGAGTAGTTCGCCAAGTTACCTACTTATTTCTCTACAGCCATACGGGGTATCCACGTTTACTTATCGGCTGAAACACGGCCGTTCAGGAACCCACCCGCGTACACGAGGTCTTATCTCTTCTAATTAACCGTATTTCAGCCTCGCGCAGTTGGCAGTCACATTATCAAATCACCAGCTTACAAACTAAACTGAGCCAGTATTAGATGTGTTTTTCAAGTATTATGATCGTTATTTTTATAACTCTGAATAAAATTCTAAAGAAACAACATAACTCTACGTGTAATATTTTGATTCACATAGGATTGCTCATAAATATACTAAAAACTTATTGTTTTGCTTCTATATTATTGTCCATATGTGCATCTGTTACCCCTAAAAAATTTCAATAACCTTTAGTTTCAAGAAATCCGTTACGATTAACTTCCACATCAAATTGCGTTTATTTTAATGCCTGATAACCCTCTATCAGTATTAAGGTGAGGTTACGTGGATAAATTACAGACTGCAGTGGTAGATACGGAACCACTCATGATTTGCTAAATGCTGAGCATCATTTCATTTGGAACTTACCAACCTCACTCAGGTACCCATGGACTTAATGAACAATTTATATGGTACATTTGATGTCGAAATTCGTATTTTTGGAAGTTTAAAAATCATTTTACACACTCGACCTCATACTTTTGACATAACGACATATTAGTAGGACAACAAACTCTGATGAGATGAATGTGATTTGAAATGCCCACGATTCGTAATAACTGAAAGACAACATTACACTGCACTGAAGATTTAAACAATGAAGTTATCTGAAACATAACTTATATCACCTGCGGCGGAGTAGTGGAAATCCATAGCAAAAAACTACCCGATAAAAATATAAATAGTATATTTCCACGTAAATTAACAAACTGTAGACCGGTTTCGGTTGTTACACCATCATCAGTACACGATAGAATTTCTATCGAGATTTCTATCGTGTACTGATGATGGTGTAACAACCGAAACCGGTCTACAATTTGTTAATTTACGTGGAAATAGACTATTCTATTTTTATCCTGTAGTTTTATGTATCTGAAACATATATTTAGACGTTACCTTCAAAGGGATCAATGAGGTACGTAAGAATAATACCTACCCATCTCCTCTTATCTCCCTTAGGTGCCTTTTACCTATATATCTCTACTATAATAATCTTTTCACACTCGACGAAATACCATGATATTCACAGCTGTTATCATCAAATATTATTGTACGATAACTACCATTCGGAAACAAACGCTACATCAGCCATTGAGAGGGACTTCAGAGGATTTAGTAATGATAGCCACCTCAAACAGTATCTGATGGAATCGATGTTTCATTATCCAATACAAATGGCTGTTTTATGTGTGTTACGAGACCCTGCTACGGTTTTGCAACGAGCACCAGGGGAGGCCCTAAGGCCAGGTTTGCTCAGTTGGACGTAAAAGGCGTTCGGCCGTAAGGTGTGATTTACACTTTCAGCAATTCAAATCCATGGTACGTGAAATGAGCCATGAAACGTGGCTACAGAATACCTCAAAACTGCCCTTCACCTTTGAAAAACGCTGCAGGATTAAAGTTGTCGTGATTAATTATGTGACTACAATAAACATGGTACCTAAGTAGTGTAGACCTTGCTGTCCGAAATGAAAATTTATTTATTCCATTTTCCTCTCAAGATATAACTACGCATTGACGGCTTTAGGCTATAGGCGCTAAATACGCACCCTATTAACGCAAAACTTATCTAACCAACAGGGAAACATCAGAAGCGCCTAATTGTGTTATTGGTTTGGAAAACTCCCCAACTACATTTCATGTATTGGTTTATTATTCTGTGAATAATACACCTATGTATTCGCTCAGCAAAACTTTTTTTTTTATAACACCCCCTCAAAATTTTTTCTTTTACGTTTCAAGGTGCGTAGATTCCAAAAATGCAATGTCCGTCCGCTGTATCACGTGTACCGACCTCATTTTCGGTCTAAAAAAATCGTTCTTTCGCACACATGCTCCATTTGGGCCCTAGTTGTGTCCCGAAACTTTTCAGCCCTTTCGGAATATACCCAGGGGTGTTATGAGTGAAAATGTGTATAAAAATAGGTACTTTTTGTGTTTTAGTAACATGTTAGTAACACGAGCTTTTGAGGTATCGTTTTCCATGTTTTTGGGACGAGAAGACCGAATGTGAAGTCGATTTTGACCAAAGAGTGGAAAGTTGAGGTTCTAACGAAGCTTCAGCCTTAAATTTACGTTAAATTTGGGTCTAAAATCGTCGCTTTTCCGCAGACAGTTCGGGTCCCCATTTGGAAGCACATTTGGGTCTTAGTTGCTCTCCGAAGCACGGCAGCCCGATCGGCATACAATCTGAGGTGCTATGGGAGAACAACGGGTGTAAAAATAGGAGTTTTCGAGGGATTTTTGCGGTTTTAGTGAACATGAGCTTCTGACATGAGCTTGTATACCGTTTTCCATGTTTTTTAGAGCGAGAAGACCGAACATTTGGTTGATTTTGACCGAAGAGTGAAGAATTGAGGTTGTAACGAAGGTTAAGCTCCCGAAATTCATTTTTTATGAGTCAAAAACATGGGAAATTGTCTTAAATCACTATCAATTTGTATAATAACACTAGAAGTAGTATCAACAGGTGAACCAAGACAAATAAATGGTACTATCAATGATCAAAAATAATCTGTTGAAAGGAAAAGCCGAGCCTAATTCGTGTTTTAGGGGGCCAAAACTGGTGGAAACCATAAAAAATAGCCATTTCAATAATTGCACATGAAAGAAACAATAAATGAACAGTACGTATGTCCAGTAGAATAATAATCCCATGTGACAAGGACTTTGCAGCGTTTTATGTAGAATGAGACCAGTGGTGCTAGAATGATTGACGAGATAAGTGGTCACGCGAAAATCACCCAGCGATCAGGAAAATATCACAAGTGTCTAATAGTGTGGGACTGAGAACTGGTTGATGAAAGACTGACGATTTTATCAATCTCTAATACTAAAGGATCAACCCCCAACCAAATAGGAATAAGCAATGATGTTACGCAATGAGATAATATTCCATGATTACTTTTAAATATAGGTCGATGAATGAGCCAAATTGCCGATTATCAATGCCGTAATCCGCTTTCTAGGCCTTACGGACTTGGGATCAGAAGATTGACTCTACCGTTTAGTAGCTTCTATTCGTTCGTAATGGCCTGAAGTAGGACGACTATTATCCGGAGTATCAGGAAGCTCTACCGAAGCAACATGTTCAGTCAGTCTTGTGAAATAACTAAAACGCATGCCTACTATGAGTACCAATGAAGTAACAGGTACTTGACCCTCTGGATGCCAAATCGGTTTTTTTCCTCAAATTTTCGCATGTCCTGCGAAAATCTATATTAAGAGAGACCGGGACAAAAAATAAATAAATAAAAACTGACATTCGTAATCACCTAACTAATAATATATTTTAAGAGCAAATGGGTTTAGCTCTTGCGCTTGGTACTCGCTAGAATTTGAAATTCGAACTCGCGATGCAAAATTTATAATTATAAACTATACATAGGTAGGTAGGTTAGGGATCTGGGAGGATGGTCTTCTATGAAGTGTCATTTTCGAAGTACACAAAATTGCAGAATTAGTAAGTCCAGTATCCAACATTATTCTGATAAACAAAGAGAAGCGAATTTCCAGCAAGGGAAAACATAGTTATGCTCATCTACGCGATTTTCTGTTAATCTTCAAACAAAGACATTCATATGAGATGTTAAATCAACCAAAAAATTTGGAAACAAGATACAACTTGTGAGGAAGATACACAGAACACACAATAGTGTAGATTATTTATGTTCTAACGCTTCCGTAGGTATAGGTAGGTGTGTAAGTGACAATGTGGCGGATGATTTAATTGAATCGATTTCTTGAAAAACGAGAGTGAAACTAGCAAAAACCTAGTGAAATCGTAGGATTATGATGTAGGAGTAGAGGTGTTTGAGGGCATGTTTTTGTGAAAAATTGAAAATTCACTAACCTGCAGCTGATACGAGTGGAATAAGGACGCTGAGGTATAAAAATGCTTCCATCGTTTAATGGGGCACCAGCTCCTGAGGAAGGTCATTGGAAACTTCTATCAGGATACCTGAAAACATCAATTTTATTATTATATATGGTTACTAATGTAATTACCGAGGAAAGGAAGAAAAAATTTAGTTGCCCAATCATAAGTAATTTGCGTATAAATTCATGCCCTACCTGATATCCTCATAATCTTTACCTACTTAATGCCCAACTTTTGCGTCATAGAATCGATGCAATCGGCAATTTTACCGGTTTTATTTCATTTTCTTAAGCAGAAGATCTCGGGGAATGCTTTCCGAAAAGGTGCTATATGAGGGGTATCAGATGATTGAAAGTGGGCGATAAACCAGTGGAAAGAAAGCGAAATGACGTCATATGTAAAGGCTCTCACCCACGCGTCCGCCTGGGGGAACCCTCAGCGCCACCCACTTATGACGTCATTTCGTTTTCTTTTTATCCGTTTGTTGCCCAAGCTATACGGAATTTTGAGATGAAAATTGGCAGTGGGGTGTTTTCAAGGGTGCTAAATCCGATTCTGAGATCAAAAATTAATTATTCCTAACATGAAAATTGCCCATTGAAATTTAAATTGACAACTGATGGGAAAGAGTTCAACTACCCTCCAATCTTGGGCCGAATCCATCATATCCAAACCAGCAGGTACTACACAAACTACAACATATATTTTTCAAATGTGGTTGGTATCATTCACGTTAGCCCCCTAAAACATACATAGTACGAGTATGTAAGGGATGATTTATGACAATTCGCACACCCCACACATATAAAATTTTGTAGTATAAGCCCATCAAAATCAACTGAATTCCTCCAGAATATAATTTTTTTTTTTTCAAACCTAAAAGGATTTGCAGACAGAGGGATCAGCAGATAAACGGAAGCGTATTCAGTACTCAGGAAACATTCATAAGTGCCTACTCAATATTTCCATTTCACAGCTTCATACCGACGCGTTTCGAAAATCGGGCTGTTCGTGCGTGCGTGGTTCTTATCTTCTGTGAAAAAAAAACGTCAGGTCAGTCGAACCGAGTGTGGAAACCACGTCTTATTAGCTGAAGCTAGGGGCCGTTTGGCAACATGGCAAAGATAGCAAAAGGAAGGCAGGCTGGATGGATCGAGGGTGAACGAGTACCCGAGTCAAAAGGTTACCAAGCTTCATTCCAGTGAGACATTCGCATCGCCCAAATATGGGAAAGAGTGGCTTTACTGGAAACTTGTTATGTCCTGAAACGATGTATTCTGTCTGGTAATTTTTATCTATCACAGCCATGCTCTACCATCAGTTGAGCATTGGATGTTGCGATTGTACAGTCATTATATTGAATGGTGGGGCATCTTTATGTTAAACAACAACGTACACCGCTTATAAATTTACTCGTACAAAATAACAAAAATACTGCACTAATAATAAATCAGCTTCAATGGGAATTGGTCTTGAAACTGTACGAGTATGAATGCTCTGAAAGCTCTTGCAGACTGATGTGGTCGAAGCGTTTTTTTAAACCAAGCAGAAGTCGAGGAGATACCAGGCCTATCGATTTTATCTTTACTTTGGTTGGTGTGAATCATGGCGTGGCTGTTCTCTAGGGCGTCAGGGGGCTGACCACCTGACCTGTGTGAGCTGGTCAACATTCAGATTTCGTTCAGTGAAAACGTTGGTAGGCAGTCATCTCTCATCGAATTTTACTCGAAAATAATTGGATAATTTTGCCTCCAACCAAACGCAATACAGACACAAGGGAAGAGATAGGAAGGCCACAGTTTCCAGAAAATCGAGAAAGGAATAAATAGTTCTTTGGAGAAATACGACCTTAATCGTCGTAATTAACAATATTATTTTTGTCCAACCAAAAACCTACCTACTCGAATCCAAACTACAGACCTTCTAGATTCAGCTTTGTTTCGTGCCCCGCGAATGGCTCTTGCTCGGAGGATTTTATTTACGAAACCGTATTTTAAAAATAATAATAATAATAATAACGCTGCAAATTATTACACAAAGGTTTATTATTTACCTAAAGATGCCTCTTCTGCGTAATCACTGTTTCTGGTGGTCAATACCTACCTTCGTGTTCCACCCAGAGAAGTCCAAAATCATATTGGAGCGGTGGATTCAAAAATTATTCTACCGTTGATTATACGTTGTTATTCATGAAGCATAACTTTGTTCAAGTTACAAAAGTACCTATCAACAAAAACCAAAACAATCATCATTCTTCAGATTAAAAACAACCAACTCGACTTCATACAGCCATCCTTGATTATAATGAGTTGCTCCCCAGCGATGATGTCTGGGCCGGATTTATACCGTCTGATTCACGATCGTGTTGACGAAGCTTTTCGGTGCAAACGAACGGCTGGTCGTACAATGCTCCGGGTGGTCTCAAAAAATTCTTTAGTTCAAGATCAATTTGAAAACGTTAAAAATTATCTACTATTTATAGGAGGTAGGTCGATCAGACGTCCTTTTGGAAGGCAGTACTACTGTTCAGCCCGTGGTCCTTCAGACCCCTTGGAAGGACGCTAAAGGTACTTCTTTCTAAACCAGCCTCCTCAAAATTATTTATGTTTAAGAACCAAAAATTGCAACCATGTATCATGTTATTAACTCGAAAAGTGAAGGCTAGGTAGAAATCTACTACTTGAAACGTATGTGCTCGTTTCTTCTGACGATGTCTTGTCTACATTTCTTGAGCACCATAATGATACATGTTAAAACGTGACAACCAAACAAGCGTCATTGTTTACTATCCATTTATAACATTCATTTATATAGTTATAGTATGAAACTAGGAAATAAATACCAAGAACAAATACGAAATAAATTCGTAATAAATCAAGAGCTTTCCAACGAATGGAAAACGATTTTTGTGCGATGAAAATGAAAGAAGTTTCATTTCCCTAGCAACTACTCGGTTGTACGTGAAAACCACTATGCATTGTGCGCGAAAAAATTTGACGCTTAAAATTGACGCTCAAATTTGACGCTCAAAATTGACGCGCAAAATTGACGCTCAAAATTGACGCGCAAAATTGACGCGCAAAATCGACTCGCAAAAAATGCTAGTACCCCAGGGCTAAAACATGATACATGTTAATATCACGGAACAACCAACTTGATTTCATTCAGCCATGCGTAATTATTATAATCAGGTGTTCTAGCAATGATATATGGGCCGGATTCATACCGTTTCATCCAAGAGCATGTTGACGAAGCTTTTCGGAGCAAACGTACAGCTGGTCGTACAACAATGCTCCGGGTGGCGTTCTGAAAATTGCAATCCCTATTTTTCACCACTTAGACATGACTGACAGTAATGCCGAGCTTCGCGGACCAAGTAGACGACCAAATGGGACCTACAAACCGAATTTCATTAATTTTGGTTAAAGGTAACTAAGGAAATTGCGAAGTACGGCGGACGGACAGAAATCTTTTTATTCCATTTTCGGGTTCTACTTACCATGAAACGGAAACCATACAATTTTGATGTGTGTGGGGGATGAGAATATTTTTTTCCCCCATGCTCAATTCCTAAGGTTCATTATTGAAAATAATAAATCAAAATACGCATGGCAAAATACTAGTACTCAAATAGGTATATCATGACGGCATTCAAGCGTAATACGAGGTTCACTCCTCCAGTTGATATCCTTCGGATTTCACCACACCGAACTTATATTGGATGAATAAATTGAAACAAACACATTGGGACATTTTATGTCCCAATGGGAATTTAGGGATAATTGACGGTATCATTACGGGTTGCAAGATTACCACGATCCGGGTCACATGGTGGTGCAAGGTTACCACATTCGATTCTAGTAAGTAATGACTTTCTTCACTAGTCTGTTGCTGACTACCTTGTTTACCAGCCTTTTTTTCATCATGCTCAGCTCAGCTACCGCGCCAGGTACGGGGGTACGGTTAACAAGAAAATGTTCAATAAAATCACACGATTCCAACGAGTGGTGAACGGTTTTTGTACGATGAAAAATGGCAAACATGAAGTTCCGTAGAAACGAATCGGTTGTAAGCGAAAATCATCAGAATATCAACTGTAACGCTTGTTTACCGGTATCGCATAACGGTTTCGTATAACGCTTTTCGGGTCCATGTGCCAAAGTAAAGACATAAAATGTCAACATAAGTATTCATAACGGCATGCATTGGGAAGAACAAAACACATTTTTTTATAACCAATTAAGTACGAGGTCAAGTTACATAAATTACGAGGTACAAGTTGCATGGTTGGTGGGCTGCCGAAGGTCGACAGGACTGGAATAAGGTAAGTATACAAAGTGAGAAGTATTTAAACGAGACCTCTTTCTTTATTTTTCCTGCAGTATTCAAGTTCCAATATGCAAGTTCACCAATCAATACCTACCCGCAGTAGTCCGTATGCATTCCAAACGCATAAGTCCACCTGAATCATTCACAAAGCTTACACTGCTAAAAGGACCTTGAACCTGGTTGCAGCCCAGTGAATTATTTCTGACGAGCCGTTCGCTCAGTGAAGGGTTGCGCTTCGTTGATGCCTCACCGTGCACAATGCGTTTTTCCTCAGTCTGTTGGGCGCATCGGCCCAGTCCTAGATGGGTTTCCCAACTCTTGCTCAATTTTCGTTACTACGGACTTCTTCGACGGTTCCCTTTCAGGATGTGTCGACAACGCGGTGAAAATTAAGTTTTCCGGCATCAATGGTTGAGGGACTTTGGATGATTTCCTGAGTCCATTAGAATGAACAGGGCGTTGTGAGTTGATGAGCGCTGAGAATGTACTCGTATGACGATCAACGTCGCTTGATGCAAACGAGCAGGCATACGCTGGCATAGTTTGTTCTAACTTAACTCGCTTATACAGTAGCTCCTTAGTATGGGATTAGATAATTAGTTAAAATCTCCTCCCCTCCCTCCCAACCACCCAACACACCATCCTGCGAAAAGGATTTTGAGGTTTTTCCTTCCTCCTGACATTTTCAATCCCTAAAATGTCAAAATTTTTCCACACCCAAGATACATGAAATCCCAAGTCTGCATAATTATAAATCCATTTTCTTGCGTACGTAGGCCTGAAGAACAAAGAAGGGCCAAAGATTACAAACCATGGTCTTTCAATCCGCTTCAACAAACTCCGACACACTGTTGACATAGAAGAAGAGGGCAGCTCGCTTTCATTTTTTGTTAGGATGATTCCGCTCAACGTAGTAATTAATGCAGCACTTTTAGAAATCGTTAAACTGGTTAGAATACTTGGATACTCTTCAGTTAGAGTTAATAAACTGGAACTTGATTAATTATCTACAGATTATATATACACTGGACATGGATATGGACAAGGTATTCATTTATGTTCATAATTATATTATGTTCATTACTGATTTCAGAGGAATATCCACCAGCTGGTTTTAGCTAAACCATAATTATTACCAACCTTTTAAGAAGAATTGCTTGATACCTCATTGAAAAAACGCTGCAAAGTCCTTGTCACATGGGTTTATTATTCTACTGGACACACCTACAGAGATGTTGGCTGTTTATTTATTGTTTCTTTCATATAAAATAATTGAAATAGCTATCTCTGGTGGATTCCACCAATTTTGGCCCCCAAAACACGAATAAGGTACACTCTTTTTTTCCTAAATAAATTATCTCTGATCATTGATTGTACCATTTAATCGTCATGATCCACCTGTTGACACTTTTTCCAGTGTTATTCTACAAATTGGTGGTGATTTCAGACGATTTGCCAGGTTTTTGACTCATAAAAATCAATTTCGGGAGCTGAACATCTGGTAGAACCTCAATTTTCTATTCTTTGGTCAAAATCGAGTTCATATTCGGTCATCTCGTCCCCAAAAACATGAAAAACGATACCTTAAAAGCTCATGTTACCAACATGTTGCTAAAACGCAAAAAGTACCTATTTTTACACACATTTTCACTCATAACACCCCTGGGTATATTCCGATCGGGCTGAAAAGTTTCGGGACACAACTAGAGCCCAAATGGAGCATGTGTGCGAAAGAACGATTTTTTTAGACCGAAAATGAAGCCTGTACACGTGATACGGCGGACGGCGGACGGACATTGCATTTTTGGAATCAAAGCACCTTGAAACGGAAAAGAAAAAATTTTGAGGGGGTGTTATAAAAATTTTTTGCTGAGCGAATACATAGGTGTATTATTCACAGAATAATAAACCAAAAAAAACTCTCGGTAACAGAACTCATTTCTTTTGCATCAACTACATTGCATCAACTTGCAACAAACTACATTCATATCATAATCATGTCAAACCGCGTTCAAACAAATCGATATCAAAGGAAATCACCACACATATAATATTTTATGGCATTAGGATTATCAAGGCACATAATGAGTAATAAAAGATATTATGAGTTTCTTCTTCTATAGGTAGCTATCAAACACAGTTGGCAAAACCCTTGGGCTCACGAAATGACACGGAGTGACCTTTGTTATACTACCTAACGTTGATGTAAAAGTAGAGCACGGACAAAAAAGGGAGAACAATTACTTAACTACGGACGAAGAATACCTTACTGCTAATTGTGACTTGGAAGATATAAAATAGGAATTTCAACGTGACAGTCCTCATAGAAAGTTACGATTCACAATATAAATGAACAAATTCAATACATTTTTCATACAAAGGAATGAGGCACGCCGAATAACTACATGGCGATGTTCAAAATCAAGCTACGGAGTTCCGGAGCACGGTGGGAGAGAGTGCAATAAGGTGAGTTTTTTCTGTTACTTTAATGGACCAAAAGCCCCCTTTCTTTCCTTCTGAGTGGAAAAGGTGAATAAATTAGGTCATACAGTGGTTTTACAAATTTACAATAGGTATTCGCTGAATTTTACATTTTAACATAATATGGACTAGGACATCCGAATAATTTCAAAATATTTCAACTGTCACACCGAGGCGATACCGAAAAGTTGAAAATGATTCATTTGAATATCTAAATCCCTTATAACATAAATTTGAAGTTGTTGCTTGAATTCGCTAAAATTTTTGGATTGTAATAAGACAGAGAATAGGCAGAGAGAATAGACAGACATAATGGATTGGATTGGTGGAGAGAGTGTGGAGTGAATCAACGTTTCGATTACTTATTGTGGTACACAAGAATCACCTCTCAAATTTCGTATTGTTGGTCTTTACATTAATAATAATCAAATCGTAATATCTACGACTTGATTTCAGTTTTGAAGTTCAGCAACTCTTATTTTCTCTTTGTAGTGCTCATACCTCTTTCAATAAAATCGGAGGGGAAAAACCGAAGACTCTAGTTTACCCGGATTATGAATAATTGAATAGCGGTTTGAATGATCTGTACTGAAACCGTTGGACTAGAGATTTGAGAACTGTAACAGTAATTCTATTACCTCTCATTCTATTCTCACGCTCATGAATAGCAGCAATTCAACAGATTTGCCCGATTTGAATGCCCGAAACGGTACAACTGCTGACCTTGTTTTCTCACACCGAAATTCTCTTTTTCCAGGAGGTCCGAGTGTTAGGCCGAGCAGATCATTAGTCTCGCCGAAAGAAAGGACTCCTGCCGGCCACTCAATGGAATCTAACCCAGTTATCTGTAGCTGGACTTTGCAAGGCCTTTGTGAGAGAAGATCCCTCGTTTAACATCTACGACAAAACAATGCACTGTCAATTTCATCCCATTTTTGTCTTTCATTTGAATGAAGGGAGGTTTTGGCGGGATACATCAAGGGAAAGAATTAGCTCAATGATTACCATCACAAGGGCTCAATGTTTTCAATATACCTGCGAGTAGAACCCTTCAGTGGAGATCTGTCTTCTGCACTTATTGCTTCTAGGCCAAGGAGCGAAACACAACTCCTCCTTATTCTGTTTGTTTCAAACAGCTCATGCTATGAAAGGCAAAACGCATATTAACCAATGACTGATCAGACCATTATACTTCTATCCGTAACATGTTTGCACTTCCAGCATGTGAAAGAGAATAGTGGTGGTATCGCTTCAAGAACATATTACAGAAGGTACTCATGAGTGTATCGACTGTACATTACATGGAAAATTCGTCCAATTTGTTATCCTGAGCTATGAAAAGAACGAGACAATTATTTTTATTATTTTCAAAATTCAAGTCAATGGACAAAGAATCGAAGGTCAAAAATGTTTGCCGTATCACACTCTACTGTTTTTGAACTCATTCGCCACCTTCAGGTATGTATTCTGATTCCCAGCACATCACATCGAGTGGTCAGCGCCCGCGAGTGATTGTGGTCCTGCGTAATGATTCCCATATAGGATACAGATTCTATTATAAGAAACTTCATCATATTCACGCCTGACATATTGTATACAGATAATTCGTATATGAGAAAGAGGTTTTCTGCCTCACATATTTCTGTGCCATTCATTTGGGCAAAAAGTAATTTTCGTTGGGAAAATTCTTCCAACTTCCCTTCTGTTGTGATGAGAATGAGCACACTGTCACGCAGAGCAAGGCTGTTTCACATCACGGTACACCGAAGAAACGAAGTACTTACACATTGTTTTCTTAAATCAACGATATCCAAGTGTAAACAAAACTATAAGCCTCCAATTCTGTTCGTTCCTGCTCTACAAGACCACCAATACTCAATTACTGTTCATCCATCAATTTCTATTGCTGTAGAAATAAGAAATTCATCTGAAAGTTAATAAACGGAATTTAAAGAAAAAATATACTGAATTTTCCCTCAAAATCATGATTTGAACATGTTCGAAAGTCTTTGAAGAGGAGAAATTCCATTAGAAATCTTTATTAATTATTTCTTTTAAATAGATCTTTGTTTTGGGTGGGTGAAACACAGGGAAAGGAAAAAGATGACTAACGATTTCTGGACTCTCCCTCGAAGGTTGCTCGGGCATTGTTATCAGAACTACAGGACAAGAAGAGAAAAAAAGTGAAACAAACTCTCGGCAATCGTGAAATTTCCAAAAGGTCGAGCCACCGAAGCGGGTGGGGCTCTTGTTTTGAGACTCGGGTCAGCCTGATCCAGATTGCTTGGCCTCCAGGCGGTTTTTTAACGAAACCCCCATGATGCATAACACGTTTCTCGAGTACTCTATACTTTCGAATTGGGAAATCGGAATAGTGTTCCCGGTGTTCTCACATGATAAACTGTTACAATTGTGACATGCGATGGAGTGAATTTGAATGTTTATTCGTGCAGCACGTATTTGGGGCGGAGGAAAACTCCGGGAAACGTGACATTCGTTAGAATGATTGCTCAAAACCAAAATCCAACGCTGAATCCTCACACCAAGCACCAATAATTCCAATTGTACGGAGCACTACAAAAATAAACAAAACAACACTACAAAAAGTTATATAGTTTCATCCCAATTCAGCCATTATCAACGGGGTAATAGAAAAACTACTCGGACTGTTAATATGGGTGCAGAGAACAACACTCATTGATTGATCAAGTACAGTATGCAGAATGACCAATGTGACTGCTGATACCCAATGTGATTGAGTGCTAGGTACAGTGCTCATAGCCTACGTACGAGTACACCACAAGATGGATCAGTATAACAAACTCCAGGAAGGAAGACTTAGCTGACCAATAATAATCTGAGTAATACCATAATTCCATGTGTTGCTCCTCTTAAATAACTAACAACAGTCAACTCTGAACGGGCTGCATCTTCAGTATAGCAATGCGATTCAAGTGTTTTCAGCTGCATTCTTGAGTCTTCCGCTAAAGCCTCTGACAAGCCTGGCGAGGCCAGCAAAGAGGAATTTGTGGAAATAAACAGGAGGATTAAAAGCAGGATTACTCCAGAGAAATGATGCGTTGGTGTTGGCAATTTTGTGTGTAATAGGACAGTTACTGTACACCAGAACACTGTCACAACAAGTTTACCAGAAAACCTGGGGTCCTATTCACTAAGCCAAAGAGACATCTCTTTCAGGTCCGACTCTCTCTTTTGGCAAAATAGATTTTTATAGTATCCATGACAGGGTTATTCAGTAACTTTTAAAATAGAGAGTGGGCGGCCATCTTGGCATCCTCGATCTCTTTCAGAGAGACAGCTAATTAGGTGTCTTTCCTCGAAAGAGAGAGTCTATTTCTCGTTTGTTTCACAGTGATCGTGTAATATCCTCGTTCATCCGCAACCACATAGGTAATTTTGATCGTGTATTTTTTTCATTTCATAAAGTTTTTCATCATAAAGTTTTTCATTTCGTAAAGATTAAATTTTTCATTTCAATTTTAATTAAAAATACATACATAATAAATTATTGATTCATGAGTAAAAACGTCCAACTACGGGTTGAGGTGCCTACCTACCTAAGAGTGGCCGTTCATTAGGTGTAGATATAATACAAGCATTAAGCCCTCTAATTCGACTTTTTCTGTTTATAATTGAAACTTTTTTCAATTTCATTTAAACTTTTATCCGATTCGTGAGTAAAAACGTCCTAGTATGGATTGAGGTAGGTAGGTACCCAATTACCCATTGAATAGGTATTACTAAGAAATGCGTTCATTATTAAGGAATTGAACTCCCGGGGGCACAAACATCTTGCACTTCATGGATACTATGGCATTTTCGCGTATTAGGATCCATATCTCTTTCTCAAGGTCTCTGGAGCTATTCAGTAAAATAGACGAACCCGGGAGACATTGGAAGAGACTGTCTCCCAGGGGAGACTATCTCTCGCGGGAAATTTTCAAACTAGATAATCTCGTTCCACTATCTATTTTAGTTAATAGGCCGCCAGGTATATCTACAATTTTGGCAGTCGAATAAACTGTCAACGAAGCTTCGAGTAAATTACAGGTTTACGGGTAAATATTAGTGAGTAACCAAACAAAAAATGGGAAATGGAACTCAATGAGTGACAGCCAAGTGAATATTACCAACCGGGAGGTGAACCACATTCCATCGTAACTGATGTGTTTACTTTTACTGATGCGTTAAAAAAAAATTTCAAGATCATTTATTAAACTTTTGTTTCTTACCTTGTAATGAAATGTCTTTTGCTCATTTTGAACACTAACGATATTACTTTTAAAACAAAACGGAAGGTACCTACAAACTATCAACTTTTTCAACGACCCAGTAATGAGATGGACTAATAAGGGAAGTCATTTAATGATATGGAACATTGCGACGACCGAATAATTGCGGGATCGTGCACAGCTTCTAACGGTCGCCATCCCGAAATTCATACCCTCACGTTTTTCTTAGAGCTTGTCAAATTTTTCAACGGACGCCATTACAATCCTCTTCGAACACAACTGACCACTAGATTATCCCAGCAGATAGTTCGACGACTTGGGAGGTTTACCACTTTCGGGGGGGTTTACCAATTAATTTGTTCCCGACCCAACTATATAGATTGAAAGAAGTTTCTCTGGAAAGTAGTATCTCACAGCAAGCCGCAAACAATAACGTCGTGATTGCATTGCGCAATACCAATGGACAACTTTTTTTGAGTTATGCAACTTCAATCTGTATCGCCGACTTCTGGTGAGATGAACGCTGTTCATGTGGAAAAGTCAAAGGCTTTTTCGTTCATGAATAGACTGATCCGATTAGACAATGCCGCTTCACCTACAATTTAGCAGCGAATGGTGGGATGATCTGAAGCGGAAACATAGAGGAATATGTAGAGTGTGGGGAATATGTAGAGTGTAGAGAATAGGAAAAATGTCGGTAATGAACATTCACGTTCATCAGGTGAGCCTGAGTCTTCGTGAGGCTGAAAGCCACACTTTCGAAGGTTTATGGTTTCTGACCACCCCAATATGAGCAGATTGGTTGTCTTGAGGGCTGGCCGAATGAATAAAATGAGAAAAATTTTATTCATAACCTTTTTAACATTTCATTCATAACCCTCAAGACAAAACTAATATCTGAATGAGTATCAATAGAGTTATGACGAACTGGACGGCGTTTTCCAAATACGAGGTAATCGACGAAGTTCAATTTTTGGGAAAACGCGATTAAACTTTATCTCACCACAGTTGGCGTTTAACTGGTGATTACAAAATGACAGATTTGACATAAATTAACGCAATGTTCATATTATTTATGCGGCAGGATGGCGGATGTCCGGTTATTGCAAAATACTTTAAACCATATATAGCGCGTTATGTAGTTGTACTAATAAACGCTGCAAAGTACTTGTCACATAGGTTTATTATTCTACTGGACATACTACAGAAATGTTGGCTGTTCATTTATTGTTTCTTTTGCCTGCAAAAACTGGAATAGCTATTTTTGATGGTTTTTACAAATTTTGGCCCCCAAAAACTCAAACTGGGCTCCTATTTTTGAAAAATTATCTTTCATCATTGGTAGTGCCATTTAATTGTCTTGATTCACCTGTTAAAATACTACAAGTGTTATGATACAAATTTATGCAGGTTTCAGACGATTTCCCATGATTTGACTCACAAAAAATGAATTTTGGGAGCAGAAACTTCGCTAGAACCTCAATTTTCACTCTGGTCAAAATCGACTACATATTCGGTCTCCTCGCCCGAAAAAACATGGAAAACGATACCTCACAAGCTCATGTTACTGAAACACAAAAAAACCTATTTTTACACCCACTGTTCATCTATAACACCCTTGGGTATATTACGATCGGGCTGCGAAGTTTCGGGTCACAACTAGGGCCCAAATAGAGCCTGTGTTCAAAAGAACGAATTTATTGTTGAGGGGGTGTTCCAAAAATTGTTTGCTGAGCGAATACATGGATGTATCATTCACAGAATAATAAACGAGAAGGACTAAAATTGGAGCAAAATTAAACCTCCTGTCACACAGAGATTTAATTGGCGTGCAAACGGGTAAATGGAAAGTGACATAACCAACGTCATAATCATGCTGACAGCTACCTATCCCACAACTCATCAGCACGATAAATGATGTGTTGACCGTTGAGATGAATGTCGTGGTAAGGTTGTTGTCATTCAAAAGATGGAGACAAAAAAGCCCATGTTTCAATGATTTTATTTTCTCTTTCTCAGAGCAACTGCATTCAGGGAAACACTGAACATCACACACTGACCGTACGAGAGAATCTACGTCATAGTAAGTGGATAAGTAGTGTAAGTGTATACAACCTTCCTCACCAAACATAACGCGTCATTTTTAATCATTAAAATTGCTTCGTAAATCATTAAAATGTTAGGCGCAGAACATAATATTCGCTAATTAACTTATACCTATATGGGCCGTTCAAAGTTTGAAAAAGGCTAGGTATTACGATCTTAAACCAGGAGTACAAAAATAATAAATTAATATTTGTTCACTAATTGACCAAATATGTGACAGTGGCTGTTCTCGAGTCGTTTGTTGTTTCGGTGAAGATGGGGGTGTTTTGGTGGAAGCCTAATCGATATCCCTTCTTAACCGGTGACAATATTATCGCCAGCAAGGAGGAGGACTCTCAATGGTCCACCGTCACTCTCCTGTCACACTCTGTCACATAAACCAATGAATTACCTATTAAGTTTTCCACAAGAAGAACGCCACAGTTTTTGTTTTTTAGCGCAGAATCCTTAGACACCATTGAGGAAGCTGGACGGAAAAATGCGGCTGGAGCTCACATCAGCAATGTTGTTTTGGCAGCTCAACCAAAATAACAGCTACAGGAATCGTTGGCCACCTGTGGTTCTGTCCACAAGCCAGTTCTCGAGTAGTTTCCTAATTATGCAGCTGAACTGTGCATTACAGGAGGCGTAGGCAGCATCAAGAAAGTCCTGCAGCTTTTAGTCAAAGCACCCACGTACTCTATTAAATCATACATTCGAGCGACCGCTTTCACGCCGGACCAGAGCCCAAGAGGCGTTTGAGCTTGAAAACAAAGGGTTTGTATAAACATCGACTTTCCTTTTGTTCCAATTCATTTAGCCATTACTTAATCGACCGATCTGAATCCGGTGGATTCTGGATCGTTTTTTCCAGACGGACCCTCCGGGCAATGAATCGATTCAACCCCATTGCCTCTCCTGTTTAATTCGACTGTGAGCTACATTTACACCGCTTGACTACTGCAAACCCACTTTCACAATTTTCCGTCCATATCGCTATTACAAACATGATGGCGAAATATTGAATTTGCTATATTTATATTGTAGCCAAAGTCAGATACTGCCGGGAGTTACACATACATAAATAAATAAACAATAAATATCTACCTACACAAAATGTTGAACCAAATTACTGATGGATTAAGAATGTTCTGAAATGGAAAGTTATCGAAAAATGCTTCAACAATTCACATTAAGTATACACTGAAACATTTTTGATTCTTTTCGGTGGTAGCTTGTTTTCTTCGAAAATTCCCTGAAAATTTATTTATATAAAGAATACTGAAAACCTTTACATCACAAGGGTGGACAAACTATAACATACGGAAGTTATATTATTATGCAAAGTAGGTATATAAGTATGAAACCAAATGGGACCTTCATTCCTGATATTAATGTACCTACATATCTGAAAGTATTAGGTGAGAAACGGTGTAATGGAACTGTTACAGTTTCTAATGGCGGCAGATTTTTTATGGAACAAGTGGATACCTACTGAACAATAATTTATCTTAATCGAGAATAACATAACGTAGGACCAACAAACATCCGAAATCACCTTCTTTTGGGGACACGAAAAGTTTACGTCAGAACAAGAATCAGAAAAGAACCAGCTGGCTGCCCTGCGATATGAAGTCTGAGCGTAATTCGTTCATACATTTTTATGAGTGCGTTTTTATGACGGGTGCACCAGGATGTAGAACAAGCCATTGTTTAACGTCAAGGACACTGTTTATTTACTCAGGGTGGATAATGTTTTTATCATTAGCGTTTCCTTGTTGAAAAGAAATTGTACTAGAAACGCTGTTGTCCTTTCACCCTCGGCTAATGAGTAACACCAGATACGGCTTTGAAACGGCTAACGCAGAAGGTAGTATGTACAATGAATTTAACGTTGTCGCACAGCAAACCCCGTCGTAAATTTTGTTCATGCATATAGTTCATTTTGTTATTGTTCGAACACATTGTTAACTCTCTCGAACACTATTGTTAACTCATATTATTTTAGGTACTTTTAGTATAACTTATTTTTTAGCATGAACACAATTATAGTTTTCGGAAAAATTCTGAACTTGTTTTTATTAACGATAACTTAACGATAACTTAACGACTCTGTCACCTGTTGAAAAGTTGAAATAGTAACAACATTAAATAAATAAATAATGGGAAGTCCCCTACATTTACTCCCCCTCCAGGAACACATCCAATCAGAAATAACAAACTGTCGTTAGGCCACGAGTAGGGAAGTGTACTGCTGTTCTTTCTTTTTTTATGAGAGTGAGATCGGAAACCAGTAAGTTCAATCAATTAGTGGCAAACCTGGAGCCAAAATTTCTTGAAAATATTTGGGATATCATCACAAGCGAGGGTACAGCGAAATACTCAGCTGCCAAAAGACGACTGCTCAACATTTTTAAAGAAAGTGATGATAGGCAACTTAAAAAATTGTTGACAGGGCTTGAACTAGGTGACATGAAACCAAGTCAGCTTCTTCGAAAAATGCTATCTCTTGCGGGCTCTGAAGTCACACAAAAAGCTCTAAAAACTCTTTGGCTTGACAAATTACCAAATTCGGTCAAAAACATCCTAATTGTCAGCGATGAAAATCTAGAAAAATTATCTATAATGGCAGATAGAATAACAGAAATGAATCCCAATAACGAACTTTTCAATATTAAACAAGACAATATACAAACTAGTAAAAGCACTAACGACAAAATTTTAACTGAATCATCAGCTGCACAACTCACTACTCAAATCGCATCTCTATGTAAACATATTGAAGCTCTAAATTCAAGATCTCGAAGTAGAAATCACAGCCCCTCATATCACCGAAGCGGAAGTAAATTGTGCCTCGATTTGGAAAAACCAGATTTCGGGTTTTTCAATCCAGAATGGGGGAAGTTTCAGTCGAACTACGTTGGCCTCGTCTTCATTTTGGTTGTTTGATCTGCTACCTGTTGCTGGATTCTGAATTTGAAAATTGTCTTCTTCGGCCATAATGAATTTGGTTAATTTGGAAAGTTGATATCAAATTTGATATCAAATCACGTCGGGGTCACCAATTTTAGGTACTTTTAGTATAACTTATTTTTTAGCATGAACACAATTATAGTTTTCGGAAAAATTCTGAACTTGTTTTTATTAACGATAACTTAACGACTCTGTCACCTGTTGAAAAGTTGAAATAGTAACATTAAACATTTTAATATCAACCAAACATTTTAATTAATAACATTAAATAAATAAATAATGGGAAGTCCCATACATTTTCATGGTTGATTGAGCAAGGTCTCCTAGAATGTAGGATGCTCTTCAGAAGTATTTACAGAACATAACGATGTAATTATGCGATTGATCATAACAAAAATAACTCGGTAAATATTGAAAATCTAAAATAACCAGTGAGTCACTATATCATCGTATGTGAACAATAACTTATCCTAACAGTAAGTAAATAAAATAATTTGGAGAACTGAAGCAACTCCCCCACTCAACACCGAACTAAGTTCGATCGAGTGGGGTATGTTCCACAGCACTTAATGCTCCTTAATTTAAACAGTTTTAATTATGTTTCTCGTTCTTTAATCTTGTATTGCCATAAATTGCTCTATGCGGAATAAAGTATTTTTTCATTTCACATTGTTCTCTTCCACAACTGACTTCATACTTTCTGCAAATACCAACCTGCTGGTAGTTTTCAGGAAACCGCAAGGAGCTAGTGCAGCACGGTGGGTGGCTGCGGATGGCAAACTCCAAGTGGGGACTAATCTTCCGCCCTTTTTTCAGATTCAATTCAGGAGTCGGCCTAGGACGAGAAGAAAAGCCTCGCTGCCTGGCACCCTACGGATAAACCGGTGTTTGTTTGGCCGATATGAAACGGTGGAACGTGGGCTGAAAAACTGAAACATCGTTAGGCCCAGATGGTCCCGTTGTGAGTTAAGGCAGTTATCCAGACTCGTTAGATGATAGTTGCGAAGAAATAACTGTACTTCTGGGGCATACCTGTTGTA
Source organism: Leptopterna dolabrata (assembly GCA_954871275.1). Taxonomy (NCBI): domain Eukaryota; kingdom Metazoa; phylum Arthropoda; class Insecta; order Hemiptera; family Miridae; genus Leptopterna; species Leptopterna dolabrata. Next base: position 7,575,773 of record OX940983.1, on the reverse strand, counting down.
CGTAAAAAGGTTTCTAACTGTTCATTCAGGCAATAATTAGCTTTACTTAATAACAGGAGGAGATCAATAAGTCTGACAGATTTTATTATGTAGTAAATATGAACCTACAGTAATGATTTTTTTTTCTCTCATCGAAGGTTACCCTGACTGAAGTTTACCTAAGGCCATAATCTCGAAACGGGTTCTTCAGACAGTCGAAGAAAATACTTAGCGTAAATGAAACAAGCAGGTATGTCCATTCGAGGTTTTGATAGAGGATTTTGGTTTATTATTCTGTGAATAATACACCTATGTATTCGCTCAGCAAAAAATTTTTAGAACAACCCCTCAAAATTTTTTCTTTTCCGTTTCAAGGTGCGTAGATTCCAAAAATGCAATGTCCGTCCGCCGTACGCAGTATCACGTGTACCGGCTTCATTTTCGGTCTAAAAAATTCGTTCTTTCGCACACATGCTCCATTTGAGCCCTAGTTGTGTCCCGAAACTTTTCAGCCCGATCGGAATATACCCAGGGGTGTTATGAGTGAAAATGTGTGTAAAAATAGGCTCTTTTTGCTAAAATAGGCTTTTGCTTAGGCTTGCTTTTGCTTAAATAGGCTTATTTTTTCGTTTTAGCAACATGTTAGTAACATGAGCTTTTGAGGTATCTTTTTCCACGTTTTTGGGGACGAGAAGACCGAATATGAAGTCGATTTTGACCAAAGACGCGGAAATTGAGGTTTTACCAAAGGTTCAGCTCCGAAAATTGGTTTTTTATTAGTCAAAAACCTGGAAAACTGTCTGAAATCACCATCAATGTGTATAATAACATTGGAAAAAGGGTAAACAGGTGGATCATGACCATTAAATGGTACTACCAATTATCAAAGATGATCTGAAAAAAAAGCGTACCTATTTCATGTTTTGGGGGCCAAAATTGGTGGAAATCATCAGAAATAGCTATTTCAATCATTCCACATGAAAGAAACAATAAATTTAACAGCCAACAAGAGTCTCTAGAACTCCAATAGAATAGGTACCTAATAAACCCATGTGACAAGGACTTTGCAGCGTTTTGTGTTTTAGTAACATGTTAGTAACATGAGCTTTTGAGGTATCGTTTTCCATGTTTTCGGGGACGAGACGATCGAATATGAAGTCGATTTTGACCAAGGAGTGGAAAATTGAGATTGTAGGTACCAGATGTTCAGCTTCCAAAATTGATTTTTTATGAGTCAAAAACCAGCGAAATCAGCTGAAATCACCATCAATTTGTAGAATAACACTAGGAAAAGTGTCAACACGTGGATCAAGACGATTAAATGGCACTACCAATGATCAAAGATAATTTGGAAAAAAAAGGAGCGTACCTAATATGCGTTTTAGGGGCCAAAATTAATGGAAACCATCAGAAATAGCTATTTCGACAATTACGCATGAAAGAAACAATAAATGAACAGCCAAAATTTCTGTAGGTATGTCCAATTGAATAATAAACCCATGTGACAAGGACTTTGCAGCGTTTTTTAGGATCGGGCAGTGATTACTATTAATACAGCATTCAAATGAACTTGCATGCCAAGAGTATACATACCTAAATCACCCATTCAAGTAGATAGGTTCTGGGAGTATCAATTCTTCCGAGAAGTGGTGCCTACATAATAGTTGGACGGTAAATCAGGAAAAATGCTGGTGAAAAATGAGCTGGTGAGGTGGTGGTACTGCGACTTCTATGAAATCTAAGCCCAAGGACTAGGCACTAGCCATCCATTGTACAGACGACCAAAGTCCACATGCAGCCTCTCCATTATCTACAGCGAAACTACTCAAGAGGCGCTGATGTTACGATTCAACACCGTGAACCTCCGTTTTCAAAGGAACGATGAAAATTTATTGGATTTTATTCTCAGGAAAATACATACTACTGACAAATCTACCTACAGCTATGGCCACCTTCAGTGTGCAAAAAGGCCAAGGGAATGCCCTGGCACCTTTTGGAGCCCTACCTATACCTACAGTCTCGATACCTATAGTTCAAAACAACTAATAAACGCATACTTCCCCTGGTTAGTGCATAGAAAATCATAATAGCCGATAATGTTGAAATGCTATATCATAAAGTAGAAACAAGACAAGAAATGGGTGTTTTTTCTAGCGGTTCCTCACTCTTCATGTATATTCCAGGTAAGTACTAGAGTCGGGAGTACTAAATAACAGTGTGGAGTATATTTACTGACAAGAATGTACTCGTTGGTAAATGTTTAATTTGGGAATTTGATGGTAACAGATGATGTGCGGAAATAGTGAGATCTGCCTATCTAGAAACTGAACTGCAACTTGAAATAGAACTTTACCTTTTGAGTCATAATAACTCTACACACGCTTCTCCATTTCAACGTGGGCACCGAAATTAGGTGAGAACTGGAATACGAATCTGGATAGAATCACCGCGATATCTAGAAACGACAAAGGAACCGTCAAGTGCTCTAGTGACTCTTCCATTTTGCCTTCGCCTTCCGAAAGCAATAACGGAGTTTGCGGCTATCCGCAGAACCATCATTTGAATGTCATTAGCCTACATCATAGCTTCCCACCGGGAGAAATTGAATTACTGACCGCCCAATTTGTGTGAGGCCACGTGAGGTGTGAGGACCGCGGAGATGTACATCAGCGGTTTCTAGTTGTCTAGATATAAGTTTTTCATCCCCCCCCCCCCCCCCCCCCCCCGAGAACCCATTGGTTACAAAGAAAGTGAACTATTATGTACCTGATGAATAGGAAAACCATAATGCTTGATGGGTATCTGGCACCTAACGGTCTGGTTTATTCAGTGTAAAGGACAATCCGATGAAGTACAAGAAATAGAGCAATGTGTATACCAGCCATATCAAGGCTTCATTCTTAATTCAAGATGAACGCTCTACCATCCATCCAAGTTCTTAAGACACTAATATACCTACTACCTTTTAATATTCGTGTGTATTTAGCTTCAGACCAAGTCAAATAGGAAATTCATTCTTATAGCACCTTTATTAAAGGCAATGGCCACTTTGCCAAAGATTGTTAACTCTCAGAGTCTTGGCATCAACTGCGCAGACACTATTTGTCCATGCATTTGAAAATACGATCACCGAAACCGGTATAACAGTGTATTTTGCATCTATTAGTGGGTTTTTATTCTTTGAAAAGACTACCTCGTTGGATCGTCTTAACTATAGCTAACTAAATTATGAACTGATGACGTTTTTGAATGTAGATCCTTCCTCAGAAAAATATAGATGCCTACCTACTCAAGAGTATTTTTACCGCTTAGGTAGGTGGGTATCTATTTATCAGTTTGATGAATGTGAACATCAATATATTATAAAAATAACGAGATAATTGAAGAAATCAGTATTTCATCGTCAAAATCATCCCAAATTTAGACTCTAAACCTGTATTGTCTAGCAGTACAAGGTGACACAGAACTGTAAGATTGATAGTAAATCGCAGAATTCATTACTATATAAAGCAGAATACTACCTATTGGTTGTGTCCAATTACCAACTTCACTTCTTGCCATTCCCGTCACGCGACCACTCACTCAATATTTCATCCTTCAACCTACATCTGAGACTCGTGATATTCGTTGATTTTCTTGATGACACTCCAGGCGTCTGTTGCGAAGAATAAATGCTGAAACGCAATTTATTATTAGGAACCTATTCTGGTAGGTACGCAAGGCTCATCACAGTGATTCATGTTTAGTTTGATGTTTGACTTACAGCCATGAAGTAAGGGCCGTAACACGTTGGTAGGTAATAACAAGCCGCCGTTATTAAGTAATAATAACCGACTGCTGGAATGACTTTTGCTTATTATGTGCACACCAACTATATCGAAGAGGACTGCAGTTTCAACCTTACCGTGGACCTAGACAGCCCCATGACGACGAACTGGCCCGAATCATTCTACTCGGACTTCAACAATCAAGAAATGTCCTATCGCCAAAGAACTTGGAGCCACCGATGTTTAACCACACAGCTACGCTTCGCTCGTAGCCAGTGCTAAGTCTGGTAAAGTGGGAAGGAACATTTGTTTGGATCCCCTACTTGTAGTTTTCGTCAAACATCATTCTCCCTAATGTGCTGCGGCCGAAATAAGCCAGTGAATAATGGGAAAATACAAATGCGTCGGAATCAAGAATCGAGCAGCCCATGACCCTTTTTGGTGCGTCATTTTTCATTTTTCTACTATTAGATATTGAAAATTAAAGTTTTGATTTGGTAAACCTCGGACAATCTTCGCAATGAGGAAAAGAAGAGAATGAGTTATTTTCTACATTATGAATTGACCCTGAAAAGCTGGAGGATCTAATCGCGCACACCTACCATATTTCGTGTCGGACATACCACAACCTCTGGGTGTGGACTGTGACGGGTTGAAAGTGAAATGTCAAAGCGAAGCCTTGAAGCTCTATGATGAACTGAGATCGTACTTAATGCTGTGACCTCGTACTCATTTAGTAAATTAGGAGCAGACAGGTAGCTGAGGACAGGTACCTGTAGTGTAGGCAGAAATGAGAACGTTCATATATTATCATGAACAATCAGTGCAGGTATTCAATCATTCTACGATGCGGTACTTCAGTTGGGATGTCGTCAATGTCAGTTGAAAACATCCATTTTCGTAATAAGGAACGCTTGTTGAATGTGGCTGCAATGTTGAATGATAACAACTTATTAAGAACAATGTCGACTAATTAGGAATTATTTTGCTATCTTGAATAAGAATGACTTGTAGATCTCTGACACGAACATAGTGTTCTTGCCCTGAACTAACCCACATGAAAATACAAGCTTACTGCTTCTATTTTCGGATTTCGTGAGCTTGAACTGCATTGTCCATTGAACTGTGTACAGAATTACCCACAAATCATATTATCATGGGAAAATGTCGTAGTTGTTGAGAGGTGAGACACGAAGAAATGGCCAGGAAACATCTCGAGCTTTTATTTTTGTCGCCGAATCAACTCGCGAAGCCGGAAAACGTTCTTTACCGGTTCCACCGCTGGTTCTTAAACGTTTTCCCACATGAGTCACGGTTCCCGGATAATTGAGTTACACGGGATGGACAGAAAAAATTGGCCCAAGTTCGGACGTATCTCCACAGGGATAACTGATGGCTTTTCTCACTATAATCCATGGGTGACTCGGGAGTTAGAAATGAGTTGCATGAGTCCCAGGGAGACCGCGGGGCCTTTTCACTGTTCCAACACTCCGACCTCGCTCTGTTTACTCAGCACAATTAATAACCCTGACTTTCACTGTGGGATCCTAGTCGGCACATGTTAGTTTTCGCAAGGGGACGAATAAAACAAGCGACACGTCCGAGTTTGTGGTATTTTTGAACAGAAGCTCCAACAGGATGGCATCCAAAGGAGAAAACAGTGCCTCTTTCGTAAGGAGCAATGCAGCTCATTTAGAAAGTACCAACATGAAAGAAGATAAAATGCTGGGTTTGGGGGACATGTGGGTTGTGATTATAAAGCGAACTTCAAATATTTCCTCTACCATCCACTATTCATAGATACGGACCGATGTAAACACCGTTGAATTGATCGCTGAGTTTGGAGCACCCCGTGCAATACTCCACAACAGACATCATAACCCATCATCCAAATACGTTGCTGCAGTTTACATCCCCACTAAATGAAATTAAGCTAAGTATCCTCCACAGATAAAAAGTCAATAGATACAAAATTTATAACTAGAATTGCCTGACTAGAATGGTGACTGTCATCTAATCCTTAATTTCCACAATTTCATAAATTCAAATTTATTCCCTCATCATACAAGTGCCATCAAATTGTCAGTGACCATTTCTTTAACGCATTAGAAAAAGCGTTTGTCGTTAATCTGTGGCACTCCGATAAGGTACTGATCGGAAACATTTTATCTCGGACGAAATAAAATGTGAAGGGTATCAATTCATTAGTTTAGTTTCTTCAATACCATCAAGCCCTTTTTTGATAGTACATTTCATTTCTATCTGCATAAAATACATATATATGATTAACGGAGTATTATGCATTTATGAAATTGAGCCATCCTGTTGTTGACATACGATACAAATCGTAATGCCTACTTTCTACACGATCAGATATTGTGGATTCATGTCTTGCCATGGTTTTGCAGATACTTCCACCTACACACTGTGCCTCCTTTTTTGCACCTCAAGCTAGAATCCCTGATTTCGAACCAACACAAAAAAAAGAACGTGTAGCAGAAACAATTATCCAGACCTTTAGATTAACCTTTAAAGTGGAGGAGGCCTTCACTCAGCTTGGACCCTTATCTGTTTTAAGGATAATTGTCATGATTAAGCTTCTTGGAGGCTCCAAGTCTGCGCTTAGGCGCTTGTGCAATCTATGCCGCACAAGGCAGCACTTCATCTGTTCGGACGCTGAAGTAACTCACGGTGGAGTGGAGCAACGGCGTCGGTTCCGAAGCTGTAAAGTTGAGTAATTGCTTCTTTCTCGCGATCCTTATGACGCGCAGACCCTTTGAAATTATTATTGTTTACCGCCGCCGGACTGGAACTGAGGAGGCACGTTTGAGTGGTTTTTCGTTCCTTTGTGATGTGCTCACTTTTCTGGGTGTTAACATTTTTACGGTATTAGAAAGGTATAACCACGAGCATTTTTGAGGAGCCCATTGCTGACCTGTGCTAGGGATCAATCATAAGTTGTGCACAGTACAGTCGGCCCTCGATTTATGCGGACTCGGTTTGTGCGATTCATTTTATGCGACGGATGTCAATAGTGACCCTCCCTCGAGTTATGCGAGGTCAACCCTCGCTTTATGCGAGTTGAGGTGTAAACAAACATGTTGAAATTTTGTTTTTGCGAGTGCGAAAATTTCAATAGACTAACAATTTGTTCTGTTTTGTGTTTGGTAGGCTCTCAATACACTTCTTGAAAAGAAAGTTGAAATGCAGCGAATGGTCGAGTTTGACGATAACGTAGATCGGAGAACCAAGTTCTGGCAAGCGATGGAGGACGCAATGAGCCCTTACATTAGGTTGCGTCAGTCCTTACAGGACCAAGCAAAACAAGCGAAAATTACACAATTCTTTCCTAAGAAGGAATAATTGGCTCAGAGGAGACCCCTAGTAAAAATAAATGATTTTTTGGTACATACATACATATTCTGTTACTTGTTGGGACTTTTTTGAGCCCGTATGGTCCGCATCCCCCAATAATACACAGGAATATAGACTCGAAATATGCGAATTCGATTTATGCGAGGTTTTTGCGGCCCGCATCCCTCGCATAAATCGAGGGCCGACTGTATAAGAATCGTTCCTACGTGTTTTTTTCCAGTCTCCCTTCATTATTTATTTCCATCAAAACACCGTGGATTCGTACAGATATGCAAGAATTTTCTTCGATCAAACGCGCACTTCAGGCGGTGTCACAGTTTTTAACCAAAAAGTGTTATAAATTCCAACGTGCAAATATGATGCTTGTCATCTAAAATTACTGAGCGATTTGGAGAAATGTATGAGTAAAAGATTATCAGTATGTACGTTAGGTGCGAGTTACACCTGGTACCAGCAGCAACAGACATCAGGAGCAACGAATCAAGATTGGAACATTGGGTGAGGTGTACTTTACATCAGTTACTGTTTCAACAGTGATTTGGATTCATTTTCATTAGAATGCGATCAAGTGTAAAAGAAAAAGTTCGTGAGCGCCGCCTGTTCACTTGCCATGATTCAATCGGGTTTACTCAAGGGGCCTCGCGGAGTTTGACATGCGCTAATAAACGGAACGCCCGGCACGATCTCTACGATGGCAAGGGTTGTCACACAATGTAGGCAGCCCTCAACGCTTAACCTTCCTTCTAAAGGAGGATTTGATTTTTTATTCATAAGTTCCCCATGGAGTTCAAGTGCTCGTGTTGCGAAACTGGAGTGCTTGGCGTGGGCCGAAGTGCTTGGCATAATCTCTGAGAAGTTCTTTCAGGAATATTGGGAGTATCATGGGCGGGAGGCACACTTTCCCTCCTATTCAAAGACTCTCGTTTCTTATACAACATTTTCCGCAAAGCATAAAATCGTTAAATGTTGGCTCGAGCCTTCGGAATGGCTCTTTAGCTTGCCCACCTCGTATCATGACGTTGTGATATATGGATAAAAGTCATTCCTGAAAGTACAAAGAAAATGATTACTCTCAAAAAGAGGCCAAATGTGCTTCAACACACCATTCAACAAGTCTGTGGAAACTGCTCTGAACTCACCATCAGCTGGCAAATTGCAGCAGTCGGCTGACAATCATGTCTGTCAGTGAGGTTCTAAACATCTGAAATACAATGATGAAAATGTTCATCAGAATAATTCGTGCAACCACCGAGAAAAATTTCGTTCTCGAAATCACAGAGAAAAATCTCACAAATGTTAAAGTTGCAAGAAGACTCAGCAAGGCTCTTGCAACAAAAACATTTGCAGCTATACAATAACCGCAGGAGTTGGAAACAACGATAGACGAATTCCATCCATTCTTACTAGGTATACATACATAATTCGACTCAAAGAATAGTCTGGCAATTCTTCCCGTTCATTGGAGTAACGTAAGAATTTCTACGGAGTTTCAAGTTCATTCTCTTCAATTATAGCTATGATAGGCCAAATTACTAGGTAACTCTTAGTTTTCTCCAAACTGTGGGGACCAAACATGAGCTTTCCAGCTCATCTTAGGAAAATTGCTTTATGAAAACTACGCCGAAGGAGTTGTCACGAAGAAGCGTTTTTCACCTGAAACTGAATCACCAATATCTCGCCAACGGGCTCGGTGAAAACTGTAACAGATTCGGTAAACATTGCGAACGCAAGCACGTTCGACCGGATCTGGGTTGCCTTCCCCGTAGCACGTGAGTGCTGTTGAGCATTGTTCCTGGTGCGCCAACAATATGCTGCTTCGGCTTTGATCTTCTTCTGATGATTGGGACAAAAGTACATAATGGGCCAGAGGTCGGGGCGATTGTAAGGTGCGGCCTATTGACGCAGATTCTCCAACTTAGAAAGTGAATTCCTCAGAGGGCGCCAACGCATGGAAAATTAATGTTACTTTTGGGAAATTCCTCTTTCTTGGTATGCCGCCAACTGGGGAACCATGTTCTATCGCCTAGCGGCTTTCACAACTATTCTTTCTCCCAACAATAGTTCGTCTTTTGATCAGGCGAATGGAATTCAATCACGTTAGTTTTACTAGGATTCATTTCATTCCCGAACCGAACAGTTCATTGGTAACATGCTGAAGTTACAAGGGGTCGGCACGTGAATAAGGCCCATCACATGGGCCTTATTTAAAAATGTTCGACATCGTACACAAAACGCTTGCGTACAAGACCGCAACACAGTGAGACATTTTCATGCTGTACCACACGCTTTATCTTGACAGTGGGTAGGTAACTAAGGTTCATTCTCGCTTGTTCTTTCTTCACCATCAGAAAAGAAATTGTAACACTGTTTGGTGTGGTTTCTTAATTTTGCGCTCTTTCACACAAAAATGTTTTCAAACCTCAGTTATTTAATAAACGCAATATAGCAAAATAGCAATTTCCTTTTCCTCTCGGATGACGATCGCGTTTATTGGAATCGTTTATATTTTCTTTGTCGGTGGTGTCTGGCGAGAAAGGAGTATCGATAGTGAACTGACGAAACTCTTCCGAATCCATCGTACACTACGTAGTACGTAATCGAATTTAGAAAGGAACCTGTTCACACACAAAACGGGTAATCGCAATTAACAAAGGAACATCTCGATTCAGGACTTGAAAGGAAATACAACAATATTTAGGGATAATTTGCGGAATCATTTACGGGTTGCAAGGTTACCACGATCCGGATTACACAGTGGTGCAAGGTTGCCACATTCGATACTAGTAAACAATTACTTTCTTCATTACCTATGTTGCTGACTACCTTGTTTACCCACTTTTTTTCATCATGCTCAGCTCAGCTACCGCGCAAGGTACGTGGGTACGGTTAACAAGAAAATATTCAATAAAATCGCACGATTCCAACGAGTGGTGAACGACTTTTGTACCATGAAAAATGGCGCAAACATGAAGTTCCGTAGAAACGAAACGGTTGTAACCAAAAATCATCAGAAATGGTGCATAACGCGTTTTCCTGTCGCTTTTTGGTACGCTTTTTGAGTTTGCGTGCCAAAGCAAAGACATGAAAATGTCAATAAATAATGGAAATGTGAGCCTAGAGATGCTATTTAAAGCACTTCACAATTCCAAAACGGCTATATAAAATTGGAACGAATCCTGACAAAATCTCATTACCACATCGAGGTGGTCAATGCAGAGATCCTGAAACCTTGTGTGGTGCGACGCAGCCATTGGACACCCTGGCTATCTCGGAAACTGTTGGCACTCTTGGATGGGGAAAAAACCTCATAAATATACCTACCAATTCAAAGTACCTATGAATAATATTTTGATTCATTCAAAAACCTAGTTTTAGGATAGCACTAACTTCAGAACCGGCACCGGCAGTTCAGGATCTGACAGAGATTAATGAAAGCTGTACTAATTTGGAATTAGTTCTGAACGTCATACCTATCAAGTTAGTGGACACATCGTATTATCTCCCATCGCCCCGTTAAAAGCGAACCGTTTTGTTTTTCGTGTTTTGACTTTTGACGGAAGGGAAGAACGAGATCCTCAGAAGGGGGTCTTGGTTCATCAATCCCGGGCCATCTGAGGCGTACAACAGAAGACCCGCCACGAATGTGGAGGCGGGAGTGATGGATAGCGGCCAGGAAGGATGAGAAGCAACAAGCGATGCAGATGATGTTTCCAATGGACAGGACCGTTAGTCTCAGTTCACAGTTAACTGTTTTTGAAAGTTTGCGCTGATCGTATCGTAAGGAGCTCTTTTATACCTCAAATGGTTGAGGTCCGCCGAGTTCGCTTTCTATCTTTTGATAATAATCGTGGATTGATATTATTCGTGTTTTTATATAAATTCGTCATCGTCACTGTTAGGAACCTATAAAATCTGTAAATGACGAATTGCACTAGGAAAGGGAATGATGCACGTAATAATATAAATAACAAAACTACCGTCAACATTCAGATTTCAAGACAAAACTACACAGTATGTACTATGTATGTATACTGTAGTAATATACCGTGAGCAATCAAGTTCCGATTTCTGAATCTGAGATTTAGCTGGATGCGTGCAACTGGACAGCTCAACTCTAACATCATTATTCTTGCATTTATGCTCAGTGAAGATGCGCGAAGTTTTGTAACGAATGTTCAGCTCAACTCATCCCTCACATGTGACTAGTTAGATCACACTGGAACGGAAACGATGCACTATCATGTACTGTAGAGGTGGAGCATCATGTACCGCAGGAGTTTAGTGGCCAATAATGAGATTGGTATGGCTTCATTAGCCTCCTAACCACAACGTGTTACAGTTCTAATAGCCGCGTTTTCCGCGCTATTCGCCAACGCTCAAACGATGTTAGTTCGTTAAATGAATCGTGTCTTGAAAGCTTTCTGAGAGGAACCATTACCTACTGAAAGTCTTGTATCGTAAACCTTCTTAATGTCACCTGCAATTTGATTTTTTCGTCTATCCTCTCGCAGAAAAAAAGAAAGTGGGTTCAGCGTTGCGGGTGGCTCAGAATTAAATCTTCTAAATATACCAAGATCGTCTAATGTCAGCACCCCGGCACCTGTTGATGACGTTTGAGCGGTTTCCGAGGATACTTTTTATTCGAGTAGGTAGTTTGTACAACGGCTTCGCTGACAAAGTAAGTCGAACGTCACGACTCTTCATATCTCGTTAATGCGGGGGTAGCGAATCGTTCGCACTTTTCCCCAAGCTGAACTTTTACCCAAGATTTACTCTTACTCTGGGTCAGTAGAAATGGGGAGAATGACAAAAGCGAGAATGTACATTAGTTTTGTCTGACATTTACGTCATTCGAATTATTATCGCATTTCTAACTTTCATGAGTCAATAATATGATCGTTCACCACCATTACTGAAATTCGACAAGAATCAAAAACAAAAAAATAATATTTGTAGTGCGCAACGCACCAAGTAAAAGTTCGATTTTCAGTCCCAACGGTAAATAAGTACTTATTCACTGTTCTTCCACTATGTACTCCAAGCCCAAAATGGATACGGAATGTGGTTCCGATACTGAAATATTTTATGCTTAGCTAAAATAATTCCAACTCACCAGTTTAGATACTGAAAAGCATACACCTAGCTATAATATTATATTATCCTACTCACCAGTCCGTCTGACGTGAAAGCATAATATTTCAGGACTTACCTGAAACGATAAACAAACAGAGAAGTTAGTACAGAGGCAAAATAACAGAAACGAGGTACTAGATTTTCAAAACATTTAGTTTATAAATATCTAGGTTGGGTTCCTTCGTGCGTACTGTAACATCCAAGAGAACCCTATTCTTTCTGCAACCACGAATTTTACAGTTCCTTTATACCATGTCGGTCTAGAATTTTACAATATGGTAAGGGTAATACGTTACTATATTTAAATCAGTCATGTTGAATGGATATACCTACGAGAAGCAACGAAGAATGTGAAATTATAAATAAAGAAGACGCAGACCGCACGACAGAAAATATTCAGCCTACACGATCTCCCACGTCAGAATTACAATGCGCGCGTTATTCATGCTTTCACCTCTTCAAAAAGATCGGAAAACTCTGAAACCATTATTTCTCGAGCCTTCGCCTCCTAATTCGGTCCGATTTGACGGTAATTTCTCTTGTGTCGGTCGGAGGTGTCAAGGATACGTTGAGCTGTATTCAAGTCCTCAACAATTACCTACTGTCACTGTTACTCGTATGACGTACATGATGAGTTACTGAAACGTTTCGCTATACGGGAGGCGTTCATCTAGTGAGTTCCCTGGCACTTTCATCCTTCTCACGAGATCCCTAATTGTTTTAGGTCTTCGGAATTGGAAGGCCACCCCAACAATAATTTCACTTCTTGCATTTTGGTTTATTATTCTGTGAATAATACACCTATGTATTCGCTCAGCAAAAAATTTTTATAACACCCCCTCAAACTTTTTTCTTTTACGTTTCAAGGTGCATAGATTCCAAAAATGCAATGTCCGTCCGCCGTACGCCGTCCGCCGTATCACGTGTACAGGCTTCATTTTCGGTCTAAAAAAATCGTTCTTTCGCACACATGCTCCATTTGGGCCCTAGTTGTGTCCCGAAACTTTTCAGCCCGATCGGAATATACCCAGGGGTGTTATGAGTGAAAATGTGTGTAAAAATAGGTACTTTTTACGTTTTAGCAACATATTGGTAACATGAGCTTCTGAGATATCGTTTTCTATGTTTTTGGGGACGAGAAGACCGAATATGAAGTCGATTTTGACCAAAGAGTGGAAAATTGAGTTCTACCAAATGTTCAGCTCCCAGAATTGATTTTTTATGAGTGAAAAACCTGGGAAATCGTCTGAAATCACCATCAGTTTGTATAATAACACTGGAAAAAGTGTCAAGACGTGGTTCAGGACGATTAAATGGCACTACCAATGATCAGAGATAGTTAAAAAAAAAAAAAAAAAAAGATCGTACCTACCTAATTTGTGTTTTGGGGGCCAAAATTGATGGAAACCATCAGAAGTAGCTATTTCGATTATTACCCATGAAAGAAACAATTAATGAACAGCCAACCTTTCTGTAGGTATGTCCAATAGAATAATAAACCCATGTGACAAGGACTTTGCAGCGTTTTTTCATTACTCTCACCAGAAAGTTCTCCACTACCTTCAATACTGTGAAGTCCTTGATTTCCGGAGCATTCATTCGGTGATCGATCTTAACAAGAGCTTCGAATTCTAAACATCAGTTTTCATGAACTTATATGACTGGGAACTTAATCTTCATTCTCCATATTATCAACCTTCCTCTGAGCTGTCAGTTTAGCTCACCTGTCATCGCCATGTAACACAGACCTTACATATACTTACACTTACACGTAGTCGAGCTGTGTGACGATACCACCGTATTATACGAGTATAATAATATATATGAGTATATTTATACCAGTATAATGTATGAGTTCATACGTTATCCGATGTGTAAATAATTATACATTATCCTAGTACAGTACAATTCGGCAAACGCTGCGGTATGAGGACTACCTAACAGGCACTCAAAGGCCAAATTCCAATCATCCCTCACTCCCTCGATCAATGTTTACTGTATGGCCATTCAGTATCGGAGACTTAGAAGTGCATAATTATGATTGACCATTTGCATTTTAAGAAGACATCTGAACAACTCAACACATATTTTTCACTTGGGATTCAATCCATGCCTAATGGGAACACATAATCCTCATCTGAACCTTATATTTCACACACTTCAATGGTAGTTTTTTTATTCCGACGTATTAAAATTAGTAACAACAGTTCAGGTGACAAGTAGGAAAAGGTTGGAAATCCAGCACAATTAGATCGACGTCTTATCACTAGTGATGGACAACTCCCGATTTAGCTTCAGAAAGAATTTACAACGGCATCGTCATTTTTTAATCGATTTTTTGTAAACTCTGCTGAGGTAAAACCTCGCGTAAAAGTAATGAATGGTTCTTAGAATAAGTACCTATCCATCAATAAATCTATTATTTTACGAAGTCAAGGTTTCCCCCCGCCATGTAAGTATACGGTCGAACCACCATGTTGTTAGTGTCGTTTGGAAGTCAAAGTTCGGAAGTACCTGCCTATATTCAATTCAATTCAATTCAATTTTTTTATTCAGCAAATACTTTATACAACAAATATAATGATTTTTAGAGAGTCTATATACATAATACAAGATCTAAACTTATGTTGGTTTATGAGCCTAAGGTCAATGACCCGTCCAGGCTCGTCTCTTCCACCACTATTTATTACTGCGTATGTATGTACCAGCAGTTTCCTTGAAAAAACGCACCGTAAGTATTTGGAGAATGAGTTACATTGATCAAGAACCAACAGTATTTACAGAGTAGTTAGTAAAATACACTTAATGCTACGAAGGCTGATTTGTATTTTTATCCTAATTTAAACTCATTTATAACAACACTTTCGTTATTTTCAAGCTCAAAATATTCTAGAACTAGTTTTTTAAATTTTCCTGTTGATGTTGAAGTCTTAGTTAGGAGCGGTAACTGTTCAAATAGGGCTGGAGCTAGCCATGGAAATTGTCGAGTGTAGAAATCATTATGCGCCTGTGGTATCTGGAGGACATAGTTGACATTTTTGTTCGCGTCGGTCTAATCATCGCTTGTTTAGTAAATAAATGCAGGTGTTTATGCACATATAAAACAGTACTGTGAATACAAGCCATTCTGGGAGTGAGAACACCGAAGTATTTGTATAGGTAACTAGTTGAAGTACGTTTATGGGAATTAGTTGCAATTCTTAAAACTGTATTCATTGCTATGTTTATACTATTAAAGGTTGACGCATAAGTACCTCCCCAGACAATGATACCATAAGTTAAAATGCTGTATACATGAGCACAATACACCATTTTAAGGTTTTCTTTCGTTAGCCATCTTCGTAGTATCAGAAAGTAGTGCATGGATTTCCTGATTTTAAGGAAATATTTTAAGGAAGAAGTGATTGTGATTTGTTATTCAACACGCAAATCTCTACACGCGATTGAAACTAAATTGTGAGAGACATTGTTATTGAGAGGTCTAGACAGGAAAGGAACAATACATCGAAATACCTGTGAAAGCCTAAAGTATTTTCGAAGCCATCGAGAAATGTCTAACCAGACAATAGAAAGACAATAACTAGACGAGTTCGAAGGCGAAAAAAAGTCGCAAAATAAAAGCTGGTAACGGAGCAAGGTGATAATTGTGGACTCGTCTCGGGCGTATGATCAGCTGCCGTTTAGCGTCCACTCGTCCAGTCTAGCGGAGTCACGTTTCCCGTATCACGATGAAAACCTTGTTATCTTCCCAACAAAAGGCCTCACCGGGAAAGAAAAAGATTCCGGAGTACCGGTGAACCACGTAAAGAGTTTAGCGGGCACGTTTTAACGGTGGCACATGCTCCCTGAGTGAGGCGTCGGAGAAGTGAGTTATTGAAGGTTGCTCTGGTTGCAGTGAATCGGAGCAGTAGGAATTTCACCAAGTTTATGGTACAAGTTTTACATTTTTCTATGAGATCTGGGAAAAAGCGTGGAACATCTTTCATCCTACGACTGATCACAATTCCCTGAGTCGATTAGAACCATATTCATAAGCTTACGGAAGATTACCAACATTGTTGAGCTTGCGCAGAGGACACAGTTGCTTCAGTCATAAATCATACTTGGCCGTCTATAAGAACTCAAGAATTTAATGTTTGTGGCCATCAAGAGGCCAAATTGAAGAACTAAATTCGTTTCCTATGTTTTTAGAATAGGTGGTGCAAATTTAGTGGATCTCCAGGACAGAATAAACTAAAGTAGCTATTATGAAGACGAAATAATGGACTACTAAAATTAAAAAAAAAAAGAATTATGAAAGGTTGTCTATTTTCACTAACACAAAAAATACCGTTATATCTACCGTTCTATCGTTGTTATATCTATCGTTAGTAACAAATAATAACACTTCAAGTTCAGAATTTTTTTTGAATTAGTGGAAACAAAATGTCAATAACTCCGATTTTAGGAACACGCCCCTTAAAAACTTGGCGGAATCGTCAAAGGCTTCTAACAGTCATGGGCGACTCTTGTTTTTCTATTTCGGTTTGAAGGGATCGACATTCGATGAAGAGAAAAAAAATTGCGTGGTTCTTATTTTATTCCACTCAGTTTTGAGTCAAGCTGTGCATTACTCACTAGCATTTTGGAATTCACTTCAAGGGAGGGGGGTAATGGAGGTGGTAATATTGAAACTATGCACAATTCTCAACCGAATTGCGCGGTTCTTTTTTTATTTAACTCAGTTTCTGGGTCTAGTTGTGCAGTAAGTCACAGGAATTTCGAAATCCACTTCAGGACTGGGGGTAACGGAGGGGGTGATGGAAAAGTGTTAACACTGCACCAAAAAACCCAACCAAACATTGCAAGTATTAACAATACACAACCAAAAAGGGCGTCCCCTGTAACGCACGAATTAATTGGAAATATGTTTCAGTTTGAAACGGATTTCCACGATTTCATCACGAGTGATTTAGTTCGTAAAAGGCGCCACACTTCAGGGAGGCGTGGGCGAGCAGCTTAAAATATGAAACTTGATTTTCTTCTGCGAAGTTCGTTAAGTCATACTCTCAAAAACGCTGCAAATTATTACACAACGGTTTATTATTTACCTGAAGAGATGCCCCTTCTGCGTAGATCACTGTTTCCGGTGGTCCTGTGGTCAATACCTACCAGCTCCTCCCAAGAAAGCCTAAATCGAGCATAGGAGATGACCCGGGAATTAGTTTCCTAGAAGTGCGCAGGATTCAATAAATAATTATTTTGTTATTTGTTATTAATGAAGCATACGCTTGTTCAAGTTACAAAATTACCTATCAACAAAATCCAAAAGAGCCATCATTTTTCAAATGAAATAATAATATATCACAGAACAACCAACTCGACTGCATACAGCCATCCGTGACTGTAATCAGGTGTTCCCTAGCAACGATATCTGGGCCGGATTTATACAGTATCATTCACGAATTCACGATCATACTAACCAAGCTTTTTGGTGCACGAAAGGTTGGACGTACAATCCTCCGGATGGTCTAACAAATTCTTTAGTTCGAGTTCAATTTAAAAACCACAGTCATGCAGCATGGCTATAAGAGCGAATTTTCGAAGAAATAACTGATTTTATGTAAAACTGTTTTATCTCAAGAAATAACCACGTTCCTTCATCTTCAAAGTGCTCCAGTTTGAGAACGGAATGAGATATCGCAATTCTGATTTCACCATCATGTTCAGCGTACAAAAACCTTTAAAATGAGGTGTCACTTGTCAGACTGTTTCATTTTGGGAATTTATGGGTAATTTTTTCCCCCCTAAAACTCCCCAAAACTCCCCCTTAGAGTGACCCGATTCTGCCCATCTACGAACTTAGCCTGTCGATTGCCAAGACAGATTTTTCGTGCAAATTTGAACTTTTTATCTCAATTCTGTCGAGAGTTATCGTCTGGAATGACACATACATATATAAATATATAAATATATAAATATATAAATATATATATAAATATATATATATATATATATATATATATATATATATATATATATATATATACATATAATTTTTGGTGTCTTTCGGCAGGGAATTCAGGATGGTCTGAAACGGATTTTGGTATAAAAATCTTTCGGAAATTCGAGTTTTAAAAATTTTGGACCGAGAACAATAGCTTCCTTTTCTTCGAAAATTCGCTAAAATTTAACAAAACATACCCTTCTACTGAAACTTTTTGAGCTACGGCGTTCGGGAAATTTGAACCCACATTTGTCGTTACTGGCAGTAACGCCGAGCTTCGCGGACCAACTTGACCACAAATGGGACCTACGAACCAAATTTCATTAATTTTGGTTCATAGTAAATAAGGAAATTGCGAAATACGGCGGACGGACAGAAATTTCGGTCTATTATTTTCAATAAGGAACCTTCGGAATCGAGCACGAACAAAAAAATTAACCCCCCCCCCCCCCCCATAAAATTTTATGGTTTCCATTTCAAGGTATGTAGTAGAATCCGAAATGGAATAAAATTAATTTCTTTCCATATGCCGGGGGGGGAAGGGAGGATAGGGTTGAATAGGGTTTTTTTAATACGTTTTTAAATTTATCCCAAACTAAATCATTTTTTGAGACCACCAGGAGCATTGTACGACCAGCCGCTCGTTTGTACCGAAGAGCTTCGGCAACATGAGCGTGAATAAAACTTTATTAATCCGGCCCAAATATCACTGCTAGGGAACACCCGATTATATTCTGCGATACTATTTCATTTGAAGGATGGCTCTTTTGGATTTTGTTGACAGGTACTGTTGTAACTTGAACAAACGTTACGCTTCATGAATAACAACAGATAATTGAATTAGTGAATCCTGCGCATTTTTATGGAACTTCAATTCCCGTCGGCCCAATACTCGATTTAGAGCTTTCCTGGGGGAGCTTGAGAGTAGGTATTGACCAGAGAAAACAGTGATCTACACAGAAGAGGCATCTCTATACAGATAAATAATAAACCGTTGTGCAATAATTTGCAGCGTTTAAAAAATGTTTATTCCATTTTCGGATTTTACATACCTTGAAACGCAAAACATCACATTGGGGGGGGGGGGGGTAAATTTATTTTTCTTTTTTTTCATTCTCGATTTCTAAGGTCAAAATCAAAACAAGAGAGGAAGAAATGGAGCCATAACGCGGAAGAATGTACCGTCTGCATGGATCCAGTTACTGCTGACATGGCTCTCATTGTGGCCGCTCTCTCAGGGAACCGGAGGATGTGACTCGGCGAATATCATTCCGTCGGAAAAGACGTTGAAGGAGTTGAAGGATAAGGTACGAGAAAAATCCGAAGCCGTTAGAATGAGGGATCTTTCGGTAGAAACGACAATAGCCCCTGGGTTCCACACGGGGCTCCGCCCCCGGGTGTCCGATAGTTCGGACAATGGGACGGGCTCCGTTTTTGTTCTTCGAGGCTTGGGAGAGTTCAAGCCACAATGGCACTGGGCCGCTGGATCCCTCCCCGATCGGCGGATCAACAGATGACCGGGTTTTAATGAGTGAGACAAAAGGCCTGTTTAGGCTTTCGTCACTGGGGACGGACTCGTGACGATATGGGTTTCCGATCCGACGCGGGATGACCCGATTTCAAACGGCGTTTCGTAGGTTGGTCTTATGAATAAGAGAAATATTGTCGAGTAACGCACGTGTTGCAATTTCCCTACGCGGTACGATACTGGGACAGTGGATTCGATCCGTTTTACCGGATGCGAGCTCACTACACTTCACTCAGGGGCCATGGGACTTATCAATAGCCAGACAGATGTGTTGGTTTAATAAGAGGATCAAACCAATGTTATTTCTATGAATGCAACAGTTAGGATCTAATTAGGGTCACCAAAACTGAACGGTATGAACCAACAGTTTGGCCGACCAGCCATTTGTTCACAGTCGTTAAGCCAAACTGGTCTAAATGAATATTTTTGGACGCCTTAGCGTTTACTACAGCCCTCAGCAGTTCAGTTTTAAAACCAGAAAAGACACGGACTGGCTTTCAAAATAATTATAGCAATCGATCTCAACCTCCGTAACTGGCGAAATAGAAAACTTCACTGAGCAAGGACGCGTGACCTGTACTGTTATGCGGTTTCGAATATGCCGATTGTTTAAACCCAGCTTGAATATCCTCAAGGCCCCTGGGGATTGTGGTGGGAAGATAAAATTGATCCAAGACTGCATTAATCTCGTAGTGTAATTGGTGTCTCGTAGTGCAAGGTCTTCCTGACAGGCTCCAATGATAGTAGACCTTTAATTTCAAAGAAGAATTTATAATATGTCCCTGTATGGTAAAGTGATCCCGTTTAAGGGTGGAACACTGGAGCAGACAAGAAAACATTGTACCGGATCTTATTAGTTATATAAGATAGGCGCTGAACTACTTCTTCACGAGAAGAGATAAAACGACTCACATAATTATATTATATGTAGTTTGATGGAGTTTTATTGTCAGAAACAAAATAGGTATGTCATGTGATACAACTATAATATAAAAATAAAAAGGTAGATGTCATGTAATATGACATGGATAGATACGAGTCGCCAGAGAAAGGATCATGATGAGTTGATAAGGAACACCGTGAGACAATCACCAGAAGGCCAAGGTCTATTACAGTGTGCAACAGAAAGGTAAATGGAGTGGCCTAAAACATGTCACGAATCCTAATCCTCTGATTCAAATCTTATACGCGGTAGAAGGTACACCTGATTTGAGCACCGTCAAAGTTAAAACCAGAGGTTTCAACCTGCAGATTTACATCATGTCATTTACCTTCGGATACTTGGACAAGTTACTCCCGAGCAGGCATGCGTATAGATGAAAGTACCATTGGACTTTGATCGAAATCAAAAGAACCGTGTGGGCCCAGCCCTTAATTTGACCTCATTATGACCCTTTTATTCGAAATAGTGAGACAGGACGGCATTTCAAGGAAAGCCCATTTTAAAGTGAGCATAGGATGTTGGATATTATTGAAATTTGATTGAATTTATAAGGGAATTGAAGATCAATATGTACAACACATCCTCAACGTTTCAGCGCGCTGTATTTTCAGTTACGGGAATTTCAAGGAATGTGTATACCGAAACACATGAGCATACTCTGCTAGATTACTGTACTGGTTAAGAATCCAATTTTGATCCTCGGATTCGTATTCAGAATGTTCCTGGTTCGTTGTTTGAAGTATATTTTTTAAATTTATTTTATAAAAGTGCCAAATTGATCAAGTATAGTACAAGGACGGCCGCATCTGAGACGCCAAATCTAAAAACCAATCGTCATCCTACAAAGTTTGACGAGGCAGCTGTGCCATATCAGCAAAATTACCCAATGCGAACATTAGATTTTCTTTTCAGCGCATGAATGACAGAAATTGGGCCAATGAGAAACTCAGTTCTGCAACATGATCTCATACTCTTAATGCTCGAATTGAGAAACGAGTTCCAAGTGCAGGCATACACAGGGCTAACATCTAATAAACATAGAAAAAAATGTTGTGCAACGTTCTGCACCGAAGTGAATCTTGAGAAAGCTGAGTCCACATAACTTGCTAATGATCCCAACAGAAGCAGAGTTGAAGTTCTCACACTAATGCGCTAATCCTCGAGAGTTTTTCACCCTCTTTGCCAGTCTCAGAAGCGCAGCTAGCAGAATACTCAACAACCCGTGAGGATGGCTTCAACGCTTGGGGAGAACCGTGGGTAAAAATTAAAGCGTGGATCATAAGCAATAAGTACAGAAGATGACCCAAGCCGCCAATCCATCAAAGACGCTCCCGGGGATCCATAAAGGCACAAAGGAATGAGGATCTACGGAAGGTGGAGTTATTAAACCATTTGCAGTTCAGTGACTCTAACAAAAAAGGATGGTGAGAGATAAGCTATCTGTGAGCCGAGACAAGGTACGCAGGTATTTTACACCAAACCCTCACGAGACTGAATCGTAGAATAGGAATCATGAATGGATTGCCACGAAAATCTAGCAAACATAGTCACGAAAATCTAGCAAACATAATGGAGTATTTTTTAAGCGGAAGTAGATTCCGTCCTTTGAATGTTGACACCAACCGCACTTTCCTATGATATTTAGTTCTTTTTCAATGATTTTTCAAAGTTTCCAAAAATTATGACGTCACTGCGACCTTCTCGCCAGGGCGGGAGGCCCCTGCCCATTGTGACGTCAGAATTGGTGGAAAATTAGAAAAATCATAGAAAAACTTATCGTAGGACAGTGCGGTTGGTGTAAAAATTCTCAGGATGGAATGTACTAAAAAAAATTACACAAGGCTCTTTACTTACTTGTACAGATGCCCCTTCTGGGTAGATCACTGCTTTCTGTGGTATTGACTACCTACCCTCGAATTGCCCCCAGGAAAGCACTAAATCGAGTACTGGAGCTGGCCCGGGAATTACATTTTCAAAAAAGATGCGGGATTCACTAATTCAATCATTAATTATTTGTTGTTACTCATGAAGCATAGGTCACGTTTGTTCAAGTTACTAAAAGACCTATAAAAAAAATCCAAAAGAGCCACAATTTTTCATATGAAATAATACATCACAGAACAACCAACTCGACTTCATACAGCCATGCGTGATCATAATCAGGTGATCCCTAGCAATGATATCTGGCCCTGATTTATACCGTACCATTCACAATCATGTTGCGTTTCGGTGCAAACGAATGGTTGGACGCACAATGCTCCGGGTGGTCTCAAAAAATTCTTTAGTTCGAGGTCAATTTAAAATGACTAAAAAACCATACCCTTCTATTGAAAGTTTTCAAGCTGCGGCGTTCTGATAATTTCAACCCCCATTTTGCACCCTGATGACTGTCAGTAACGCTGAGCTTCGCGGACCAACTAGCTCAAGGTAACTAAGGAAAGTGCGAAGTTAGGCGCAGGTATGGCCAGCAATTTTTTAATTCCATTTTCGGATTTAACATACCTTGAAACGGAAACCATCAAATTTTGAGGGAGGGAGGGGTCAAATTTTTTGTGTTTTTTCCATGCTCGCTTCCAAATGTTCAATAATGATTGAAAATAATAAACCAAAATAATATAAACCGCTTTTGTGACCCATGCGCATACCCGTGCATACCCCATTCGCCTATTCGCCAAATGAACGGGGATATCATAGACATGATGAGGAACGGTGTTGTATAGGCACCTAGTTATAACGAAATATACGTTTTGTGGTTTTTGCATCAGTACACCTACGTTATCTACCCGGCTTAACTAAACGGAAAAGAAAAATAATGCACGTTACAAGTATAGGTAAGACACTATCAGACGTGGCCTCAGGGTTAAGGCTTTGTTGATTATTCCCAAGTTCGGGATAAAGAATACTCGTTCCGTCAAGATCCACGAACCCCCTGGAACGTGTCGCCGGAGCAAGGGCGTGTGATACACGACCCCTCTCGTCACTTTAGATAACGTCGTGGGGTTTTAGGGGAAAACTGAGTCGGTATAATGTGGAGTATGGTTGGGTTGAGAAATCTCTTTGGTGGTGACTTTGATCATGAGTCTCGATGTGTGCTGGAGATTGAGAGGTCGGAACGAGTTTTAAGCTGAATTTACACAGCTCAGTGTTTTAGCTGTATTACACGAGCTCAGATAGTCAACAACATGTACATCAATATCTGGGATGAAGTCTCCATACGGTTTTCATCGTCTGGTGTTTACTCCAGCATCAGGCCCTTGATAAATATGCTCACTTTCCTGTGTGGTTTCAGTATTATAAGTAGGGACAGGATTCGTACGTATTCACTTTTTTTTTCTAGACCTATCCATGATTTCCAACTAGACGTGTTCATACTGACACTTCTTGAACAGTTTTAAAACACTTTAATTTCACATATTTCGCTATTAATACATATATTCAAATATTTCATTGATTGAAACACATATTTTCATATATTTCATTAAATGGACACCTATTTTTCAAATTCAACTCTTTTTCAAAGTTCTGAAGAACATCGCCATTTACGGATGGTTGTAATGAGCTGTGTAAACAGTATTTTGTATTACAGTGTTCATCGCTGAAAACTCATTTTGGCTTAGAAACTCCGTTTTCTGGTGACAAATGCCGCTTAATTCACGCTCGAATAGATTGGTAAGTAACTACTTGAGTTTCCGGATGATGTTTTTTAAAATTTAATTTTCTATAATTAAATAAACATTGGTATTTACGTATTTTGAAAATTAATTTTGACTTCAAATTGTTTCATATTTTTACATATTTCAGAAAATATTTTATACATTTCACATATTTATGCATATTTCACGAAATAAATAATAATATTTTTGTTACATATTTCGCATTTTGAAATACATAAAAATCCTATCCCTAATTATAACCACTTTATGCTCATTAAATAGTACAAAAACATTTTAAAAATCGGAAAGGGCCCTCATCACGATCTCTTCAACTCCCGTTCACACCTTGACGCCTGTGCTGTGACTACCTCACGTGAAAAACTGGAAGCTTATCAGACCTCAATACCGTCAAACCTAGGTTGGTCCTACCGGTAAGCATCTCGGTAACGGATACAGCTTCAAGCACTAAACCTCTCATCAGTTCTATGATAATCAGCAAAAATGATGTGTGATAATCAGCAAAAATTATGTACACCTTGTGTGGTGCCCTAGGCTACTGAGACCTCCTTAGTTCTACCGTCGTAGAAAAACATAGGTTGATCAGGGAACCAGAGTAATTTTAGCTGTACCATTTTGCTAGAAACTTTGGTTGGAGCCTTTGAACCCTATGAATATTCGCCAAAAAAAAAGATTAACACGTTAAGACTTTATGAAGCACATGTGTGTTGCCTCAGAGAGCTGGGATGCTCTCAAATTTTAAATTGAACACATCTCACTATGTCTTAAACGACTGAACTTGAGGGAGAATGCTTACAGAGATCTCTTCAACATTTCTATTTTTGGTCGCTCCGAAATTCGATGGGATATTGAGAGTTTATCCAGGGACCTATGGATAGGCATCACTGCTCACTACCTGAATATGTTTGAAGACAACAAGCAGGTCACTATGCCGGTAAGTTCCCTCTTCTACCACTTTCCAGATAGCTTCAACCGGGACAGTTCCCTAGAAAACTGTGCTCTGGTCACGCCACCCTTTCCAAGATCTAAACAGTACCCAGAAAAACTGTCCATTGTTTCAAAGTCCAGATCTTTCCAGAATGACATTGTGTTGAACTAAATAGAAACCTAGAAATAAAAGGGTATGGATGAAATTCCCTTCTTCCATTTTCAGGTAGCTTTCCCCCTTCAAGGTATAAACACACAGCAACTATTAATTTTCTTGTTATCAACCCACAGTTCTACATTTTGTTGAAATGGAAAAAACAAGGCCAACAAATTCATTCGAACGAGTCGTTACTGTTCCAGTGAACCTAAAGGTTACAGATGCAAGACCCCTGGTAGGAAGGAGGAATATCTGGTGATTTTGTTTCGCCTTGTTTTTTCGGCAATGAAATGTTTATTGACAAAATGCTGTTTTGAACTTTTATAAAAAATTGATATATTTAGAGAATCTAGTAAGTACCATACATAGGTTGCTCTCGACCCGACCGAGATGACATTTGGGGCATCACGTTTTAGATATCAACAATTCCAATACCGAACTACTTATACCAGGTACCTAACCTACTTTTTGAGCTTTTGTTTCATAAATCCTGTTTTCCCTCATGTTCGAATCACTCTTTCACGCTGAGACTCGATTAATAACGAGCTTCACCTTAGCTTGATACATAAACTGTAACCGAATTTTAAGTGTGGATGTGAAACCGTTTCTCATTACAGTTACAGCATAGTTACAGGCGACCTACCCCACACGGATGAAGAAAAGTTGTCGAAAATGGGCGAATTTCAGTATGAATAATGAAACACGGAACGTAGGTTGATGATAGACGATGTACGAATAAGTCGTCTGAATTCAAAGAGAAAGCTCTAAGCGCCGACAGTTATTACATGTGGTAAAAAGGTTTATTGTAGCACACTCCTCGTATTTGCATTGTTTGTAAATGAGAAATGAAGCTGCGATTAACATGTATTTCTAGTTTTAATTCACAACCTGATGAAGGGGAAAACACCCACCTTTGCCAATTAGTAGAAATCGGTGTTTATAACAATGTTGCGTAGGACTGACACCGTAAGTAGGTACTCCAAACTCCACCCAGTGACATCAACAATCATGATCAGTGATGAGTCAGAATATTAAGGTACCTAGTCGACAGTTCGAATGGATGTACCAGAGTAAAAAGTATACCACGAAGGTTTACGTACGTGCATGTTGGCTAAAGTTCGACTTGCTATACATGTTTCACCCCAACAATAACCTGAAACAATGGAAATAAAGGAACAGACACAGTGCTGGTTTTCTAGAATGGGTATATTTTAGGTATATTGTTTTAGGTATATTTTTCATGTTTCCGAGGTAAATTCTGGTTCGGGTTGGTATACATTTTGGTTTGGTTTGGTATATTTTTCCCAGTTCCCAAAAGTCGCTTCAGATAGGTGATTTTGAAATTTTACAGACGACAAGAATCGAAACATAATCAAGAAAGCATCGCAGGCTGCGCTCTAACTTGCATACTAAAAGCGGGCTACAAAAATGGGAACCCGTTTCGCCGGCATCAGTTCGGCAAAGATCGGGGGCTTGGCTCTACACACAGTAGAAGGAAAAATGCCAAAAACTGTTCGTCAGAAATCCAAAACGGCCGTTCCTACGTGGCAATGAGTGCAGCCGATATGAGCTGTTCGAGCAGCAGCTACCATTGTTCTGGATTGGCTGGGTGTTTTTAATGAAAAGGAAGAAGAGAGAGAGCAATGTGAAGAACTACATAGGTATATCAAAATTATTTAAGAATGACAGAAGTCGAATCCAATTATTTTTATTGGGAATTGTGACACCCCATTTATAAAAGCAACAAAGTAATCACTAACCACTGAAATATGAATCGTTTCCACCTGCAGAGTTTCCAGTGATAAAATGGCGAACAATGGTTCGTGTCGCCACACACCACCGACTGATAAAATGGGTCGTAGCTACACACAGACGAACACCCTGCTCTGTCGGGGAGCCGAAGAAGTGTTTTCAAAAAAAATAAATAATAATAATAATAAATAAATAAATAAATAAATAACTAAAACGGAGTTTACTGAAAGATTGAATATTTCCACTAACATACACAAAAAATACATACAAATCATCGTCAGTAACATACAATAATTACTAAGAGTATAACATTTCATTATGTTATTGTTTGTTATTGACGATGCTTGATCACCGAAACCGGTATAACAGTGTATTTTTCGTGTGTTATTGGAAATATACAACGTTTCCAATAAATCCGATTTTACTTTATTTATTTTTATTTTTAAAACTTCATTTCATTTTATTTTCTAATGGATTTCCACGATTTCAACGCGAGTGATGCAGTTCGTAAATGTTTTCCAACTCGATGGAAGACCAAGTTCGTATCAAGTTCGCCATGAACTTGGTTCGTCAACCTCCACACACAGGGGAACCGGGTTCCCATTCGCAACTATCCCCCAATTCTATTCCAAAATTCCCGCAACTATTCTCAAATTCGAAAAGATCATAGATCTCGTCATGCAAAAAAAAGAAGAGAAAAAATGGTAAGAAAACTTGGGGTAGATATCAGTTATGTACTTACTACTAGTCTAAAATATACCTATCAACCACTTCTCAGTGAAAGACCGGATTCGTTCCAGTCTCCAGAATGGGAAAACGAGGATCATCAACGCGCACCACGCATAAAATCGACATCAACTCAAGTTTCCACAGGACTGGAAAAAAATACTACGCGAAGAGCCTCATGAGAGGACATCGGAGGTATCTAGTGGCGGGGTTCTTTATCAGAGCATGACGCCATGTTGTATTATTCAGATCCCATCTTCTTACTCTAATAAGCACTGAATCCCGGTCCAGCCATCAGTTAACTGTAAAACCGACAACAAATCGGGCATCTTTGTTCGAGAACTGGGTTTACGCAGAATACCGAGTGGATCCCCGTTAGAAACGCATCACTGAACGGTATAAAGTTTGTAACTGAAGAGGTTTATTAACCTTTCATTATGTAACTCATCTTTGCTGCCGTAGGTACTGAGGCGCTTACTACAGGTATCCAACCAATAACGATCTCGAACTACTCTTATAATTTTGAATGATGTTCGAAATTCGTGTGACAGCCTCATTACACCATCAAGGTGATATTGTTAAATCCTGTTTTGATGGATCGCTGATGCAGCAGTAAGGTCAACGGTAATTTTGGTTTATTATTCTGTGAATAATAGACCTATGTATTCGCTCAGCAAAAAAATTTTATAACACCCCCTCAAAATTTTTTCTTTTCCGTTTCAAGGTGCGTAGATTCGAAAAACGCTGCAAAGTCCTTGTCACATGGGTTTATTATTCTATTGGAGTTCTAGAGATTCTTGTTGGCTGTTAAATTTATTGTTTCTTTCATGTGGAATGATTGAAATAGATATTTCTGATGATTTCCACCAATTTTGGCCCCCAAAACATGAAATAGGTAGGCTTTTTTTTCTCTTTTTTTTAGATCATCTTTGATCATTGGTAGTGGCATTTAATGGTCTTGATTCACCTGTTTACACTTTTTCCAATGTTATTATACACATTGATGGTGATTTCAGACAGTTTTCAAGGTTTTTGACTCATAAAAAACCAATTTTGGGAGCTGAACCTTTGGTAAAACCTCTATTTCCGCGTCTTTGGTCAAAATCGACATCATATTCGGTCTTCTCGTCCCCAAAAACATGGAAAAAGATACCTCAAAAGCTCATTTTACTAACATGTTGCTAAAACGCAAAAAGTACCTATTTTTACACACATTTTCACTCATAACTCCCCTGGGTATATTCCGATCGGGCTGAAAAGTTTCGGGACACAACTAGGGCCCAAATGGAGCATTTGTGCGAAAGAACGATTTTTTTAGATCGAAAATGAAGCCTGTACACGTGATACGGCGTACGGCGGACGGCGGACGGACATTGCATTTTTGGAATCTACGCACCTTGAAACGGAAAAAAAAAAATTTTGAGGGGGTGTTATAAAAATTTTTTGCTGAGCGAATACATAGGTGTATTATTCACAGAATAATAAACCAAAATGCAATGTCCGTCCGCCGTACGCCGTATCACGTGTACAGGCTTCATTTTCGGTCTAAAAAAATCGTTCTTTCGCACACATGCTCTATTTGGGCCCTAGTTGTGTCCCGAAACTTTTCAGCCCGATCGGAATATATCCAGGGGTGTTATGAGTGAAAATGTGTATAAAAATAGGTACTTTTTGCATTTTAGCCACATGTTGGTAACATGAGCTTTTAAGGTATCGTTTTCCATGTTTTGGGGACGAGAAAACCGAATATGAAGTCGATTTTGACTAAACCAGTAGAAAATTGAGGTTCTACCAGATGTTCAGCTCCCGGAATTGAATTTTTATGAGTTAAAAACCTGCGAAATCGTCTGAAATCACCATCAATTTGTAGAATAACACTGGAAAAAGTGTCAACAGGTGGATCAAGACGATTAAATGGTACTATCAATGATCAGAGATAATTTATTTTAAAAAAACGCTGCAAAGTCCTTGTCACATGGGTTTATTATTCTATTGGACGTACCTGCAGAAATGTTGGCTGTTCATTTATTGATTCTTTCATGTGCAACAATGATTGAAATAGCTATTTCTGATAGTTTCCACCAATTTTGGCACCCAAAACTTGAATTAGGTAGGTACGCTCCTTTTGGTTTATTATTCTGTGAATAATACACCTATGTATTCGCTCAGCAAAAAATTTTTATAACACCCCCTCAAAATTTTTTCTTTTCCGTTTCAAGGTGCGTAGATTCCAAAAATGCAATGTCCGTCCGCCGTCCGCCGTACGCCGTATCACGTGTACAGGCTTCATTTTCGGTCTAAAAAAGTCGTTCTTTCGCACACATGCTCCATTTGGGCCCTAGTTGTGTCCCGAAACTTTTCAGCCCGATCGGAATATATCCAGGGGAGTTATGAGTGAAAATGTGTATAAAAATAGGTACTTTTTGCGTTTTATGTAACAACATGTTAGTAACATGAGCTTTTGAGGTATCTTTTTCCATGTTTTTGAGGACGAGAAGACCGAATATGAAGTCGATTTTGACCAAAGACGCGGAAATTGAGGTTTTACCAAAGGTTCAGCTCCCAAAATTGGTTTTTTATAAGGCAAAAACCTGGAAAACTGTCTGAAATCACCATAAACGTGTACAATAACATTGGAAAAAGTGTAAACAGGTGAATCAAGACCATTAAATGCCACTACCAATGATCAAAGATGATCTTAAAAAAAAAAAGCGTACCTACCTATTTCATGTTTTGGGGGCCAAAATTGGTGGAAATCATCAGAAATAGCTATTTCAATCATTCCACATGAAAGAAACAATGCATTTAACAGCCAACAAAAATCTCTAGAACTCCAATAGAATAATAAACCCATGTGACAAGGACTTTGCAGCGTTTTTTTTCAAATTATCGTCGATCATTGGTAGTGCCATTTAGTCGTATTGATCCACGTGTTGAAACTTTTGCTAGTGTTATTCTACAAATTGATGGTGATTTCAGACGATTTCGCAGGTTTTTGACTCATAAAAAATCAATTTTGGGGGCTGAACATCTGGTACAACCTCAATTTTCCACTCTTTGGTCAAAATCGACTTCATATTCGGTCTTCTCGTCCAGAAAAACATGGAAACCGATACCTCAAAAGCTCATATTACCAATATGTTGCTAAAACGCAAAAAGTACCTATTTTTACACACATTTTCACTCATAACACCCCTGGGTGTATTCCGATCGGGCTGAAAAGTTTCGGGACACAACTAGGGCCCAAATGGAGCGTGTGCGAAAGAACGAATTTATTTAGGCGGACGGCGGACGGACATTGCATTTTTGGAATCTACGCACCTTGAAACGTAAAAGAAAAAAGTTTGAGGGGGTGTTATAAAAATTTTTTGCTGAGCGAATACATAGGTGTATTATTCACAGAATAATAAACCAAAAAGGAGCGTACCTTATTCGTGTTATGGGGGCCAAAATTGGTGGAAACCACCAGAAATAGCTATTTCAATTATTTTATATGAAAGAAACAATAAATAACCAGCCAACATCTCTGTAGGTATGTCCAATAGAATAATAAACCCATGTGACAAGGACTTTGCAGCGTTTTTATTCAAGGGCATACAGTAAGCACATAAATGCCTACACCTCCATGTTACCAATTCGTTTACGTAAATTCGTGGATATAATTATAGTCCTTCATCGCCTTTCATAATCCAAAATTGAAGAAAATCAGCAGAAGAACTTCTTTTATTTTAAGCCAGCCTACTTCAATTCAATGGACATGAAATGTTCGCCAACGCATAAATTTAATTGTTTAATATTCATTTGACAGGAGTTGATAATCAAGTAGATAAACGAAGCGGATGTATAACGACATGCGCGAATGAATAATCATGAACGATTATTCAGTATAATTTGTGCCAACTTCGTGTTGGTAGCAGAATAGCTATTATTATTGAAATCCAGGGTCAGTGGTATTTTAAATGGCTGGCCACTCACCTTTCCGAACTTCCCTCCACCATAACCGATGATGGAACCCTCGAAGATTCACCAAGTCAAGATGGTAGCACGCAATTTACATACAATAGAGAGCACTGACCATTAAGTTATTACGCAGAAATTAACAGTCTCACGGTTAAACTCATTACGGCAGGGGGCATTTGATCACTTTTTGGGAAGGCGTGTACCCACGGTTGCCGAAGTGTTTCACTATCTGGGGATCACTTTCATTATAGCTTCCGATGCTGCAAGAATGAAGAATGGAGGTATGGCATGGAATCCAAATTAGCCAGGATGTCAAACTTTAACTGAGGCTACGGTGAGTCGAAAGCCAGCTTTAAACTAAGCATACTGCAGAATCAATTCGCATATAAACCACACGATCGGCTATTGTGCTAAATATCGTCGGCTTACAAGTGGAATCTACTAAGTTAACTTTTTGGTAAATTCTCTTCAAAAGACTTCACCTATCAAATTTTGAACCTCTTTCAATTGGTGGTTGTTCATAGCCTCTGAGCATTCGTTTCCATAGTAATTACGAGCCGTAATATTATTCCCCTGAAAATATACTGGAGAATTGACTCAATGACTGAATTAGTCGATTCTTCCTGAAAGAAGAACGCTCAACGGTTGTCTTTGTTGGACATCGCTAGCAGAATTGTCTACCACTAAATTAATAACAAGTAGCGCGCCAAATCAGCTGGACAAATACTCAATGGCACGAACGACTCGTGAACCGAATCTTTCATCAATCTGTGTCTGTGTTACTCCTGATGTAGGTACATGCCAGTGCAAGTTTTAGTCAGTGATTATGGATTCGAGGGGAGAGAAAATGCAGGAAATGCTAAGAAAATCACGTAAATCACTCTAATAAATTGTAAGCAATTCTGCCATCAAGTAGGTAGATATGTTACGTAAATTATGAATTTAGCTACAAGTTTATTCTTGACCGTCCTGACGGCGTATCCGGGCGGACCCATCGTAGACTATTGTTACCTAACGATCTTTGTTAGTCTGTAGGTAAAGAGGGAAGTTATCGTATACTATTTTATTGGCCTTTTGTTAAATATTTACCCATTTTTTCGTGATCCAAACGACCCTTTACAAATAATGGTGATTTATGCAATAATGACGAAATAATGATGCAAAAATAAGATGACATTAAACTGTGTGAATTAATGAAATATCTCCCACACCCGGCATTCCGACAAGAGATGCGACCTAAGTAAGTTAATCGGTACACGAACCTACCTGCGGCAAATACGCCATGTCCATTATTATTATTGACCTCTTTCAAGACGACGTCTCCGGATTCAATTGCCTATGCCGGTAACCTACTCACACTGTCGGAATTGTACATGCTAGTTTCGATAACAGATTCACTTACATTCTTCCTGATAAAATTACTTGCTGCCCACAGTAGTTCAATTTCCCCAAATTTGCCACAATTGATCGCCATAATTAATTGAACCTGTATATGTGCAGCGGCTTGCAACTGATTTCCCTGTAACAACATTCTGTATTTTCTACTTTTTTTGCATAACTCTGTTTAGTTACATTAGGTATATCAATTTTTTCACTCTCTACCTGAAAGAATTTGGTTACTTTGAAAAACGCTGCAAATCCCTGCACAACGGTTTATTATTTTGTATAGAATACCCTTCCGTTACAGATCACTGCTCTATGTATAGATAACCCGTCTATATAATATGATATGTACTATTCTATACATATAATGTAGATCGCAGACCCTCCGTAGGTTAGTACCTAACCCCGTACTCGTTACTACGTATCTACCTAAATCACGAGGTAAATGTTGCTAAAATAATTCTGCCGATGACAAACAGTACCTAACAAAAAGAAACACACATAATGAAGTTCTGAAAAGAAATTGTTGATGAGGAGTGTAAAAAGTTGCAAACGTACCTACCAACAAACTCCAGCCCCTTCTACGTAGATGGTATAATGAACCGTTGTGTAATAATTTACCGTTGAGTAATGATTTACCGTAGTAATAATTTACCCATCAATAATACTTCAACGTTTGTTCAAGTTTCACTACCTACCAACAAACTCCAAAAGAGCCATCATTTTTCAAATGAAATAATATCACAGAACAACCAACTCGACTTCATACTCCGCCAATATAATCAGGTGGCCCCTAGCAATGATTTTATCTCCGCCAATTTTCCTATTGTGGGCGCGTCTCTGGTTACGAGATTTGGTTTGAATTGTATACAATTTCATTCACACTGGAGTCGAAAATGCCTGTCGGTGCAAACTTCGGGGCCTTACTGTGAACGAACGGCTGGACGTACGACGCTCCGGATGGTCTTAAAAAACTCGCAAGTTCAAGAACTATTTAAAACCGTAAAAATATTCACGTAAAAAATGGTATACCTAGGCGTTTTGAAAATTTCAACCCCTATTTTGAACCCCTTAGAGATGACTGACAGTAACGTCGAGCTTCGAGGACCAACTAGACGCCGAACGGAACCTATAACCCGAATTTCATAAATTTTCTTTCATGGTAACTAAGAAAAGTGGCCCGTACGGCGGACAGACAGAAATATTTTTATTGCAGTTTTGGATTCTACATACCTTGAAACGTAAACCATCAAATTTTGAGGGGGGGTAAGAATTTTTTTTTTTCATGCTCGATTCCAATGGTTCATTATTGAAAATAATAAACCAAAAGACGTCTTGACACAGGTTTCTGTAATCTAATAAGCTATAACAGCTGCCATAACAACACGAACTGTTATTACCGAAAGCCCTTTCTTCAGTCCTGGGTTTAAAAAAAAATTGTCGCAGCCGTTTGAGAACGTGCGCGGTCATTAATATCTTGTCGAGTTTCCTTTTGTGTACAGATGTTTTGAACACGGATGGTCTTGAAGATTGTTATTACAGAGTCATAATCTTCTTCCTTGAAAGAAAACAGTTACAGTGAATTGCAATTATTCCATTGTCCACGGTAGTGGCTGCGCTTGGCTGGAATGAAAGGGCTCAACGAAAATGAGTCTTCATTACTGTTGACTGAAATTGATGTTATATCTTCAGATACTGCCCGAATAACGTCTTCAAGGTTACGTCACACAAAACAAAACGAGATAGTAATCAATAGGTTTTTCTAATAGCAAGTTCTATTTTTTTCAATATAGGTAACTGTGGATAGACATATCGAGTAATATTGAGTTGTTTTTAGTATACAGGGTGGCCCACCCAAGGCGCACCGTTCCAGTTTTCGGCTTATTTTGAGTCTAATCAAAAACTGTCAGAAGTAAATCCCCTCAATTTTTAATTCTTCATCGGTCTATCCTACAACTAATTTTTTGGTGCACTAACTTCTTTTTTTTCAAATGGGAAGCCCAAATTTTTATTTTAGATTCGGATTCTAAGAAAAATTGCATTAATAATTTTAGCTGAGTTTTTACGGCACTTTCAAAATGCGCCAAAAATGGCAATACAACAAAATCATAAAAAATGGAAGTTTCACCAACATCAGGTGTGACACAATCACGGCTTCCAATAGTTTTCTAATGCTGAACTGATTTTGGTGTCTCGACAAAGTTTTTGCCATGGCGTCGAGAGTGACGCCGCACGAGCCAAAACACAGGTAATAACGGGCCCTACAGAATTCAACTTTCAGGTTATACTCATAGGACTGTCAGAAATTTCTTAACAAATTTTGGCACTATGATGGCTCCAGTTGGTGCCGGCAATGGCGCCGCGAAATCCAGAAACAGCTCATTCGAGGTAGGTACACGTGTTGAATTCGATTTACTGTAGATAGATGAGGCTACTGGTCAGCGGACCCACTACATAACACAACAACGACTCGAACGAGATACATTCATTCTTTCGGTTTGGGTGTCGTGTTCTAAGTGCTATATGCGTCCAACAGACACTCGTTACGTGGAAAACGGCCACCTAGGAGCTGACCACTGGGACGGATCCTTACGAAGAGGAAGTCCTGAAGGGGTCGCTGAGGGTTCGGTCAGTGAAAGGTAAACAGGGGGAAGACTGACAGGATGGTTGCGGAGCACACGACCCACGCCGTCTTATGCAACTCAATAAAGAAGTTCGTTTATAAAAGTGTGTTATTTCAGTCAAGTCTTGTAAGTAGCCTAATGGCTAAGAAGATTTTATACTCGAAAATTACCGACGGAAATGAAATAATGTTACGTAAACGGCACTAGGCAATCATGATCAGTGGAAGAAAGAATCACGCACAGTATGAACGTGCTCATAAGTAATCAAAGCTGTATATGTACTCAGGAAGCACTCAAGTTGATTGAAGTATGCGTAATGCGTATGTATGATGAAGAGTATGAGTTCTCCCGATTCTGGAGCCGACTTGCTGAAGTCCTAAGGAGATATACAGCTGCATATATTCAAGACGCAAGTCTCGTGCCTCCATTCTGGAGCAGGATCAGTTCTCGAAGAACACACCAAGAAGCTGAAAATATTGCAAAGAGCATTTCACCAAAGTAAACATATTTTCAGTGCCAGGCATGGGTTTGTATTGGAGATGGTATGTCTCACAAACAGCAATCTTGAGCAGATCCCTCCAAATCGTTAGCATACCAAGGCAAAAGAAGAAATAATCCTCCGACATCAGTAACTGACCACATTTACAAGAGCATCTTTTTCCAAGCTCCTGTGAAACTGCCTCAATCGTTAGACAGAGTAAGATGGTACCCTACTCTATACTTCAAAGAAAGGTCATCAAATACATCGAACTCTTTTCAGCGATTTCGATCAAAATCCCGAACGGAACTCATCATTAATTAGTTCCACTCACTAACCTTTCAGGGTCGGTTGAACAAGCTTTCACAAATTAAACTTTCTTCCTCTACTACGAACACTTTTATTCCCCTAAAAACATGTACGGAAACTACCTAACATACTTCTGCCCCGATAAGGTCTCCCAATACAACTAATGACTCTCTCGTGATCCCGTCTAGATCCGATCAATTTAATCCGGTAGAGGCGAGGAGAGGGGAGTATCTCCGCTCAGTTTGGATTATTGCGAAAATCCGAGTTCCGAGCTGGGGTCGAACGCTCTTGAGCAATGCCAACCCTCTCGTTCGCCCCCTGCCAACATTCGCAGGAAGAACTGTAAATTGTGGTTAATTCGCTGAACTGGATTCCTGCAACTAGCACCACCTGGCCTCTCACTTTACACAGAGGCTGCTATTTCAAAAGATGGCGATTTTGCCTTCGATAGTAAAAGAAACGTTTTCTATAATAAAACTGACGCAGTGAGAATAAGATAGTTTCGTAGAGCGTAGTACACGTATATAACGATGGTATACTGCCACAAACTTGATATACGTGCGGTCGACCCCCTCGTCATGAATAGTTGTTACCTCAAATGACACGTCGGTTTGGTGTGCCGCACCTCGGGAATAAATCTTGCAACGAAATTATTCATATTGTCCAAGGAGACAGCAATGTACCCTTAGCGGAAACATGATTTGCAACTTGAACTATACGCACTATTCATAACTAGAAAACGTCCACCATCATCAACCAAGTAAGCATACAAATGCAATAGTTAGCATATGAAGAAATGATGATCCCTCCATAAAAACTCGCCAATTCCCCCGGAAATGTCAAATGGATAAACTCAGGTCAAGGAAATTCTAATGAAAATCGAGTCGTAGAGGATAGAACATCACTCATCACTTCAGAAAATCTCAATACCTCAACTTTCATCACTTTTAGAAAATATCTGGGTTTATATTTATGTTGCGTTGGTCCTCACAGGAACACCAAAGTACAATACTTGGGAAGGGATGATCAGGATCATGTGAGTATCCAAGTAAGATTTCTCTTACAGAACCCTTCTTTGGATGAAGTAGGTGTAATTTCTGTAAGAAAAGGAGGTACGTTTTGATAATACAAGTAGTTTGTACAATACAAAATCATTATCTAGATCGCTGATGTCCACTGATAAAGGAGGCCTATTCACTAAGCAAAAGAGCTCTTTTCGGTCCAACTGTATGTTTTGGCAAAAGAGATTTATATGGTATACATTTCAGGGTTATTCAGTAACTTCTAAGACATCTAGTTGGCGGCCATCTTGGCTTTTTCAATCTCTTTCAGAAGCGACACCTAATTAGCTGTCTTTTCTTGAAAGAGATAGTCTTTATCGTTTGTTTGATAGTGATATCGTGTATCACCCTTCGTTCATCCGCCACCACATCGGTCATTCTGATCATTTATCGTTCATTTTGACCATGCATATGCATGTATGTAAGGCGACTGTTCATTAAAAACATATACATATTATCGATTCATAAGTAAAAACGTCTAACGTACGGGTTGGGGTAGGGAGGTACCTAAGAGTGAGGTTCATTAAATATATAATACAAGCATTATGCCTCCTAATTTGAATTTTTCTGTTCATCTCTTTCACAAAGTCACGGGAGCTATTCAGTAAAATAGACAAACCCGGGCTACATCTGGAAGAGACTGTCTCCCGAGGGAGACTATCTCTCCCGGGAGATTTTCAAAATAGATAATCTCTTTTCACTATAGCTCTTCTAGCAAATAGGCCCCCAGATCTCTTCAATAACATGAGTCTGAATATAGTCGACAACTTCTTTCCAGAAGCCCACTAATGAAGAAGTTGATGACTCAAAACAACTGCATTCGACAGATTTCATGATTGCTGTGCCTCCAAATCAGAAAAAGTGCATACTAACAATCGGAAGTAGGTACTATAGAGCAATAATTTATATGCCCATTTTAATCAAAACTATACCTCTAGGAACAATCATTACTTTAGTTAGTCAAGAAACAAATAACCCACAGCAACGGTGAAACAGAGGGCCGGAAACCAAACAAAGAGACCAAGTGACCTTGAGGATGCTGTCATCTTATTTCCACAAATCTCGACAAGATCACTCGAGCTTGAAGTGAGACGGGAGAAACCAACTACAGATTTCCACTGGGTGCCCCTCTACTGCGCAGGTAAATAATTATTGTGGGTATTATAGAAGCCTAATCAACCCCAGTCTGTTCCAGGTACTGAAGTGATCTGTCTTCATTTACACTGTTATAATACCTACTTAGAAATGGGAAATTTTCTTAGATTACAAATTCCATTTTTTCCCCAAATTATATTTATTAACGGAAATTAACACTTATTTACCACATAAAGAGGTGTTTATGCCGGAAAGTAAATGCTAAAAGCGAGTTCGAAATTTGAATTTCTGAGTTCCCACTAGAAATGACGTATTAGGTAAATCACCGAGTTGTTCACCTCAAATCCCGCTTGAAGCGCTAGTGCATCACTTTAAACGATATACAGAACAGCAACGGATGGATGGATGGAACCTCAAGTTTATAAATAAATTTAAAAGTTTTCCTCAAAATCATACCGAGAGGAGGATCACGAAAAGTCACAGCAAAGGTTCTCGAAGGGTGCCAATTAGGTTTGCCATTTCTAATGTTGGGTTCTTGGCAGCATTGAGACCTTTGCCTCCGAAGCTTCGCTCCGCCTCCTTGGGCCAATAGCCAACCAGATGTCGATAGACCTGATACCTCATTTCTTGCCGCATTATTACTTCCAATCGCCCTAATTTAAAAAATAATGCTCATTTTGGTTTATTATTTTCAATAATGAACCATTGGAATCGAGCATGAAAAAAAAAATTCTTACCCCCCCTCAAAATTTGATGGTTTACGTTTCAAGGTATGTAGAATCCAAAACTGCAATAAAAACGCTGCAAATCCCTGCACAACGGTTTATTATTTTGTATAGAATACCCTCCTGTTACAGATCACAGCTCTATGTATAGATAACCCTTCTATATAATATGATATGTACTATTCTATTCTATACATATTATGTAGATCGCAGACCCTCCGTAGGTTAGTACCTAACCCCGTACTCGTTACTAGGTACCTACCTAAATCACGAGTTAAATGTTGCTAAAATAATTCTGCCGATGACAAACAGTACCTAACAAAAAGAAACGCACATAATGAAGTTCTGAAAAGAAATTGTTGATGAGGAGTGAAAAAAGTTGCAAAAGTACCTACCAACAAACTCCAGCCCCTTCTACGTAGATGGTATACTGAACCGTTGTGTAATAATTTACCGTTGAGTAATGATTTACCTTAGTAATAATTTACCCATCAATAATACTTCAACGTTTGTTCAAGTTTCACTACCTACCAACAAACTCCAAAAGAGCCATCATTTTTCAAGCGAAATAATATCACAGAACAACCAACACGACTTCATACTCCGCCAATATAATCAGGTGATCCCTACCAATGATTGGCCGTATTCACAAATTCCTATTGTGGGCGCGTCTCTGGTTACGAGATTTGGTTTGAATTGTATACAATTTCATTCACACTGGAGTCGAAAATGCCTGTCGGTGCAAACTTCGGGGCCTTACTGTGAACGAACGGCTGGACGTACGATGCTCCGGATGGTCTTAAAAAACTTGCAAGTTCAAGAACTATTTAAAACCGTAAAAATATTTACGCAAAAAAATAGTATAGGCGTTTTGAAAATTTCAACCCCTATTTTGAACCCCTTAGAGATGACTCACAGTAACGTCGAGCTTCGAGGACCAACTAGACGCCGAACGGAACCTATAACCCGAATTTCATCAATTTTTTTTCATGGTAACTAAGAAAAGTGGCCCGTACGGCGTACGGCGTACGGCGGACAGACAGAAATATTTTTATTGCAGTTTTGGATTCTACATACCTTGAAACGTAAACCATCAAATTTTGAGGGGGGGTAAGAATTTTTTTTTCATGCTCGATTCCAATGGTTCATTATTGAAAATAATAAACCAAAATATGTCTGTCTGTCCGCCGTACGGGCCACTTTTCTTAGTTACCATGAAAGAAAATTGATGAAATTCGGGTTATAGGTTCCGTTCGCTGTCTAGTTGGTCCTCGAAGCTCGACGTTACTGTGAGTCATCTCTTAAGGGGTTCAAAATAGGGGTTGAAATTTTCAAAACGCCTATACCATTTTTTTACGTGAATATTTTTGCGGTTTTAGATAGTTCTTGAACTTGCGAGTTTTTTAAGACCATCCGGAGCGTCGTACGTCCAGCCGTTCGTTCACAGTAAGGCCCCGAAGTTTGCACCGACAGGCATTTTCGACTCCAGTGTGAATGAAAATGTATACAATTCAAACCAAATCTCGTAACCAGAGACGCGCCCACAATAGGAAATTTGGCGGAGATGAAATCATTGCTAGGGATCACCTGATTATATTGGCGGAGTATGAAGTCGAGTTGGTTGTTCTGTGATATTATTTCATTTGAAAAATGATGGCTCTTTTGGAGTTTGTTGGTAGGTAGTGGAACTTGAACAAACGTTGAAGTATTATTGATGGGTAAATTATTACTACGGTAAATCATTACTCAACGGTAAATTATTACACAACGGTTCATTATGCCATCTACGTACAAGGGGCTGGAGTTTGTTGGTAGGTACTTTTGCAACTTTTTTCACTCCTCATCAACAATTTCTTTTCAGAACTTCATTATGTGTGTTTCTTTTTGTTAGGTACCTGCAGCGTTTTGAAAATGGGCTTCAAACTACAATTTTTCCAAGAGCTCTGAAAAGTTCTTTCCAAGAAAACTTTTTGACGAAAATTCTCCATTAAAGTAGGTGCCCAATCCCCTAGAGCGAAGTGAATTTCCAAGGACTGAAGCAATGAAGCATAGTAATATTAGTCCATTCGTACAATCAACATCTAGAATCAACACTACTTCTTCAACATAGGTAACAATTGAATTAATCATAATTGATGATACTTGTACATTGAAAATGTATCTGGGATTTCATAATACAATTATACACCAAGGTTTCACTCAAGGCGCGGGACCATTCGGAAGAAATGCAGGCATTTTCTGGTCTGAAATGATACCCCGCTCAAAAATTCCTCGCCAGTGAAGTGGGTAGGTA
This sequence comes from Leptopterna dolabrata, assembly GCA_954871275.1. NCBI lineage: Eukaryota > Metazoa > Arthropoda > Insecta > Hemiptera > Miridae > Leptopterna > Leptopterna dolabrata. The sequence continues at coordinate 7,533,901 of OX940983.1, read as the reverse complement.
TCGTATTCCGTCGTCGCGACACGGCAGACCTTCCATTTCTCATGCAGCCCAATTAGGGTTTAGGCTCCTTTAAATTAGGAAACAGGGACGTAATTGGGCCAAACGTATCCGTTTTACGCCACACCGATCTAGGACATCGGGTCGATATTAAATGGACTCTACTGCATTGTGCACGACTGGTAAGGGAAGTAGATACCTTTAGTTAGGATGACCAATAGGTAACTCTTAGTAGATAGGGAATGGTTCATCAACCAATCAATATTTCTATATGATAATCGAAAATTCTAATAATAAGCGAGTTTTAGAGTAACATTTTAGAGTAACATTATTTCAGTGAAATCACGCATGTAAACATTTTGTGGCGTGAACAAGAATATGAACCATCACCTCCAACTGACTTGGCTACAAATATTATTCTGTAGTGGCCACGAACAAGCATCACCTCATCAGTATAATAAACTCAATTTCTATAACTGCTAAGTCGCCAATTTCAAAGTCCGTCCGGAGAACCACAGCCCGACGGCTGATCAAAATTTAATCATGTTTCTCGATGCTCAACTAAAACCCTTCAACATTTTACATTGTGGGTGGTGATTATGATTCACAGTTTTTCCGAACTTTACACTCGCTTCATTATCAATCCAGGTTTGTAGCAGTTTCTTCAAAGTTTACTATGGATATAAACTTACAAGGATCATCAGTTCCCAACCCCAAATGGGCCGGCACGTTCTATCATGAGTACTTAACCAGTGGGAACGCCACTTAGAGTGATTTTACATAAAACATTTCTAGTGAAAATCTAGCGGTTTGCATCGAAAAAGTTTTCAAAATTTCATCTACCTAACAATTTGCAAAAGCGAAAATTTCTTTGCATTTTCGCTAAAATGACGACAATGGCATGTGAAAGTAAACACATCTCAGGATGTGTAAACTCACTTTCAATCTAAAGTTAGTGGTAAGTTCACTTTCAATCTAAAAGCTCAGTGAACAGCAGATTAAATTATTGTGCGAAAAATGTCTTTACTAGACAATGGGAGAAACATAATTTTTTCAAACGAAAAAAAGGAGAATAAAAGCAGACAGAAAAAAACTTTCGTTCGCTCAGAGCCCAATTAAGACGGGGAATGAATTATTCAAGGGGAACGAGGTGGGATAGTTGTGGGTAAGAAGTTGGGGCCAAAGAACTTCCTTTCATGGGCGCCCATGGCGCCTCATCCGGCGTGGAGTAATGCCAGAGGAACTGAGCAACACGAACTACCGAATGACAATGAATATGGGATTTCATAACTTGGAAGGAAGCGGGGAGGGGAGAGGAGTTTAGTGGTTTTGGATTTGAACCAAAACGGCTGGCAACGACGAACAGCTGGTTTTTCCAAGTAACTAAACGATACCGACACGAGTTTCGCCCAGGCATTAGAAGCGGTACAGCCATGTTAGACTTTTTCCTGCAAAAAATCGTGTAAACCAGGAAATGATTTTTTTAAGAGTCAAGTTAATAATACTGAAGTTTGATAAAGTTTACAAAAATAAAGTTTGAGGCGGTTTCTCAGGAGAGCCATACTTTTGGGGGCCAAAAGCCGCATTAAAAATCAAAGTATTCAATTTTAAATTTTAAATTTCTAATTAAATAATTACAGTTTTAAATAGAATATTTTGATAAAAACAGGCGTGCTCTGAAGGCAGAATTTTATGCTCAACAACTTCGGTTATGTGACAATTTTCATTTGAAATTACCATTTTTTAGTAGAAGGCGCGTAAAACGGTGATGTTCACACTTTTTGCGCCATTTAGATGTTACAGATAAGCCAAAAAACGCTGCAATGTCTTTGTCATTATTTTCATTACCTATGTAATTATTCTCGAATGAACACGGAACGATTGGGATCTCACTGAAGATATCCACAAAGATATATTTGACGTTTTAAACTCGAATATTAGGTTGCTATTTCTGACAAATTATTTTCGACCAGGGAAACGGTCGCTGTTTTGAGCCACCTGCTAATACTACTTACCTCCTGTGTTATACCAATTTCTGGTGATTACAGCCATTTTCACAGGTTTTTGACCCATAAATATAGAATTTTGAGGGTTAAAACTTCGTTAGAACCTCAATCCTTCACTCAGTCGTCAAAATCAACTTCATATTTGGTCTTCCCACCCTAAAAAATGTGAAAAACGATACTGGTGTTCACTGAAACAACAAAAATTCCTAATTTTGCACCCATTTTTCACCCACTGGGTGTTTTCCGATCGGGCCGCCGAGATTGGGGACGTAACTACAGCCCAAATGGAGCCTGTGTGCGAAAGAAAGATTTTTTAAAGACCTTTTTAAAATTAAGCTAGATATCGATGACACGGCGGATGGACGTCGCATTTTTGGAATGTACACATCTTGAAGCGTAAAAGGAATAATTTTGAGGGGTTGCTCAAAAACAATTTCCAGGACCGAATACATAGGCGCATCAATCAGAGAATAATAAACCAACAGGAAAAAGTGCCAAAATTGCCCACAAGTTTGGCTCACCTCAGAAACGGTCGCAAACTCATATTACTCTTATCTGGGTGCCCAAAGTGCTTTAAAATCATTTCCAGCTTTACACGATTTTTCTGCAGGTACGGCCCTTTTTGGTCTAAATTGCCTGGGCTATTAGGTAACTGCAAAATGTTGCACACAGGATAAATGGAATATCGATCAAGTGGAAGAGTAGCATAGCCTTCTCAAATCGTCACGCGTTCATATATGGTTAGTTGGTGTACCGACACAGTATAGGTACGCGTACGTAATATGCGTATTACGAGCGTATTACTCTCTCTTTCCAGGGTTCGCTTCCCATTCGACAGGCCTCATCCTGATTAACTTTGGGATAGGACAACTCTTCAACCTCAGATCTGTTTCAGTCACCGGTCGTGACGAGTTGAGGAAGCCTGCCTCCTATTGCAGGTGGAGGTTTCCCGGTGTAACAGAACGATCCTGGATGTGGATCGAAGTAGTTTTGCGGTTTAGGGGAAGCTAAACCATCCGATGAGCTCTGCGGGAGAGGTAGATCTACGGCTGCCATAACCATAGTTACCGAGGACGAGAGGGGCAGAGGGTTGCACGGTGCACGATTCCCACGCACCTGCTCCAGACTTTACACACCAGTGCACTGGCAACGCGGGTCGTCGATATTTTGGGTCATCGCCATCTGTCGCATCACCTGAGCCGAAGTTACTTCACGGAGCTGTTCTATTTACTTTTACTCTGAAAGAGCTCAACACTTTAGGAATTCATCTGGAACCAATAAAACCACCAAAGATTCTGAATTGCATCATGTACACAGTCCAAGGGATAAATACGAAGTTTCCTCAGCTCTACTCTACCAATCGGTAAAGCTGCAAATGATAACTAGGTATTGATTTGATGATTATCTAAATCTCCTGTTATCCTCCTTCCTGTATCCATCACTGAATAACATGAAGTCCAATCGATGTCTCTAGAACAAACCAATGCAGTTGCTCTTAGGCATACGTCAAGTCATCAACAGTACCTAACTCTACTAAACAGGCACTTAGTTAGAACCACAACAAACCCTTCTGGTACTAAACGCATTGGGACTGTCTTGTGTTCAGATATTTTGCTAATAAATCAATTAGGCACCTATTTGGGAATAAACCTGCGTTTCTTTTATGCAAATTCTCCATTCTCTCACACTACCAACAAAATAATATAAAATTTACTTCCGTTGGGGGTTGAAGGATAGATATATATTAGAGTGCCTACTGCCTATGTCGAGGGACACATTTCTATCAAACCACGCGGAGCATACAGATTTACCTAGAGCTATTGACTTGTTCAACGAGGACACGTAGAGTGTGGTTAGTTGGGCTCGTGCTAATGCCATCACCAATAACCCATTAAATTATTTTTGCTAAGGAAATTATCAAGACTCCAACTACATTGCCGGTTCTCGAAACTGAAGACATTCATTTAAATCATTGCATGTTGTACGTGACCTCTGAATTTTTCTAGACTCCCAACTCTTATGGAATAGCCAGATTTCACGAATCTTTTAAAGAAGGTATAGGTATGCCTTTACACCTTGAGGCGCTTAAAAAATGTTACCCCTACTAATTTGAAATTAACTCTGGCCCGGTCATTATTAATTCCTCATTTTTACATAGGGACGTCGCTGCCGTTGCCCTGTCCACCTTCCGTTCGTTTAATGAAAAGCACTTCAGCAAGTAGGCATAAACACCTGCTTTATCATCTATTATTATTATTAATTTTATTTCTTGATACCTAGTAAATTTCATACCACGCCGCATTTTTTTTAAATAGTTTTTCCTTACTTTTAATTTAATTCTTTTAATATTCTGAGATTTATTCACTTAATTTAAGAAGAGCTACCTAGTATTTTAATCTCAAGTAATTTATGTGATAATTTCAAGGGCCCACGAGGCCTGGGTGTAACATAGGTATGTTATTTGTCAGTAGTCTTCTCACCAGATTATCCTATACCTGTCGCAATCCAAGGTTTGAGCTGCATGCTTAGCGCAGCATAACAGCTCCTACAGTGGCATCAAACACTATGAACATCCAAGGACACAAAATCCTTAACTTGCACTGCGACATCAGTCCTTATTTGCCAGTTAGTACTAACAACATGCAAATTAATGCTTAAATATACCTCACAAGTCGGATGCAGCCTTTAACATTTATGATCTACCACACCAATAGTATGGCGTACGACCTTCAGTATAGGTACCAGACAGGCGATTTAAATAAGATTTGTCCTTTTCCATAAGACATACCACTATTTCCTAGTTATAAGTATAACAATCACAGTGAACGTAACAGTAGTATTAATAATTTCCACCCTCAAATTCCTACGGCTGCCCTCTTGGCTGCGACGACTCAAAAACCGCTGGTTGAACGTAAGTGTCGCTTACACTTCCTAATCAGATTGAATTTTCCCTTGACAGGTTTCCTATAGGGATATTATTAGGTGATGTGAACTCCCTGTCCAAAGGGAGCTATTAACTGGCTTCTACGTGAAACTGAAGCAGGTAGATCGAAATACGGAGTTGGTTTGCCAAAGGCTGCAAAAGCACTTAAACAAAGGTGACATTACCGATGTTAACGATGGGTCTATCAAATCAGAAAACGCTGCAAGTCACAATCCTACAGAAATGTTGGCTGTTCATTTATTGTTTCTTTCATGTGCAATAATTTAAATTGCTATTTTTTACAGTGTCTACCACTTTTGGCCCCCAAAAACGCGAATTAGACTCCTATTTTGTTTGCAAATTATCTTTGATTATTGATAATGCCATTTGATTATCTTGTTTCACCTGTTGATACGACTTCTAGTGTTATTATACAAATTCATGATGATCTCAGACAATTTCCCAGGTTTTTGACTCATAAAAAATTGATTTTGGGAGCTGAAACTTCGTTGCAACCTCAATTCTTCACTATTTGGTCAAAATCTACTTCATATTCGATCTTCTCGCTCGAAAAAAACATGCAAAACGATACTTCACAAGCTCATGTTCACTAAAACCCCGAAAAACCATTTTTTACAACCATTTCTCCCCCGCTACACCCCTGGGTGTAATCCGATCGGGCTGCCGACCTTCGGAGCACAACTACGATTCAGATGTGTTCCCAAATGGGGACCTAAACTGTGTGCGTAAGAACGACGATTTTAGACCAAGATAGAACATAAATTTAAGGCTGCAACTTCGTTAGAGCCTCAATTCTTCGTTGGTTGGTCAAAATAGACTTCATATTCGGTCGCCTCGTCCTAAAAAACACGGTAAACGAAATACCTCACAAGCTCATGTTACTAAAACACCAAAAAAACATCTTTTTACACCCATTTTACACCCATAACACCCTTGGTTTATATTCCGATCGGGCTGCAAAGTTTCGGGACACAACTACGGCCCAAATGGAGCCTGTGCGCGAAACGAATTTTTTTAGACCGTAAATAAAGCAGATAAATATGGAAGAAACGGCCGACGGCGTACGGCGGACAGACATTTCATTTTTGGAATCTACGCACCTTGAAATGTAAAAGAAAAAGTGTTGAGGGGGAGTTATACAATTGTTTAGCTGAGCGAATAAAGGTGTATTATTCTCATAATAATAAACCAGAATGATAAATTTAATGAGGGAAAAACCTCATGAACCCTCATGTACCTCAATGTCTACCATGTAGACAATTAAAATCATCAATCAGCTCAAAAGAAGATTATAGGTCAATATTTAATTATTTAACTAGGTGTAGATTACAACAGGTACATAGGTACCTGTGCACATGTATATGAACAGATGGTGTCTTGATTTGGTAGGTATAAACAGACTGTGACTAGGAAACTACGCCAATTTGGTTTAGTAGGTTGAGATGACGAAAATCCTTTTCAAATTGGCTAATTTAAATTCTAACTAATAATACAGCTTCTTTAAAATATGTATCTTTGCCAAGGCTCGCGAGTTCCATACTCAAGTACGCAAAATCCATATAAAACTAAAAACATGAAGCAATAGTGTCTGTATTCTATCGATGAAGCAGAGCTCGACCGGTCCGACCGTTGAAGTCTTTACAACCTACCCTACGAATAATTGACCACTCGTTCGAATCGCTTTAACCTTATCGAATTAATTAGCATTATTTGATCCTACAATCTATGATTAAAAAAGAGAAAATAAAGTTCACAAACGGCCAACGTATGAACAACTCAAGTGGAGCAGGGGCATAGTTTGCAGGAGGCCATGACCACTCACAGTTTGTTGATAACTACCTACCTATGATTATTATTAGGGATAGGGTTTTTATGTAGGTATGCGAAATGATATATGTAATTAAATATGTATTTTTTAAATTTGTGAAAGGTATCAAATATTTTCTGAAATAATTATGTAAAAGTGGATAAAATTTTTATTCAATTATAGAAAATAAAATTTTAAACAACTTTTAAAAACATCTGCCGGAAACTCACGCAGATACGTAGACTACTAGATACTTACTTAAATTCTTGTCAATTCGTATATTCTAGTGTCAATTTCGCGGCATTTCTCACCAGAACACAGAGTGTCCTAGCCAAAATGAGTTTTCAACAATGAACAATGTAATGCAAAATACTGTTCACACAGCAACCTACAACTGTTTTTCAAAGTTTTAAAGAATATTGCCATTTGCATATATTATACACCCGACGGTATGTGCACCTCATTCGTGCTAGTATTGTACCCTGTTACTGTAGGTATATCAAGTATAATTCATCTAAAGAAGTTTTGAACTAAACTAAATTTCGTCCTAATACGACAGGAAACAAGAACTACTATCTCATATAATAAGACCATTAATAAAAGTTAGGTAATTAATAAAAGTTAAATAAATAAATAAAGAACTAGGTATTGAGCCTGCCAAGTGCATGTATTAAAATCATCAAAAATTAGGGTCACCAATGTTGGCGCATTGTTTGGCAATGATTCTTGATCAGCATAGTCAGACCATCCAAAATTCAGATAAAGGTTACAAGGTACATGAGTGTACATACGGAGTAGGTAGGTATGAGCAGTTTTCTACTTACAGCTTGATGGCACGCATTTATCCGACATTGAATGAAACCACTGATATTGAAGAATTCGTCGATGCCGGTTGATGGAGAAACGATAAAAATATACAGCACACGATACGCGATACGCCGCGAGAAGCTACAGGCCAATACGACCACAACGTCAACCGAAGTAGGCAACTTGAAGACTGAGATAACAAGAGGAGGCGCTCGAGGAGCAGAGCTACGCCAGCGCTTCGAGCGACTCGCATCCGAACTAGGTACAATACCCAGAGGCGGCCCTGAGGGATCAGGGATCACCGAGGTTGCTCAAAGACTCAGATCTAGGGACTTCGTGAACTGATTTGGTATAAATAATTGTCTACCTACACTATACAGGTGACACACTGCATATCACCGGCCAGGGATCGATACTACAGCTAATAATTTGCAACAAAAATGTCCACGCGAAAATTTTTCGAAATACGCTTAGTTTTAACTAAGATACCTACCTAGGCAAAATGTATGGTTGTTGACAGGGTCCAGGTACGTAGGATGATTTCAACATCCACCACGCCGTCGCAAGTAAACAAAGCAGTGTGCTCAATGACATTAGGCAACTTCTCGAATCAAGAATAAGCCGAAATGCTCTTTGTTTATAGTTTCACCAACCATAACTCCTACGAAAATTCGAAAAAGTTGCAATGATAAAAAAGGACAGGTAGTTGGTCAAGAACTGGTCATTTGTTTATGTTAGGTGCTTGCTGTTATTGAGCAGGCTGCTGCGATGGAGCGGTGGTTGTTAAAATCATCCTACATAACTGGATCATGACCACCCTTTTAGAATGATAAGGTACCTACCTAATGCGAAAGTCGATCACCACAACACAGCTTAGGAAAGGTAAATTGGAAGAATTCCTCCTTACATCAGAAATCAGCATTTCTAATGGTGTGATTTGCCAATTTTTCCCTTATTGGGAAAAAACATCTGATCATGGATATGTCTGTTTTTCGCAGTCAGGGAGAAATTAAGTAATTTACATAGAGTGAATAGCATAGATATTAGCTGTAGGAGCAACTCAGCTGATCCAGGGCCTGGGCAATGTCAAGTTAATGTCCTAAGGATGCTAAATACCAAATTACAGCTTCATAGCGTGAATAGCATAGAAATTAGCTTCAGGAGCCACTCAGCTGATCCGGGGCCTGGGCAATGTCAAGAAAGTCCTAAGGAGGCTAAATACCAAATTACAGCTTCATAGTGTGAATAGCATAGAAATTTGCTTCAGGTGCCACTCTGCTGATCCGGGGCCTGGGCAATGTCAAGTCAAGATCCTAAGGAGGCTAAATACCAGATTACAGCTTCATAGTGTGAATAGCATAGAAATTAGCTTCAGGAGCCACTCAGCTGATCCGGGGCCTGGGCAATGTCAAGTCAAGATCCTAAGGAGGCTAAATACCAGATTACAGCTTCATAGTGTGAATAGCATAGAAATTTGCTTCAGGTGCCACTCTGCTGATCCGGGGCCTGGGCAATGTCAAGTTAATGTCCTAAGGATGCTAAATACCAAATTACAGCTTCATAGCGTGAATAGCATAGAAATTAGCTTCAGGAGCCACTCAGCTGATCCGGGGCCTGGGCAATGTCAAGTTAAAGTCCTAAGGAGGCTAAATACCAAATTACAGCTTCATAGTGTGAATAGCATAGAAATTTGCTTCAGGTGCCACTCTGCTGATCCGGGGCCTGGGCAATGTCAAGTTAAGGTCCTAAGGAGGCTAAATACCAAATTACAGCTTCATAGTGTGAATAGCATAGAAATTAGCTTCAGGAGCCACTCAGCTGATCCGGGGCCTGGGCAATGTCAAAGTCCTAAGGAGGCTAAATACCAAATTACAGCTTCATAGTGTGAATAGCATAGAAATTAGCTGTAGGAGCAACTCAGCTGATCCAGGGCCTGGGCAATGCCAAGTTAAAGTCCTAAGGAGGCTAAATACCAAATTACAGCTTCATTGTGTGAATAGCATAGAAATTAGCTTCAGGAGCCACTCAGCTGATCCGGGGCCTGGGCAATGTCAAGTTAAAGTCCTAAGGAGGCTAAATACCAAATTACAGCTTCATAGTGTGAATAGCATAGAAATTAGCTTCAGGAGCCACTCAGCTGATCCGGGGCCTGGGCAATGTCAAAGTCCTAAGGAGGCTAAATACCAAATTACAGCTTCATAGTGTGAATAGCATAGAAATTAGCTGTAGGAGCAACTCAGCTGATCCGGGGCCTGGGCAATGTCAAGTTAAAGTCCTAAGGAGGCGACATGCCAAATTTCAAGTCTGTACCACCACGGGAATTGCACCAAATCAACACAAACTCGATGAATTGTTCGAGTGCCGGAGCGTTGCATTTTGTGTGGAGAAAAAATAGTGTCGCGAAAAGTTCGTTGACCCGTGGAGAAAAAAAGTGTCGCGAAAAATTTCTTGACCCCCAGCCAAAAGACATATCCATGTCAAAAAAAAAATCAGTGTTCACGTGCTCGAGAAGTCTTGGGAGTTGTCACCATTCGGTTCAGCGTGAAAAATCATGTAAAAACTAATGCCTACCTTATTTTATGGGTAAAATGTCAATTTTTACTGAAAAATCCACGATTTTCGGCACAGAAACGTGCATTTTATCTTAAAATTCCACTTTAAAAATAAAATTGGCTACACTCTTGGAAAGCTAAGCTGCTGGGCCAACTTTTAGGGTTAAAGCGGGGAAAAAGCATATCATCACTTTTAGGCTAAAGGTTTAAAAAACTGAAAATGTCCAAGATTTTACAAATTTCACTTTTTGGGTTTATTTTCCAACCAATGAATCCTCTTCAAAAAATATGATTTGGCCCTATTTAACGCTATTTCCAACGGTATACTTGTTGTGATCCTACAGGTACAGTAGGTTTGGGTAGGTTGAAGGAGAGAATGTGTGCTCCTTAGAAGTGTTTTCGGATAGCTAACACCCCGGGGTTATCACCGCAGTAGACGTTAGAGGAAGAGGCGTATCGCGACTATCACCACAGCAGATGCCAAGGGAGAAGGATCCCAGCAGACCACAGTTATCACAACAGGGAGTGCTAGAGGAAGGAACATCCTGCCGTTACCACCACATCAGACGCTAAAGGATGAGGATGCTAACACCCCGTGGTTATCACCACAGCGAGTGTTAGAGGAGGAAGCATCCCGCGGTTACCACCACAGCAGATGCGAAGGTAGGCGAAAGGGTAGATGAGAGAAAGAGAGAGGGCGTAAGGTGAGTGAGAGAGAAGTCGTAGGTAAGAGCAAGGTCGGTTGAATGAAGTGCTGGGCGAGCCGGGGGCGCATTATATAGGCGCCTCCACCTCATCCCTCCCTGTCAACAGTCATTATCGGGGCCGTTGAGAGTCGTTGGGAGTTCGATGGAGGGGAACCCTTCAGGGCTTCAGCCGAGGTGTCGCACAGCTCGTCTTTCTCCTTGCTTATTGCTTAAATCTATATTTACAAGGGGTACTCATATTTGATTGTACTCCCCAAATTGAGGGAGTTACGGCCATTTAAGTGACGTAAGGTCGAACACGAAAAAAATCTTAAAATCTAAATAACTCAAAAACTAAGCGTTTGTCGAAAAAATTTCTACGTGGAACTTTTTTTGCAAATTAGTTTTAAAATCGATCCCTAGCCGGTGGTACAACCTTAACGTTGGCACCCTGTATAGTGTCAGTAAATATTGATCAGGCTCACCAGAATTGCTCACCTAAGATAATAAGATAATAGATTTATTTGTGCAAATTAATTATATCCCACCTCACATCATCTCACATCGTAAATATAGATATAGATATAGGTAGACATCCTCCTGTTCTTCACCAAGGCAATTAACTGCCTACGCTGCAACGCAAGGGTGACCCAGCAAAATATAAAATATTTAATCAATTGCATCCACAACGTAGGAACGCCTCCGGTCGTAATTGGGGCTTGGTAGGGCCCAGGGTAGACACAGAAATAAGCTGCTATAAGTGCTGCATGAAATTATAAATTGAAGAATGCTACAAATATCGATATAAATATCTGCTAAGGGTCTGAGCTAGCAACTTGAACCAGTCAAGTACCTACCTATGTATTAGATAACTTAGAAGCATCTATAAAATACATCGATAAAGAAATTCAGTTGAAAATTATTTGTTTATAGACACCATACATCACCTCGCTCTTTGTGTTATTTCACCTCATGATAAATTTTACTCACTGCCCAAACAGATAGTCATAAATATAATGTGTATTGATTACGTAGGGGCATTACATCTGTTTGGCTGATTCGGTAATATTATTATTGGTAGGGACCTAGTTGATATTAATAACTAATAAAATAATAGGGAGGAAGTAGTTTTTCATATTGAGTAGAAGTGCCTACTTTTTTTTCGGTGCGGTACTTGATTGGTTTGTAAGTTGCTAGATCAGCACCTTAGCAGATATTTATATCGATATTTGTAGCATTCTTCAGTTTATAGTTTCAGGTAGGCACTTATAGTCAGTTATGAGCAGCCTGCCGCAGCCGTCATTAATATTACCTCGATAACAGTTTCAATTGCATTAATTGTTTCATTTCCGATAACAGTTTCAATTGCATAAATTGTTTCATTTCATCTGGATTTATGACCTAACTGTTAGGGCTAATGATGTTGTATAATTAGTATTTCCAATAATTCTGGTTCAATGACTCGACGCATTTTAAATTAATGGTCTTCGGTAATTTTAAATAGCTAAGTAATTTCAAGTGGCGTTATATCAATTGATGAATGCTGAGATGATCTTGACATAGGTACCTATATTTCTGTCACGCCGATATTATCACTGGCATTCACTTGACAACAACTGATCGTCTTCAAATCGTAAGTGGCAACAACCGAATGTGTCCCGCTGGGTATACAGTTATACAACTCATCCATCTCCCTCTTATGACTAATAGAATACCTAACAGTACGTTTCGTAGAGTGCTGTTCACCGTTTCTATATTCACTACTGATTTTTTTCTAAGGAATATTTAGTTACGTAAGTTAAATATCAAAACTTAGTAGCTAATGAGCTATAAAAATCATGTGGGTAAGGTACGTACCATGACGAGAGACGAGTTACTTCTTTGAGTGCTGTACATGGCAATTGTATTTATGCTGCCTTCAGAAGCAGAAATGTCGTATATATGACGAAATCTGACGTTTGGAAAAATGGACCTTTAGGTCGAGTTGAAATGTGCCAGTATGAGCGTTAGTTTTCGGAGTTTTCTTGAACTTGCTCATTTTTAAGGAAATTTCCCGCTGAAAGTCAAAAAACGATTTTTTTTTTAAATCGGTAGATACCTACCGAAAAACAGCATAAGTATTTTGGATATGGAGCTATTTTTGGAGCTCTCGTATTTTGGACACGGAGCTATTTGGAGTTATTAGAGTGAGACTTACGGACGAACTTGTCGAAAGCTCAATAAATGGATCTTTTGTCAGGTAAGTAACCCTTTATAATATACCACTCAATTAACATATTAAAATTGTTTCCAATAAAGCCAAGGAGAAGGCGAGCTACGTGACATGAAGGGCGCAACCAGGTAGCCTCCGTCCATCGATCCTCCAACGGCTCTCGGAGGACCAGGTGAGGGTAGAGAGGGTAGAGGCGCCTTTATAAGGAGCCCTCCTTGCCCGGCTCGTCATTCTACCGCAGAAATGTCGTATCTGACGAAATCTGACGTTTGGAAAAATGGACCTTAAGGTCGAGTTGAAATGTGCCAGTACGAGCGTTAGTTTAGACCCAATGTGGTGGTAACCTTTCTCGCCTAGCCAATGTGGTGTAACCTTACTGGGTACAACCCCTAGCATACAGCGTGGTGGTAACCTTTCTGGCCTCGTCAATGTGGTGTAACCTTTCTGGTTTTTTTAGTCACCTCATACCCAAAGCTCTCTTTCTCAACCTCGCCTATCCAAACCTCACGTACCTGAATCTAATTTTCAACACAATTATTGTATAACGAAGTTTTAAACCAGTATATCTGCATTTTACTAACCTGTATGCGCAGGATACTTAGCACAAAAATCGTGTCTGCTGTCAGATACGACTTATTATTTTCTGAAAAAGACATTTACGAGTTTTCGTTAGTAAATCCACCCAAAAGTACATCATCCCATTATTCCTAAACCCGTTTCTCGTGCAGATACGGCTCTGAGACTCTAAAATTCTGTAGACCCCCCCACCACCACCAAACGAGGAGGAACCGTTAACTCATTTTGGCCAAAAATTCAGATAGGTACGAATTTTCTGCTTCTGACAGCAGTATAGCCATTGATACCACATAGTAACAATATCAGTTTAATTTAGATTGCCTCTAAATACCTAAACTCTCTGCAATTTTCCCTCAAGGCTTCAACAAAATGTAGGGAAACGAACCCATAGCTCCACTTCTGCAGCATACAATTTTCTGAACAAGCATTCCGTGAGATTGCGATTTCAGCTCCTGAGGCGTTGACGATTGGGAAACCATTACAGGATTTTCATTACAGGAGAACGGGCGGTCAATGGATGGCGAGTTGAATCCACACACCCGGATAACCGCGAGCCCTTTTTTTTCACCTCTCCACTGACCAGAAGACGTGGAACATAAATTATTGGTGATCTTGTAATAAACTGTTTCAAAGAGACGCAGTTCGAATTTCACCAAGGGTTCGAGGCTGTTAAGTCAGACGGGAGAAAAAAGTCTGGAGGATCTCGAAAAGGAGCGGCCTAATTCAGAAAATAAGCCCAAGTCGTTTGGTGTTATGTTTCGCGCGAACAACGGGCCATCTCGAGAAAAATAAATAAACGATGGTTCTTTTACGTTGGTGTAACATTACTATTTTAAGTGCATGCCCGATTGTTGAGATCAAATCGTTCGCAGAAATTGAGAAGTCTTGCATTTTCTTTTTATGTGTAGGTTTATAGGCATTTATCTGTGACCCAAAGAGCAAAACAAAGGATCTTGCAAAGATACATATTATTATAATTACTTATATGATGTTCAACAACTTTTCTTGTTACTTATTTTGATAATATCAAATAATCTAATGACTGATAGAGAATAGAATGATCGGTTTTGATTGAGTAGAGAATGAATGGAATGTAGTTAGATGAATGCCAACTGAAGCTCAGCAGAACTTCTTATTTCCCAGTTTCAATAATAGGTAGTTAATGTGGTTTGTGCTCGTATTCGTTGAAGTTATATGATTAGTTGAGGTTATATGATTCGTTACATGATACATGTTGTCAACGAAAAATAGGAGCTATATAACTGAACTTTAGGGATCGATCGTATTGCTAATTTTCAGAAGCAGGCATATTTGTAATATCGATATTTCTAAGAAACCTTTAAAACATCGAATGAGTCTGTTGATCTGTTAATAGCCTCAACAACAAAAATAGCGCTGTTTCGGGTAGTTACTGCCATCGTTCAGATTTACCTACAAAGAACTTCGGGTACATTTACCTAGTGTTAGAATACCCAGCAAAAACATCAGCCACACATCTAGCATCATTAACTTGCAAATGAATCAACTGATGTGATCGTTTCTCCATTTGAAAACCGTTCAGACGTTTACGTCACTTCAACGTTGGAAACAGCTCGTGAAAAATAGGTTGGGCAAACATCTATGCAGGATTTCTCTTGTTTCGTCCCTGGAAGGTTTGAACCGGAAGCCTGAAAAAAAAAGGTGAGTGGGTACAAAGAATCGATGATTCACAGGAACTCCGGGATTAGATTTAGGTAAGGGTTAATGAGCCCCAAGCTATTGGGAGTGGAACATCTTAGCCCTGTTTCCTTCAGAAGACGGTAAGAGGATGACTGGCAAGTACAGAAAAAGAAACCACGAAACGTCTCTATCAGGCAGAGAATGGAATATTTTTATTCAGAATATTCAACATAAGGAAAGTAGAGACTCATCGTTCCTATCGCGTGCTGCTCAACACTAGGCCGTGTAGTCGACCATCGGGTCGCTAAATTCCTTCAATTTCTCCTGGTATGATTATTCCTCCTTTATAAGAATATAACGTACAACTGACAAATTTTCCTAATGCAACAAGTATACGCTATTTATCAATTTATCAATACTGCCCATGCCTTTTTGCACTATCCACGACAAAATTCAGTTTTATATTTGGTTCACAAGCAGTTTTGGGCGATTTCATGTTTTCATTTAGATTTCTATGAACTAGGTATATACAGTACCTATGTATGCACCTAATATTCACTATTATTATATATATCTTCCTATTCATTGCTATTTTTATAATCCTCATTCATTATATGTATTAGAATATTCTGATAATTCCTATATTGCATCATTTACGACCGTATTCCAATCGTTGTTGAAAAACACATTGTTATACAATAATTAACAACTCTTTGGAGTTTTAGTTTTACTCCGACGTGGGAATCTTACTTTGATTTAAACAAAATGGGTTTTGGTTATAGCTTGTGCAAATCACAAGTAATCAGTAAGATGTATCCAAAACGCCATCACACAACATGCAGACCCCACACTTCACGTGAGCCTATCTAGGAATTAGTTTATAATAGTTATTAATAAGATAAGTTAAGTTTATTAGTTTGTGTTTGTGACTTGCAGCTATTCAAAACTCCTGTAATCTGAATGCTAATTTGGCTATTAATCTCAAGAACTGCTAACCATAATTTAAAGTTCTGCAGGATGAATTCATAATTATCGTGGCCACCCCATGGCTCCAAAAATAATGAGCTATTCCAGCAAATAATTGGTACCTACGATTGCGGGGAATTTGTGGCAAAGTGTGAGGGCTGGATCTTGTTTAGATGACCGGCTTTTAGATAGGCAATAAAAGAAAATTTATTTACGTTGGTAATGGAACGCCTTCTATAAAAATATAAGATTTTACGCTAAATTATAAGGGTTAGTTTTTAGAGAATTTTCCAAGAAAATGAAGAAGCTATTGCGATGGCTCCAAAATTTTCGGAACATGAATTTTTTTAAATTTTTTGCTAAACCGTTTCAGAGCATCCTGAATTCTTCCCTAGATTTTAATAAAAAATTATATATATTATTTACTTATTTGTGAGTCACTCCAGACGATATCATTCTAACCGTGGGTACACGAAAAAACCCAAATTTTGCCAAAATTCTTATTGCCAAGCAAAAGGATGAGTTCAAAGACGAGCAATTTAAAACATTTTAAGGGGGTCAAATTCGAGTTTTTAAGTAAGTAAGTAAGTAAGTAAGTAAAAACGTTTATTGTACAATTAGGCACAGTGAGTTTTTATGGGTCAAAAATAGGTAAAAACTGCTAAAATTGCGAACAATTGAAATAAAATCACTGAAAGTGGAATGGAAGGGCGTGTAAAGACAGATAATATCATTTCAGTTGTTTGTCATACAGAATAGGGGTAAATTTGGACTTTTGGGGTGCAAAGACTGGCATTAAGGGCTAAAATCAATATTAATTCTGCTTACGTGTGGGCTAGTGATTAAGGAAGGAGGGACTATTTCGATTATAAAAATAGTTTTCTCAAAAAAATAGTGGGTCAGATTAGACTTTATAAGGGTCAAAAATCGGTAAAATGGCTAAAATCACGAAAAAAGTACATAATTTTACGAAAAGTGGTAGGAAAATTCGCTCATATAGCCATGCTGCATGAATGGAACTTCAATACTGAAACCACTCCTTTGTTATTCTCAGAAGTTGACTCGCAATAATTGAGAAATGACAATAAGGTGAGCGATTTGTTTGAAACCCAAGTATGATGATGTTGATGTAAAAGCAACTCATCGATGGAAGTTTCTCCAGCCTTTGTGAAACGTCGCTCTGAACAACCGATTTAATCATCAAAAATGATGGGCACTGGATTCAATTAGGAGCTTCGCACAATACGAGATACGTGAAAGAAGAAATCTCTTGAGGAAGACGAGATTTTTTTTCGAGGTGCGTTACTGATAGCCATGCGGCACTGTTCCTACAATAGGGCAGCCGCTTGTTCCTACAATAGTCAGTCCTCTTTGAAAGTCGTTTCAAAAGGGTAGTCACTCGGAGTTGACTACGATGAGGCAGAATGGACTGGCCATTGTCCTGTTGGGGGCGGGTGAAAGCACACGGCGCGGACGCGCACCGTGAAATGTGTCATCGAGTTACGATATCACTTCAGACTGTACTGTATGGGGTTCTTCGCTCTGAGATGACTAAATTCGCTTGAGCGGGAGAGATTGGGAATAGGCTATTTCATTCATAGAATACCTACCTCAGTTGATTCTTGGGCTCGAAAAGATAGGTCAGTGCAATGGTCACCCAATGGCAGACCACTGTCCGTATCTGAACCGCAGGCAAGTTTTGTACGGACCGTGATAAAACTGTGTATTTCCTTAAAATAATAATGATTCATTCTCAGAAAATAATGTTCCATTCTACAATCCATTTTAGCTGTGACATTCGGAAGTATTGAAAAAGCTTGGAACAAGAAAATTTGAGGACATTTTATGTTCGTTCCGAAAACTCTTGGGGGTGCCAATTTTGAATTAAAAATTTACGGAAAAAATTATCCAGCACCCAAAGCTTCAGCCATAAAACTGTGGTGTAACATGTTTGGCTGAACTTAAATACTGTGTGTAAAGCAGAATTCTCAAAAATGAACTTCACTCAAATCCGGCACATATCTCGACTCACAGATGATGACCAGCTTGACAATTTGAACATAAACCCAAATTTCAAGCCAGTTGTTCAAAATAAAACGTGCCATTTTCAATTTTAACATTAACGTTAGCTGAATTCGTATGTTTCATTGTTGAGAACTTATGGAAAAAAAAACATACCTATATATCCTCATATTTATGTCCTAAGGGCCTCATGGGCCCTTGAAATGTGTACAAGTAAATTACCTGATTAAAAAGGCTGCTCTTCTCAAAAACTAAGTAAATAATTAACTACAGATAAAACAAAAGGAAGGAAAAACTTAAAGGAATTTAAAGAATCGATTTTCTTGTATTCTAAATATCATAATAAAAAAAACTTGGTTTGGTACACTTCATTTCATAGGTAAGTACCTCTCTCTACCTATCCAATTTATTTTGCACGAACGATTACACCTATAATTCCAAAGAAAAGTTTTACTAAGCAAAGCAAAATTAGCAGCAGTAGGTAACACACCGTAGTTTTTGGAAGGAGTGGTAGAAGGAGTTGAGAGGGGTTGTTTATTTTCTGGAACGCTAAATTCCGCCAGTGTTTTGAAACGGACCTACCTATTGGAAAAATAATTCGTGACCAATGGAATAGGTGGTATGTACTTGCTTATCATAGAACCCCGAACATGCTGCGTAATCCAGTAACGAAATATTCAAATGCAAACGTCTTTGTAAATAAAATTTTTAGGATTCTTGTACATCTAAAGTCTACATTTTCTGTACACTCGTCATTCTGGCCTCATTGACCACTTGGAAGTACCTAGTTTAAAGTATTTCGAATACATACCTACTCGCTTGAAGGCTAGGTCGAGATTACAAGACTAGGACGAGTTTTTACATAGGTTCCTTATGGGGTTCGTACCAAACATGAATACACAGGTAGACATGAATCGTGATAAACATGAAAGATTACTGGGGAGTATCAGCAAGTCAGTATCAGCAAGTAATCAGGTTAATAATTAATATAATTTCAATTAGTTACGTATTTTCAATAGTGAACCTTTTGAATCGATCAAGACATTTTTGTGACCCACCCCTCAAAATTTGTAGGTTTATACTCCCAAGGTGGGTAGCCCGAAAATTGCTAAGAAAATCGTCTGCACATTGTAAATGATTTCACAAGCATGGAAGTTTTTCTTTTATACGAAAGTTTTAAATGTCCAATGCAATCACTAGGTAACAGGTAACTAATTTATCAAATTAGATTTAAATTATTGTGGTCTTAGGAGGCGACTTTGCCCCTTCCGCTGCACCGAAACCGATGCTCATTTTGTGGAACTGAACCGTCAGCGTATTTATGATCGGGTTATCTAATTTCAGATGGAATTTTTCATCAGATTCAGATTGTCCTATACAGTAGAATGTAAACTGATAACCGTTCCAACCAGATTAATTATAAATTTGAATGGAAGGTGATGCTAAATCTAGGGTCGTGGGAGTGTCCCTTCCGCCAAGAAAACCGAAAAACTCGAACGCGACCAGGAACACTGTTTACACGACAGAACACGTAGGGTTTTTTACCTCCATCCCTCGTAACTCGGCCTCCTGGGGGTCTCCGGTGTTGATTTTTCCTACGCCTATCCTCGAGGGGCCCCTGAGGACGTGTACCAAATTTCAACCCGAAGGACCGCCAGGTGCCGGAGTTTTGGAAGTTCGAAAATCGTTGTTTTTCAAGTTTTTTCTCCTTCTTCTTCTCATTGTTGTTCTTTTTCTTGCTTTTCTTTGACAGGGTTACAGCCTCACTGACATAACGGATCGAGCTGAAATTTTGCATTCACATTCGTTATGCTCCCAAGGAAGGGGTCTTTCGTGCACTTACCCCTTGGTGGGGGAGGGGGTGCAGTTTTGCAGTTTCTAGTAGGTTAGAGAGGTTTTAAGAGTGAAATTTGGCAAGCTTGATCATTGGGGCTCTCTGAGGAACCGTTCAAAATCTGAACACGATTGGTTCTGTAGTTGCCCAGTACCTGTTTAAAAACGCTACAAATTATTATGGTCAAATAAACTAATTTACGACGTCACGTTTTGAGCGCTGTAACTTTTGCGCATTATCATCCCCGCCAAAAAGAGATAGAAATGTCAAGGTTCAGGGGGAAGGAATAGGTTTTTATACAAACATCCAGTAGAGGGGGAATAAAAAATACGCACATCCAAGAGCGAGGTACGAAGTGGATGTAGGTATCTATTATACGCTAGTCCCTTAAATCATGATATGGATGGTATATAGAAAGCTATAATATAGCACGTTTTATCATTTTGAATATTGGCTTCCACCCTCTTAGCGCATTGCAAGGCCTATAATAGCTGTTGATTCGGGATCCTTATTATATGAGCCTGTCTACATTTCGCAGCAGTTCAACTCCCAGATAAGTGGAATATTTCCCTTCCTTCTAGCTTACCCTCGTTCATCAGTCACCAATACCTGCCGTTTACACGCTATGGCGTAAGATCCTGATAGGTACTCTGGGATATTACAGGTGTTCTGCTGTCTGATGAATTCTCCCTGACGAATGTAGAAACGAGGCGACGATAAATCAGAGTAGGTAGATACCTGCAGTAGAACTCCAAAAAACCACAGTCATGCAGCATGGCTATAAGAGCGAATTTTCGAAGTTTTCGGCATCTTCCTCCTCCGCCTAAAATTTTCTGAAAATTAATTTTCGGCCAATGTTTTCCCAACTTGATACCATACAAAATTAAAACAGGAGTAGTTTTACGCAAAGCAAAATTTGGGGTGGAAGGGGGAAATCAAAAATGTTTTGAATACCAGAAGAGTAGGTATTGGATACGTAACAAATTTTTTGTTCCATTTTTTGCCGAGTAACACCTCGATTTGTAGATTTTCCAACGCTGAACACGATGGTGAAGTCAGAATTGCGATATCCCATTCCATTATCAGATTAGAGCAGACGAACCAGGAAGAACATCTCAAAAAATAACCACGTTCCTTCATCTTCAAAGTGCTCCAGTTTGAGAATGGAATGAGATATCGCAATTCTGATTTCACCATCGTGTTCAGCGTACAAAAACCTTTAAAATGAGGTGTCACTTGTCAGACTTTTTCATTTTGGGAATTTATGGGTAATTCCCCCCCCCTAAAATTCCCCAAAACTCCCCCTTAGAGTGACCCGATTCTGCCCATCTTCGAACTTAGCCTGTCGATTGCCAAGACAGATTTTTCGTGCAAATTTGAACTTTTTATCTCAATTCTTTCGAGAGTTATCGTCTGGAATGACACATACATATATAAATATATATATATATATATAAATATATATATATATACATATAATTTTTGGTGTCTTTCGGCAGTGAATTCAGGATGGTCTGAAACGGATTTTGGTATAAAAATCTTTCTGAAATTCGAGTTTTAAAAATTTTGGACCGAGAACAATAGCTTCCTTTTCTTCGAAAATTCGCTAAAAGGATCTCGGTCTTCTTTTTTCCATCATCCATAAATAATTACGTACCTACACAAAAATTTATATATTTTTTTATAGTAGTAATAGTGCAGGGGTAACCATTCATATTCGGTTCCCGTACCCGTACAAACTTCCCCGGCTAACAATCCTACCTTCACTATGCTGCCATCTTCCTAGCAATCAATAGAGTATGTTGTTATTCATAAGTGAGAGAAAACACTACCTATCCAGTTCCCTATTGCATTGTCAGTCCGTTTCATCTATTCAGTCGTAACGTGCGGATTATTGTATAATATCACGGTACGAGAGCTTCTGTTTGTTGCCTTTGGACGGTGTCACTGTGTGATGAGCTGGAAGATTAAAGTTAACCACGCGACGTTTTACACGCTTTCCCTCTAACTCCAGACGATTTGGATCCAGTTATGCGTCGGCTACAGAGAGCTCACGTTCGTTTCCTTTTCCCGCTCGGGGTGCCTACCAAAATGTGAAAATAGGTGCCGACTGTTTCTTCTTGTAGGCACATTAGATGGATATTATGCCACTGTAGCAAATGCTGACATCGAATGAAACTCTTACATCAACTTGACCGACCACACATAACAAGGAAGTCTGCTGTGTTGATTCATGGAAGAAAGGGAGGTCCCATGTGTGTGTTTACTAGGCCCTACCTACGTTACATTTTATCAGACTGATATAATATTATGTACAAACCAACATACTTCGGTTCCGTCTACACCTATACTTTCTTATATTCTTCTTCTTTCTTGTTATTGTTCTTATACTGTTCTTATATTCTTCTTTCACCGGTTCTTTTGATTAATTCATACTGTATTATAAACCTTTGACGAAATTGAATTTGACGGATTGGTGGTAACTAGACAATTAGAAATGTTTCTAAACATAGGGTATGTACCTTCCCATTAATGTCCAAAATCAGAATTTACTGAACATTTTTTGAAATAGAATTAAAGTCGATTGAGCTGGGTGCTCGGGGATACATTAATATAATTTTATAGATATAGTGAAAGGGATGAAAGCGACAATAGGCACCTAGGTACTTAGCTGCTTTTTAAAAGGGCCAGCACCTACTCTTAGTACAGGATGAGTTAAAAGAACCCATGCCTGAGTTTACAATAAACATTGTACATTGCAGTAGATTGAAACACACTTCCTTAGGTTCAACCCAAACACATGTATGCAGCATAATATTATTTGGAACGTGCCTTCACAAATAAGTAATTGTCTTTACTATGATACTATGAAGTACCTACTTATTTTTCAACGAGAGATGCGCTCGGTGGTATCGAAATAAAATCAATCATGAACAAAGGAGGTAAACTAAACTAAGTAAGAGAATAGTCAAAGGTAAGATCTACAAATCGCAAAGAAAAAAGTCTAATTGTACAAGACTCACGAGTAGATTACGAGAACGAGGTACGGTAGGTAGATACAGAGTAGGTACTAGCATGGAATAAAGGGAGGTATCCCTTTATTCCATGGTACTAGACTGAAAAAGGCGGGATGTTCATGGCATATTGGTTCAAGCGTCGAATCATACGTGCCGCCACAAGCGCCTTTCGGAGATTTCAAACAAGACGGAGGTGGTTGCAAGGTTTTTAGTCATGGAGGAAGACAATACCTTCTTCAAGGGTAACCTCATTTTAACCTGAAAGTAAAACATTAGTGATTAGTGTCATTCTTATGATCACTAATGGGCTAGTTGTACGTTTTGTGTTTGTGGTATCAAAAATATTTTAATGATGATTCCCTATTCTGCAATAAGTATTTTAGATTTGTAATTTTGAGTTGAGTGACAAATATAGCAATCTAAAACATTCCGTTCTGTAAGGTGAGAATCAGACTGCGGTGAGATGACAGCCTTGCTGAAGAAGAGAGCATTAGCTCAATATACAATCGTGGTTTGTATTCAGTTGATTATTTCTTTGATGTCACCGGATTGACATGTGACGTTGAGTTGTATTATATTGCAGAGCCCGCTTGAATGCTTCTAATATTG
Source organism: Leptopterna dolabrata (assembly GCA_954871275.1). Taxonomy (NCBI): domain Eukaryota; kingdom Metazoa; phylum Arthropoda; class Insecta; order Hemiptera; family Miridae; genus Leptopterna; species Leptopterna dolabrata. The sequence continues at coordinate 7,510,207 of OX940983.1, read as the reverse complement.
GCTCAAACCTGTAGGTTAATTATTGTAGTCAAACAGGACGTTGATAGGTTCAAATACAACCCAGGCAGGGCAATTTCTGTGTGGTCTTTTGGTATTATCAAATAGGTACGACATATTGTTAGGGAATGATGTGCTGATGAGAAATCAGCTGTGGGATGATATTGTGCTGATGGGTGGAGAGAGCATAACAAATAATATTCTACAGGACGGTAGAATTTTTCATTTGGATATGTTAATAAGCTAATGCTTCCTATTTACGAGAAAATAATGAATATCCTTCACCTACAAAAACCATGCCTGCATCGATGAATGGTTCAGTGATCACCAATTTTTGTTTTTTCAGGAGCCTCCGGCTCACAAACCTTTGAAAAAACTAAGGTTGGTCAAAAAGCCAACACAGGCTTCAGCCGCTGTATATGTGGGTTTACTAGAAAACTCCAAAACCAGCAACGACGCAATGCAGCTTCTCTTGCGCATTTCGGACTCCCTTCATTTCAAGGTAGCTATTTCAAAGAAGATAAATAGATACCAATTATTAGGTTGTGATACATGTTTTACAACATAACAGTGTGCTCTGAATTGTCGAAATATGAACTCCATCATTCATCCCAGTCATACATACCTACATATGAAACCAATATTTTCTAATTCGAAGTTATAAGTACCTACCCTTGCTGCATTTTCAGGAGGAAGATATTCCAGGTATCATCAGAAAACTAGCTGATCATTTCAACCAGCAAAATGAGTCGGCTGTTCGCGTCAAAATCCTGTCAATTTTTAGAAGCATAGGTCGATTGTTTGCTGCAGATGCTGGCGTAAGTTTAATAGTAATTTTCACTTTGTCTTCTATTTGAATGTAGTTTTAGTTATTTACATGTATCATGTACATCTGTGTGACTTAAAATTACAGCTTCTCGTCGAACAAACTATAAAAATGATACAAAAAGAGGCGTCACACAAAGTTATCGCTCAAGGCTTGATGACTCTACTTGATGCCTCGCAATATATTAATCGTCATGATGATCATTTGCTCAAAATGATATACAACATGGCTAAGCATGTGAGTAACTACCTCTTACATTGTCTTCAATACATAACTAAGTACATATCATGTTTGGTGGCCTTCGCGGTTTTGGATAGAATGAGTACGTACCTATTGGCTCATGTATAGTTTTCAAGTAAAAGTTGATATTTGGAATCGGTTTCTTATTTCCTTCAAGAAATCTTAGCTCAACTGATCGGGATTTCGATTGTATTTTCTTGTTATTGTTTTTGAATACCACAGCACATTTTATAACTCCGTATTTACCTCAGTGTTCTTTCTGACTCATTCATATTTGATCCAGTATTTGAGGGACACCAACCACTGGGTGAAGCAAGTATGTTTCCGCATTATCGGCAGCCTCAAACAGAGTGACAGCTTGAAGGTGATCGCTGACTACATCCACAGTCAGGATGCAAGAGTGAGAAGTGCTGCTATGGAAACTCTGGTAAGTTTCTGGGCATTTGGTTTAGGACGAGTTGCTTCTTTGAATTCTCACCCTGAGGTTATGGATAAGTTATTACAACAAGAATGTTTATAGCATCCATGTCATTGCCACAGTAGTACCTCGGTCTTGTATACAAATTTCTACTATTCCGTGGTATAAGTGTCTGTCCGGCTGTTCGTGCAAGACCCAAACGTTATCTGCATCCGTTGTTGTGACTTCTTGGGAATCGGTCAGGAGGAATGACAGACGATTTAGGCCGATGTTTCGAGTAATTTATTACCCATCCTCAGGGCTGAATATGGCAACAAACAGGAAACCTAAATTCTTACTACAAATGAAAGGAACACTCATGAAATAACTTGCTCACATCGTCAGAAAGCTTACTTGAAAGGTGCACTTTTAGCGCATGGATTATTTACATATACATAATCTATTGAATGACTAGCTGAAGGATGGGGATGTTGAGTATAACTTAAATCACTTGCGGCGGAGTAGTGGAAATCCATAGCAAAAAACTGCAGGATAAAAATAGAAATAGTCTATTTCCACGTAAACTAACAAACTGTAGACCGGTTTCGGTTGTTACACCATCATCAGTACACGATAGAATGAAACTACTGGAACTTGAGCTCCTATTTAAATTTTCTTGATAAATTAAATTTTTTAATTTTACAAATACATCGAAACGTCGGCCTAAAACCATCTGAACTTATTTCTCGACCGAACGTCAAGATCCCCATCCTTCACCTAGTCTGAACATCAACGGTCAAAAACCCGAATCTCCTGGTAATATGTTGAATTAATATACCTAGTAATTTATTTATATTTACAAAATGCCATAAAAGAGGCTCACTTTGGTGTGTTTGGCAATCTTCCTAGGATAGGGATGCCTAGTTATAGATAGCTATTTGGGTTTTAAATAGGAACTAGTGCAGTTCAGGTAACTAGTAGGAAATATGGAACATTACCAATTGGCTACATAAAGTACTAGTGAAGTGAGATATTTACCTTAAAATCAATGCGAACAGTGAGTAATCACATCATGAGGCTTGGAAATTCCCATTTGTAGAGTAAGTGCGATGGCAGATGGATATAGCCTTGTAACATAGGAGTCCAACATGGAACTTCCTTCCAAAATTGACTTTTCAACCTACAAATCAAAATTACATCTCAAGGTGTGGTGTTGTTAAGCAGTTATACCACAAAATATACAAATATAAGTAAATACTGTTCCATGCACTAAAATTGTACCTTTCAACTACCTAAGCTTTCTAACAATGTATGTTAGTTCATGAGTGTTCCTTCATTTTTAGTCAGAATTTTGTTACCTGTTTGTTGCCTTATAGCTCTGAGGATGGGTAATAAGTTAATGGAAACGTAGACCTAAATCGTCTGTCATTCCTCCTGACCGATTCTCAAGAACCTAACCCTTCAGCCGATTCCAACTTGCCAATCTTCCTAAGTTGCATAGGTCCTTTATTTCTCAGTTATATTCTCTGTGCATTTGTATTGATAGTTACTCCTTCATGATAAGTTTTTGTTAGCCTTGTGGCAGTAGTAGACCATCTAAATTCCTTAATCGAATCTCAAACTCGATAAAGTTTGGTAGTTATTATGATTACGTTTTAGAAGTTTCAAATTTTTATTAAACATTTTCATTCCTAGGTGATTTTGCATGAAGACGGAGAGAAACTAGAAGCTTCCATGTATCCAGATGTCTGCCAAGCTCTGAACGATGACTACGAAATCGTTCGTGCTGCCGCCCTTAAACTCGTCTGTCTCATTGGAAACGCTTACTCTGAAAAGTTCGTTAGTCCTTGAAATTACAACGGTGTTTTCCATAGTTTTTGAGCGGCGTAAACAAAATTGTATCAATTTCTGTGTGTTTATTTCCAGCGTCGTTAAAGTTCCCAATACTGTTGAGGAGATAAGGTTGATCGATGATGCGTTTTCAAAAATATGTCAAGCGGTGAACGACTTGTCCATGCAAGTTCGTTACCAAGCTATGCAGCTGTTGGGTTCAATGACGAAGGTGAATCCTTATTTCCTCAACCAAACGTTGGACAAGAAGCTTATGAGCAACATGAGGGTAAGTGACACATTTATTGTTGCATTAGTGAATTTTGAGTCCCATTTCGATGGGTACTATTTTATTGTGGTTAGTGGAAGATCTCAATGAGAGCTTTCTGAAAAGGGGGCAATATGGGGGGTATTCGATGATGGGATGAGGGCGAAAGAAAGCGTACTGGAGCCATAATGGGGAGGCTCTTACCACCGCCTGGGGAGGAAACCGCGCCTAATCCCCATCTGACGTTAAGGGCCTGCAGACACTGCGTTGAAAACTAAGTTTTCTCAGGCTGTAATTTACTTAAAGTTTTGGAAAAAATCGTAAATTCACTATATTAGTTGGGAATGGCCCCTGTGGCAACAGATCATAAAAACTCATCAGATTTAAAAAAAAAAAAATTAAAATGGCCTAAGATTTAAAAAATCAAAATGCCTTCCGTAGGGGCATTTTTGGAAGGCTAATAAATCATGAAATTCAATGAACGTAGTCATAACTTGTAAAATGAGGGAGCAAATTTGTTAATAAATTTCAACGATTTAAAAAAAGGGCGTCAAAATAGAGGCTGTGGCTTTAGCCACTCTGTGACGGCATAATTAGTGAAAGAACAGCTGCTGGCTCTATCATGGATGCTACTGGACTCCCTCCCCCCCTACACTATCCATGCGTTCTGTCTCGTCACAGCTGAGTGTCTTGCTTGCAAGCTACAACACTGAGCCAAGGGATTCCGGTCGTTTCCGAGTGAACCTTCTTCCCCATGTTTCTGACTTGCAATCTTCCCGGCGTTCCCGTACCCTCCTCACTATCAGAAATTACTGCTGCCTTAACGGATCGACTCCCCCCCCCCCCTCCATCATAACATTTGGCAACAGGGCATTCATCCCAAAACTTCGAGGGGGTTACTATAATCGGCGCTTCTTTCATCAACAGTAACTCAATTGATATATAACCTAGTTGCTGTCCATGTTTTTGCGATTTTTCTATTTCGAACCAATCCAGAACATTTCTAGTCATTTTTTGTTTTTCATTTTATTTTGTTTTGTTTTACCTTTTATTTATGTTCGTTTTTCAGCCCTACACCATTAGTGTTTTGAACTGAAAATCGGTTTAGGAAGGTCATATCAATAATGAAAAATTCTGACATGCGGACATGACACTACAGGTTATGTTTCATGTTAATTTCAATTTTTCAATGTTGCACAACAGAGATACAATTTATTTGTATAAAATTCAATAAAAAAACGGTTATTGCTCATTCATGTGAGAGGAAGAACTAATATAATTTAATGAGAGTGAACGAGAAGTTTGAATATCAAGCACAGACTAACTTTTTTTGGTCAAAATAATAAATCTACACTTTGCAACACACATGACTTGGAGAAATATCTTGATTAATAAGTTCGGACTTGCACACAATGCAGTCCCAATATGAGCTCCTCGTAGTACCTGGCATGGGTTTGTCAATCATTTTAGGTTTACGCCATACTGCAGGAGGAAGTGTTTGTTGCTTTCTGGGAGTTTCAATGTATCACAGTTTGCAAAACATGTATTTCAGAAAAAGAAATCACTTCACGAAAGGTCCAGTGAGATAGTGACTAGTGGAGAGTGGTCCACGGGAAAGAAATGGGCTGACGATGCTCCCAAAGAGCTCCTCGACAAAGATGAGGTAAACGTTGTGTCCAGTGGATCGTGTGGCGCTTTTGTGCACGGGCTTGAAGATGAATTTATGGGTACGTATCGTACGCGTTAGGCTTTCTAGATTATGAATTCGTGATAAGCAAGTGATTTCTCTTTCTACACTACACCACATCAATACTAAACTGCCGTTGTGCTATGATCACTCCTGAACTCCAGGGTATCCCTGAGCTTGAGCAAACCTAGTACAGGCTAGACCTTGGAAGGTCCACTTTTGCCTGCAAAAAAAAAAAAAAAAATCGTGCAAAACCCGAAATAATTGGACATTTTTGGGCCTCCCAAATAAGAGTAATATCGTCCCCTGAAAGGCAGAATATCGTAAGTTTTGCGCCATTTTTTTCGATTTTGAGTTATTAGAGAGTTTTAGCAGTACCCTCCACGCCGAAACGAAAGCAGTGCTGCGCTTGCGCACTTGAGACACCGAAAAGTTTGACGAACCATGACGACGAAAAATACCGGGATCTGCTTTCATCGTGTTGAGATGACGAAACGTAATTTAACCTCACATCTGTATAACGCTACCTTCCATCTTCCGTTTTCCTTGGAAAATAAAAGTGTCGAGCGTCCTATTCACAGCTGCTTCTTGGCGTCTTTCTATGTTAGTGCAGACTTGACGCCATGTGTGGACATAGATTTGTATTCACCACAGAGTAAAATGGATGAAAGAGAGGTTAACATAACGTTAGCGTGACTTCACCAGCTGGTAGATGCCAAAGCTGAACAAAAACTGAACTGAAGAAGGTTAGCATCTGACTTCGGTCACCCTATCCGCCATTTCCGTTTCGGTGTCGTTTTCCGTTTCGTTTCGAGGGTGCTGCAAAAACTCTCTATTGTAACCATTGGATTCGTCATAAAAAGGCGCGTATATCTAGCTACTTATTTTAAGCGACGTACGCCTCAAAGGCAATCAAAAACAGCCTCAAAGTTTTCGAATCGTAACCACCAATTTGGTAAAATATCGTATCCACCATTCATTCAGAACGTAAGTGTACCAAATATCGATACCGAGGTAAACCTTGTCTATTGTCTAAGTGCCTCATTATCACTGTAACTTGCGATAAAATGACAGTATGCTAATATTATGCCATCTATTGTAAGCGCCAGGGAGCAGCGTATCGTATGCACCTATAGAATTTGAGTGGTGTCATAAGCGCCTCTAGCAAGAATAGCGTAAGCGCCTTTTTCTCGAAAAAGTACTACTTCCGAGGGCTTTTATGCAATTTTTTCAAATAATTCGACAGAAAACGGTCCAGTGTACGCTAAAACAAAAAGTTTTAACGGGTTAGGCAACAAAAATAACCGTCCACAGTTTTTCATCTCCTGTAAAATTAGGAAAATGGCGCTTACGATATTCTGCCTTTCAGGGGACGATACGTGTTTGTGACGGTTTCTGATGTGAGCGAAATGTTTGGGAGCCAAATAACCGCGAAATGTTGGCCTTTCTTAAGGTTTTTATCTTATAACATCTAAATGTTGCATCTCAGAAAAGTTCACTCCTGCCAGTATTGAAAAGCATTAAATTCTGCGTCGGACGACTTCTTAAACATCGAATTTGGTTCAGCGGTTTGGTCGGAATCGGCGGTCAAAAATAGAAAAATTTTTCCATTTTGATTGAAAAGAGTGTTACATTCAGTTTCACACGCCTGTGACTAGAAGACGATTATTCCAAATAACAAATGCCATGTAACTCAAGTGTGGAGCAACAAAGTCTGCGTGTTCAGTGTACTCCTATTATTGCACTTTATTTCCTGTTTTAAATGGAATATTTTGATAAAAACAGGGGTGCTTTATTTAACACAGAATTTGAAGCTCTGCAATTTGAGCTGTGACATTTTCGTTTGGAATCACCGTTTTCTAAGTATAAACGTGTGAAAATGCGCAAAACACACTTTCAAATCAAAATGGAAAAATTTGCCTATTTTTGACTGCCAATTCCCACCAAACCGCTGAACCATATTTGATGTTTAAGGAAGTCATTCGACGCAGAATTTAACGCTCTTCAATTTCGGTGTGCAGTTTTCTGTAAGATTTATCGTTTAGATGTTATAAGTCAAAAACTGAAAAAAAGTGCCGAAGTTTCGCGGTTTTTTGGCACCCAAAAGTTTAGATCACTCCAGAAACCGTCGTAAAACGCATATTACTCTTATTTGAGCAGTTTTCTGTAAGATTTTCTGGAGTTTTCTGTAAGATTTTATGCAGTTTTCTGTAAGATGTATCGTTTAGATGTTATAAGCCAAAAACTGAAAAAAAGTGCCGAAGTTTCGGGTTTTTTGGCACCCAAAAGTTTAGATCACTCCAGAAACCGTCGAAAAACGCATATTACTCTTATTCGAGCAGTTTTCTGTAAGATTTTCTGTAAGATGTATCGTTTTCTGTAAGATTTTCTGCAGTTTTCTGTAAGATGTATCGTTTAGATGTTATAAGTCAGAAACTGAAAAAAGTGCCGAAGTTTCGCAGGTTTTTGGCACTCGAAATTTTAAATCACTCCGGAAACCTTCGTAAAACGCATATTGCTCTTATTCGAGCAGTTTTCTGTAAGATGTATCGTTTTCTGTAAGATTTTATGCAGTTTTCTGTAAGATGTATCGTTTAGATGTTATAAGTCAAAAACTGAAAAAAAGTGCTGAAGTTTCGCGGTTTTTTGGCACCCAAAAGTTTAGATCACTCCAGAAACCGTTGTAAAACGCATATTACTCTTATTCGAGCAGTTTTCTGTAAGATTTTCTGCAGTTTTCTGTAAGATGTATCGTTTAGATGTTATAAGTCAAAAACTGGGGAAAAAGTGCCGAAGTTTCGCGGTTTTTTGGCACCCAAAAGTTTAGATCACTCCGGAAACCGTAAAACGCATATTACTCTTATTCGAGCAGTTTTCTGTAAGATGTATAGTTTTCTGTAAGATTTTCTGCAGTTTTCTGTAAGATGTATCGTTTAGATGTTATAAGTCAAAAACTGGGGAAAAAGTGCCGAAGTTTCGCAGTTTTTTGGCACCCAAAAGTTTACATCACTCCGGAAACCGTCGTAAAACGCATATTACTCTTATTTGAGCAGTTTTCTGTAAGATGTATTGTTCAGATGTTAAGTCAAAAACTGAAAAAAGTGCCGAAGTTTCGAGGTTTTTTGGCACCCAAAAGTTTAGATCACTCCAGAAACCGTCGTAAAACGCATATTACTCTTATTAGAGATGCCCAAAGTGGTATAAAATCACTTTCAGCTTTACTCGATTTTTTTTTGCAGGCACGCCCTGTTTTTCGTAGGCACCCTATAATTTGCTTGGGCACATCGTTTTGAACCCATTGAAAAACTACAACTATCACTACCATTTTCCTGTTTATTGCGAATTACCACCAATAAGAACGTTCATTTTGTTTGAAGAGGTTCGCAGTGCTTCAGTCGATGCCCTGTGCAACCTGGCTATCCACCATCCGGAGTTCGCTGTCCTGTCTCTCGACTTCCTCGTGGACATGTTCAACGATGAAATAGAAGCCGTGCGTATCAAGGCGATCGATAGTCTGACGCAAATGTCCCACCACATCATACTTCGTGAGCACCAGCTAGAGACCATCCTGGGGGCGCTAGAGGTAAGTTTATTTACCCAACGTTAGCAATCATTGTGCATGTGTCTAACCTCTAACATAATAGTAGTAGTACAACCTATGTTGTGTAGTGGTCAATACAATGATTATTACCTAACGGTTGATAGGTAATTAAGGAGAAGGCTGTTCGACAACAGTTGACGTGAACAATTGGGTGAAGTGGACTTCAATCATTGGAGAGTTTTTGCAGCACCCTCGCGCCGAAACGAAAGCAGTGCTGCGCATGCACACCTAAGACACTGAAAAGTTTGACGAACCGTGACGACGAAAAGTACAGGGATCTGACAGTGTCAGCTTTCGTCGTGTTGAGATGATGAAACGTAATTTAACCTTACATCTGTATAACACTACCTACCTTCTTCTGTTTTCCGTGGAAAATAAAAATGTCGAGCGTCGTATTCACAGCTGCTTCTTGGCGTCTTTCTATGTTAATGCAGACTTGACGCCATGTGTGGACATAGATTTATATTTACCAAATAGTGAAATGGATGAAAGAGAGGTTAACATAACGTTAGCATGACTTCACCAGCTGGTAGATGCCAAAGCTGAATGAAAACTGAACCGAAAAAGGTTAGCATCGGTCGCCCTATCCGCCATTTCCGTTTCGTTTCGGCGTGAGGGTGCTGCAAAAACTCTATTGTCGGACTGGGACCGCCGAATAATCTTATACTATAACCATCTTACACTGGACGCTTTTCAATAATTAAACCTTTTTCTAATTGTGTTATATAATAAACTTCTTATTAATAATGCTACATATATGTATTATGATATAAATGAGCTTCAAGTCAATATTGATGCTTATGGGCGTTTTGGAAAACTCAACTGAAATTTTCTTCTGTTGTAGTAGCTAGATCTCTAGCTGTTATTACCACAAGTGACATTTTACAAGGTCTGCATTTCAATGTTCCTGTCCATAGTTACCGTAAATGAATGACATCAGACCAACCAGCAATTGAAATTTCAGTTTATATATAATAAACAGGTTTCTTTTGGCTCTCATAATCACCCATGTTACCATCGATTCAGTTGAATTGAAGTTTATAGAGTACCCGCGGACTCATTCAAATATTGATTAGCTGTAAGTTGGGAGCTCTGACAATTTTCGGTAGCTATGGCATTTAAAGTAGAAATGATAGTTCGCCTGACTTGTTCCCCCCATTTATTTGTGTCAACATTGGGTGTCACACTGGCCAGCGGGGTATTTAATCTTGAGGCATAAACTTTGTTTTGTTTATATACAACTGAACTGTTTTAGGCTTCACTTGATCTTTGGATTGGATCATGGTAAAGCGCTAAGCTACCAGCAAATTAAAGTACATCCAAGTTGTTTAAACTTGTATTGGTGCGTGGCCGAGGATTGAACTCCGGTCACCAGGAACCGTTATCTCTCACGAGATAATGAACCCCACGCCTTAGTGCACTCTGCGTTCTGACCCTAGTTTGCCTACTATGTTCATGTCAGTCAGAGATGTGTAAGATGCATTCAGTTCCAGGAGTTAACTCCCACCAGTTCACTCAGTTCTGAGATGCGTTCTTTGGGACACGTTCACCAGTTCAGCCGAGTCACTAATCCAAATTCTGATTACCCCGGGGAAAAAATCACGAAAACGGGGTTTGATCGGTTCAATTCAATAAAAAGTTGTATAAATTTAATAGTTTAATAATTTCCAAAATCACAATGGTTTGGAAAATCCATCACAATAAAAAATGTCACTGGAATCTAATAAGTAAGAAGCCTCACTGAAGATCAGCAACGAGTGGAGAAGGGAGGGGTCGATGAATGGATGAACTGGTAGGTGTTGGGAGGGGAACGTGAGGAATTAGGAATGCGGCCGAGGTAGAAGAACGGCTGAACACAGAGTTGTGAAAATGGAGGGAGGTAGGAAAGCGGGAGCGGCAGATGAATGGGTGAACTGAGGAGTTGTGAAAATGGAGGAACTGCGAATGGGGAAGGGAAGAAAAATGGGAATGGCAAGGGGGGAAAGGAAGAACGGTACGAACGTAAAGGGGCAAAGAGAGGGGTTTGATGAAGGGATGAACTGGTGGGACTGATATGAGGAGTTGTGAAAATGAAATGAGGTTAGGATCATCCATTCAGTGAGAATGTCGACTCTTTGGTCATCCTTTCACTTGGGATACGTTCAACTGAAAGATCCGTTTGGATCCGTTCAGTGCTGAACGCCACATCCCTAATGTCAGCAAGTGTCCATCTACGTTATCCAGATCTGTTCATAGAAACATGCCTCTTTTAACCATTTAATTTATCATAAACAGTGGACGTGCATTGTTGTATTGTCCAGGTCTCCAAGGGGTTTCATTCGAGGAGACATAAAAACCCTTTCTGTTGTATCAATCATCTTGAAAACATGGTTTTCAATAGCCATTTGGTTCGCACTAGGAATGATGTGAGAAGTTCAAATCAAGGTTATAACCTATCAAATCCTCTTCTAACATACAATTACCGATTTATTAGTGACAATTGGGATAGAGATAATTCACAAAGGTCATAAATCTGGCTGACAATAATATTATGAAGGCTTATTGCAACAAACTTGTTGAGGAATGGAAAAAGGCTTATTGCAACGAACTTGTTGAGGAATGGAAAAAGTTCAACTGTTTTTTGCAATTTTCCGCTGGATGTTGGCATGGTTTTTGAAGTAGTGTAGCACTCTAGATATCCTGAGTGAGAATGTCGTATTTAATACTTTTGGGGACCCTGTGTATCAGAAGCCTTCCATCGTATGAGAGCATGGCAAAGGTCCACGAGTCCCCGCCAGACCATTCAGACACGTATACGGAATCCTCCATAGTGGTGTACTGCCTTAACGGGCCATCCGAATGTTTGGAGGCCGCCTCAGAGGGTTCTGAAGCGACGGAAGCCGCCCACCAAAGCCGACCAGAAGCGTCTGACCCTGAGCTGAGCAGGAGTTCATCGTGGAGAGGATTGTAGCGAACGCACCAAGCCCAGTGCGTGTGCCCAGAGAGCGTTAGGACGTTGCTCAAAGACCTCAAATCCCAGATTTTTATGAGGCCGTCATCCCCACAAGAGCTTAATGTATGCTGCTTGTTACGGTTGTAGTCAATGTCCCTAGAAATTCGAAAACATCATTAATCAAAGGACCATAATATCCTATCACACATCTCAGGATGCAGAAACTCATGGCAAATTACTTTTTGGGATCTTATGTATCCAAGACTTTCCTGGATCGCTCTATACCTGTACAAAGATGACCTTATACTTAGCCCTTAAACCTGTTTGTTACAATGAGAAGATGGGGTGAGTACCGAGGGTATCCTGACACCATCAATAAATGAAGCCATTTTGAGGTCTTTTCATCCTGTCAAACTTCTCACCTTACACACTGCGTGTGACATTGTTCCAAACTCCAGGCCTCAGTATTGCTCCGCAAGTCCCAACCTTTCAGGCAGCTTTCTTGCAAAGTCGCAAAGGCTGCTCCACTTTCCTGAGGATTCCACTTCCCATTGGTAAGTTTATGGCTCCCTGTAAGAGATAATGGTTTGTGTCTGACAATAACCAGAACGATAATCCCCTACTAGCCTCTTCAGTCCCTTTTTTTAATAGAAATGTTGCTGTTCCAATTTTTCTTTGATTTTTCAAATTTATTCAGAGATAGTTTTGAGCTCGACTTATGTATCATATAAATAAATAATCCCATGTAGAGGTATGTAGGCATTGGATCCAAGGGTCATTGGGGGGGATACAAAAATGATTCAAAATAGGGTGACATTTCGAGTCATAGATGATTAACACATCACTTGGAGCATTATCACTTGATTCATTATCAACTTCCACTACATCAACCACCTCATCTCTGTCATACTGATCAACAAGTGTTACTGATGTCTAATACAAATTCTTCATTTTTACCCGAGCTATCTGAATCCACTCGCACAACGTTTTTTGAGATTTTGTGAACAACGAACACCTCCTCTTCATCATCAAAGAGCTCAACATCTGAGGAATCAGTTTTTTGTATAAGTAATGTTTTTTGAAGAAGTAATTTAACATTATCGATTTCTGAAAACAAATAGAAAATTTCGAGAGAGTCTCGGCTGTGACAAAACACTGAACAGCAACACGATCTTTGAATTACTACATGAATAAAAGAATGGAATGGTAGAAAAATTCCGACAGGGCCCCTGAAATGGCTGTTACCTACTACCTACTGGACACAAATGTTACCAAAACAGGTTTACTATTGCGCCTGCTGTTGAGCCCACACAGTTAGGTATGTAACCACAGAGTGCTGTGCCAAGATTTTTTACAAACAATCCGTATTTTTTTCATTTGATTTCCGATTTATCAATTCAATTAGGGTCTGTAAAAATGGGAAACAATTTTTTTTTTTAAAGCAAATAAAGTTTTATGTATCAGGACTACTGATAGAACCTTAAGCTTCGTCCACACTATGCGGAATGAGGGTGGGCACCCTCGTCGGATCCGAAAAGGTGAATAGGAACGGTCGGGTTAGCTTGCCGTCCACATACAAGAGTAGTGTGGACGGGGCGATCGCCCTCAGTCCGCCTCCAGTCTCCTTCAAGTTCTGTTTTCCTGGGTCCGTAGGATTTCACTGTAGCGAATTTAATTTCTTTATTGAATTTCATTGTTGATCTGTGAATAATGAGTGACGAGGAAGAGACAATTTTAGCAGCTGCTGCTGCAATCGTGCTTGGAGTTGCTGCTGGTGAAATTCGCCACGGTCGCCCTCGAAGATTTTGGGTTCACCCCAGTATTCGGCATGGTAGGAAAAAATACAGCGCCAGCACATTTATGAAAGATTTGCTACTTGATGAGGTAGATGCTCTCAACTACGAGTATAGGAACGACGTAGGCTTTGCGAACTTTTTCAGGATGAAATTTTCTGACTTTGAAAGTTTGTTGAGCATTATTGGGCCGCAAATCGCGAAAAAAAAACCGACTGGGGCGATCGGCACGTCCACATTGTGATTTTTGATTCCAAGCGGATCGCCTTCCTCTGATACGAACCGACTCGAGTCGGGTTGCGATCGCCCTCAGCCTTCCGCACGTTCCGCACGCATCCACACTTGGTCACCTTTTCGGATCCGACGAGGGTGCCCACCCTCATTCCGCATAGTGTGGACGCAGCTTTATATTGCTGGGTTGTACCCTGACCTCTGGTGAGGCTGTGGGAGATCATTTATACAAAGTTTCCTAGCCTTCATCAACAGATGGCACTAGTGGAATATCAGTCCATGGAGTCAAGGTCATATCACACTGAGAAGTTTCTGCATGTTCGCCACCAAATGAAGAAGAATTAAAAAATGTGAATACTGAAGAGGAATAAGTGCTATACATCTAAAACACAACACATCCTGGTGGAATGCTGTTTTATTAACATTGATTGTTTTGAAATATTGAAGCAATGTCAGCATGTTGTAGTGTTATCACGGAGTAGCAGAAGCAAGAATAAACCTAATAATTACTCAGTCTTTGAGTATCACACAAAACAGGGTATCTACCTATTACTTCTCAAAGGTGGAAAATGGATGTGATAACGGGGTTACTGACACAATTTTTAATGATTACCTTCCCAAGGGTTATGGTTTAGCATTTTTCTTGCAGAAAATGAGGTCTAGGGAAAATTATGAATTGTCCTAAATATCTCAGTGAGGTTAATACTGCTCTGCTAGGGTGCGTACCATGCTATTGGGGAGGGGGGGGGGTCACCTTGAGAAAATGTGGAAAAAAATTTGTCAAAACTGCTAGTGTGACATGGCCTTTACTCCAGAGAACTGGAGAACAGATCAACATGATTTGTGCACCTGAAGCGGCAAAACATGCTACTGCTAATGCTGTTGTGGCACATTTATGAAGCCATGGGGATTGAAGAGGTTAGGAAGACCGCTAGGTTCCTGCTAGCTTCGTACGTCAGAAATTACTGGAGGAAGGAAGGGGAAAATATCACCTTTAGTGGAGACGGGTTTCACGTACGATTCTTTACAAGAACCTTTCCCAAGATCCCAAACAACAAATCTAGAATCTGTCACAGTGACGAACTTGTTGGGGTCAGTTGGATGGAAATAGCCAGTCTGAAACATAACGTGAAAATAGCGCTAGCCAAACATTTGTGGTGATATTTGACACAACAATAACCTATTATAATATGCTTAAGTATGCATTACCTATCGTGTAGCTGTAGGTATATGTACTTGGCTACGGCTACTTATCCACCATAAGCTAGTCTGACTACGTAGGTACCCAAAGCGCAATTCAAATAAATTCTTACTCACTCTAACTTCATCTTCGGTGTCTATAGTAGTAATCTGCTTAAGCTGGTTGTCATCTTCAATTATATTCCACAGGCTGCATTTTTGGTGTGTTCCACCTTCCTGAGTGAGGGTGTTATAACAGCTAGAGATCAGAATATCGTTTTGTGGTGACCAGTGCAGATGCCAAAGCTCTCCTTGAGGATGAGGGTACGCCTGTTGAGAAAATTCGTATTTCACATCGTTTCGTCACTGTTTCGTTGTTCCCTGTCGATGCAATCGGTATGAGGCGAAACACTGCGTGGATAGTTAACAACTGCCAGATTTGCACAAACCTGAGTCAATAATTCGCCGGTTTCTTCGTTCACTTCTACGATATGCACTTGATTATTTGCCATTTTCAAAGTTTGTGTTCCCACAAGGAATTTTGTTAAGTCAGTGTCAGCGGAAAGTGTTGCTAAACTTCTCGCCTGAAATCAGATAAAATGTTAGTAGTAGGTACATCTAACGCTAATTAAAAAAAGGGTGGAAGAAAACACGGGACACTGAATTTGAATGGCTGCGAACTATGTATGTAGGTACTCGTACGAGTAGGATTGTTCAAATGTACAGGTGCCTAATCAGTACAGTGGTAAATATGTCTTGCTTTTAGCCCTAATGGGTTTTACTGTCAGCTTTGCTGTGAAACTTGAGTTTGGCCTGCAAGAAGAATTGATTTTTGAGTAATTCATCCAATGTAAAAGATCTTTTTTGGCCGTAAAGTCAGTATAATTTGGCGCAAAATGAGGTTTGAAACCGGGAGGTTTCCTCAAATGAACCATCCACCAAAACGATCATAATATATGATAGGAACGGAAGGCCGCCAGAATAGTTTCCGAGGTTAATTGCTCACAATATTCTATTCGAATTTGCGATCCGCTAACATACTTCCATAACGTACCACAGCTCTTGTGTTATAACAGACGTTTCGTGGCACTCGGTATACTGATGGATATGTCGACAAGTTCTACTTGAGTTTATGTCCGTACCGAGGTAGGTACATCACCATCAAGTTCGTAATATGAAAACTGTTTTTAAATTATGTTCTTACCGGGAATTCCAAGCCATATATGAGTGCCGTTTCATCTTCAGAACCCATGTTGATCGCTTGGGATTCGTGGGTTTTCAGTGAGTTTGCGGATCAGCTATTCTGTGGGAATCACCCGATTACGTATCTATTATCATATAAACAACGTATCACTCTTGAATCAAGAAAGCACCTCCAAGAACCGATTGTAAACACTAAACCTAAAATCACTAAGTACAAGATCTGTGGCAAGTTGACACTCAGCTGACAGAGACAGGCATAACCTGGCCACACGTAACCTTACCGCCGCTCAAATTCGGTAAAAAAGCTTGTAAAAAGGCTCCGTCTGCCGCTCGTTTTCAAAGTACCTACAGCCACACCGTACCTAGCTGGTGGCAGATTTCAACTTTTGCCTATCAGATTTGTATTTATAAGTTTCTCAAGCTTTACCAGTGCTTATCTTTTTCCTATTTGGATGAGTAAGGAGTTGAATAATCTGTGTAAGTACCCTTGGTGGGTGTGTATATTTAATCAGCTCGTAAGTAGGTACGTTTATTCATTTGTACAAAAAAAGATAATACAGTATACGTATTTGATAATACGTATTTGAAGATTCTGATATATTGTTATTTTTCGTTGTTTCAATTTTCCTCCAGGATTCCTCTATTGATGTCAGAGAAGGGCTTCACAGGATGTTAGCAGCGTGTTTCCTGTCTACGAAGGATTGCCTGCAGATGTGCATTGAAAATTTGTTGGACAACTTAAAAAAATATACCCAGGTAAATTTTAACTTATTTTTGTTACTTATTATTATTTTATTTTATTTTTTTTGCAACCTATCGATCTAGGTACCTTTCGTTCATTGGGTTGGATTACTGTGAAGATAATTGTGATCTAAGATGAAATAGGTGATGTTTTTGTGATGATACCGTCCTTTGTTGAAAATATATGTATTTTACTTATAAATTATTATTTTCTTGAAGATGTTTATTACGTTTCTGTTCTATTTATTACATGTCTGTTTCCTGAAGGTATTACCATACCTTCCGGAGGAGTCCGCCGTCACCAGCCGGTTAAGTATTGGAGGCTAGTGACGACGGACTCCTCCGGAAGGTATGGTATTATTACTTCTTACACTAGCGGACATAACCCTTTAGATTTAATATTTCTGTTTATGTTTAACGTAATTGTTATTTCAGGATAAAAAATCCACTTGGACATGCGTGAAAGAAATCGGCAGCAAGCATGCTGACTTGACACTTCCCCTAGTGCCTCAACTCCTGAGCATTCATCCTTTCTTCGACACTCCCGAGCCGGATGTTGAAGATCCGCATTGTATCCTTTATTTCTCAGTGCCTTATTTTAGCTTATAAGATCTGTGTTATGCCTTACCCTGTTCTGGTCCATCAGCCGTCATGGAATTTCAGCCTAATACAGAATGTCCTTCAGCACTCTCAGTAGCTCAGAGGATTTTCTGGGATTTAGTAGCGGTATTTTAATATTCTCTGAGCTGGATTACATTAGTAGTGGGCTTGTATAAATGTATAGGTGATTTTTAAAAATTAAAACATGTTAGGCACTGCATTTGCCCGTGCAAACTCCTTTCAGTGCAATACTCACGTGAGCGTCCGATTATGAACGATTTATTATTGGTCTTAAAAATTATCATTTCCATCTAATTTTTTAATAACTGAATATTTGAGTTTATCGGATTATTTGTGCCAATTAATGGATTGGACTGCAATGGTACCGATCAATGGTGGATCTAGGATTTAGAAAAAGGCTAACCGGAAAAGGGTTGAAAAAATGCTAATTCAAAACGGGGATTTTAATGAATTTTAAATTGGTATCATAGGTACTACAGCATGGTTGTAATTAATGTCATTGGCGCACTGCAAAATGTACAATACTTCACTTTAAAATGGATGTAAATTATAGCATTAACAACCACAAACAAACCCTAAATGCAAAAGTTTTATTGAAGCTAAGTTTTGTTTAAAGTTTTCGTGCTTCAAGGAAAGTTCATTTTATCCAGTGTGCATATTTGTGGCTGTAACTCCTTATCCAATAATATGACAGATATTACACTTCTGATTCTTGTGTTCAACGCCGCACAACACAGCCCAACTATGTTGCAGCTCTTTGAAGAACATACAATCAAACATTACAGCTACTTGCGAGTTACATTACCATCGCTCGTTCCTCACCTGAAGGTAAAATCTAACTTAAAATACTTCATATTTCAGTGGGCAATCTTCGTGGGTTACAAAGTCTCCAGTTTTTGGTCAAATTCTTTTCAATAACAGAAATCAACGCTTATGTTTATGTTGGAAATTCTGGGCAGAAAACGAGTGTGAAATTTGAATTTCCGAGTTCCCTCTAGAAATGAGGTATCAGGTACAATGCCAAGTAGTTCAACTCATATCCGGCTTAGAGCGCTAGTGCATCACTTTAAACAATGCATAGAACTACAATGAATGGATGGATGGAACTGCAAATTTATAAATAAATTTTAGAAAACATGTCCCCAAAATCAAACCGAGGGGAGTTTCACGACAGGTCACAGCAAAGGTTCTTGAAGGTTGCCAGGAAGGTTTGCCATTTCTAATGCTGGATTGTTGGCAGCATTGAGAACCACAGCCAATTAAATCAGATGTCAATAGACCTGGTTGTCATTTTTTTCTGTCTTAGTCACCGCATTAAAGAAAAAAAATAACGCTTATTTTTGAAAAAGGGCTTCAAACTACCATTTTCCCAAGAGTTCTGATTTTTTCCCCCTCAAATAAATTTTACGAAAATTCCCCATTAGGTAGGTAGGTACCAAATAAGTTGACAAAAAATAACCATACTTTGATGGAAATTATCAAACATGTTTCTGACCATATTGTTTCTTGTCGTAGGCAACAGAATTGGTATATTATGTTCAGTGGGTTGTGTTTTGACTATGAGAGTTATGTTGAGAGTAGAGTTGACGGATGATTGTGTTTTGTCATAGTATGAGGCTGGGTATGAGACTAGTAAGTCTTTGGTCTCATCAGTTGTGATTGCCTGTTCTAGGTCTGCCTTTATAGTATACATAGTGGCCTATTCTAGGTCTGCCTGTATCTACATAACTTATTGGCTTCCGACCTTTCAATCCTAACCTACTTGAGCAGTCAACTGGGGGTTGTATTCATAGGACTTCGATGAGGTGTGATCATCATAATAATGTTG
This sequence comes from Leptopterna dolabrata, assembly GCA_954871275.1. Lineage (NCBI taxonomy): Eukaryota > Metazoa > Arthropoda > Insecta > Hemiptera > Miridae > Leptopterna > Leptopterna dolabrata. The sequence goes on along the minus strand of OX940983.1, from coordinate 7,490,833 downwards.
ATTCTGATGGCTTCTATCCACTGTTTCTCGAAATGAATTCCAACGTCCGCTTCAGTTGCCAGGATCCGTCCAGTTCATCGAACCTGAGGCTTCCTCAGCTGGAGCTCAGCTGCTCTGGCGCCTCGTCGATTCTCTCTCAGGTGGCGCCAGAGTCCAAGGGGAAGTCATCCAGAGGGCCCTGCCTCAGTTGGCCCGCCTGGCCGAGATCGACTCACAAATCGCCGGACCTGCGCAGTTCATCACGCTGTTCATTTCTTGCCAGGTCACTTTCAGCAAGATCCTCAACGACAACCTGTGGTGCTGTAACGCTCCTAACACTGTGCAGGGTAACGCCGTAAAGAAGCACATTACCGAGCTTCTCACTCAGTGCTTGAAGTAAGTATCCTGTTTAACTTCGTTTAAATGAGTTTCTTATGACTGCATTATTCTCCTAAATAATTTGTTCGATTTGGGATCAGTAGGTTCGAAAAAATTATTATTGCTTACTAAAACTGAGCCTTCGATGGCATAATGACCACAATTCGTCAGTAATGCGGTATTTTATTCACCGAGACTTCATGTCATCCTTTATAATTTCGTTTAAATAAGTTCCTTGGTGAATCAATTATTGATTTTCTGGAGAGAGCCTAACAAACTGAGCTACTTCTCACATCTAGTCGAGTCGCCTGTCTCTCTTTCTAATCACGAATTTTTTCTGCCAGTTTATTTGTTGAATTTGGGATCTACGGCTATACCAACTCAACGTGAGCTTTTGATGCAGTAATGCCCTTGATACTTCGGTAATGTGGTATTTTATTCACCTAGCCTTCATGTCATCCTTTATAATTTCGTTTAAATAAGTTTCTGGGCGAATCGTTTATTGATTTTCTAGAGAGACCCTAACGAACTGAGCTACTTCACATCTAATCGTGACACTATTTCTTTCTAATCACGAATTTTTTCTTCCAATTAATTCGTTCAGTTTTGCTCTTGGGATCAGCGTACATTCGAAAACAACTTACCTGTGGCTATACAAACTAAAACTGAGCCTTTGATAATGCAATGACCACGATTCTTCGGTAGTGTTGTATTTTCTTGAATTATGGTTTATCGCTACCTACAACGACCCATTCATCATCAGTCCATCCCATCCTTGTTAATGCTCGTCATCTCGTCCATTATTATTGACGCGTAAAATAATTTTGAACAATTTTAAAAGGTTGAAGTACTTGTTTGTCGGGTTGGAGAGTCTGGAACTAGCCGCTATAAAACAGTTGCAGTTGAAAGCTTTGGCTTTGCATCTCGTTTACATCATAAAAGCTACGAATCTCTCCGCGCTGGCATTGTGCGAGCGGTTTCTCTTGAAAGTCGAACGGACTCAGAGGTGAGTTATTTCGATCTAAGGCTCTGAAATATATGAATTTACTATAATTATTAAATTAATGATTACGTCTTGCTCCGTTTGATCATTTTCCTCTAGGTATCTGATGGATAACCAGATCAGTCCAGATGATTTCTGCAGAGGCGTTTTTCTGGCTATGAGCAGCTTGGAAGACACGAAACCTGGCGCTGTAGCCAGATGCCTCCTTCCTCTTCTGAACACTGCCAACAGGATTCAACCTCCTAAACCTAACGTTAACGTAAGTATAACGAATCGAAGGCAGTCTTAGTATCTCGGGTACCCCGAACGTCCATTTTGGCAAATTTAACCTTTAGCTTATAATTTACTACAAAAATAATAATTAACCTTAGCCTTAATAATTAATAAATGCGTCCTAGGGGTAACAAATAAGGCCAATAACTCATCAGTTCAAAAATACAATAGAACCTCATCATTTATTTAATTAATTCATGATTTTATTGTCATTTCGGTCCTCTGTAATTTTGTTCTGAATAAAACTCATATTGGTAGGTAGGTATCTTACCTTCCTACCATCAAAATAAATGATCAAAATTATCAAAACGCATAATCAAAATAAATGATCAAAGTGCATTAATTATGCATTAATATAATGTATTTAATATAATTATTGCAGTTTTGCGAAGTTTCTGATCGAATTTTCGTACAGGTGAGAATGTGCAAAGCAACGCTTTCTGGTCCATCGAGTTCGCCGGATGCTCCTGTCAAATTCACCGCCGGCCTGGTGATGGCGACTCCCATTGACGCAGAAATCCTAGGCCTTCAGGACCCCAGCGCTCTCAGAATAAGAATCCACTATCCTGACCACCAATCCCACTTTTGCGTCCCGACTTTCAATCATCTGAGACCTACAGGTAATATATTTAACTTTGGAACACGAAGGTTGTTACCTACTTTCAACGGTTGACAAATTATTCTAAGCTGCACGTTATTAAATTTGAGCTAAGTAGTATTTTTTACTGTACGACCAAAAAACACTCATGACCTAATCATTGAGATAGACTAGAATAGAGGGAGCATTTAAGGTGGCGGGGGGGGGGGGGGGGGGGCTCACCTGACCTTGAGAGCTAGCTGAGGAAAATGGTGGCCCGACGGCTTCCACCAGGTGTTTGAAAACGCTGCATGTTATTGCACTATGGTCTATATTATTTACCCGTATAGGTGCCCCTTCTGCCTAGGTCACCATTTTCCAATACCTACCCTTGAGCTCCCCCCAGGAAAGCCCTAAATCGAGTACTGGAGCCGGCCCGGGAATTACAGTTTCATACACACATGCTCAGGATTCAATCATTAATTTTTTTTACTCATGAGGCATAACGTTTGTTCAAGTTACAGAAGTATCCATAAAAAACTTTAAAAAAAAACTCGATTTCATACAGCCATGGGTGATTATAATAGGTGTTCCTAGCAATGATATCTGCGCCGGATTTATACAGTTTCATTCACGATCATGTTGACGAAGCTTTTCGGAGCAAACGAAAGGCTGGTCGTACAAATGCTCTGGTCGGTGTCAGAAAATACTTTAGTTTGAGATCAATTTAATAAAACAGCCATACCCTTCTATTGAAAGTTTCTGAGCTACGGCGTTCTGAAAATTTGAACCCCTGTTTTTCACCCATTAGAGATGTCTGACATCAACACCGAGCTTCGTGGACCAACTAGATCCCAAACGGGACCTACAAACCAAATTTCATTAGTTTTGGTTCATGGTAACTAAGAAGTATGGTGGACGGGCAGAATGTATTTATACCATTTTCAGATTCTACGAACCTTGAAACAGAAACCATCAAATTTTGAGGGGGGGGGGGGGGGGGTAAATTCTTCTTTTTTTTTCATCCTTGATTCCAAAGATTTGTTATTGAAAATAATAAACCAAAAAAAAAGAAAAAAGTGGCAAAAAGTGGATTCTGTCAAAAGTCACCTTTGAAAGAATCACTTACTTAGCTGTAGCATAGCCCTTGCTGATTTCTCCTTGCTCGCGCAAGGCAATGGTAGCCCTTGCTCCCTCTGTCCTATTCTTATCTCGATGGACCTAATCGTTTAGGAATTGCTTCTCATCCAACGATATTTTCTTTTGAAAGCTCACTAAAAGGAATTGGATCAATGATTCGTTGGTTTCCTGCCGGTCCAAAATGGCCAGTTTATAACAAGCGTGATAGTCAATCTGGTCTAATAAAAATACCTGGTCTTTTTTGCTCTTGATCACTTTCTGCTATAGGATGATCTCTGGACGAATCGATTCCACCTTATCATACCCAAAATTTCGAATAGGTAGTGTAAAGTCACAACTTCGAATTTTTGAAATAACAGTTCAGAAGCAGTTAGGAGTTCGAAACTGGCGCCAATTTGTAGCGTAATGTCCGCTGTTACTAGTCTCAAATCCTTGTGTTGTTCTAAGTTCCAGTTTCCAGAATGTAGAGATAAGGAGCCAGTACCAAAACCTCTCCTGGGCTAAACGTGTTGTTAAAACTGGTGGCTTATTTTACGGTTATTCCCTCCCTATTTAACATTATTTTTAGCCTCTTTTTTTTCTTTTTTCTATGATATGATTCTAACTAGAGTCAAACGTTTTCATTGCCAATTCAATGGAATTGCTCTGTGGAATGAGAGCCACCCAGGATGCTGGCAAAAAAAGCTGGATCAACTTTTTGATACATGATTTTGTTGGGGGTTTTCATCGCGCTGATCACGTGATGATGCCAATTTTCCGACTTAAAATCCCATCACCATAAATGGACCAACAGTTTCATAAAAACTTTGTAAAATAGGCACGTCGGCACTTTTTTTATTTTTATAAAGCTAGTAACCTCATCTGTTATTGCAGATTCGGATTTACGCGAAATTTTATTTCACCTCGATAGTCGTCAATCAGATTTGATTTTTACACAAGATTTTATTCTGCCCAATGAAGGACTGCGATGGTCGAATTCTATTTTCTGTGCGGCAACGTGTTTCGAAGTAGGTATTTTGCAATTTTTGGTCCATTCATCTTGACAGGGTGATGGTGAATCGAAAATTTTACCAAAAACTCATGTATCACGTGTAGTGGTTGAATACATTATTTTTAAAAAATCATTTTCAAGTTTTTTGCACACTGCACTTTTTTGCGCACTCAAAAATCTGAATGACTGTCCTTTTTTTCTTCTAATTTCACGTAGAATGAGAATCTGCTATAAAAATGGAAGTTTCTGTTTGTAAAAATCATGAGGAGTTACAGCGGTTTGAAATGTGTTTCACCATAAACTGGTATGTAAACGTCTCGTGGGTCACAGTGTATACCTAAATTTTGATCGTACTTTTTTTGTCTCTTGTTTTGAACCATTCAAAGTTGACCGAATTTTAAACTGACGGCCTCACTGTGAATTTGGACATTTTGGACCGGGCCCCGGACGTTGCATATACGATCAAATCTTATTTGGGTGAGAAACGTGGAGTTCTGTAGAGACTGATTAGCTTACTTATCATTGTAATCATACATTTCAACCATATTGAATACGAGGACGCCAGCCGTCTCTCCGGGCAATTTTTTCTTTTTCCGTCTTCCTCATCACTAGGTGCGGTATGTCATAATTTTGGCTCCGTTGCAGGTGGCGTCGGAGATTACAGGTTGCTCACGAAGGCCCTCGTCTCCCACGGAGTTTGGTCCGAAGCTTGCTACATCGAGATCTCCCTCTGCATCGAACTCTCCGAAAGCGAGTTGGCCCATCGGATCCAATACGGCATCGACCCGTACATAGAAATCTGCAAGCCCCTCAAGCTCTACGTCGCTCCCAAGCCTGTCAAGAGGGGCATCTAGTATTCGATCTCAGATTCCTGTAAATATTTGTCCAGTGACCAAAAAGTGAGAAACCTCCAGTGGGATTTGTCCAAAACGTGAGTTTTGACGTTGTTATTTCTTCCGGAGCTAACGAACCTACGTTAATTTATTTACGTAAGTGATTGATCTACCTACTTTACCCATGTTCACGAACATGTTCCATAATTTTATAAGTGATCAATTTTTTTAAACCAAACTATTTCGTGACTTGAGTGCTGAATAAACATACAAACAATGGAGACCTGCCTTATCGATTGATCCATTCATTCTTATAACAAAGCTTCAGTTCCAAAACAGTGGTTCCCAACTGGGAACGATAAACAGTTTCCTGTTCTCCTGGCCAGGAATTCGGCATATATTTGCATACCTATGTATGTTTTACCGGTGGGTTTTGTGCTCGAAAATTTAGCAAAATTAAGTACCCATTTTCTTCGCTCCTAAACCTAATTTAGACTCCGAAGCTGTAATTTAGTTTGCAGACTCCTTAGGACTTTTATCTGCTGATGCATAGGCCCCGGATCAGCTGAGAGGCTCCTAAAGCTAATTTCTACGCTATTTACACTCTGAAGCTGTAATTTAGTTTGTAGACTCATTAGAACTTTTACCTGATGATGCGTAGGGTCCGGATCAGCTGAGAGGCTCCTAAAGCTAATTTCTACGCTATTTACACTCTGAAGCTGTAATTTGGTATCTAGCCTCCTTAGGACTTTAATTTGACATTGCCCAGGCCCCATTGCCAGGGTATTCAGAACTCTTGGAAAAATTATATTTTGAAGCCGGTTTTCAAAAATGAGCATTATTATTTTAAATTAGGGTGATTAAAAGTAAAAATGCGGTAAAAGATGAGGTATCAGGTCTGTTGCCATCTAAGTGGCTATTGGCCCAAGGAGGCGGAGCGACGCTTTGGAGGCGATGGTTCTCAATGCTGCCAACAACCCAACATTAGAAATGGCAAACCTTCCTGGCAACCTTCAAGGCAAAAAAAGGTAAACAAAATCTAAATATCGACGTATCAATGTTTTAATAATTATTTCAAGCATAAAATGAGGATTTGCATATCTATCTACATAATTTTTGGCCATTTTGCATATATTCGCACTTTTCTTCGCATATTTTGGGCGTTTATTCGCATATGATTCCAGGCCCTACTCATTAGTTACCAACAACTTTCTAGCTGCTCCAAGGATTCCTCTTCTGTAATCATTACCTCTTCATTGTATGTCTATCTGCGAGACGTGAGGGTTACGAATTAAAACTCCGAAACACTTCTTTTCTAATAAATATAAAAATAAAAAAGTAATCTTTATTGAAAAACGTAAGGCAAATAGTGTATTATCCCATTATAATTACGGCATGCTTACAACATGATGGAAAAAACGTCAACGCGAGTCTATACATATAAAATTAGGTATACATATCATATAAAAAACACAAGATCATTTCAATAATATCAATACAAAACATTACTCTCATGTTCTGTGGGCAGTAGAAATAGCTTGTTAACCCTATGGCAAGATCTTAAAACTCAATAAAAGTAGATCATTATTTACAACAAATACAGGAAAAGAATTTGGCAAACAATAAGCAACATTTCTTGCGTGAGGCTTTTTATACAAAATACTCAATTATTTACATGAAACATAAATAAAATACTGAATGATGATTCAGTCTTCAAATTTAGTTCTAATATTGCACCGTTTCGGCAGTTTCAAGAGCTTCAAATAAAAACAACTCATTACAATATTGTATTTAAACTCTAAAATATACACCAATAAATATTTCAACAGCTCTATATACAAATAGAAATTTGGTTGGCAACGATTTTTGGTCCTATTTTATATCCATCTAAAAACTTGTTTTCTATGTCCACACCTATTATCTTTGTGGTTTAGTTTTGTGATGTTTTGATAGAATTCAAAAAGAAGGTAGAAGTTGTTGAACTAAATGTCGTAAGTGAGCAATGTTGGTGGAACAAAACTGGTTTGAAATGTTTCCTGAAGTGAAAAAAAATCACCAACAATAAGGTAACCACGTCACTTTCATTTAGCTGGCTCGCCATCAGGGCTTTTTGAGGAGTTGATTTGAAAACTTCGGTACATAATAGTAATTCAGTCGGAAATTACAGATTGGTTAATACATTCCATAAAATGACACAAATATGGTGAAAAACTCGTAACAGATTGAAACTATAAGTTACAAGACCGTCGCCGTGTGGCTGACGGAGAAATTATCACATATCAATGCACGGCACAAGGACGGAAAATGTGGACGGATCACACTCGCAACAATTAGCTGAAAATAATAATTATTCAACAAAATATGTACAAGAATAATTTTTTTTTTCTAATCCTATTCAGTATTCCCAGAGAAGAGCTCTCAGTTCAAGAGGATTTACCCGTTTGTGAATTTCCGTGAATAGGATGTCAAGTAGTTATCTAGATAACTGTCTAGAAAAAGTAGATTACAAACAAATATACGTGCATATCTTGTAAGTAATTATTATGTGAATGTACCGGGGAAAACTTGAGAAGCTAAGGCTTTCGGTTTGGATAATCTGGTTCAGTTTGAGTGGTAATGAATAAAAGTATTCGTAGTTGTCGTGGTATCCTCCCAGAACCACAATGTTGAAATAAGATCTCGCCAAATAAACTTAGAAGTGGGGACGGAAGACGCAAGAGAGCCGAGGGCCACCCTGGAGATCCCCCACCATCCTCCACTAGCTGGAGGATGGAGGGAGACAGCTCCCAAGACTATATTTATACTCGCCTCCTTCGCCTTTTTAACCGTTCTACGCTCTCCTCTAGCCACTGACTACTCTCTCTCCGCCGTACCTCGTCTCTCTCCTCAACCTAAAAGATCTTGGGCATGGTAGTGGTCCGCCCATAACCAAACCGAGCAAGCCTTCCAAAAAGATCCTGGGCATGGTGGTGGTCCGCCCATAACCAAACCAGGCAACGCTCCCGAAAAGATTCCGCGCATGGTGGTGGTACGCCCATAACCAAAACAGACACATCCAAAAAAGATCCCGGGCATGGTGGTGGTCCGCCCATAACCAAACCGAGCAAGCCTTCCAAAAAGATCCTGGGCATGGTGGTGGTCCGCCCATAACCAAACCAGGCAACACTCCCGAAAAGATTCCGCGCATGGTGGTGGTCCGCCCATAACCAAACCAGGCACATCCCCCCCCTCGACACCGCTCGTAGTGGATGTGCGTCAAATTTCACATTCACTACAGTAGCCTTGTCGCCTGTATTGGTTTATTATTTTCAATTATGAACCCGTGGGAATCGAGTATGAAACGTTGTTACCTCCTTCAAAATTTGATGTTTTACGTCATGATGCCGGATCGTTATGAAATTGCTAGCACTGAATGAAGTGCACTTGAACTCGAGCGGTTTTGAGGGATTTTTCTCGGACTCTAAACACTGACGGTGGGAATCAAAACTTTACAATTTTCGTGCGAATTTGTATCCGTCATGCGTGACGCCTATTTGGAAAAGAAAGATGAGAGGAGCGTGGATATTTTTTGTGGTCAGGCTCGGAATTTTCGCTGTACCACCAACCGAACCACAGTCACAAGAGTTTTAAAACCATTTTTATCACAAGTTTTCAAGATATACCTCATACTAAAAACCAGTTGAATTTATTATTGTCATATTACATTGTAACCACAACAACCATCTAATGTACTTGTCACCCCATTTTCTTTTCCACTTCTACCTTTTGAATGGTCGTAGGACAATAAATTACGAGTAAAGAATAACCAACAACCAAAATTCATTCCAGACAGCCCAGAAAAAGTCAAAAATATTAGATATTTCAAAAACAGGCGTTTGTTCCGGAAGTCAACAGAGAACATTATGTTCATATTTAGGCCAATTTAGAAGTCTCAAATAAAATATCTTCAGGCAGCTATAAAATTCTTGTTCTTTCACTTTATTATATCACAGGAAGATTTAAAAAAAAAGCTCGATATAGAAAACTAAAAACTCTGCACAATCTCTTGGTAACCCCCTATCGGTACCCTTCAAGTACTATTGAAAATCAACTGTAGGTATACAAACGTATTTTTGGTGGGAAGATCCGCTCGGTACGAATTCCAACAAGATTAAACTATGTTTGATCATAACAAAAATACATATCTAAAAATAAATAACTACTACGCTACTATTTTGTCGTGGATCACCATCGCGTCGTACGAATTTCAGGAGATTTTAAAGGTGTCTTTTTGAACGTCGAAGCACATGACGAGGCACAATAGTTTTTATGGGATCGTGGTCAAAATGATAGCTATAGATGGCATTGGCGATGAGTTGTTTTTGGAACAGTAATGTATAATAACAAAATTTATAAAAATGCTTCGTTAACAAGAAGTGTCGTAGGTACCACATATTTCCGAATTAAGATTAACTAACTACTAGATATCAAGTTTTTCGCCGATTTGGAATTTGACGAGAGTCCGTTTTTCGCTTGCGCCATGTGAGTTTGATAGTGTTTGGCCAAATGGGCTTTTTGCCTGAAGGACTTGCCGCATAGGGAACAGTTGAAGGGTTTCTCACCGGTATGAGTCCGGATGTGGACGTTGACCGAGTACTTGTCTTTGAATCCTTTGCTGCAGATGGTGCAGTAGTGTAAAGACCGCTCTTTCCTCGGCGCCGTCGAGGCTCCGCTGGCGTTCGCCGCTGCGGACTTCTGGCGTTTCGTGTACTTTTTGGCGGGTTTGCTCACGAGGGTGAGCATCGGGCTGACGGGGAGCTGCGAGCCGCTGGGGAGGTACTGCCGGTCGAGGCAGAACTGCTCGACGGACTCCGCAACCTCGTTTTCGATCCTCTTCAGTTTCTCGTAGTCGTCGGGGTAATGCGAGTCGAGATGGTTCAAAAACAGGTCGTCCATGCTGTGGGCCGAGCTCGGATTATCCGAATCTATGAGACTCGGCGTGTCGTACAGCATGGGATTCTCTATCATCATTTTCTCTTCTTCTTCAACTTTGACTTCAGGTTCTTTCTTGATCCCGTTATATCTGACTAATCCTTTCCCCGTCAATGCACTCCTCAACAACGAATCGACCTCGTTGTTGTTCTCCTGTTTCCACTCGTTGTTGTTATTGAAACTTGAAGGACTTGTTAGAACTATTTCTGTCGTTAACGCCCCGCACGGTTCTTCCTTCTTTTCTTCAAACCCGCTGTCTTCGAACGTGAACTCGGGTTTGACTTCTGCAGGGAAATTACTCCCAAAGTTCGAGGGTATGACGTGAGTGAGTAGGGAGTCGAGATCTAAAGACGAGTTTGTGGGAAGCTTTTCTTCTTTTTCTTCGTTTTTAAACCAAGAATTCTGGTCTGCGCCGTTCAAGACGGTGAGGGTGTAAATGGCGCCGTCGGTGTTGTCACCCTTGACGCCTTGGGCTTCTTGGGTCCAGGAGTTGAGCTCGTCCAGAACGCTCGAGTCTATCGTTGGCCAGAGGTCGCTGCAGTAGCTCGACATGTCCAACGTCACGTGGTTGTTGTTGGTTTCCTTCGCGTCCACGGGGGCGTTGAGGTTGTTGTTGTTGTGGGACTCGAGGACGTTGAGGGACTTCATGTCTGCCGTCGGGGTAGCGAATTCGTACAGTTCCTGCTTGATTGGGATGTCCGCCCTTCGTTCGCCGGTAATATCCATGTTAACCGCCTCTACATTGACAGTTATCGGTATCTGAAAAGAGAAAAAATAAATTCTTATTGAAGGCTGCACCATGAAAACATATAGGTATACCTTATCATCTTCTAGATATAGCAACAACGTATAATGTAACTACAACAAAATCTTGAAATTATTTTAATTTAAAAAAAAAATTAAAATCCACCTCTTAAAAACTGACAAGAAAGTATAAAACAATTGCTCGTAGCCATCAAATAATTTCAGCATAAAATAGAAAAGCCATAAATAGAAAACCGTGGGGCGCATGCAGTAGATAGATAATGGTAAGGAAAAATAGAGAATAATATGCTCCCTACACTTCTTACCATTATCATGCGCATGCGCTTCACGTTTTTCTACTTATGGCTTTTCTGTTTTATGCCGAAATTATTTGATAGCCATGAGAAATTATTTTATACTTTATAATCAGTTTTAAAAACGGAGATTTTTAAATAAATAAATAAATAAACATTTCTTTTATTTATTTATTTAAGTAATTATTTTCTGCTTGTGTATGTGAATTTTTTTATAATTTATCAGTTAATGTATGTTTTCATTATTGATTCATGTATTGTCATCGCAGATAGGTGACTGTGCAAAATTTGAGCACAAGTGGATATAGGAATGTGGACGAAAAATCGATTACAAGATTTGTACGGACAGACAAGAAAGCGAGTTCATAAAAACGTTTTAAAGGGTATGCCAGTATAATGAGAAACTGACTGAATTCATGTTTTACTTGTGTTAATGTTTATGAAGTAGGTACCCTTTCATTCAGTCTGGATGAAAGAAGAAACCCATTAATTTCATTAAAATCTCATTAACATAACCTTTGCTTGCACGTGCTCATACACCTTATTGTAACTCCGAAAGAGGGACACAGGTAGGTACTAAACAGATTTTGATACCCTTCTGGTATCATGCAAAAATGGAATGATGTTCAAATTTCAATGCTGTCGTGCGATGTGTTAATCTTAAATCCATTTAACAATTTTAAATCAATTTATCTCCGGTTCTATTTACTCGATTTTAGTGACATTTTTAGGGGGCTGGCTGAAGGACCTTAACTTATATATCAAGCTATAATGGGCCCATAAATGCGCATTTACAGTAGATACATAGTCTTTCTGTGAGTTAATTCACTGTAGGTTAATTGGCTGTTCTAAATCCTGGGCGTGTGCAGGCTTGAAATCCTGTTCAAATTCTATGAGCTGGTGGGTGTGGATGTTATTATGTTATTATATTATCTAGTGGACCTATTCATGTAGGTACCTACTTGATATAAATTATGTAGAGTAGTAATCTGAGTGAAGGATGGGGATCTTGAGGTTCGGTCGAGAAATAAAATCAGATGGGTTTAGGCCGACGTTTCGATGTATTTGTACATCATCTTCAGGGCCACAGGAAAGAACCGAAAAAGGGATGTTACACTTGGGACTATAGCAAAACAGAAGTAGGTGAAATGCAATACAAATGTAGGGAAATTGCAGTAATTTGCAATAAAAACGTAACGTTGCAAATTACTGCAATTTCCCTACATTTGTATTGCATTTCACCTCCTTCTGTTTGGGATATATTTAACTGCACGGCAAAAAAAGGTATTTTCCCTTCTGCGAATCTCCATCTAAGAAGATTATCTTCACTTCAGAAAAAGTAAAACTCCCAGCATAAAGTAAACGTCAATATTGACTCCAATCACGGCTAAATAGGTGATCAATACCAGCGTATTATTCAATCACACATCAGAAAAGGGGTTGGCACAGCAAAAAAGGGGTTTGCACAGCAAAAAAGGGGTTTGCACAGCAAAAAACGCTGCAAAGTCCTTGTCACATGGGTTTATTATTCTATTGGAGTTCTAGAGATTCTTGTTGGCAGTTAAATTTATTGTTTCTTTCATGTGGAATGATTGAATTAGCTATTCCTGATGATTTCCACCAATTTTGGCCCCCAAAACATGAAATAGGTACACTTTTTTTTTCCCCCCCAGATCATATTTGATCATTGGTAGTACGATTTAATGGTCTTGATTCAGCTGTTTACACTTTTTCTAATGTTAGTATACACATTGATGGTGATTTCAGACAGTTTTCCAGGTTTTTGACTAAAAAAAACCAATTTTGGGAGCTGAGCCAATGGTAAAACCTCAATTTCCGCGTCTTTGGTCAAAATCGACTTCATATTCGATCTTCTCGTCCCCAAAAACATGGAAAACGATACCTCAAAAGCTCATGTTACCAACATGTTGCTAAAACGCAAAAAGTACCTATTTTTACACACATTTTCACTCACAACACCCCTGGGAATATTCCGATCGGGCTGCAAAGTTTCGGGACACAACTAGGGCCCAAATGGAGCATGTGTGCGAAAGAACGACTTTTTTAGACCGAAAATGAAGCCTGTACACGTGATACGGCGGAAGGCGTACGGCGTACGGCGGACGGACATTGCATTTTTTGAATCTACGCACCTTGAAACGGAAAAGAAAAAAGTTTGAGGGGGGGTTATAAAAATTTTTTGCTGAGCGATTACATAGGTGTATTATTCAGAGAATAATAAACCAAAAGGGGTTTGCACAGCAAAAAAAGGGTTGGCACAGCAAAAAAGGGGTTTTGCACAGCTATTTCAAGTGAGAATCCTTCTTCTGCCGTTATAATCAATTTCTGGAAGGGCAATAACAAATTTGAACGTTGAATCACCTTATTAGACGGGCGTCTCCCAAATTAGCCGTGCGACTCCCAAATTAGCCGTGCGATTCCCTTTTTTGATGTGCGAAGTATTTTTTGGACGTGTGTTTGAATTAAAAGCTGTTATGCCCGCCTTTTATGTAGGGAGTAACCTCTATTTTGCCGGGCCGATAAATCACACCCCTTCTGTTTTGCTATAGTCTTAAGAGTAACATCCCTTTTTCGGTTCTTTCTTGCAGCCCTGAAGATGATGTACAAATACATCGAAACGTCGGCCTAAACCCATCTGATTTTATTTCTCGACCGAACCTCAAGATCCCCATCCTTCACCTAGTCTGAATATCAACGGTCAAAACCCCGAATCTCCTGTAGTAATCTAATTTAGATCGAATTTCTTATATGAACTAGTGTTTCGATGAGAGGAATCTATACTGCCCAACCACTTGGAAGAGGTACGATGTTTTCATTTGGTTTAGATATCTATGTGTGGGTACTTCACGTTTTCTTCAATATCACATTGGAAACACGTTATTATTCTATTACACTCCCTGCAGCGGAAAAAAATCGAAAGCCTTTGTCTATAATCTCTGTCTCATGCTGGATGAGGGCCAGTAGGGAAAAGTAGACGTTCCGACGTGCTCGCGGCTATCAAAAGACTAATGATTAGCAAATAGTGTCCACACATGCGACCCTCCGCACGCAAACTGCCAGAGGATAAACTTCCCTGGAGATGGCGGTGTCGTGACGGCCCACACCTTCCGACGTAATGGGCCGAAGAATCGCGACCTCGTTGTCTGGTGCATACACCGTCGTTTCCCTCCCCTCAGTTACCTGTGACTTGTGGTGTTTCCAGGTGGGGTCAACAGTAAAATTATTGAGGGGGGGAGGGAACAGGTTCCGTTCAAGAAGTGATAGGTTATCCTGTTGTTGCTTTTGATCGTTAATTTGGTGGCGGAAAAAAAGCAGCCGTAAATACCAGGTGTCTACTTAAAGGGATATAATTATATATCTACGTGTACATAAACTTTAATGAACAGGAGATGGTTAGGATAATTTCCTGCAATCACTCCCAGCAGTCTTCTTGGTACAACTCCATCATCGGGTCGCACTTGTGTCTTATAATTATGTATATACACAACAAAGAGGCTGATTCCGTCATTGTATATCGTCAGGAGATCCTAAACAACTAAAGAAGTGAAACAGTAGTGGTTAATCCTAAAGAATCGTAGAGGTCACCGCAACTCTCATTTGGATTAATGGATTCTAATTTGTATACTCTTGAGCCACTGAACAGGGGCCCGTTCCTAAAGACTTTCACCCTACACTCTGCACTCATCAAATCCACACTCTTCACTTTGCGGACGAATTTCCGTTCCTAAAGATCGCTCTTGATTTGAAGAGGAAGACTGAAATGCAAAGTGTAGAATTGCAGAGTTTTACCCTGTTTTGAAGAGTTCCGTTCCTACATCTTTCGAAAAGTGCAAAGTGAAGAGTCTGCGTTTCAAATGAAGAGTTTACAACATTTTTGCAGAGTCCCAAATGACTGCGGTAGTATGACATACTTTTCAAATCGGTTTTTAGGTTTTATTTCTTCGTTAAATTCAGTGTTTGGTAGTGCCAATAAAAAGAAGAGCCATCTTTCGGTTAGGTCTAAATTTGGTTCAATTAGTGTGTACTGAAACAGTCATTGGAGTTTACTCCACAAAACGAAGGTTACTCTTCAAAACACTCTTCGTTTCGAGTAGAACTGCAGAGTGGGAGCTCGAAGCCTTTAGGAACAGAAATTTCTCCTACTTTTCATAATTCGCGAAGTGAAGAGTGCAAATGAATACTTGCAAAGTGGAAAGTTGAAGAATCTTTAGGAATGGGCCCCAGGTCGCTAGGCTCTTCAACTTTTCAATTTGCAATTCTTCATTTGTTAGTCTTACAAGTTGCGAAGTCTTACTTTGCGAATTATGAAAAGTAGGAGAGCATTCTGTTCCTAAAGACTTCGCGATCCCACTGTGCAGTTCTACACGAAACGAAGAGTGTTCCGAAGAGTATCCATCGTTTTGTGGAGTAACCTCCAATAAGTTTATTGTTGTTTCCGATCGTTTTCTTCCGATGTCATCAAGTTTTCGGCCGTTTTCCTTCTTTCTTTCTCAAGTCTTCCCGAAATAAGTTTAATACCACAGAGATGTATTGTAGAAAACAAACGTGGAGCAACGATTGGCTTTGGTTCATCGTTAAAGAATGCGGCCAACGAAATGGCGAGCACGTTCAATATCCTCTGATGAGAAGTATCGGAAAATTGCCATTATTAAAAAAGAAAAAAGGTACATTGATATTAGGTAGGTAGTCAGTGTTTATCCACAAACAACAACAACCGGTCGCTTCCTAACATATCCTCCCTCCCAAATGTACAGTATTTTGGTGGCCTCAGTGGAGCTGACTTCGATGGTATTTTACATGCTTGGCCTCAAAGTAATCGGACCACCTTAAATCAAAAGATTGAATTCTCTTATTTTTATTGAACTACCAAACATTGAATTTAACGAAGAAATAATAGGATAAAAACAGATTATGTCGTTCTACAGCGGTCATTTGGGACTGCAAAAATGATGTAAACATAATTTGAAACGTGGACTCTTAACTTTGCACTTTGCGAAAGATAACCTTTAGGAACGGAACAGTTCAAAACAGGGAAAACTCTGCAATTCTGCACTTTGCATTTTAGCCTTCCTCTTCAAATCAAGAGCGTTATTTAGGAACGGAAATTCGTTCGCAAGGTGAAGAGTGTGGATTTGAAGAGTGCAGAGTGAAGAGTGAAAGTCTTTAGGAATGGGCCTCAGGTTCGTCAGGTCTCATTCAGCAGCCAAATAATGAGCCACACATGACAACTTGTTGGATAGCAAGTCAAGTACTTATACAGGTAGGTTTTGATGCTTACATTTCTGTTCAGGGCAACTCACGTTTGGAATGGGTGTTCGAATGTTGAATTGATACCATATCAGCGTCGATTTTATTATTAGCCAACCAGGAAATCTTGGAATGATGCGTTCATCCAGGATCCGAATGTTTATGGAGCCGTAACCGTGAAGATAAAAACCGAAGGAACACGATGGGATGGGCTTCTCATTTGAGAGCTTCTCGACATAAAAATCGTGATTGGAACTACCAAACAGTGAATTTAACGAAGAAGTGATACCGAAAAACCGATTTGAAAAATATTTCGTTCTACCACAGTCATTTGGGACTCTGCAAAAATGATGTAAGTAAACATAATTTGAAACGCGGACTCTTTACTTTGAACTTTGCGAAAGATAACCTTTAGGAACGGAACAGTTCAAAACAGGGTAAAACTCAGCAGTTCTACACTTCGCATTTTAGTCTTCCTATTCAAATCAAGAGCGATCTTTAGGAACGGAAATTCGTTCGCAAGGTGAAGAGCGTGGATTTGAAGAGTGCAGAGTGAAGAGTGAAAGTCTTTAGGAACGGGCCTCAGGTTCGTCAGGTCTCATTCAGCAGCCAAATAATGAGCCACACATAACAAAAAACTATAGGATACAAATATAGGTAATAGTCTGCTTCCACGTAAGCTAACAAACTGTAGACCGGTTTCGGTTGTTGAACCTTCATCAGTACACAATAGAATGAAACTACTGGAACTTGAGCTCCTATTTATACAACTCGAGTGAATGGTAGTGCAATCTCATTGGCTGTTGAGGCCAAGGAAGTGAAAGGGAGGTGGAGCCTGATTGGCTGGAATACAACACTAGTGAAAGTTGGTACATTCTGATTGGAAAGGAGGTAGGACAAAAGGAAAAGGAAACAAACGCCATGAGGTGATACTAAACAAGCTTACAGAAATAAATCGATTAAAGGTGAATGATTTTGAAAATTTATTTCATTTACAGAAGAGCATAATTTATGAATTTTCAGTATTTCCAATTGTTCCAATGAAATAAATTTCCAAAATCATTCACCTCTAATCGATTTATTTCTTTAAGCTTGGTTAGTATCACCTCATGGCGTTTGTTTCCTTTTCCTTTTGTCCTACCTCCTTTACAATCAGAACGTACCACCCTTCACTTGTGTTGTATTCCAGCCAATCAGGCTCCACCTCCCTTTCACTTCCTTGGCCTCAACAGCCAATGAGATTGCACTTCCATTCACTCGAGTTGTATAAATAGGAGCTCAGGTTCTAGTAGTTTCATTCTATTGTGTACTGATGATGGTTTAACAACCAAAACCAGTCTACAGTTTGTTAGTTTACGTGGAAGTAGACTATTCTATTTTTATCCTACAGTTTTTTGCTATGAGTTTCCACTACTCCAACGCAAGTGATTTAAGTTATATTCACACATGACAGCTTGTTGGATAGCAAGTCAGGTACTTATACAGGTAGGTTTTGATGCTTACATTTCTGTTCAGGGCAACTCACGTTTGGAATGGGTGTTTGAATGTTGAATTGATACATATCAGCGTCGATTTTATTATTAGCCAACCAGGAAATCTTGGAATGATGCGTTCATCCAGAATCCGAATGTTTATGAAGCCGTAACCGTGAAGATAAAAACCGAAGGAACACGATGGGATGGGCTTCTCATTTGAGAGCTTCTCGACATAAAAATCGTGATTCCCCCGGTTTTCAGACTGTGAACTCGAAGCGAAGGAGTGCAGGTGGCTGTGGGAACGGCATGCGGTGTTACCCAACGCTCACCCGGAATTGTGCAAGTACTCGGCGAGACATGAGCTTTGAAACTAACCCCCCACGCACAGGCGGGACAACTATTTCGCCCTGGCCGAGATGGGACTCCCCCGGCTAACAAGATCAGTTTCCAACACGGCAAAAAGTCTGCTCATCAAGAGGGCAGAGAAAAACCTCTTCAGATGCGGTGCTGATAAGGCCGGGTCTTTTATTTGACGTGGATGGAAGGGGCCTCATAGTTTCAGAAGCTCCACCAACAGTAATGACCTTGTTCCACCTTCCAAGTGTCGACTTCCAGGCAGGCCTTCCCCTGTTAGTCGCTTTGTTTTATCATCGCACATAAAAACCAATGGTTTCTCGGAACCCCTCGGGTGTTTAAAATATGTCTCGAAGAATCCCGCTGGTACAATTTCGTATTTGAGAGCGAGGACTAATTTTTCTGTGAAATAGCGATTCACAATTTCATTTCCTGAACTCGGAACACATTTTTGATATTATTTCCCCACAATTTTGGAATTCCTGCAAACCGGGGAGGAATCAAGGGAAATCAGTTCATTTGGCGGAGGTACTCATTACTGCTACGCCATACTAACCATCTGCGTTAGGTAACTAACTCGAATCTACGTAAATTTTTGTCCACAACTGTCTTCAGTCATGCATATAAAAATTGGTTCCTATATCAAGTTGGTGACATTAACCAGAATGATCAGGAAAGTTTTTGGTGCGAGAGATTCTTACTGGAACCTGGTAAAACAAATCAGGAAACCAGAATACTTTACAGGAAATGCTAAGTAAAATGCTGTCATGCAATATTCACGGAATACAACCCAGCTGCAGGGTTGTAGTGGGTCAGAATTTTGCCTTTCTGGTTTATTATTTTGAGAATAAAAAAATCGTTCTTTCGCACACATGCTCCATTTGGGCCCTAGTTGTGTCCCGAAACTTTGCAGCCCGGTTGTAATGTACCCAACGGTATTACGGGTGAGAAATAGGTGTAAAAATAGGGGTTTTTTGGTTTTTTAGTAACATGAGGTTGTGAGGTATCGTTTTCCATGTTTTTTAGGACGAGGAGACCGAATATGAAATCGATTTTGACCAAAAAGTGGAAAATTGAGGTTGTAACGAAGTTTCAGCCTTAAATTTACGTTAATTTTTGGTTAAAATCGTCGTTCTTCCGCACACAGTTTGGGTCCCCATTTGGAAATACATTTGGGCCCTAGTTGTGCTCCGCAGTTTGGCAGCCCGATCAAAATACACCCAGGGGTGTCACGGGTGAAAAATGGGTGTAAAAATAGGGGGTTTCGAGGTTTTTTAGGGCGAGAAGACCGAATATGAAGTCCATTTTGACCAAAGAGTGAAGAATTAAGGTTATAACGAGGGTTCAGCTCCCAAAATGCATTTTTTATTAATCAAATACCTGGGAAATTGTGCGAAATCATCATAAATTTGTATAATAACACTAGAAGTGGTGTCAACAGGTGAATCAAGACATAAAGGGCACTATCAATGATAACAAATAATTTGTCCAAAATAGGAGCCTAATTCGTGTTTTTTGGGGCCAAAATTTGTGGAAACAAAAACAGCTATTTCAATTATTCATGAAAGAAACAATAAATGAACAGCCCACATTTCCGTAGGTATGTACAACAGAATAATGAACCCATGTGACAAGGACTTTGTAGCGTTTTTGGCATAAGAATCGGATTTAGCGCCCTTAAATCCTTCACTGGGCCATTTTCATCGTTATGGCAAAAAAAAGCTGATGTAAAGAAAACGCAATGACATTAGTGGTTGAGGGTTATACGCTCAGGCGAGTGAGGGGACTGCTTGATAATATATTGCGGTATTGTGGATGTGGAGACTGAGTAGATGTAAGCGGATCTGGTATAATCAGGAACGCTGTGGGTCAAGGACAGTCAGCACAGAGTTCCTTTATCCCAACGTTTAAAGTTCAAATATGGCCGTTGGTATCTGACGTATTGTTTGGGACAAGTTTATGACGTTTGCTTTTTCGGTTCTTTGATATATATGTAGTTCGGAAGGTAAATTGTTGGTGTGGAGGGAAAAATATTTTGTTTGGTCCCAGCAGGGATTCGAACATGCGACCTTCCGCGTGAGATTTCGACCCCTAGCCAAATGAGATGGGCACATGGGTATGAAGGCACTAACTCCGGGGCGCCCGGGTTTGGGCCCGCGGGGTTGAAAACAGACCGGGTTTCGGCCCAAGACGTTCCTGGTTTGGGCCCATTGGATTTTGAGAGTACGACGGATTTGGGCCCGTGGAAAAAGCAACGAAACTCGTTCAGTATAGGGTGTAATTCGTCAGTCGGAAGGATATAAATTCGTCGTCCACAGATTTGTGAAGGAAAATATTCATGCCCCATCGCTTTCTTGCGTTTCATCATTTCCCGAGCCTCCATATCTGCTGCTCACTCCGGTAAGGTATGCCAGTGTGTCTTTATCCTCATTGTAAACTGTCCACAGTTTTTCTAGATTAGGTATCTACATGTCCCTGGTTTTTTCTTTGGTTTATTGACTGCCCCTACAAAAAAATAAGTGTACTTAGTTTAGTTATTTAGTGATTATTAGGTTATCTAACTTTGTTTAGTTGTTAGAAAGGTCACCCATCGCTTGTCTCATCACAACATGCATCTGGCCCAAACCCGACGCTGTTCTCGAGCCCAAACCCCTTGCATTTCAGAGGCCTTTCTCCCGCTGCGGGCCCAAACCCGGAGTAATCCTAACTCCGACTGAGGGATTCGATCAAGGAGTACACGGGGTTGTCTTTAGTGCTCTACTGGCTCGTGGGTCCACACCCGGTGAGTAATGGAACTTCCTACACAGTCCAGAAGAGCTGATCGAATGCAGCTACCGACACCGTGAGAAATCGATAAAATTCGCATTATCCTGAGGAATCATCGAAAACACACCCGAACACCGCAGACACTCCACATCGGGCTGCAATCGGATTTTTTTTCCACCGGCCGCCCGCATCTGAAACCACTCGGAAGAGCTGGAAGGTGCCGAGGCGTTCGAAACCAAATGAGTTTCCGCTCGGTCGCCTTTGCTTTCATTAAAATTCCTCGCTCTCAGGAGATCTCCGGCGCATAAGATCCGTCCAGCCGCATATTACACTTTCCCTATTTTATCAACGGCTCGATGTCTGCCCCTCTCCTCCCTGGACGTTGTATCAAGATGGAGTATCCGATCTTATTTGACGCAGCAGCCCAGAAAGTTTGGAAGGAAATGAGGTCCTGAGCTCCACTTAGGCACAGGCATCACGTTTGCGGTTCCTTACCCCCTTAAAATCATGCGAAGACAGGTTATTATGTGCTATTTTTGTAAAATGAAATCTGTTTCTTCTTTTCATAATACAATACACCAGACGTCGGAATATGGTTATCAAGTCGACGACCCATCCATACACAATAGTTGAATACTTCTTCAACACTAATTTTCCGTCTTGACGGATTGATTGACCAAACACTAAATATCACCTTCCCTTCTTCACAGTTTTCTAATAAATTTTCGAAGAGACCCATGTATTTACACGTGTTTACGGATTTAATGGGGACTGACATTATATAATCTGCGCCAACGCAACTGTAAAAACCTCGTTAAGCCCGCAGCCTCGGATTCTTTTCAACCAGTATGGGATTACGCTGGTCAAGATCCGATGAATAAAGGAATATATCCCCCCGCCCCAAATCGTAATAACAATACTATTTGCTTGCTATTCATCCGATTTTAAATTTTCAAACTGATTTGAACTCCAAATAAATATCCCTAGCGCGCCTGGACCTTCAAATTCGTGAATAACTTTTTTTTTATAGGCAGAGTATCATAGCGGAAAATATGAAAAACGGAAATGGAAAAAACGAGTGTCATATCAATTCTACTTACTTGTGGTTTCCAATAAAAAATCCAGAACGAAAATCGGTTCAGCCGTCCAGGCACAAAATCTATTCCAAATTTATCCCCAATAGTGCTGCCATCTCTTGAAAAAATTTCTTAATAAAATCGTGGACATTTAGCCTTAGCGCACATTATTTAGCACAAACGATTTTATTCAAGTTGACATGCGACTAGAAACAGTCCAAACTTAGTGAACTACGAGTATATTCTTTCCCCACTAAGCGTTTGAGCTTAGGCCAGCATCGATAACAGCAGGAGCAGGGCCATGTCTCAATGCCCTAACACCGAGTTCATCTTTAGTTGTTCATATTTAGCCTGAAAACATCCGTGAAGGTCTCTCAAAATGTTTGCCATTAGTTGAATAAACAATCGCGTGAGTTAGGTAGACCAGTAGGTCACCAAGTACTGTTTTCAATATTTAGGTAAGCAAAATGTGGTGTGCAAAAATGGTCAGCAATGGAGTGCAAAATGGGGTTCAATTTTTTTTCAACAAGAAAATTCAGAGCTCTTGGAAAAATTGTAGTTTGAAGCCGGTTTTCAAAAACAACCGTTATTTTTTTAAATGTGGGTGATTGAAAGTAAAACTTTGGCAAGACATGACGTATCAGGTCTGTTGACATCTGATTGGATGTTGGCTCAAGGAGGCGGAGAGAAGCCTCCTAGGCGAAGGTTCTCAATGCTGCCAACAACCCAACATTAGAAATAGCAAACCTTCCTGGCAACCTTCAAGAACCCTTGCCGTGACCTTTACTTTCCCTTAGTTTGATTTTGAGGACGTGTTTAAAAATAATATATTTATAAATTTGCGGTTCCATCCATCCATCCATTGCGATTCAGTACATCGATTAGTGATGGACTAGCGCTCCAAGCGGGATTTGAATTGAACTACTAAGCAATTTACCTGATACGTCATTTCCAGCGGTAACTCAGAAATTAAAATTTCACTCGCTTTTTGTGCCTAGAATTCCCGACATAAATACCTTATTATGTGGTCAATTAGTGTTGATTTACTTTAATGAACAGAATTTGGCCAAAAAAGGAAAATCCGCAACCCACGAAAATCGCTTAGTGACTCCATGAATAATATCATTGCAGTCATAGTCGCTCACTAGTCGCTTACTAATTTGTAAACATCCCGCAAAGTAATGCATGCATTACAGTGGACGTCCCTTAGGAGGTGTATAGATAATCCTAACACTTAACTCCTGGTTGAGAATTAAGCCCTGGGCAGCGCACACAAGAAACCGAACCGAAAACCTTTTTCAGCATTAACCCCCTTCCACCCTTCTAGAAGTAAATTTTGAAATTCCGGCGACGTAGGGCACAAATAGACAGCACTGTGCATTTAAAAAAATACAATAATAATAAACCAAAAAAAAACCGAACGACGCAAATTGGTTGAGAATTGCGGCCTGGGTAACGCCACACAAGATTTAACAGAAAAATCCACGTTTTTTCATCATTAAACCCCCTTCCCCCTTCTAGAAGTAAATTTCATTTATTCCGGCGACGTAGGGCACAAATAGACAGCACTGTGCATTAAAAAAAATACAATAATAATAAACCAAAAAAAAACCGAACCACGCAAATTGGTTGAGAATTGCGGCCTGGGTAGCGCCACACAAGATTTAACAGAAAAATCCACGTTTTTTCATCATTAAACCCCCTTCCCCCTTCTAGAAGTAAATGTCATTTATTCCGGCGACGTAGGGCACAAATAGACAGCACTGTGCATTAAAAAAATACAATAATAATAAACCAAAAAAAAAACCGAACGACGCAAATTGGTTGAGAATTGCGGCCTGGGTAGCGCCACACAAGATAGCCGAAACACCCACGTTTTTTCCCGCATTATTCCAGATCAAATACACCAGTACGTCTCTTACAAGTGAGGGACGTCCTAAAAAGTTACGTGTCGTCATGTTTCAGATACTATTTTCCAATTAGCCCATTTCTCACAGATCGCTTTACATGGCTATAGGTACCTACAGGTGGTTTCATCACCAGGGGCGTTGCGTCCATAAGGCCACTGCCCCGGCACCCAAATACACTAGAGTGAAAAAGACCAACCATTGTTCAGTTGGCATCTGAATTTCTTTCCCTACACTTTACCTACCTAGCATTTTTCACAAAGTTCAACAGCGACTCGCCAGATTGCTCTGGCTATGGATATTCAGTATTCTAGTAGAGCATCCATGGTGGTTCCTTAATGTTAGCTCCATAGACCAAGCGTGTTATCGGAATAAAGCGATAGTAATGATGTCCTGCAATCGAAATCGAAACCTGGGCTCCTGAAACTGGAAGGTAGGTCCTGGGACCTAGAGACTCGCCAGATTGCTCTGGCTATGGATATTCAGTATTCTAGTAAAGCATCCATGGTGGTTCCCAATGTTAGCTCCATAGACCAAGCGTGTTATCGGAATAAAGCGATAGTAATGATGTCCTGCAATCGAAATCGAAACCTGGGCTCCTGAAACTGGAAGGTCGGTCCTGGGACCTAGCGACTCGCCAGATTGCTCTGGCTATGGATATTCAGTATTCTAGTAAAGCATCCATGGTGGTTCCCAATGTTAGCTCCATAGACCAAGCGTGTTATCGGAATAAAGCGATAGTAATGATGTCCTGCAATCGAAATCGAAACCTGGGCTCCTGAAACTGGAAGGTAGGTCCCGGGACCTAGCGATCCCGTGGCAACCGAGAAAATTGGCCTCTCCGCGCATGCTCAGTCGAGTAAAAATGTTGTTCGCCAGGCCCACTTCGAGCCTAGCCCCAATATCTGATTTCAACCCCAAAATCGTTCATTTCACAATCGATTCGATCCCTTCGATTCAATTTGTCATCTCGATACGAGATGCTTCTTCTTCTGATTTGTTTTTGTTGTCTCTGAATCACATTCGCTTTCTCTGTTGAGTCTGTCAGTTTTCAATTTTTCTAAGTCAAATTTTGCGCGTTTTGCGTTCGGTCTGGTTCAGATGACAGATGTGTATTTGCGATAACTACGTGCGTTTTTTCTTGTTTGCTGTTTGTGCACTGATCGGCGTCAACACACAGATAACTACCTAGTCAATAGCTTCTACATTAGGTACCAGCCAACGGGTCATTGTTTTGTTGGATTTTAGTTTACTATAGTTTTTTAACACATGAATTCGTTGGCTAATTTGCAGTAGAAATTGTCGATGTTTTCGTACGACGATAGAGTGTTCATTAAAAGAGATAAGCTTTGCTGTATCAGTAAATAAGAGAAGGTGTTGTTGCCTTGGGGTATTTTGTAGACAAATCTGTTGGTTTTGTGTTCTGGTCTGGTGCCCCACCGTTTTCAGACCCCACGTCATGCTGCTGTTCATCACAAAACGTCAGTTTCTTCTATCATCAACAACTTTAAAAAATTTCTATTAAAGCAATCCCAGTTTCTATAAAGAAATTTCTTAAGTACTTCCTACCAACCCTATGCTGCAAAATATTATTAGGTTGTGGGAGCTGGACGTTTTATTAAACAGGAAAGGTTCGACGTGACAACTGCCAATTATGAGTACTTACAATCATTCCATCCAGTCACTGCTTTCCAAACAACGCGTGCTGTAACTTGCGCGGCCTGGTGTTTCAGCAGGTGAATCTGTGCCACTTTGATTTAACTCTTCCGCCCCCATTGTTTCAATTTTATGGCCTTTTCATCGCCGTCGGCTGCCAGGTAGGTACAACCCTGCAATTTTTGTAACACTTCCTCATTTCCCACTGCTTTCCCGTCACGAGCGTCGAGACAATCGCCCAAAACTTCAAGACGGGCACCTGACGAAGGGCTGTTCTAATAAGAGAGAAACCCGTAATGACCTTTACAGACTCATTTCTGTGCTCCATGTTGGACGGATCCACTTTTAATTGAAAGTCCAATAAAGATTGGTCGCGGTCTCGTCCCGTTCGGGAATGAAACAGTTTTCTATTGCAATTTACAGGCGAGGGCGGGAGAAATTTCGACCCGCGTTCCATCTGTTGCCTCATCTTCAGACGGCTCCTCCAGGTCTGATTTTTTCTCAATAATAACCAAAGGTTTTGAACGGTAAAGGTCAAGACAGCGCTATTTTCCAATAGAGATGACCCGTTATCGACGGAAGTTTCGCTTTCGAGTCTACCAAGGTAATTTTTTCCTGTACCCGACGGGAAAATACAAATTTTTCAGGTTGGCATTTTGAAATGAGATGCAAGACGGTTATGAATAAAATTACGCTGCCGTTTGCAGGAGCGAACGTTAATAGAATAACGGGTGCATACGAATCAGAGAAAGGAGTACGAATTGAATTGCGAACTTAACACTCCAATTCCCTCAGGTCAGGATGCAATATGATAATTTTATGACGCAAGAATGGAAATGTTGCTGATTACAATATGAATTTCCGAATGTCCAAACTTGGCGTTTATTTGTAAGGTACCTACGTAACTTTTGGTTTATTATTCTGTGAATAATACACCTATGTTTTCGCTCAGCAAAAAAATTTTATAAGACCCCCTCAAAATCTTTTCATTTACGTTTCAAGGTGCTTAGATTCCAAAAATGCAATGTCCGTCCGCCGTATCACGTGTACCAGCTTCATTTTCGGTCTAAAAAATTCGCTCTTTCGCACAAAGGCTCCATTTGGGCCCCAATTGTGTCCCGAAACTTCGCAGCCCGGTCGGAATATACCCAGGGGTGTTATGAGTGAAAATGTGCATACAAATAGGTACTTTTTGTGATTTAGTAACATGAGCTTTTGAGGTATCGTTTTCCATGTTTTTGGGACGAGAAGACCGAATATCAAGTCGATTTTGACCAAAGAGTGGAAAATTGAGGTTCTAAGGAAGTTTCAGCCTTAAATTTACGTTAAATTTTGGTCTAAAATCGTTGTTCTTCCGCACACCGTTTGAGAACACTTTTGGGTCCTAGTTGTGCTCCGAAACGCGGCAACCCGATCGGCATACACCCAGGGGTGTATGGGAGAAAAATGGGTGTAACAATCTTGGTTTTCGAGGGATTTTTGAGGTTTTAGTGAACATGAGCTTGTGATGTATCGTTTTCCATGTTTTTTAGGGCGAGAAGACCGAATATTGGGTTGATTTTGACCGAAGAGTGAAGAATTGATGTTGTAACGAAGGTTAAGCTCCCGAAATTCATTTTTTATTAGTCGAAAACATAGGAAATTGTCTTAAATCACCATAAATTTGTGTAATAACGCTAGAAGTAGTATCAACAGGTGAATCAAGACAATTAAATGGTACTATCAATGATCAAAAATACTCTGATTTAAAAAAAACCCGAGCCTAATTCGTGTTTTTGGGGACCAAAATTGGTGGAAATCATCCAAAATAGCCATTTCAATAATTGCACATGAAAGAAACAATAAATGAACCGCCAGCATTTCTGTACATATGCCCAGTAGAATAATAAACCCATGTGACAAGGACTTTGCAGCGTTTTTGGATTTTGGGAATTCTTCCTGATCTTGGGTTTTGGAGCGGTGAAGATGTTGCGTAGGTACATGTTACATCCTTCAGTTTTCCACAGTACAAGTAGTTTTACTGACTTACGTAATTTAACGAGACAAGAACGTCTTCTCGACTTATCTGTTCCTTTGAGTTTGTAACATGATTCCGGGAAAGTTGTCTTTGAAGCGATTGCTCAACCAAGTACAGCTGTGTCCGGTGATTTAGAATTATGATCAGTTGTTGGGTTCGTTCCGTCTTTACAGCTACACTCCAAATGCGTCTTAGTTTCTTTCTACTGATGTTGAAATCAAGTAGCGGTTTGAATTAGCGCAAGCTTCTTTATCGTCGTTGGAAACTGGAAAAATTCCCTCACGATTTCTTAAAGTTAAGAAGAAAAAAAAAAGCTTAAACCCTCAGTAGTGAAAATAGTCGTTAGAGCGAGCGACGGCCGTGATGTAGGTCTCCGAAGCTGTGAACCTAATGAGAAACTATCTTCTAAACTTTCGCTTCATAAGATGCAGGCCGGAGGAAGGCAAGTGGGAGGACAATTTACAAGGTAAGTAGTTGTGAAGGTCCGCCAACTTGCCCCGGAGCTCCACAAGGAGGTGGCCCATCGTGACGGAGATCTTTCAAACAGTTATTAATGTTTCGGCTGAAATGAATGCGGGCCGTAAAAAGTCCAAATAAGTCCTTCGGAAGAACACGGAGTAATGTGTGTATTTACCGGCTTTAGGACCTAAAGTTATAGGAATAAAAATTACCCACTGTAAATCAAGAAATTTCTCTCAAAAATAAGGGTTCTGAGTGGTGACGGTTGATGATTTACCCCCAGTCACCCGTGGAGATACTTTCTGGTCGTGATCTACAATTACGTTCTAACGGGTTGCAAATATGACTTACAATAATTACTTTCTACCAATATAATTTACTCTTATCGTTTGAAAATATACTAACACCGTATTGACTCTGTAGGGGACTTCCCATTATTTATTTATTTAATTTTGTTACTATTTCAACTTTTCAACAGGTGACAGAGTCGTTAAGTTGTCGTTAATAAAAACAAGTTCAGAATTTTTCCGAAAACTATAATTGTGTTCATGCTAAAAAAATAAGTTATACTAAAAGTACCTAAAATTGGTGACCCCGACGTGATTTGATATCAAATTTGATATCAACTTTCCAAATTAACCAAATTCATTATGGCCGAAGAAGACAATTTTCAAATTCAGAATCCAGCAACAGGTAGCAGATCAAACAACCAAAATGAAGACGAGGCCAACGTAGTTCGACTGAAACTTCCCCCATTCTGGATTGAAAAACCCGAAATCTGGTTCTTCCAAATCGAGGCACAATTTTTCAACGAAAGAGTGAGATCGGAAACCAGTAAGTTCAATCAATTAGTGGCAAACCTGGAGCCAAAATTTCTTGAAAATATTTGGGATATCATCACAAGCGAGGGTACAGCGAAATACTCAGCAGCCAAAAGACGACTGCTCAACATTTTTAAAGAAAGTGATGATAGGCAACTTAAAAAATTGTTGACAGGGCTTGAACTAGGTGACATGAAACCAAGTCAGCTTCTTCGAAAAATGCAATCTCTTGCGGGCTCTGAAGTCACACAAAAAGAACTAAAAACTCTTTGGCTTGACAAATTACCAAATTCGGTCAAAAACATCCTAATTGTCAGCGATGAAAATCTAGAAAAATTTTCTATAATGGCAGATAGAATAACAGAAATGAATCCCAATAACGAACTTTTCAACTTTTCTACTTTTCTACTTCATTCCTGACATCAGCAGAATAATTCCACAAAAATTCTCTACAGTAGAATATGACGTTATGTTGCAGAAGATAGCTGTTGTTCATCAGGGTTAGAGGAAGTTACTTGAATCAGAATGGGTCACAAAAACAAGGGTTGATACATCAGAATGTCTCTCAAAAATGAAAGCGAGCTGTATCGATGATTCACCGTTTACTTTGTATGTTCGTCAGGACTCCTCCACAAGGAATTTCTTAATCGCATTTTCTTCAATAATTCGTCAGATCTGTACAGAAATCGTCGGACTGACTTACTAACAGGTTTTTTTTAAAATTAAAAATCCATAACCGCTTCTGAATCAAACTAGATGCTTGCTACCAGTGTTCCAGTCGAAAAGAGACCGAGTTTATGGTACGGCTTTCACACGTATGGTCCACCATCTCAATAATTTTATCTAAATGATTGATCAGAGTTTCACCAAAATCGATTGATTCGAATCGATGATTCTTAGGTAAAGGGAGCCAACAGGACATTCCTTGAAAATGTCACCAGGATTCGAAAATGTTTTCGACTCGTTCCAACTAAAATTATTCTCAACTTCTCTCATGGTAGGTAGCTGGAAGCGGAATTGGCCGTTGCATAAGATGGATGGATGGCAATTACATTTTTCTCCAAAATCTTGCGCTGAGCAACGGGACGGCAGGAAGCTCATGCCGTGGGTCCTACCAAACCGTTATTGACGATGGAAATCACGGAAATCATTCTTAGAGTTATGATGTTTGGATATAATAGTCCTGATACGAGGCTACACGTTTCACGAATTCGGCCGGACCAATCCCATCCATCCACTCATATCCATCTATCCGTGGAGACAGTTGAACAGCAGAGTATTATACTGCCGTGTGAAGGAAGAACGACTCAACTCAAAAATTGTCGAAAATGGAATTTTCACGAAACCCCCCTAATTTCAACCCCACCTTTTTTTGGTCAAATCGAAATTCCAAAATTCGACCCAGAAGGGGTTGAAATTGTTAGGGATGAAATTTGGAAATTGCTTAATTTTGAGGAAAAAAGTCTCAACGCCTCGATTGAAACACCCTTACTTGCGAGTTTTGTTATTTATTTGTTGAGGAAAAACTACTCAACTAAGCTGAAAACGCCGTTGAGTCGTTTTCAATTTTTTCAATTTTCAATTTTCAATTTTTGGTTTATTATTCTGTGAATAATACACCTATGTATTCGCTCAGCAAAAAATGTTTATAACACCCCCTCAAAATTTTTTCTTTTCCGTTTCAAGGTGCGTAGATTCGAAAAATGCAATGTCCGTCCGCCGTCCGCCGTATCACGTGTACAGGCTTCATTTTCGGTCTAAAAAAATCGTTCTTTCGCACGCATGCTCCATTTGGGATCTAGTTGTGTCCCGAAACTTTTCAGCCCGATCGGAATATACCCAGGGGAGTTATGAGTGAAAATGTGTGTAAAAATAGGTACTTTTGCGTTTTAGTTGGTAATATGAGCTTTTAAAGTATCGTTTTTCATGTTTTTGGGGACGAGAAGACCGAATATGAAGTCGATTTTGACCAAAGAATAGAAAATTGAGGTTCTACCAGATGTTCAGCTCCCGAAATTGATTTTTTATGAGTCAAAAACCTGGGAAATCATCTGAAATCACCATCAATTTGTATAATAACACTGGGAAAAGTGTCAACAGGTGGATCATGACGATTAAATGGTACTATCAATGATCAGAGATAATTTATTTAAAAAAAAAAGTATACCTTATTCGTATCTCTGTAGGTATGACCAGTAGAATAATAAACCCATGTGACAAGGACTTTGCAGCGTTTTTTATTCAGCAAATACTTTATACAACAAATATAATGGTTTTTAGCGAGTCTATATAGATAATACAAGATCTAAACTTATGTCCTCCAAACCGCTGGCTTCAGGATCAGGGTCCAAACCTTTGGACTCAAAGGCGATTTGAGTTGTTTTTACTCCACACACATTTCAAAAATCAACCATGAATAATCGATATTCGACTCAACTGCAATAAATCGATTGAAAAAACGTGTTTGGAGTATTTTTTTACAGCTATCGATCAAGTTGAACATGACTGGACATTTGGGGGGGAAAAGGGGTTTGCGGGAATGCCCTGTAGTGAACCTGTAGCGAGTTTTCGTTGGAAAACTTCGAAGCTGATTTTTTGAAAACTCAATAATTTTGAGTTGAGTCGTTCTTCCTTCACACTGCAGTTTAGCCATCCGGGGTCATCACTGTGATGTTAAAATCTTGGATGCAATAATCGTGAGTTTCTTCCTATCCTTCAGGATGCCAGACAAGTAACCTATTCATTATACGGCTCGGAGCACCTCCCCATTGTCATATCGACGTCTATGATGCATTGTTGCCACGCACGAAAGGGATTTAGACCTACGAGTGAACACAACGCGGAACCAGCTGCATATCTTGGAACGTTGAATAGGCTATTAGGGTCCCGCTGGACACTGTTAGGACTCCTCCGGCCAAGCCCCTTCGGGATCGTCCCGATTTAATTGGAGCTAAACCTATAAACCGGTTTGACACGAGCTCTCAGTTTTATTTATGCTCAACCGCTTCTAAACCTCACATCCACAGCTCTGACCCACATTTTTCGCCCTAGACAACGGCTCTAACGAGCGTTCGTCTTGTTTTGATTGAAAGCTTTTAATTTGCGCGAGCGGTTTTTCGCAACTCTTCGAACACCCACGACGTCCCCACGATCGAGAGCAGGGGAGGAGAAGTTCACGACAATAACCCCATCGCGGAGGGGGCGTTTTAATTAACTAAACGAAGTATAATGCGCCATTAGTCGTTCTGAATCCCTATTTAGGCCCTTGCAACGTTACGTCATGCGAGCAAGAAGTTGAAATCTTGCTCGAGGCAACCTAAATACACAGTAATGTAATACTATACATCATCATTCTTCAAACTCAAGTTTGGAATGTGAAATATCATCCCAGGCTCATACCCTGCGTTAGGTCTATCTGCCGTTAATGAAACCCACATAAAATCGTAGGTACCCACACTTCTGTGTAGCAGCATGAATATCAAAGGTCTGCTTGATGGATAGCCACGCGTGAGTGGTAAGTGCTTACTAACGATGGGGACGTTTGGAGGAGGGAGAATACCTAACTTATTAATATTAGGGCATAACTAATCATTTGAAGTCGACTCTAATTTCAATGCAGTTTGAAAACCAACCAGGAACCTAAAAACGCTGCAAAGTCCTTGTCACATGGGTTCATTATTCTATTGGACATACCTACAGAAACGATGGCTGTTTATTTATTGTTGATTTCATTTAAATAATTGAAACAGCTATTTCTGGTGGTTTCCACCAATTTTGGCCCCCAAAACACAAATTAGGTACGCTCCTTTTTTTTTTTTTCAAATTATCTTTGATCATTGATAGTACCATTTAATCGTCTTGATCCACCTGTTGATAATTTTTCTAGTATTATTCAACAAATTGAGGTGATTTCAGACGGTTTCCCAGGTTTTTCACTCATAAAAAAATCAATTTTGGGAGCTGAACATCTGGTAGAACCTCAATTTTCCACTCTTTGGTCAAAATCGACTTCATATTCGGTCTTCTCGTCCCCAAAAACATGAAAAACGATACCTTAAAAGCTCATGTTACCAACATGTCGCTAAAACGCAAGAAGTACCTATTTTTACACACTTTTTCACTCATTACACCCCTGGGTATATTCCGATCGGGCTGAAAAGTTTCGGGACACAACTAGGGCCCAAATGGAGCATGTGTGCGAAAGAACGATTTTTTTAGACCGAAAATGAAGCCTGTACACGTGATACGGCGGACGGACATTGCATTTTGGTTTATTATTCTGTGAATAATACACCTATGTATTCGCTCAGCAAAAAATTTTTATAACACCCCCTCAAACTTTTTTCTTTTCCGTTTCAAGGTGTGTAGATTCAAAAAATGCAATGTCCGTCCGCCGTCCGCCGTATCACGTGTACCGGCTTCATTTTCGATCTAAAAAAGTCGTTCTTTCGCACACATGCTCCATTTGGGCCCTAGTTGTGTCCCGAAACTTTTCAGCCCGATCGGAATATACCCAGGGGTGTTATGAGTGAAAATGTGTGTGAAAATAGGTACTTTTGTGTTTTAGCAACATTTTGGTAACATGAGCTTTTGAGGTATCGTTTTCCATGTTTTTGGGGACGAGAAGATCGAATATGAAGTCGATTTTGGCCAAGGAGTGGAAAATTGAGGTTGTACCAGATGTTCAGCTCCCAAAATTGATTTTTTATGAGTCAAATACCTGCGAAATCACCATCAATTTGTAGAATAACACTAGAAAAAGTGTCAACACGTGGATCAAGACGATTAAAAATGATGGCACTACCAATGAGCAAAGATAATTTGAAAAAAAAAAAGATCGTACCTACCTAATTTGTGTTTTGGGGGCCAAAATTGGTGGAAACCATCAGAAATAGCTATTTCAATTATTTCACATGAAACAAACAATAAATGTACAGCCAACATTTCTGTAGAATAATAAACCCCATGTGACAAGGACTTTGCAGCGTTTTTGGAATCTACGCACCTTGAAACGGAAAAGAAACAAATTTTGAGGGGGTGTTATAAAAATTTTTTGCTAAGCGAATACATAGGTGTATTATTCACAGAATAATAAACCAAAAGCATCCCCGTTCATTATCAATCAGAATTTCATCGGTTGTAGACTGTAGCACTAAGCAAAAACGCTGCAATGTCCTTGTCACATGGGTTTATTATTCTATTGGACATACCTACAGAAATTTAGGCTGTTCATTTATTGTTTCTTTCATGTGAAATAATTGAAATAGCTATTTATGATGGTTTCCACCAATTTTGGCCCCCAAAACACAAATTAGGAGGGTACACTCCTTTTTTTCCAAATTATCTTTGATCATTGGTAGTACCATTTAATCGTCTTGATCCACTTGTCGGCACTTTTTCTAGTGTTATTGTACAAATTGATGGTGATTTCAGACGATTTTCCAGGTTTTTGACCCATAAAAAATCAATTTTGGCAGCTGAACCTTTGGTAGAACCTCAATTTTCCACTCTTTGGTCAAAATTGACTTCATATTCGGTCTTCTCGTCCCGAAAAACATGGAAAAAGATACCTCAAAAGCTCATGTTACTAACATGTAACTAAAACACAAAAAGTACCTATTTTTATCCACATTTTCACTCATAACACCCCTGGGTATATTCCGATCGGGCTGAAAAGTTTCGGGACACAACTAGGGCCCAAATGGAGCATGTGTGCGAAAGAACGACTTTTTTAGACCGAAAATGAAGCCTGTACACGTGATACGGCGGACGGCGTACGGCGGACGGCGTACGGCGGACGGACATTGCATTTTTTGAATCTACGCACCTTGAAACGGAAATGAAAAAATTTTGAGGGGGTGTTGTAAAAATTTTTTGCTGACCGAATACATACCTAGGTGTATTATTCACAGAATAATAAACCAAAAGGCTAAATAAAGGTGCAGACGTTGATGTTTTCGCTTCCTCGTTACAGAGAATAATACCGTGCAGACCGTTTTTATATAGTACCTAACTTTTCAACAGGAGATTCTGGTTTTTGACCGTTGATATTCAGACTAGGTGAAGGATGGGGATCTTGAGGCTCGGTCGAGAAATAATCCTCAATATCCTCCTTATTTTTGCGCATCCTCTGTCAGCACACGTTATTCTTCATTATTATATTTTTAACATCGATGTAAGTCAAGTATCAAAATTCATCAGCCGTTCATATAATCATCACTGTGAACAACTGCACATGATACATAAGCCCTGAAGATGATGTACAAATACATCGAAACGTCGGCCTAAACCCATCTGATTTTATTTCTCGACCGAACCTCAAGATCCCCATCCTTCACCTTGTAACTTTTTATATATTTATATTAAATACTGTCACGTATGATACGTACCCAACCGTCAAACCACCACGATGCACAGTTCGTCATTGAATATAAGATAAAAAACCTATTTCACTATACAATTTATTAATAATTACCCAAGTTATCATCACATCTACAAAGTATACAAGTCTACTTCTAAAGTTATAGGAACGCGATGCTATTTCACTGGAGGACTTGTAACGTTTAGACACCTTCGGCGCCTCATATTTCAGCTTGAGGACTTACTTTGTATTGAGATCTGGACGTTGTTATCTCGGAGGGTCCGCTAGATGGGATGTGCCTGAAAAACAAAAAAACAAAAGATAACCAGTGGCTCAAAGGTCGGTTGGACGGTTTGACATTTTAGCGTGAGCGTCGAAAAACATAAATAGATGTACGAGTAGACCGTTGTCAGATTACTACAAATGGCAAGTAACAAATCAGTCAGTCCACGACATGTAAACAACGACGCTAACACGATGGTGTTGAGATCCTAACCCAAATGCCTTACACAGGAATTAGTCACCGCTCGATAACAACGTGGTCTGCTTCGTTGTTCTCAAAATAATTCAATCGATTAGTACAGAGGTTCCCAACCTTTTTGCACCTGCGTGCTGAGAAATTTTGGCGCACCACCAGACCTAAATATTTTAATAAACGTGTAATATCTACTCTTCTAAAAGTGTTCAAAGGCTTTTTGAATTAAATTCCTGAAAAAACTTCATATTTAATGGTTAGATATTTGTTTATTTATAATAACATGCTTATAATAAAGGAGAAATAAAAATATTAAAATGGCAATTACCCTATTTGGGTCTAAAAACATACAAATATAAAATTAGTACAAACTCAGCAAAAAATTAATCATCATACAACTTTTGTAGTCTTTAGTGCGAAACTTGTTGTTGTTTGCCTGTGATTAAAATATCAACATTAGGAGTAATGGAACTTATCTTCACTCTTAAGTCATCTTCAACACTTATTCTGCTTCTATGTTTATTTTTTAGGTACAAGAGTTCAGAAAATCCACGTCACCCACGCGTACCACCTGAAACGTTCCCGCGTACCACCAGTGGTACGCGTACCACCGGTCACCTGAAACGTTCCCGCTTACCACCAGTGGTACGCGTACCACCGGTTGGGAACCCCTGGATTAGTAGATGTTATTGATGTGTTCTGATATCTGAATACGTTGGTTTGTAAGAAGAAAAAAAGGTTTATTGTTCTTTGGTTGGCCCACCTGTACCACCAGACCTAAATATTTTAATAAGACGTGTAATATCTACTCTTCTAAAAGTGTTCAAAGGCTTTTGGAATTAAATTCCTGAAAAAACTTCATATTTAATGGTTAGATAAATATTTGTTTATTTATAATAACATGCTTATAATAAAGGAGAAATAAAAATATTAAAATGGCAATTACCCTATTTGGGTCTAAAAACATACAAATATAAAATTAGTACAAACTCAGCAAAAAATTAATCATCATACAACTTTTATAGTCTTTAGTGCGAAACTTGTTGTTGTTTGCCTGTGATTAAAATATCAACATTAGGAGTAATGGAACTTATCTTCACTCTCAAGTCATCTTCAACACTTATTCTGCTTCTATGTTTATTTTTTATGTACAAGAGTTGAGAAAATCCACGTCACCCACGCGTACCACCTGAAACGTTCCCGCGTACCACCAGTGGTACGCGTACCACCGGTTGGGAACCCCTGGATTAGTAGATGTTATTGATGTGTTCTGATATCTGAATACGTTGGTTTGTAAGAAGAAAAAAAGGTTTATTGTTCTTTGGTTGGCCCACCTGTAGCACCAGACCTAAATATTTTAATAAACGTGTAATATCTACTCTTCTAAAAGTGTTCAAAGGCTTTTTGAATTAAATTCCTGAAAAAACTTAATATTTAATGGTTAGATAAATATTTGTTTATTTATAATAACATGCTTATAATAAAGGAGAAATAAAAATATTAAAATGGCAATTACCCTATTTGGGTCTAAAAACATACAAATATAAAATTAGTACAAACTCAGCAAAAAATTAATCATCATACAACTTTTATAGTCTTTAGTGCGAAACTTGTTGTTGTTTGCCTGTGATTAAAATATCAACATTAGGAGTAATGGAACTTATCTTCACTCTCAAGTCATCTTCAACACTTATTCTGCTTCTATGTTTATTTTTTATGTACAAGAGTTGAGAAAATCCACGTCACCCACGCGTACCACCTGAAACGTTCCCGCGTACCACCAGTGGTACGCGTACCACCGGTCACCTGAAACGTTCCCGCTTACCACCAGTGGTACGCGTACCACCGGTTGGGAACCCCTGGATTAGTAGATGTTATTGATGTGTTCTGATATCTGAATACGTTGGTTTGTAAGAAGAAAAAAAGGTTTATTGTTCTTTGGTTGGCCCACCTGTACCACCAGACCTAAATATTTTAATAAGACGTGTAATATCTACTCTTCTAAAAGTGTTCAAAGGCTTTTTGAATTAAATTCCTGAAAAAACTTCATATTTAATGGTTAGATAAATATTTGTTTATTTATAATAACATGCTTATAATAAATGAGAAATAAAAATATTAAAATGGCAATTACCCTATTTGGGTCTAAAAACATACAAATATAAAATTAGTACAAACTCAGCAAAAAATTAATCATCATACAACTTTTATAGTCTTTAGTGCGAAACTTGTTGTTGTTTGCCTGTGATTAATATCAACATTAGGAGTAATGGAACTTATCTTAACTCTTAAGTCATCTTCAACACTTATTCTGCTTCTATTTTTTAGGTACAAGAGTTGAGAAAATCCACGTTGCCCACGCGTACCACCTGAAACGTTCCTGCGTACCACCAGTGGTATGCGTACCACCGGTTGGGAACCCCTGGATTAGTAGATGTTATTGATGTGTTCTGATATCTGAATACGTTGGTTTGTAAGAAGAAAAAAAAGGTTTATTGTTCTTTGGTTGGCCCCCCTGTAGCAAACGTGTGTTGGAAGATACTGCTGTAGAAGAAGAAATAGGGTCACTGCCTTGTGAAGGAAGAACGACTCAACTCAAAATTATTGAGTTTTCAAAAAATCAGCTTCGAAGTTTTCCAACGAAAACTCGCTACAGGTTCACTACCAGGGCATTCCCGCAACCCCCTTTTTTTCCCCAAATGTCCAGTCATGTTCAACTTGATCGATAGCTGTCAAAAAATACTCCAAACACACGTTTTTTCAATCGATTTATTGCAGTTGAGTCGAATATCGATTATTCATGGTTGATTTTTGAAATGTTTGCGGAGTAAAAACAACTCAAATCCCCTTTGAGTCCAACGGTTTGGACCCCGATCCTGAAGCCAACGGTTTGGAGGAAAAACGACTCAACGGCGTTTTCAGCTTGGTTGAGTCGTTTTTCCTCAACAAATAAATAACAAAACTCGGGTGTTTCAATCGAGGCGTTGAGATGTTTTTACTAAAAAAACACGGAGTTGAGAAGTTTTTCCTCAAAAGCAATTTCCAAATTTCATCCCTAACAATTTCAACCCCTTCTGGGTCGAATTTTGGAATTTCGATTTGACCATCAAAAAGGTGGGGTTGAAATTAGGGGGGTTACGTGAAAATCCCATTTTCGACAATTTTTGAGTTGAGTCGTTCTTCCTTCACACGGCAGTAACTGCTGTCAGTAGACAACGATACAAACCACACGTGTACCTACTGTTTCAGTCGAACGTTAGAGAGGCTGTTGGAGAGCTGCCACATTTGTGCGTCTGACTCGTTCGTCGGTCTCACGACAATACTGAGCGACTAATAAATAGTTGGAAAACATAAGTTGCCAAATAGTTTTTGGTGTCATGACGGCAC
This sequence comes from Leptopterna dolabrata, assembly GCA_954871275.1. Classification (NCBI taxonomy): domain Eukaryota; kingdom Metazoa; phylum Arthropoda; class Insecta; order Hemiptera; family Miridae; genus Leptopterna; species Leptopterna dolabrata. Next base: position 7,451,608 of record OX940983.1, on the reverse strand, counting down.
CAAGGGGTGACGAAATGCAATAACACCTCTCGTTTTGCGATTAAAGATTTGATAGTGTGAAGGTGTACTCCTCAGACCATCAAAACTTGCTGCGGCTCCTGATGTCATATCTGCAGTGGTGCCACAGGATGCCAAAACATCCAGGATTCCAATCATGGGCTCGGCATATCGCCAATCGAATACCAGCAAATTGCAATGAATCTCCTTTTCAGCGGAGCCACTGGTTCAACCGGTGCCAGTGTTGGAGCTATAACCAGTTCGATGTAAGCAATAAGATTCGGAAATCGATTCAGCGTTCCAGAAAAAACAACATTCAACAACATAAACGCGAGTAGTTGGCGCCATCACTGGTGTTGGCCCTGATTACAAAATTGGATCAAATGCGTGAACCTCCAAGATAACCGGATGAGAGCTTGCTGCGCACGTTGGAGAACTTGAAAGATCGATAAAACTATTTGAACACAAATTTTTCCCAAAGGGAGGTAATCATCCAGTACTTCTCAGCTTCTTCGTATTCGCCTACAAGTTGGTTGAGATCTCAGACATGTAAGGATGCTCCAGGCTATCATAGAACTGTTAGATGCTCAGACGAACTTACAATATTCATGACATTACAATCATGGCAGTATGCGGTAATTGATTCCCTTTCCTTTGATGTAACGTCTCGGAAAATTAGTTAGTATCAGAGACACACATACAAAAGATACAAGAAAAAGGTTGAACGGTTAACTTATATCTGCCGTTAGTATTTAACAGTATTTTACTGTAAGTATTTTTCCAGCTTCGTATTCAGAGATAATAGTTACTCAAAGCCAATCTTTGATGCAAACCGACCGACGTGAGAGACGGTTTAAGATCCGAGGTTTATGAGTTATCAACGTATGAAGCTGAAAAGCGAACAGTTCGTCATTTAACTACCAAGAACATATTATCACATACCTAGTCATTTCACATTAAAAAAAATATTACACTGTCTAGCTGTGGTTGATAGAAAAATTGCGATCTACCCGTGCAAAATCGCACTACAGTTTGATAACTTTAAAAAAGTTTGTATAAACAATAATAATGTTTCCATAAAAAACAAAATGACCCTGAAGCCAGGAATATTATATTATAAAACTAATCGAAAACAGGCATAAAATGAATTAAAAATGGTAATTAATTTGTCTAAATGACCATAAATGACAAATTCAATAAGTCATGATCCGATCTTTTAGTTTCTAATGCACTTTACTTTTTATATAGGTAGCTCTGATCAGCTTTGGCTATCCTTCGATATCGCTTGCCAGCCAATAAAAACCCACTCAATATATATACGGGAATCTAATAAATATAATTTCCGAGGGATAAACAACTTATCCCAGATGGATTTTAGTGTGTCCGTCACGCGAGACCACTTTTCATATTAGGAATCTTTCCTCTTTAGTGAGGGGGGGAAAACATGATGCGGTAGTAGAATTTTTCAAAAACGCCTAATATCAAGATAATCGGAAGATAATAGGTATCTTATCCGTGGCTTTACCTGAGACCCCGATCGACTTTTGGCAACCCCTCTAGCTGTGAGCTTCAACCGAACCATACAGCCAGGCTGTCATCAGGCCTGAATGTTCAGCTACCCTACTCATTTTTATGGTTTACATTACTGATCTGTCTCGACACCGTATTCTTATTCTACGGAAAAATTCCTTAAGGGATAGTCTAAACAGCGCATAAAAATGGCAGGGTAGAGATAATCTACCTCATGTTATGGTGGAGATCAGCCCTTATCTTGCACCCTTTCAACCTTTACCTTATTGGTCATATTTTATAGGATCCCTTCTTGTGTATATTAGCGAATTTTCGAAGAAAAGGAAGCTATTGTTCTCGGTCCAAAATGTTTAAAACTCGAATTTCCGAAAGATTTTTATACCAAAATCCGTTTCAGACCATCCTGAATTCACTGCCGAAAGACACCAAAAATTATATGTATGTATTATATATATAAGTATATATATTAATATATGTATGTGTCATTCCAGACGATAACTCTCGAAAGAATTGAGATAAAAAGTTCAAATTTGCACGAAAAATATGTCTTGGCAATCGACAGGCTAAGTTCGAAGATGGGCAGAATCGGGTCACTCTAAGGGGGAGTTTTGGGGAATTTTAGGGGGGGAAAATTACCCATAAATTCCCAAAATGAAAAAGTCTGACAAGTGACACCTCATTTTAAAGGTTTTTGTACGCTGAACACGATGGTGAAATCAGAATTGCGATATCTCATTCCATTCTCAAACTGGAGCACTTTGAAGATGAAGGAACGTGGTTATTTCTTGAGATGTTCTTTCTGGTTCGTCTGCTCTAATCTGATAACGGAATGGGAAATCGCAATTCTGACTTCACCATCGTGTTCAGCTTTGGAAAATCTACAAAACGGGGTGTTACTCGGCAAAAAATGGAACAAAAAATTTGTTACGTATGCCCATATTTGATGCATACCGAATTAACCGAATAGCGTCATACTTGAATACCTATAATTACCCAATAAGTTTAAGATTGCCCATATTTGAATGGGATATCCCAAACATCACATTTTACATAAAATCAGTGAAGTATTTCTTCGAAAATTCGCTCTTATAGCCATGCTGCTTGACTGTGGTTTTCATTATTTTTTTTTAGATTGTTTTGTAGAATTCAGATATGCTGCTTTTCGGCAGTATAACAAAATTTGACGTCATGACGTTTCACTCTCATTTCCACTCAGGAGCCACGGAGGCTAACTTCTGGGCAGTACTATACACATGACCATTAATCGCGGAGAATGATTTCCTTTTTTATTGTTAATTTAATGATTATGGCTGTAGTTCCAATTTATTACAGGTTATTATCGATCGTGGAACCAATAAACTGACTGAACCTTTCAGGGTTAAGTGAGAGGGGCTTGAGGCCATAAAATGTGACTGGATTTGATGAACCCTTCCCTCGAACGCAAAACCGAATCAGTTTTTGTACGAGCATTTTTTTTTTTACAAGAAACTCGAAGGTGTTTGCCTGCAGGGCATTTAATACTTGAAGTCTGAAATGACCTGAATTCGTTAATGCCCGGTTTCCGGATGCGTGGTAGCCGAGTAATTAGAGGTGACGGAATGTGCTGCTGGATCGAGATAGGAGATTCCTGCACCATCGTCCGCATCGTCCAATTGGCGTCTCAGATGGTCCTTTGAAGACGTCGAGATTTCCGCCCTGGTTTTCTCCGTTGTTCCTTGATGACTGACGAAGAGCGGGCAATCGGCATTCCAGGACGGGGAATTGCGGGAGTGAAAACGAGCTTCGCGTGTGGTATAATTCGATTTTTTTTTCGCCCGTCTCGTCTGGCTCACAAAAGAAGAAGAAGAAGAAGATCCTGCGGTGGTGCTACTCAAGAATCAGGATGATTTAGATAAAACTTGTAACGAGTCCCACCGCAAAAGAGTGGACTGTTAGATGTGATGGAACCATTCGCATATGCGATCTCAGCCCTGCCAGCGGTCGACGCGACACTCAAGAGGATGCAACATGCGATCTCACTGAAACCAGATTAAAAATAAAAACGCTGCAAAGTCCTTGTCACATGGGTTTATTATTCTATTGGACATACCTACAGAAATGCTGGCTGTTCATTTATTGTTTCTTTCATGTGCAATAATTGAAATGGCTATTTCTGATGGTTTCCATCAATTTTGACCCCTAAAACACAAATTAGGTACGCTCCTTTTTTTTCAAATTATCTTTGATCATTGCTAGTGCCATTTAACCGTCTTGATCCACGTGTTAACACTTTTTCCAGTGGTATTATACGAATTGATGGTGATTTCAGACGATTTCCCAGGTTTTTGACTCATAAAAAATCAATTTTGGGAGCTGAACATTTGGTAGAACCTCAATTTTCCACTCTTTGGTCAAAATCGACTTCATATTCGGTCTTCTCGTCCCAAAAAACATGGAAAACGATACCTCAAAAGCTCATGTTACTAAAACACAAAAAGTACCTATTTTTACACACATTTCACTCATAACACCCCTGGGTATATTCCGATCGGGCTGCAAAGTTTCGGGACACAACTAGGGCCCAAATGGAGCATGCGAGCGAAAGAACGACTTTTTTAGACCGAAAATGAAGCCTGTACACGTGATACGGCGGACGGCGTACGGACATTACATTTTTAGAATCTACGCACCTTGAAACGGAAAAGAAAAAATTTTGAGGGGGTATTATAAAAATTTTCTGCTGAGCGAATATCTACATAGGTGTATTATTCACAGAATAATAAACCAAAATCAATTTTGGGAGCTGAACATTTGGTAGAACTCAATTTTCCACTCTTTGGTCAAAATCGACTTCATATTCGGTCTTGTCGTCCCCAAAAACATGGAAAAAGATACCTCAAAAGCTCGTGTTACTAAAACACAAAAAGTACCCATTTTTATAAACATTTTCACTCATAACAACCCTGGGTATATTCCGGTCGGGCTGCAAAGTTTCGGGACACAACTAGGGCCCAAATGGAGCATGTGTGCGAAAGAACGACTTTTTTAGACCGAAAATGAAGCCTGTCATTGCATTTTTGAAATCTACGCACGGAAAAGAAAAAATTTTGAGGGGGTGTTATAAAAAATTTTTTCTGAGCAAATACATAGGTGTATTATTCACTGAATAATAAACCAAAATTACACCTTCCTGCCTCCAAATGAAGATCGTCAGTAAATCGCTCCTGATAAAGCTCGTCTCGTACTGCAGCTGTCTTTGTAAGTAGTAGTTTGCATTAAATCGTCGAAAAAGGCGTTGAAAATGTTCGCTGGATGCAACGAGCGCCACTCTTCGACTAGTTGCCTGTCCAGTATTCTGTTGGCTCCATTTATTTTTATATTTTATCGCGAGCTCACATGCTGCCAGCGTTCTATTTCAGCGCCAGTCAACGGGTCAGTAAAATTATCAGAGTGGTTAACAGTTTTGTGGGTATATCCTTCGGGTTCTATAGGCGGCCCACATTTCTGAAAAAAATTTTAGAACCGACCTCGATCTCTCGTTTGGTTGTGGGAAGCGCGTCGCCTTATCCCGTTTTTCCATAATGAAAAATCTGCGCTCTAAAATGTCTTGTTTTGAGGAAGGGCGTGTTTTGAGCTTGAGATTGGACGAACCCGTTGAGATCGCATATTGGTCGTTGAAAGTGCGCTGAGGTCGCATATGCGAGTAGTACCGATGTGATTTGTATTCTTGTTCGAAATCCAGACGTATCATTAAATATCTGGATTCTGGTTGGATACTCGGTAGGTAGCAACCCTTCAGAACTACGAGTAGCTAGCAAAAGAACTATAGATGCCAGTCGATGCACGTTGCTGGAAAGTGTGTGGTGCCACTGGTACTATAATAGGTAACTCGGAAATCGGGAATCTATGACACACAGCACTTTTTAATTTGGCAGTGCGAACAAAGTATTTCTTCCTGAGGTAAGCATAGTCTAGTTATCGCCAATCCACCAATTTATATATTATTATAATGGGCAATTCCAGAATAATTTTTTTAATCGCCCACTTTCATAAATTTTCCCTTGGAATTGACGAAAATGAGGACTATTTGCTTGAAATAGCATCGCATTACACCAAAATCAGTGGGGAGTTCTCAAGGGAAATGTCCGATCCTGAATTATATCGCCACCAGATTATATAATTAAAAGCTGGAATATCAGAATACCCTATTCACACAGTGAGCTTTGGCAGTAGTATGGAGGTACATACTTACTTACCAGTTGAGTGCCAAGGATCGAAAAAATCTTGGAGGGCCGTAAGTAGTTCGGAGGCCACTGGAAAGATCACCCTTTCTTCGGGGGTCAAATGTTTGCTCGCGCTCGCTACTCAAATAAAAAGAAACATCCCCATATCAACCCTTTCAGAGAAATTCAGATTATTGTGGGGCATAAATCACAGTTTCAGTTCGTTTGAATAATGTTTCATCGATATGTGGTCTTTACATGGAAGAAATTGCGTACAGACGGTCGGGACCGAATTTCATTATGGCTAAAACGCAAACTGCAAAGTGGAAATGTTGATATCGGAGGAAAAAACGCTACAAATCCGTGCACAACGGTTTATTATTTTGTGCAGAATACCCTTTTGTTACAGATCACAGCTCTCTGTATAGATAACCCGTCTATATAATATGTACTAGTCTGCACATATTATGTAGATCGCAGACGTAGGTTAGTAGATAACCCAGTACTCGTTACTAGGTACCTACCTAAATCACGAGTTAAATGTTGCTAAAATAATTCTGTCGATTACAAACAGTAACTAAAATGGCAAAAAGAAACGCAAATAATCAAGTTCTGAAGGAAAATTGTTGATGTGGAATGAAATAGATACCCCTTCTGCGTAGATCACTGTTTTCTGTGGTCAGTACCCCCTCGTGGTCAAGTATAATGAACCGTTGAGTAATAACTTGCCCATCAATAATACTTCAACGGTTGATCAAGTTGCAAAAGTACCGATCAACAAAATCCAGCCCCTTCTGGGTAGATGAACCGTTGTGTAATAATTTACCATTGTGTAACAATTTACCCATCAATAATACTACAACGTTTGTTCAAGTTTCAGAAGTACCTATACCAACAAAATCCAATAAATAGTCCATCACTTATCAAATGAAATAATATCGCAGAACAATCATCTCGACTTCATACAGCCATCCTGGGTTATAATCAGGTGCTCCCTAGTGATGATATCCGGGCCGGATTTATACCGCTTGATTCACGATCGCGTTGACGAAGCTTTTGGGTGCTCACGAACGGCTGGACGTACAATGCTCAGGGCGGTCTCAAAAAATTGTTTAGCTCAAGACAAATTTAATAACGTAAAAAAAACCATACCCTTCTATCGAACGTTTTCGAGCTACGGCGTTCTGAAAATGTCAATCCCTATTTCCAACCCCTTAGAGATGACTGACAGTAACGCCGAGCTACGAGGACCAACTAGACCCCGAAGGGAACCTATAACCCGAATTTCATCAATTTTTTTTCATGGTAACTAAGAAAAGTGGCCAGTACGGCGTACAGACAGAAATTTTTTATTGCATTTTCGGATTCTACATACTTCGAAACGTAAACCATCAAATTCTGAGGGGGGTTAGAATTTTTTTTCACATGCTCGATTCCAATGGTTCATTAGGTATTGAAAATAATAAACCAAAAATTGTTTTTTACTTTTTCACGAAAAAATGCATCTTGGGCTAATAAAAACGCAATGTTGAAGTAAATGATTTTTGAAGACGTAGGAAAACCCGTACTTACGTAATGTGACATCAATCGGGGCACCATGAACTATCGTCGCTGGAAAACGCGAATGGCTGTATTATTTCCAACTCATCGAAATAAGTTCTTGAATTTTGTGAACATGCGAAGCAGGACGGATGCACAGGGAAGGTTTAGAATTGAGCAAAACACGTGTACCAAAAGGTTTCAGGATGCGGCCCAGAAGGGGGCGGTGCCGTAGCGTTCTAGAGAGCACCGGCAACCAACGGGTCCGCCCCCGCCGGGATGGGCTTTTCTGGAGTAGGAAATGAGAATAGCAGGGTCCACCCTCAGACTTGTTATTAGGTGCTCTGCGCATGCTCAGACGCTCCGATCATCTTCCATGGCGGCCCATATTCCACCTAACCCCTAATTTCCGCTCTGTCACACTCTCCAACGCCTGATTTCTTTCGGTATCTTTCAGAGAAAAAAAAATGCTGAAGGCGATCTTATTTTGTGGATTTCTAGATGAAAAGGGGAGACGATATAATACGTACTTCGAGGGCTGCATTTAAAAAATGACAGCAGTGTCTTGACACGAATTATATTTAGAAGTAGGTACATATAATATATATTATGCGTGCACGGTAGACTGTGAATGCATAAGGCATGTATATAATTATACGACACTTGAGTACCTACTACTAAAGGTCTTCTGGTTGAGGATGTCGGAGAGCTTGGTAATTATAGATAAGACTATGAATAATGCAATATTCCTTGAAGGCATCGCATTCTTCATTAGGTTCCAACCTAATTTTAAACATCACAGGAAAATGTCAGATGTTGATTAAGAAAAGCACCGAATAAAAAATGTTAAGTCACGTAATCTAGGTCAATGGTTGCCCGATGATTCAAAGCTCGTAACAGCAAAACCAGGAGAAATAATCAAAATATTTAGGCTGTTTTAGTTATTTCGATCAACTGGAAGTTTGGAAGATTCTAAAGGAAAAGGTGTGATTCTAATATGAAATATGGAGAAAATGCCCACTCACTGGACATTCAAATTTTGCGGATATTCGTACACACGATAAAAGAACGCGAACAGCAGGAGTTGCAGAATATACCTAAATTGTGAAACTATTTCTTAGACGAAATAGTTTCACTACCAATCCTCGAGGACTGGTAAAGCCAACACAAGCTTCCCTCCTACCTCAAAAATACTTATAATGTCAAAATAAAAAATTTGTTCCATTTCTTAGACGAAATAATGTCGTTTGGTCGACGGAAAACAAAACTTTGTACGACACAGGCAGAGGGGAGGTCTCCGAAACTCGGAAATTTAATGGAAGATGGAGCCAGCCCCGAACTATTCACTAAATTTAGGCGAAAAATGTAATAATTTTGGGGGATTTCAAGGGAAACACGTTCGCACGTACTCAGGCGAAATAACTGGAAGAAAGAATGTGAAACTGATATGAGAGAATCTGTTATGCCAACCCCCTCAACCTAAATGTCAGCGTTTTACGACCGTTTTGCATCCTTACTGCCTAGCAAATAACGCATTCAATCGTTTTTATAACCCAGTATATTAATTATGGTTGTTACAAGGACTGTGTAAATACATACAAACAAATACCTCCTAGCAATAACAGCAATAACTAAAAGATAATAAAATAATAATAATATACCCGGGTAAATAAAACAGCAGAAATTTCGGTTTCTGGATTGAGATTAGGACGGCAGTAGTCAAAAAGCAGATTTGAAAACATGAGGACTCGGATTCTTCTGAAAAGTCGAGTCTGAGAGAGTATAATATGCCGCAGCTCAGAAGATATAAAACGTTCGTAGATACGCGTTGGTCACAAGTGAATAAATTATTATTTTCGTCAAGCAGATCCATTCCAACTATTGAGGATACCGACATATACTTTTTTCGAAATCCGCAAGACGTACAGATGTAAATGCGGGATAGGCACCTCTCATGAAGAGAAGTATATATATATGTAAGTATGGCAATAAACGAAAAATAAAAACTCAAGACAGCCGTATTTTCTGAATCCACCTCGCACCGTTCTTCAGTCGGGTTCACAAACTGAAGGTTTTCTCCTAGACAGTCGAAAACCTCTCAACATTCATAGCACGTGAGCAATAAAGCAGAGAACGACGTTTCCAGAGGTAGGCAGTAAATTTTTTAATTCGAATCAAGACGGGGTTGCAGTCGGAAGGAATACTTTCCTTGGGTCTTGGCAGCGCTTAAAAATTAGCTGGCATCTTGACTAAAACCTCCACTAACAGGGGTTTCATCCTACTATAGCGTTGCTCCTTCTTCTTTCCACGAGGCCTTCTTTGCCTACATTTAGAGAGATAAGAAAGTGCAAGCTTGAGGTCAGAATCGTGTCCGAGAACATATAATAGTGTCGGCGATAACGAGCTGAAGATGATTGAATGAAATGGAAAGATGTTTTTAACCCTTGCAGCCTGGCATTTCTTACGAAATTATAAAAAATGTTATAGCAACTATTACACGAAGTTTATGTTTACATTTAACATCCTTGAGACACCCTTCCTTGAATCCTTGAATGATGAGAGATATTGGTAGTAATCGGCTGAAACATTGTGGGTACGTGTGGATCAGTCGTCTTTATGGCCCCGAATGAGTTTCTGCTCCCTAGGCGAAAACTCCCCCGCCAAACAGCGTTTAAAGGAATTTCAAGGTTTTGGGGGAGAAGGAACGGATGTCTCTATACACACACATCCAACACAAGGGGAAGGAACAGGTTTCTACACACATATCCAAAAGCGAAGTGCGAAGCACCGAGCATGCTATTTTGGCGGGCAAAATGGATATCAATATTTTTTGCGGCTGAGGAGGTTTTCTTGGCGGGTAAATTTGTACAACAGGGTTGTTTTCTGGGGGTTATACCAACACGGGAAATTTTGTTACCTCTGAACGTAAACCTCGTTTACGTAAACTGTTCATTTTAGTCATACATTTTGCAACCTGTATTCACTGTAAATATTTTATCACCACCCTTTCTCGCTTGAATTGCAAATCGATGAAATTGTTGAAAATCTAGGCGACATCTAAGTACATAGTAGCTCTGGCAGAATTTAGGTGAACGAGGAGTAAACCTGGGAGTAGATCGTGACTCCTGAGACGATTATGTCAGTTTGTTAGGTTGAAGTTTGATAAGTAGGTTAACACATATAAGGATTCATAACTGTTAGACAATGTTATTCAGAACGAAACTGTAAAATGACTGCATCCTAGGCGTTATTCCCAAGTTGAGAAATCTGCATGAATGTAAATCCGTCCCATCCATCAACACTTTCCAAATGTTCAGAAGACACAAAAGTTTCACACAAAATCAGGTACTTAACGTCGTCGTGGAAAATTTAAGACCAAAAATCATTTTTCATCGTAGAACACACACGAGGGAGGTAATAACTTGCGTTATGTAGATGGTGATTTCTACTTTTCATGATATATAGTGGTTGAGACATTTATTTATCCACTCGCGCTAACATTTTGGGTCTTTTGGAAGAGTCTGTTCCTTGAGATAAACAAACAGATCGACGATGACGAGACGAATCCTTCGAGGGGACGGAATTACAAATATTACGGAAACTTTTCGAAAAAAACATACCATTCATAGTATTGTAAGCCACCGGGGTTTCCTGGCATCACTTCCATAGCTTCGCCTCTGGGTCCCATAGGACGCGGTACTCAGCAAGTACCTTAATCCGGAAGTACCTTAATATTCTGATAACTGAATCCAACCGGTTTTCGACCAATGATCACGGGTAACCATACTTAAGAATTGTTTTCAAACTTAGCTTTGAAGTCCGCGATGAGGTAACTTCGAGCACAGTTGACTAAGTTGTTAACCGGTCGACGTTGGAAATCAAACTGATTCGACAAATGCCCAAAAGGGTAGTGAACTCATCGGCCAAAGGGTTTTTCCCAGGGCATCCCCACCCTACAATGGCCGACCTCTTTAGCAGGAAAGGGGATGAAGCGCCCCTAATTACCGACGGACTTATCCGTCTGAGTCGTAAGTCTCGTAATCTTGAGCCGTTGATTATTTCGGGGGTTAGGCAAGAAACCGATATTCCTATAAATGGAACCTGGTGAGAACCAGCCTGGCATTGTGTCCGGTTTTGAACGAGCGGAATTCGCAAACGAACATGTTACATTTCGAGCTTAGTTAGTTCATTAGATTGATAATTGCGGATTTTAATTAGTGATGTGATATACAAGAGTGGTTTGCAGTTTTTTAGTCCTTCTTACTGTCCCCAATGCCCCTTTACGATCCCCACAGCTGAGTATGACGAGTCAGACATTTTTGAACAATATTTGAACATTCCCAGGACCATTTTACTCCTGCTCGTAATAAATTATAAGTACCATATCATTAATTAGTGATGTGATATATAAGAGTGGTTTTCTGTTTTTTAGTCCTTCTTACTGCCCCCAATGCCCCTTTACGATACCCACAGCTGAGTGTGACGAGTCAGACATTTTTGAACAATATTTGAACATTCCCAGGACCATTTGACTCCTACTCGTAATAAATTATAAGTACCATATCATTAATTAGTGATGTGATATACAAGAGTGGTTTTCAGTTTTTTAGTCCTTACTGTCCCCAATGCCCCTTTACGATACCCACAGCTGAGTATGACGAGTCAGACATTTTTGAACAATATTTGAACATTCCCAGGATCATTTGACTCCTACTCGTAATAAATTATAAGTACCATATCATTAATTAGTGATGTGATATACAAGAGTGGTTTTCAGTTTTTTAGTCCTTCTTACTGCCCCCAATGCCACTTTACGATATCCACAGCTGAGTGTGACGAGTCAGACATTTTTGAACAATATTTGAACATTCCCAGGACCATTTGACTCCTGCTCGTAATAAATTATAAGTACCATATCATTAATTAGTGATGTGATATATAAGAGTGGTTTTCAGTTTTTTAGTCCTTCTTACTGCCCCCAATGCCCCTTTAAGATACCCACAGCTGAGTGTGACGAGTCAGACATTTTTGAACAATATTTGAAAATTCCCAGGACCATTTGACTCGTGCTCGTAATAAATTATAAGTACCATATCATTAATTAGTGATGTGATAATAAGAGTGGTTTTCAGTTTTTTAGTCCTTCTTACTGCTCCCAATGCCCCTTTACGATACCCACAGCTGAGTGTGACGAGTCAGACATTTTTGAACAATATTTGAACATTCCCAGGACCATTTGACTCCTGCTCGTAATAAATTATAAGTACCATATCATTAATTAGTGATGTGATAATAAGAGTGGTTTTCAGTTTTTTAGTCCTTCTTACTGCCCCCAATGCCACTTTACGATATCCACAGCTGAGTGTGACGAGTCAGACATTTTTGAACAATATTTGAAAATTCCCAGGACCATTTGACTCGTGCTCGTAATAAATTATAAGTACCATATCATTAATTAGTGATGTGATAATAAGAGTGGTTTTCAGTTTTTTAGTCCTTCTTACTGCTCCCAATGCCCCTTTACGATACCCACAGCTGAGTGTGACGAGTCAGACATTTTTGAACAATATTTGAACATTCCCAGGACCATTTGACTCCTGCTCGTAATAAATTATAAGTACCATATCATTAATTAGTGATGTGATAATAAGAGTGGTTTTCAGTTTTTTAGTCCTTCTTACTGCCCCCAATGCCCCTTTAAGATACCCACAGCTGAGTGTGACGAGTCAGACATTTTTGAACAATATTTGAAAATTCCCAGGACCATTTGACTCGTGCTCGTAATAAATTATAAGTACCATATCATTAATTAGTGATGTGATAATAAGAGTGGTTTTCAGTTTTTTAGTCCTTCTTACTGCTCCCAATGCCCCTTTACGATACCCACAGCTGAGTGTGACGAGTCAGACATTTTTGAACAATATTTGAACATTCCCAGGACCATTTGACTCCTGCTCGTAATAAATTATAAGTACCATATCATTAATTAGTGATGTGATAATAAGAGTGGTTTTCAGTTTTTTAGTCCTTCTTACTGCCCCCAATGCCACTTTACGATATCCACAGCTGAGTGTGACGAGTCAGACATTTTTGAACAATATTTGAAAATTCCCAGGATCATTTGACTCCTACTCGTAATAAATTATAAGTACCATATCATTAATTAGTGATGTGATATACAAGAGTGGTTTTCAGTTTTTTAGTCCTTCTTACTGCTCCCAATGCCCCTTTACGATACCCACAGCTGAGTGTGACGAGTCAGACATTTTTGAACAATATTTGAACATTCCCAGGACCATTTGACTCCTGCTCGTAATAAATTATAAGTACCATATCATTAATTAGTGATGTGATAATAAGAGTGGTTTTCAGTTTTTTAGTCCTTCTTACTGTCCCCAATGCCCCTTTACGATACCCACAGCTGAGTGTGACGAGTCAGACATTTTTGAACAATATTTGAAAATTCCCAGGACCATTTGACTCCTGCTCGTAATAAATTATAAGTACCATATCATTAATTAGTGATGTGATATACAAGAGTGGTTTTCTGTTTTTTAGTCCTTCTTACTGCCCCCAATGCCCCTTTACGATACCCACAGCTGAGTGTGACGAGTCAGACATTTTTGAACAATATTTGAACATTCCCAGGACCATTTGACTCCTACTCGTAATAAATTATAAGTACCATATCATTAATTAGTGATGTGATATACAAGAGTGGTTTTCAGTTTTTTAGTCCTTCTTACTGCCCCCAATGCCCCTTTACGATACCCACAGCTGAGTGTGACGAGTCAGACATTTTTGAACAATATTTGAACATTCCCAGGACCATTTGACTCCTGCTCGTAATAAATTATAAGTACCATATCATTAATTAGTGATGTGATATACAAGAGTGGTTTTCAGTTTTTTAGTCCTTCTTACTGTCCCCAATGCCCCTTTACGATACCCACAGCTGAGTGTGACGAGTCAGACATTTTTGAACAATATTTGAACATTCCCAGGACCATTTGACTCCTGCTCGTAATAAATTATAAGTACCATATCATTAATTAGTGATGTGATATACAAGAGTGGTTTTCTGTTTTTTAGTCCTTCTTACTGCCCCCAATGCCCCTTTACGATACCCACAGCTGAGTGTGACGAGTCAGACATTTTTGAACAATATTTGAACATTCCCAGGACCATTTGACTCCTACTCGTAATAAATTATAAGTACCATATCATTAATTAGGAATAATTTATCGTAACCAATTCTTGAACGTGATGCCCGCACCTACCTACTGTATCAACCGTTGATGTCACCCATGGCTAAAGCAAACCGCATCGCGTTCTGTTGCTGTAGGCTCTCAAATGGAACTGCCGATGTGTCTATGACGAAGTTTATCAGTTTTGGTTCGCGTCTGAGAAGAAAAACGCTGCAAATTATTACATAAGGGTTTATATTTTCCTGTATGGGTCCTTCTGCGTAGATCACTTCCCTCGTGCTACCTCCCAGGAAAATCCTAAACCGAGTAGGCCGGACCTAGCCGAGCAATTAAAATTTACGTAAATATGCGGTTACATAAATATGTGGTAATGGGTTATTTATTCATCATATTATTCATTCGTTCAGCGTAACATGTGGGTTTAAAAAAGGCGAGCGAAAATTCTACCGTGTAGTTTCAAGAAATGAAGTTCCTGAGCCATAGGTGCATAAAAAATAGATTAACTCGATTCCGCGTTTGCGCATGCCAGTGGTCATACAAATATAATCCGAGCGTTTTGAAGTTCATAGGGGACCATCTAAAAGCTTCATCTCAGTTACCCACCGAATTTGAGCAAAATCGGGCCGTTTATTCGAATGAGAAATTGATCACCATGAATTTCATGTTTGCGCGTGCACAGTGGTCGTACCAATGATCCGAGCGTTTTGAAATTCATAGGGGACAATTCAGAAGCTACCCATCGAAATTAAAATCAGCGGCGTTTCAAATCGACACCACATACATCCTACTACGTTCAATTTGCTAAAAGATAACATAAAATAAAGGAAGATAACGCCACTGTGTCCCATAAATTTTAGTGCACAATCGTATAAGATGTTCATTCTACAAATGACCAACAAGGCCATCCAATCAATGCAAAACAGAGAAAGTTTGAAAAAAACTGGATGACAACCCCGAAATGTAAGTGGAAGACT
Organism: Leptopterna dolabrata; assembly: GCA_954871275.1. Taxonomy (NCBI): domain Eukaryota; kingdom Metazoa; phylum Arthropoda; class Insecta; order Hemiptera; family Miridae; genus Leptopterna; species Leptopterna dolabrata. Next base: position 7,436,158 of record OX940983.1, on the reverse strand, counting down.
TCCAATACGAAAACAGAGAAGAGGTTGTTTCGAGACTGAAAATCACAAGGCACTTACGCCCCGTCGAGCCGTGGTCCTGCATAATAATCAGAACTGCCATTTCGTGGGTATATCTGAATGCCGTCCTTACGGCCCCAAACACGGATTTCGATTCTCAGCCATTTTTCCTATCTCTGAATTCGTTCGGCACACCTTCCCATATCTGGAAAAGGCTTAAATCCTGCTGAATCCTCTAGATAATTAACCTAAAAATTCGGTGTGTCCGGTTGTTCTAAACTGTGTTCGTTTTTTATTGCTGAAGTTATATACAAACCATTCTGTAGAAATTTCTACAGAACCCGTTCCGTAGAAACTTATTTAATACTTCTGTAGCAAAGGCGACTAATGAACTACTAACGTATTCAGCATAAATATTTACTTGACAAATTTGATTTATATAGCTGCATAACTCTTATTGGTGGCATTTGCTGACTTGGACCAAATAGCCAGTTTCGTCGAAGGCGTTGAAAAATAGAAACAAAGGATATTGTGAAAGTTAGTATAGTGTAAGTTAATATTGAAAGTTAGGTAAGCTATTAAGTAAGCCACAATTCGAAGATATTGTGGCTATCCATACAAAAGAATACAATAACGGAGTGAGTTGAAGGGAATCCTATTATTATAGCTATAATACGCGTTTTCGTTTCCAGCAGTGTTGTCGGGCATCAGATTTTGTGTTTAGCTCTAATTTTGATTATTTTAGTGCCAATCATATACATGCAGATTTTGAGAGAAAAAAGCCCCTAACGACCCCGGAAAACTATTACCTACGTACCGAGACAGCTCCTTTACAAATATTAGGTTGAGGATCTTACAAAACTCAGAAACTGTTCGTCATAGCTGTATGTAATGCAACTAAATTGCTTAGTTGAGAGAAAATAATGCTGACGCAACCAAAGTGGAGCATTATCCAAAAGCGCATCTGAAAGATCCCAAGTCAGCAGGTTTACTGTTACAATACATAAGATATAGGTTGTGCGTTGTCGAGAAATGTGTCGTCATAGTTGTTATAATGAACAATAAATTGGAAAAATAAGAGTAGAGAGGCCACCTGCTGGAAGTGCGCACTAGGTTTTTAGTACTATTCACTTCATAAAACAACAGCTAGGTACTCTCTATTAGTTTTATTTTCGCCATTCGAATTTATTATTATTATTATTATTTTTCATGTGAAAAAGGCGCAGTCATCCCCGACATCCCACTCATCTAGAACACTCGGTTATAACTCAATTACGATTCAAGACTCCAAGAGCAAGCAGGCCGATTTAACGACGACGTTGAATGCCATTTTAAAACCATCCCTTGGAAGGAAAACCGTTGCGATATTAACAAAGTTAGTTTGACGATCCCTATAAAACCGCCTTATGATCCACTTGAAAGAACGGAATCGCATAACGCAATAGCAGGGGTGCCACTGTTAACGGTGACAGCTTCATCGAGAGCCTACGGTGTCTTCCTCAGGGACGTCCCGACCAGGACTTCTAGGATTATAAAGCATTGAGGTCGACATCAGCATCGCTTTTTACGGTTTTGCGAGATGGGAACCACGTTATTTGGCTTCGGCACTCTCAGTACTATTATTTATAAAATAAACCTTACGCGACGCAGTTTCCGGAGGAGCAGTCAGCTTGAGAGTTTAGCACATTGAAAATCAATTATAAGTAGAGGAAAATGAGCAAAAATGATCCCACACAGGTTTTTGATCAACTTATTCTCGATAAGTTCAAAATTTTTTGACATAACCCGCAACAGTCAGTCAGATAAACTAAATTATTGAAGGCGCCTTGAAATTTGAAATTTGAGTGCAAAAATTCTCTCCCAAAAATGTAGTGAGATGGAAACAACGAGTCTGAATAAATGAATCGTAACTGTGTTTTTCAGATTCAGAGTGAATCAAATTCAAGGTGGGCGCACATTTTTTCGTGCTGGGATTCATATACGTAGCTGCTTCTTCCTCGGCATTCTTCTTCACAGAAGAACCACATTAGCGCCATTTGAAACAAAAACTCATAAAAACCAATAAAGTAGGTGCCTATAAGTTTATATTTACATACCACCACAATTAAAACAGTATGGCCCGTATCAGCTGCAATGTGTGGCATTCTATGCCACTGAGAAATTCAATGAAAACCCATAAAAAAGTAGAGTTTTTACAATCTTGTTTCGACCACATCCGATCCTATAGTGCTGTACACACTCATCTGCTTGAAGAGTAAGTAGATGCGGAAACTATGGTCGATTTGATGCCTGTGTATATGAAAGCATGGAGATCCATAATGCAGTCAAACGACGGGCTGGATCTACAATTATTGATATCCCATTCACTGATAAATTTATATTATAAGTAAATTGACACGAATTGATTAATAATTATTTGAACTGAGTATATATAGATTATGAGTAAACTGATTGAGTATTGATTATTGAATTGAGTAGGTAGTGATTATGAGTAAATTATGATGCATTTGCTAAAAATCTCTACGCGCATTCTAGATTGTATTACAAGAAATTGATAATAATTGATAACTATAACTTAGATGTCATATTACAGGACACATACCTTTCCGGGAGAACAGCACATCCGTCCATTTTTTCTTCGCATTCTGGAAATAACAACCGTTTTTTTGTAATCAAGTTACTGCAGTAGTGGTATAACGAAATATTTTTATTCTAATAGAAATATTTGTATTTTATTTTAATTTTACTAGGTTTCGAATGTGGGTGAGTCGCATATGGTTACATAATTTTTTTGTGTCGGTCTTCCTGATAGCGAGAAAATTTAATTCAAGATTATTGTAGGATGTAAATGCGCTGTAATGCTGATTTTTGTATTTGTAAGATGTAAGGAACACTCATGTATCGGGGCTTTTTCCTTGTAGAAAATTTTGAAATGTAATTTTGTGTGAGGTTTCGCAGAAGAAAAAAGAGTCATTTGATTTAAAGCACTTAGGAAGATGGGAATTTATATTCGAACGAATAATCTGAACAGTGATGTAAATAATAATTTATTATGTTGGTTTGCAATCTCTTTGCACCGAATTATTCATTTTGTCTTATCAATAAAGATTTGACCGACTGACTGATACTTTTCAGAGTTTTCTGAATTAATTTCAACGATGAAGTGGGTATGAAATCTTCAGAATTTTGGAAACCGTTGAGTGAGGGACTTTAGAAGTGAACGACATAGCGACAAGCGACATAGACCAGATATTTACTGAGGTATTTTTGGACAAGCAGTTCCGAACCGTTGGTAACTGACCAAGCCCATTTTTGGCTGTTCGGACAGCATCAGAACTAGTTCTGAAAGATTCCGAACTAGAAGTTCGATGTTCGGACAACGTAGTTCGTAATCATTCAGAATCAGTTCGAGAGGCTCTGGATTTTTTTCAGAACAAATAGTTCGGGGCATGCGCAGTAGACACTTTCACTCTTCCCCTTACCTACTCTGCCGCAAAAATGAAGAACGCCTCATCTCTTAAATATCAAATTTTTCAGGAGAGCACTTCAAAGTTTTGCTCAGCTACCCTCGTCCTAACTTCTCTCCAGTTTGTCATAAAAAAATATTTCTTCACACCACGATAAATCGATGTTTAGTGATTATATCGATACCAAATTTTAGCCAAAATAATCGATATTTCTAATCGATTCTGCGTATATGGCGTTTAATTTAGGTTTTGACGGAGTTTCCTTCACTGGAGTCCTTTGAATGATTCATAAAAATAACAAGATACATTTAGTCAAGAACGCCTTCTAAATACCTAAACTGGATGCCACATTGTTTACACCTACGTAATAAGTCGGTATATTTTTTGTTTGAGCGGTTAGAGGATATGTAATAAAGAAGAAGAAAGGAGAAACATTTGCTTTTACTGATTTTTTAAAATATATATTTTTTCCCTAATTTGGTTTTGTTCAATTTTATATTTTACATTTTTTGCCGAAAATCCGAAACAATGCACTTACCTTTGAAATGTGCAACTAACCCGTAAAACATGCATTCAGCTTTATGCAAAATAAAACATGCGGTTTTGGAACCAGCTTTTTGTGAAATGTATAAATATCATTGGAACTTTCAAATATCCTTTTTTCTCTATATTCCTTTCAAATATTTATTTATATTTTCTTCAAATAGTTATTCCTACAGGAAAAAAATTATTAAACAAATAACTGTACAAAACAAGTATAGAAAAAAACTGTAAACAAATAATGTATTAAATACTAATTAATTCATGATGTTTGTGTACATTATAATTTATTTTATTAATAAAAATGTAAGTTATTTGATTTTGTTAACATTTTTCAATCATTTTCTTCAACTAATAAATCTTTTGCTTCTTATTCACTACTGGAAGCGATTCCCAAAAACGTTTCCTGCTTTCTGGCATGAGACGACAAAATTGTTTGGTAATTTCCGTCTTCTTATAAAGTTGAATACCACGCGAAGAACGCCTTATGTGGGCTCAGCTGTTATAATAGTCCAAGGAAGAACGCCTCGCTCATCTGACGATAAATGACTGGACCCAGTAATGAAGCCCATTATTCCAGGGTGAATCGCCTCATCTCGATTTTCACCGACTTGAGGTGTCCCTCCTCAGAATCTAGGATTAGAATAAATCATTTAAGGCGTCAATGGCGCCGTCGTACTTGAGTCGTTTCACCTTCGACTTGAACGAGATGAGGCGTTTCTCCTTCTAACACCACAATTTTCCAGTTTTACGGGTGAACATTTCGACGTTTTCCGATTTGAATTTTCGATTTTTGACTTCACCAATGGAAAGAGCATGTCACAATTAGAGGAGGGGTACGTGAAAACCCCATTTTCGGAAATTTTTGAGATGAGGCGTTCTCCCTTTTGGCGGCAGTGTACTGTGGTTGAGTCTGCAGCCTTTTCAAGATAAAGAAACTGAGAGTCCGAAAATCGAATTGAAAAAATCGTCCAGGGACTGACGGATTTTAATGAAATTTGGTGTAGAGATCCCACTTAATGAAATTTGGTTAAGAGATCCCACTTGGGGTATAGTTTGTCTTCAGAGCTCGGCCGTTCCTTCATTCATCACTAAGAGGGGAAAAATAGGGCTTGAAACTCTCAAAAATTGATAACTCAAAACTTACGATGGGTACCTACCTAACTATTTTTTTCGACCAATATTTCGAAAATTATGAAGTTTTCAGTTTAAAAATTTTGACAACAAATCACGGTATAAAACGTTCAGCTGGCTCTAAATGACCCCTGTGTAGCAACTAATAAAAAACTAGCTATGTACCTAGATATTCTTTTGGAAACCTTTTTTTAGACTGATATGATCCCACCCAACGTAAAACTCGAGGGAAAAGCAAAGGTAACTCAGATATAAGGGAATTTTTGACGTTCTTCATCAATTTCGGTGTTTTAGTATGTAGGTACCTGCGGTTTCGAAAACACAGTCGATACTTGGCCCAACTCATCCTCCAATTATTTTTCTCTCCCAAAAATCACACATTAGACAGGTATAAGGTTATAACTGAGTCCGGAGTTGATATTGTGGTTATCAATTCTGACTATTTCGAAAAGCGTTCGGACAAAGTGAGAACTAAAAGTTCTGAAGGGTTCTCATCCCCCCCCCCCCTCCCCCTTTTCAGTTCTATTTATAACTTGCACGATTCCGAACTGGTTCAGAGCTGCTTGTCTGAACATATTTCTGGTTTTAACAAAAATTTCAGTGGGCACTGGAAAAAAAGGTGTTTCCGTTGAATATGGTCTAACGGAAATTATGACACTAGGATTTTACCATTTTGGTTTATTATTCTGTGAATAATACACCTATGTATTCGCTCAGCAAAAAATTTTTTATAACACCCCCTCAAAATTTTTTCTTTTCCGTTTCAAGGTGCATAGATTACAAAAATGCAATGTCCGTCCGCCGTATCACGTGTACCGGCTTCATTTTCGGTCCAAAAATTTCGTTCTTTCGCACACATGCTCCATTTAGGCCCTAGTTGTGTCCCGAAACTTTGCAGCCCGATCGGAATATACCCAGGGGTATTATGAGTGAAAATGTGTGTAAAAATAGGTACTTTTTTTGGTTTAGTAAAATGTTAGTAACATGAGCTTTTGAGGTATCGTTTTTCATGTTTTTGGGGACGAGAAGACCGAATACGAAGTCGATTTTGACCAAAGAGTGAAAAATTGAGGTTCTACCACATGTTAAGCTCCCAAAATTGAGTTTTTTATTAGTGAAAAACCTGGGAAATCGTCTGCAGTCTCCATCGATTTGTATAATAACACTGGAAAAAGTGTCAACACGTGGATCAAGACGATTAAATGGCACTACCAATGATCAAAGATAATTTGAAAAAAAAGGAGCGTACCTACTTTGTGTTTTAGTCGCCAAAATTGATGGAAACCATCAGAAATGCCTATTTCGATTATTACGCATGAAAGAAACAATAAATGAACAGCCAACATCTCTGTAGGTATGTCCAATAGAATAATAAACCCATGTGACAAGGACTTTGCATCGTTTTGTGTTTTAGTAACATGAGCTTTAAAGGTATCGGTTTCCATGTTTTTGGGGACGGGAAGACCGAATACGAAGTCGATTTTGACCAAAGAGTGGAAAACTGAGGTTCTACCAAATGTTCAGCTCCCAAAATTGATTGTTTTATGAGTCAAAAACCTGGGAAATCGTCTGAAATCTGAGGGCTTTGTATAATAAAACTGGAAAAAGTGTCAACACGTGGATCAAGACGATTAAATGGCACTACCAATGATCAAAGATAGTTAAAAAAAAAAAGGAGCGTACGCTAGAGGTAGATTCAAAAAATGCAATGTCCGTCCGCCGTCCGCCGCCGTACGCCGTCCGCCGTATCACGTGTACAGGCTTCATTTTCGATCTAAAAAAGTCGTTCTTTCGCACACATGCTCCATTTGGGCCCTAGCTGTGTCCCGAAACTTTTCAGCCCGATCGGAATATACCCAGGGGTGTTATGAGTGAAAATGTGTGTGAAAATAGGTACTTTTTGCGTTTTAGCAACATTTTGGTAACATGAGCTTTTGAGGTATCGTTTTCCATGTTTTTGGGGACGAGAAGATCGAATATGAAGTCGATTTTGGCCAAGGAGTGGAAAATTGAGGTTGTACCAGATGTTCAGCTCCCAAAATTGATTTTTTATGAGTCAAATACCTGCGAAATCACCATCAATTTGTAGAATAACACTAGAAAAAGTGTCAACACGTGGATCAAGACGATTAAATGATGGCACTACCAATGATCAAAGATAATTTGAAAAAAAAAAAAAAAAAGACCGTACCTACCTAATTCTTGTTTTGGGGGCCAAAATTGGTGGAAACCATCAGAAATAGCTATTTCAATTATTGCACATGAAAGAAACAATAAATGAACAGCCAACATTTCTGTAGGTATGTCCAATAGAATAATAAACCCATGTGACAAGGACTTTGCAGCGTTTTAGTTTCAGAGATGCTAATTCAAAATCTACTTTCTCAGGAACCTATGGGACGGGGGGGGGGGGGGGGCAGATCAACGCATACACATTTTTGATGAGGTAAGAAACTGTGATCTACACGATCTATCCACTTTCGTAGATCAAAACGTGTCATTACACCCTGAAAACCACCCACCGACCACCCGAAAAAGCTCCACGGCCCCTCACAGCCTGGAGGCAGCTGGATCGGGAACCTGGACATCATCACCGGCACTGATCTGGATCATTGGATTAGTTTTCGGGAGGAAACGCGCTCCGTAATGACAGCGGCAGTGCTCATCAGATCAGTTCTGCGACCGGTTCACTGTTCCAGGATCAACTCCGATAACGAGCCCTTGTTACATTTCATTCAGATCACATTAATTTCCTAAATCGATTTTCCCTCTCCTTCATTTTATTTATCAAACTCGAAACCACCCACTTTTTTTTTTGATTTGTAGGTTTGCTTCGTTTTTCGTGTAAACTGATATCGACCGATCTTCGAAAATACTACCATTACGCGTGACTTCCAGACGGTACGGTACAGTGTGAGAACGTGTCATGACACGTTTATCACGGCAGAACTGGATCGGCACGTGTGCTATATTGCCATGATTACCACTGATTATTTTGACGTTCCGCTTCTTTGATTCTGCACACTGTTGTTTTGATTATAAAGTGTCAGAATGATCGGATTTGCTTCAACAAGATAGGGAAGTACACCCCATCAATTTTCGCCGGTGATTTGCTCCCAGTTCACCATCTCTCGTGCCGGTATTGGTTTATTATTCTGGGAATAATACACCTATGTAATCGCTCAGCAAAAAATTTTTATAACACCCCCTCAAACTTTTTTCTTTTCCGTTTCAAGGTGTGTAGGTTCAAAAAATGCAATGTCCGTCCGCCGTCCGCCGTCCGCCGTATCACGTGTACAGGCTTCATTTTCGATCTAAAAAAGTCGTTCTTTCGCACACATGCTCCATTTGGGCCCTAGTTGTGTCCCGAAACTTTTCAGCCCGATCGGAATATACCCAGGGGTGTTATGAGTGAAAATGTGTGTGAAAATAGGTACTTTTTGCGTTTTAGCAACATTTTGGTAACATGAGCTTTTGAGGTATCGTTTTCCATGTTTTTGGGGACGAGAAGATCGAATATGAAGTCGATTTTGGCCAAGGAGTGGAAAATTGAGGTTGCACCAGATGTTCAGCTCCCAAAATTGATTTTTTATGAGTCAAATACCTGCGAAATCACCATCAATTTGTAGAATAACACTAGAAAAAGTGTCAACACGTGGATCAAGACGATTAAATGATGGCACTACCAATGATCAAAGATAATTTGAAAAAAAAAAAAGATCGTACCTACCTAATTTGTGTTTTGGGGGCCAAAATTGGTGGAAACCATCAGAAATAGCTATTTCAATTATTTCACATGAAACAAACAATAAATGTACAGCCAACATTTCTATAGAATAATAAACCCCATGTGACAAGGACTTTGCAGCGTTTTTTGGTTCATTATTATTATGTGATGACAGGATGAATCATCACATCATAAGAATGGAGTTCTACCAGATCACAGCGAAAAATAACCAAACATTATTATTTTTATTTTTTAAATAATAATTTCAAATACCTAGCAAAACAATGGAATATTCAAATCACAAAGCAGTTTAGCCTCTTTGTGTAGGGTTCTTTTAGGAGAAAATTCGCTCAATATGAGGGTAAAACAAACAGAAAAGTGGTTAGGTACTGTAGTGAATAAGGATGGAACAGACGAGGCCGAAAGTTAGCTTGAGAATGGTTATGTATTTGTTGGCCCCTCGGCTCTTTATAGGCCCCTGACATGATCAGAGGGGGGTCGGGGGGTCCCCACTCTGAGGTACAACATGTATGTACATTACATTGGTTGTGGAGGAACAGCCGATCACAACAGGTACATTGCTCATCAGTCACCCTTCGGGTTAGGTGAGGAAAGTAAATAGTGGAAATTTTCATTTTGGAGGACATAGGTTTGCTTCCTCACTAGCAAAGGTAGGGAAGCCTTGGATTCGTTATTGACTAAAAAAATTCATGTCCTCAAAAATGAAAATTTCTACAACCATTTTGCGTTACAGACATCGAGGAACATTTTTGGTTCCGTGTCTGTCTGTGGTAATTTCTTGTAACGCCCACAACTACTCGAAATAATGGTCGAAATGGGCTGAAATTTGGAGGGTAGGTGCGGGCTGGGTCACAGATGGTCCCGTACAAAAATCCCCTCCCCTCCCCCCTTCTATTTTCTTATTTCACTGTATGGACCTTTATTTTCGCAGAGTGGCATTATTATTTCGTTCTAAATTTTGAGTGTTCTTAATTATGTATTTTTTCTTTCACTCCTTGTAATTTTACCTTTGTAGGTAATTCGTGTGTGTTCAATGGGCCATTGGGCCTTTTCACAATAAATGGTTTTTATTATTATTATTATTACTTTGAGGAAACCAATGCATCACAATATGCGGCCAGCCTCATAATCGTATATTTATAATATGAAACTCTAAGATACTTGTCGTGAGTCCCTCCCGGGAACACTCCACTAGCAGCCTTAAAGCTCTCACCAATATTCCTATGTAAAAATTACCTTCCGCTAATAAACATCTGAGTGGGGAGACAGGCAACAGAATCCGGGGGACACAACCTGGAGCCCCACTACCAGCTCCCAACAGGGAGCTGGAGGGAGAGGACTCCAAGTCCTATATAACCCCGGATCCTGGAGCTTTAGATTCATTCGACACTTCCTCTAACCAGCTCTCTCTTCTCTCTCTACCTTCCTCCTCCCAGATGCCTGGTGGTATCCGCCGCTCTGGGAATTCACCTCCTACCTTCTCCTCTTGTCTACATCGGTGGATATCCGCCGCCTAGACAAGCACCTTCCTTCACCTACATCGGTGGATTACCGCCGCCTAGGTGAATTTCCTTCCTCTCGCCTACATCGGTGGATTACCGCCGCCTAGACGAGATTCCTTCCACTCACCTACATCGGTGGATTACCGCCGCCTAGGTGAACTTCCTTCCTCTCACCTACATCGGTGGATTACCGCCGCCTAGGTGAAATTCCCTCGCTCTCCTCTACTTACTCCTTCACGCCACCGTGATGATCAATTTAAATTCATCACAGTGGTGAACCCGACGTTCATCCAACCTTCTATCCTCTTACCAACTCATGTGTCGCCCCAGTCTAGTTCGGTGTCCCGCATTTTAAATTCACATTTAAAATAGTCAGTCTAAATTCGCAATTTTTTGGCCCACCCTCAACCGCTCACACAGCTCTCAACTCTCCGCCGCATACAAATCCGCCGCCGCTAATTGCGAATTTTCAAATTCAAACGCTCAAATTGAATTTTGTTCACAGACGCCTCCACCATGGACCCGAACTCACCATCGCCGCCGCTCCTCCGGCCGTCCCTGCTGCAGCCGCCGACCACTGCGGCTTCTGACGCAACCGACAACCCCTTCACCAGCCTCTCACCACCCGGCTCCACCGCATCCGCCGCCGCCGCTGCCGCCGCCGCTGCAGCTGCCGCACACGCCGCCGCCGACGCCACGGCGGCCTCGGCGTCGTTCCCGCTGTCGCTACCCCCCTTCTACACGCACGACCCCGCACTCTGGTTCTTCCAGGTCGACGCTGCGTTTTCGGCCGCCAACATCCGCAGCCAGCGTACCCGCTACTCCCGCATCATCTCTCTACTACCATATGAGATCCTCCTGCAGACATCGGACATCTCCCCCGACGCCACGGCCGCCTACGACGACCTCCGCGCCCGCCTCATCAGTTTATACCAACCTTCTAAGATCGCACGTGTCGCAGCGCTCTCCCAGCCCCAACATCTCGGCGATCTGAAGCCCTCCCACCTATACCGTCGCCTACGTCATCAGCTACACGACGTCGTGACGGCCGACATCGCTCGAACTTTCTGGCTGCGCGCCCTCCCCCACCCCATCCAGATGGCGCTCGCCAGCCACCTCGACGGACCGGACGAGCCGCTACTCCGTCTAGCCGACACGGTTTACGACCTCGCCGCGGCCGCCAGCGTCACGGAAGTCGCCGCACCCCGCACCCCCACCCCGCGCAGGGACCGATCACCGTCTCAAGAGCGCCGCCGGCCCCCCTCCCTCCACCGGCGCCGCTCCCTCTCCGTCGATCGCCGGCCAACCCCCTCCTCCGACCACCGACGCCAGCGCTCGGCCGACCGCCGCACCGTCTCCCCCACCCAGCAACGAAGAGGGAGGTCCCCGAACACGACAGCCCCCTCCAACTCCGCGCGCCCCACCAGGACCTACCTCCCAGCGGACCCCCCCCACCGATGTTTCTACCACGTGAACTTCGGTGGGGAGGCCCGCAAATGCCAGCCCCCCTGCTCCTACTCCTCCAAGCAGGGAAACGCGGACGCCCGCCGGTAAATCCGGCGGGCCCCCCTCCTCGCCAACACGGGGGGGACCACCACCAACCCCTCCCCGCCCGCATTCACACCACCACTACCAAGCCTCGCTACCCCTCCTACGCCGCCGCCACGGCTGCCAACCTCCTGGCCGCATCCGAAGACGCCGCAAAACGCGCCACCTCTCCATCAACTGACACCCCACCCCGAGTCAGCCCCTCCAAGCCCGCCTCCAGGGCAGCCAACCTTCCGGCCGCCACTAGCGCCGCCGCTACCGTTCCCCCACCCCGGAACGGCCCCTCCAAGCCCGCCTCCAGGGCAGCCACCCTTCCGGCCGCCACTAGCACCGCCGCTACCGTTCCCCCACCCCGGAACGGCCCCTCCAAGCCCGCCCCCAAAGCAAACACTCCTCCGGCCGCCACTCGCGCCGCCACTACCGTTCCGCCTCCCCGGAACGGCAAAAAAACGCCCCGTGTCTCCTTCGCGGAGGACCAACCGCCGCCATCGCACCCGCCCCTCACCTCGGACGAACCAAGCCCCCCCCATCCGACAGACCCCAACACCTCAGCCATTTTACCGCACTCCGCCCCAGCTCACCAACGCCTGTTCCTCAAATGCTCAAAAACGCACGTCCCGTTCCTCGTCGACACAGGGGCGGCGCTCTCCATATTCCCGAATAATATTCTCCGGCGACAGGCGCGTTGTTACCGGCAACTCCTCTACGCCGCCAACGGTACCACCATCCCCTCGTACGGGACGTACCGCTCATCAATCCATATGAGCGGGCTCGCGTACGAGTGGGAATTTACCGTGGCGGACGTAGAGAAAGCTATCCTGGGGGCCGACTTCCTCGCATATTTCGGCCTCCAGGTAGACGTCCGTAACGCGCGCCTGCTCGACCCCTCCACCCAGAAACCCATCCCCGGGTTTATTCATGCGGTGGATCGCCCCCCGTCCCAATTTGAACAACTCCTCCTACAATACAAACCCCAGCGCCGCCCCTCAGCTCACATCTCACAGACCCAGCACTACATTGAAACCTCTGGCCCCCCAATATCCGCAAAAGCACGCCGCCTCCACCCCCTCCAACTCTCACAGGCCCGCAAACACTTTGATAACCTCATCAAGGAAGGCATTATCCGCCCCTCCAAATCCCCGTGGGCTTCTCCACTACATATTGTGCAGAAGCCTAACGGGGATATCCGCCCCTGCGGTGACTACCGCCGCCTCAATGCCCGAACAACCCCAGATCTCTACAACGTCCCGCATCTCCGGGACTTCTCTTCCCACCTCCACAACACGACCATCTTTTCAACACTCGACATCTCTAGAGCCTTCCATCATATTCACATCTACCCCCCTGACGTACCTAAAACAGCCATCATCACCCCTTTCGGCCTGTTCGAGTATATCAAAATGGGTTTCGGCCTCCGTAACGCTGCCCAGACATGGCAGCGTTACATGGACAACATTCTACGAGGCCTACCCTTCGTTTTCTGTTTTTTGGACGACGTACTGATCGCTTCCCGGGACCCGAAGGAACACCTCGCACACCTGAAACAGGTACTTGACATCTTCGCCGCCGAGGGCCTCACCATAAACTCTCCGAAATGTGTTCTCGCCCAACCCTCCGTCCGCTGCCTCGGCCACCAGGTTTCGTCCGAAGGAATTAAACCCCTACCTGACAAGGTGCACACCCTCACCGACTTCCCACAACCCAACACTGTCTCAGAACTCCGCCGTTTCCTGGGTATGTTGAACTTTTATCGTAGACACATCAAACACGCAGCACAACATCAACAACCACTCATACACGCTATCCCACAACCGGCCAAGAAAAACGATAAACGCCCCATTTCCTGGACCCCCACCCTCACAGCCGCCTTTCAACAATGCAAACAGGACCTAGTAGACGCCGCTCTATTGGCCCATCCCGACCCCCATGCCCCCCTCTCCATCACCACGGATGCGTCCGACTGGGCCATCGGGGCAGTCCTCCACCAACACACCGGCGCCACCCCCCAACCCCTCGGCTTTTTCTCTAAAACTCTGTCCCCAACTCAAAAAAATTACTCCACCTTTGACAGAGAACTCCTCGCCATCCACGAAGCCATCAAACACTTCCGTGACTTCGTGGAGGGCAGGCAGTTCTCTGTCGTCACCGACCACAAACCCCTCACCCACGCCCTCCTCCAAAACCGAAAATCAGCCTCCCCCCGTCGCCTCCGGCAACTCGAATTTATCGGACAATTCACGTCCGATATTCGTTATTTGCCGGGGGCCGACAACTGCGTCGCCGACGCCCTCTCCCGCCCCACCCCTGCGCCGGTGGCGGAGTTACTGCCCTTCCCTTCCCCGCAAAACCTCAAACATCACCAAAACCCTACTTCCGATCCCGCACTTTCCAACCTCATCTCCGCCTCAAAATTGGAACAACTGCCTCCCCTCGATCTCTGGTGCGACGTATCGGCCGACTCACCGCGCCCGTACGTCCCGCCGGAGCTGAGGAGGCAGTTGTTCCTCCATTACCACTCCCTCCATCACCCCGGCATTCGGGCGAGCCGGGACCTCATCAAGACGCGGTACTTCTGGCCCCATATGAACACAGATATCCGTACCTGGGTTCTGGGGTGCCAGAAGTGCCAGCAGTTCAAGGTCTCGGCTCACCCCCATGTACCTCCTCAACCCATCCCCGATTCTCTCCCGTGGGAACATGTCCACTTGGATCTGGTCGGCCCTCTTCCCCCCTCCGAGGGGAAGAGGTACTGCCTCACCATGATCGACCGTGCGACCAATTGGGTAGAGTGTATCCCACTCGCCCACATTACCGCGGACGCCGTCGCCGCGGCCTTCCTCAATCAATGGATCAGCCGCTACGGCTGTCCGCGGACACTCACGGTCGATCAGGGGAGGCAGTTTGAATCAGCCCACTTTGCCGACCTGCTCCGTTCCCTCGGGATTCAGAAAATCCGCACCACTCCTTATCACCCTCAATCCAACGGGAAAATAGAGCGGTGGCACTCGGTCCTCAAGCAAGCCATCTCCACATCAGCCACTTCCCCTTCATGGACCAAAACCCTCCCCTACGTTCTACTTAGCCTCCGCACTTCCGCCCGTCCTTCAGACAACACAAGTCCCGCACAACACGCTTTTCGAGACCCTCTACGTTTGCCAGCCGACATCTTCACCCCACACCCCACCCCGTCAATTAACAGGGAACCACTCCGCACAACAACACCACACAACGACACCACCTATCCCACACGTTTTTACACAGCCACTCACATGTACTTGAAGGAGCCCGGCATCCACAAAACATTTCAACCTCTCTACGCCGGGCCCTTCCACGTCATCCGCTCCACAAACACCACGGCTACCCTGTTAATTGACGGGAAGCCCCACACTGTACCCCTCGCCCGTTGTAAACCAGCCCCAGTCCTCCCCGACACTTCGCCCCACACCACTCACCCGACCACCCCCACACCACAAACACCACACATCACCTCCATCTCGCCCACCGGACCCCAACGTCGCCGCCCCTCTCCGCGACGTCCCGGGTACCGGCCCCCACCGGCTCTTCCCCTTCACCACCGCCCCGGCAGTGAAGGGGCCCCTCTATCAGTCTTCACTGACGTGAAGACTGTTAGAGGGAGTCGCCCCTCTCACCCCATCACCTCACCACCATTATACACTCACTACATTACACTGCACACTATCCGCACCCAGGGAACGGCGGATCTCGCAACCCCGCTCCAATCTGTCTCCCCTGAACCTGTACCTACAAATTGTAAATACCTGTAAATACCTGTAAATACCACCTGTAAATACCTTAATAATATCTAACTAATATCTAACTACCTTCTAAATGCCTATACATATCACTCCTCTCATCATCATCATCAACCTCATCACCATTGTAAATATTGTCACTTCATCAATTTTTTAATCATTGTACATATTTCTCCCATCATCAAATTTTGTCATCCTCACTTATGCCTCCTTATGTCTACTTATGTCTACTTATGTCTACTTTTGTCTACTTATGTCTACTTATGTCTACTTATGTCTACTTATGCCTACTTATCCTACTACCTGTATATCACCCTAGATTTAAGACACCTCCGGTCACTCTTCTGCCTTCAGCACTGCAATTGTTTGTTTCAGCCTTCAGCTCCTGTATACTTGCGCCTTCAGCTCCCCTTTTGTTTCCGCAGCCCTCAGCCACTGTCAACTTGAGCCTTCAGCTACCTCAAACATTGGTTCGAACTGGGGGGACCTCTGTCGTGAGTCCCTCCCGGGAACACTCCACTAGCAGCCTTAAAGCTCTCACCAATATTCCTATGTAAAAATTACCTTCCGCTAATAAACATCTGAGTGGGGAGACAGGCAACAGAATCCGGGGGACACAACCTGGAGCCCCACTACCAGCTCCCAACAGGGAGCTGGAGGGAGAGGACTCCAAGTCCTATATAACCCCGGATCCTGGAGCTTTAGATTCATTCGACACTTCCTCTAACCAGCTCTCTCTTCTCTCTCTACCTTCCTCCTCCCAGATGCCTGGTGGTATCCGCCGCTCTGGGAATTCACCTCCTACCTTCTCCTCTTGTCTACATCGGTGGATATCCGCCGCCTAGACAAGCACCTTCCTTCACCTACATCGGTGGATTACCGCCGCCTAGGTGAATTTCCTTCCTCTCGCCTACATCGGTGGATTACCGCCGCCTAGACGAGATTCCTTCCACTCACCTACATCGGTGGATTACCGCCGCCTAGGTGAACTTCCTTCCTCTCACCTACATCGGTGGATTACCGCCGCCTAGGTGAAATTCCCTCGCTCTCCTCTACTTACTCCTTCACGCCACCGTGATGATCAATTTAAATTCATCACAATACTGAAAGAAGGAGATCTGACAATTGGACTGAAATAGAGAACGGGAATCCTCGTCGCTGTTCGTATTCTGGGATGTCCATTGTCATCATACTCACGTAACATAAGCGAGGGTTTCTGACCAATATCCGCAGTGGTATGAAGTGACACACACGCCGAACTTGCTCCCAACACAAAACTTGCTCAGGAGTGATAATCTCCAAAACGTTTGGCTCAGCACGGAAGGAAGTTACGACTGAAAAATGTTAATGTTCATTAGGAGGTAACGACCACCTTGATGGAGGAAAACGCTCGTTGAAGGGCGAGGGGAGCCGGCTCTCAAGTTGGTAATGCACTGTCTAGACGGCTCGCACTTATCGACCTCTAATCCTCGACTGTTAGCCTAGTCACATCGTCGAATGACTTTAGTCTCACATTTGAACCAAATTTTTTTGGACCAGTGAGCAAAAATTTTTTGCACACTTTTAACCAGTTACCCAGAAGTTTACGTGAATATTGATGAGAAATCCGTTTTTCGAATTGAAATATCTCGCTCCATTCTCAAATGAGAAGTAGAATAAAATTGATTCATTTTGGTGCTGCCACGTGGTGGCGGATTTTGCAACTAAACTCGTTGCATTTAGCCTTAAGCGTATTCTAGCGCGATTGTGTCAATTTTTATAAGTTAGAATGTAGTGTGATATGAGCCCACATAAAACTTCGTGTCGACATTTTCAAGCAAATCATGGGAGTTCAAGTGATTCAGTGGATGCGACTTAGTTTGCTTTTAACGCACTACTGTATAACAATCACAGGTGGTACGACTTCTGGAGGGTGGCTCAGCGGAACGAACTAGTTCTCACACGTACGTGAGGGCGAGGGTTCGAATCCCGGACACCACAACCCTCGCAACAAAACGCAAGGCGATCGGAATGGTCAGACCAAAACTTCTGATGCTGGGTTCCGAATCAGTTATTGTTATTACGGAATAATGCGCCAAATGCAAACCACTACAAGTAAGCAATCTACTCACGTTAATGATTTTTATAAAATTATTCGAGTGAGACACTAAATGTTGCGTTCCACAGACCCAATGGCGTTAGCAATTACAGTGGGCTACATATTATATGTACCTATATATTTATTTTTATTTTTATTTTTTCAAATCAGACTATATCAATTTTGCGGAGAAACAAGCTTTGATAAAAGTATTACGAAAAAGAAGAGAGTAGTGAGTATTGCAGCCTAATTAGCAAATCTTCAAAGAAACTTATGTTCTACATCTCATTACTAAAGCGTTTTAATGTAATGTCGGTTACTTAAATAAAACGCTGCAAATTATTACACAACGGTTTATTATTTCCCTGTACAGATGCCCCTTCTGCGTAGGTCACTGTTTTATGAGGTCAATACCTACCCTCGATCTCCCCCCAGGAAAGCTCTAAATCGAATCATTAATTATTTGTAGTTATTCATGAAGCATAAGGTAAATAGTAAACCTTTGTGTAATAAAACGTTGTGTAAGAAACCGTTGTGTAATAATTTACCCGTATAGATGCCCCTTCTGCGTAGATCACTGTTTTCTGTGGTCAATGCCTACCCTCGAGCTCCCCCCCAGGAAAGCCCTAAATCAAGTAGTGGAGCCGGTCCGGGAATTATAATTTCACAAAAATGCGCGGGAAAGTTTGTGAATAAATTGATTGATTGAAATTCATTGCGGACCATCTTCTTCCAGTGACCTTATGCCAGTTTATTGCATTGAATTGCGTGCAATCCATTGAAAACCATTGAATTCCAACGGAATTCCAATAAATTGATTGATCGATTGAAATCCAGTTCCAATTAAAATCCAATTCCAACTGAAATACTTACGAACAAGTCTATTATTCCCCACAACAATCCCCAAGGGAAATTTGTGGATAAATTGATGGACTGATTGAATTGAAATCCAACTTCAATAATTGAAGCTGTATATTTCAATTATTGAAATATCCATTGATAACCATTTGAAACGATGACCCCCCCCCCTCCATATTGGGGGTAAGATTGTTGCGGCGTCCCTAGCAATGATATCTGGGCTCAAAGCATAAAATTTGATTCACCCTCCTGTTGGCGAAGCATGTCTGTGCAAACTTCAGGGCCTGACAGTGAAGGAACGGCTGGACCTACACAATGCTCCAGGTGGTCTCAAAAAACTCCCAAGTTCAAGAGCTACCTATTTAAAAACGTAAAAAAATTCAAGATAACGGCGCCCTGGAGATTTTAACCTCTAAGAGATGACTCGCATTAACGCCGAGCTTCGCGGACCAACTAGACCCCAAATGGGACCTACAAACCAAATTTAATCAATTTTGGTTCATAAACAACGAATTATTTTTGAGGAGTAATCTATCTTAACTGTTCAACTTACCTACGTCATGTTGGTCTTTCTTAGGTTCCTCCCTTTTGATCACCGCACCTCTCCTGAAAAATTGAAATATGTAGAATTAGCATGATATGTCTGCCGTATGATTATTCATGGTTATTCAGTTACAGAATAGAATTTCGTCAAATTCAGACTGGTTATAGATCAACGCAGGCACGTTAATCAACTGTCGGATACTATGTATGTATGTATGTATGTATGTATGCATGTAGCACACGAAGCTTGTAGGTGCAATTCTACAAGATGAGAGTTTGAATGGAAAATCAAAGAGACAAACTGTCCTAACCCACGTACCAATCTACCAGTGATCGACGTCTCTTATGATTGAGAAACTGCATACAAGCGACCGATCAATTTCGACTGTCGAAGCCGCCACACGATCTCACCAGTTTTCTCCTCATGCTCATTGTAATGGCTCGGGATCGTAGGGTTTGGAGCCCGAATCTCGCAAATTACAGTCTTTTAAAACCCCATTTATCGAGGGGAAATTACCGACCATGCTGAAGAAGAAAAAAACTCCACGGACGGAGGAGGAAAAGACACAAATAATTTTTCGGAAACGCCGAAGGAAGAAAGATTGTGGCTGACAGGCGTTTTTTCGGCACGGGGTGAAAATCTTGGGCAAGAACACAGAAATACGCTTTTGCCAAGTTGCACATCACGAATTATGGAGATATTAATCTTTCCCAGACGTCGCAAACGCAAACGGATTGTAAATGGGCTGGTAGAGACCTAAAACACCTGAAGACGAGGAGAAAAACGCAGAAATACATGACGAAATAATAAGTATTTCATATTTTCTGTACAATCACCCCTAACTGTCTCGAATGTCTTAACGATTGGCAGGTACTACAGACGCCTGTCGCCAAAATATCGCACTCACCGCCTAAACAACGCCAGGTAAAATACCTAACAATAGAAAATTCATAAATCTTGGAAACAACGTAGGAGGTAAACGTGCCAATAGGCGATAAGTGAATGGATCTTTGAGTTAAGCCTGCAAAGAATCACACTCTTGAAAATCAGCTTTGAGGGTTGTTGAGATTCTCACATAAAACTTCCCAACAGATTATTATTGAATACTGAATCATTTTCTGAAGGCTGTTTGTAAACATACATCATGAATATTTTTTTATTAGCCACAGATTTTTTTATTAGCCACAATTTGCAACATTACCTTCCACTCACCAAAAGCTGTAGAGACATAATATTATGGAATTGGATCTCGCGTATTAGTGCTCTTAGTCAACATGACGTCATATATTAGCTTGTTGGCATGTTACTGGAGATTTAAATGCAAATCTGTAAACCCTGTTGAATGGTGAGATAAGACCTCTGATAAGATTTCGGGACAAACAGAAAATAACGACTAGTCCACAACAGTTTTAAATTGGTCGAGATTACAGATGATAACACCAATGAGTAACCACTGAATCCTATGGTAGGTATAATCGTATATATGAAAGTTGTCACTCTGACATGCCATATTTCCACATCTGCTGACTGAATCAACTTTACAACCACATTAATTTAATTGCACGTGAAAAAGTATGAACAGTATATTAAGCTGAAAAGTGGAAAGAGGCTGACTAACTCGTATAATATTTGTTACTTTTGATACTCTTCACGGACCAGTGCTGACCGTTTTTAATACCGTAGAACTGTTAAGTGTGAATACGAGTGTCTTAACTATGTAGTTAAGAAGGTAGTCGTATAAAGTTAGAAATCGTACGGTATTCCATCATAATAATCCAAGCCGTATCGACACAAGAGATAATCGATACTCAGAGTTGGCACCCAGTTATTTCAAGCCGTAAATGTTGTAACATCCTTTTATCTCGAGACATGAAATCGAGGCAATTGATAATAATTCTTCACCGGGCCGACACTCGATCGCCAAACCTCAAGATGGCAGAGTCACGGGGAAACTCAGTGTTTTCTTCACATGGAAGGATATCGATTAACGGGTCGGGCAGATTTTATTCGAAAACGTCAAATCAGATTGGATAGAGTCAAAACGATTTTTAACTAAACCTGCTGTAAAACCCAGCAAAGGTCTAAGAGTCCAACTGCCTAACAGCCGTTCGTTCTGTTGAACGCTATGAAAGCCTTAGTGAATTTTACAGTAAGCTTTGCACCAAATCGTGTGCTCAAGTGGACCCAAACAAATCCAAGATCTTTCCAGTTATGTTACACAGGCATTCCATGCTGTTGGAATTTGATCAGGCCAATATTTTATATTTGGTTATGTTGCTTACAAGAACCAGTATTTTTCAGTCGGTCAAATAATGCAACACCACATGGTGGTGATGGCAGGTGTGAAAATGCGACGAGTATAAGACGATTTGCCGTCATGTTGCAAACTACTTGACCTTCGTTACTGACAGTAAATGCGTATCCTAATAAACCTGCTTCATTCAAATGTACCATTATGAACTACTCGTTTAATAATGGGGGATAGGGATGAGTTAGAAAATTATGTACTTCAAAATCGAATCTTGCACTCGCAGAAACCACAACGTCAATTCACTAAGTTCCACCAGGCTGAGGAAAGAACAACCAATCGTGACTTCACAAACCTGAAGTCCGAAGTCTTTGCAATGCAAATTTCTAGATGGCTCTAAACGCTATAAGCTATCTCAATATTCAAGCTAATTAAGCTGTAAGTTACCTATAAGGATTTCATAAAGATGTCTGGTTCTTCAAGATAAATAAGGAAAAGGCCTACCTACCGGTAAGTAATTGGTGAGGAGTTACTGAAAGCGTTCGTAACACCTGTTTCACCGATATAAGGTTTGTTCCGGTCGATATAACGAGAGAAGTTATGCTCACACCATGAACTGAAGATGGTTCAGAGTTATATCCAGCGCCCATCGTCTGATGCCTTTTAGAGACCTCCAACAAATCGTGGATGTTTGAAAGTTCATTAACCACAGGGTGAACCCCCCCCCCCCCCCCCCCCCCACACACACACACAACCTTATTTCCATCAGAAAGGCGTTTTTCGAGAAGAAGAAAAATTCACTTCATTATGGATAAGGGAGATAGCTACATATGACAGAACCCGAAATCAAAACGTCCCAGAGAACGAGCGTTTTTCGAGCGCTAAAACGAATCCACCCCACTTTTTTCTGTCAAGCAACTGGAACCAGCATGGAAAACGTATTCTTCAACGCTGAAAATGTTGAAAAAACAAACTATGCTACGTCCAAATTTGAGAAAATTGACAAGAACGCGTTATTTTTTTCATATGGACAACTCAAAAATCTCATAGACATATCCTCCCATCACTATGAAAATAAGGCGTTTTTGTCAATGGAAAAACCTTGACCCAAGTAATGCTATCCTAAAATTGAGACAACAGAAAGAAGAAGTTTTAGAATGATACACCATTCGTTCCATCTGGAGGGGGAAAACTCCGAATCTGTTGGTTAAATTTGTCGAATAAATTTGGTTAAATCTTTAGGGTCCAGGGGTCCCCCTCCTTATATTTATTTTCGTTTACGGTTCAAGGATGGGGATCGATGCGCAAGCTGCAGTTTTTATCCAGTTTTCATTATTCATTCATTTAACATGCTATTTATTTTACAGCACGACTGCCCTTATTTGTGTAGTAAGTAAAATTATCAACATACCGACAAGTGATGGGACCCTGAAATTCATACATTCGTGTGTCAATCAAAATATTTTCAAAAAATCATTAAGATCTGGTTATATTTTTCAAGTCTTCACTGCCGATCTGCAGACAAAGGAGAGGAGTTCAAACTAGTCATCAAACGTTATCAAGCGAGTTTTCCCCGGACCTGGTCTCAATCAGATAGGAAATGATAGGCTGCTGAGAGATTTCACTCGCGATATATACGTATCATGATTTTGGTAGGTCAGGCGATATCACACGAACGATTTTAACTGAGGTTTCAACCGGATTATTTCAATATTGCCATGTCCGACAATATCGACGTAGGTAGCCATGGCATTATTGTTATGATGTTTTATAATTATTGCTAGCTTATCCGGCAAACGTTGTTCTGCCATATAAATTATTTCTAGTGAATATTTTGGTTCTTAAATAAAAAATAACGAATTTATTGTAAATGTGTGGGGATTGAATGTATGACAGAAAAAGGAAAAAAGCGCTGTAGACGATGACCGCCGAAAAAAAAAAACACTAACCATTTTCTCAATTAATATATTTCATCGTTTGATGTCTTAAAAGTAAGATGCAAAGAAAATAGAAGTAATATATTTTTTATCCTAAAGTAGCAAAATTAAATTAAGAAAATCAATATTAATTTAGAAGAGAACTTGAGTGTACGATATTTCTTGGCAGTCCGTCTTTAGCCAACACAATTAAGCTCGACGGTTTGCCCACGCGAGAACATTCACGTATAATTATTGTCCGTGTGCAAAACTTGGTGTGCCCAAATGTAAGCCGGAAACAGACATCGTTTGGCAAATAGACACAAAATAGATTTTTGTTCTTTTAGTATTTTTCCAAAATTTTTACAATCATGAAACACGTGGATCACGTGACCGCGGTCAGCTGATAATTTCGTTCTCTGACCCAGGTCACCTGATAATTTCTGTTCTGTACGAAAAACGAACAACGGTATTTAGTATGAAACACTAAAATCGCGATTAAAAAATGGGAGGGGTCGCCTAGCGGCATGAAATATACTTTACGACCTATTTTCATACCTACCAAATATACATACAAAATTTCATAAAAATCGGTCGAGCCGTATCGGAGGAGTGTTACCACAAACACCGTGACATGAGATTTATATAGATTGTAACAGTTCCTAATGCATGAGCAAGCAGAACTGTTTCTCCATAGGAAGGAGAACAAACAATCCGTTTCCTGCCTTCAACAAGGTAGGATCTCACCTACCTCATTTTCATTTATATCACTCGATATTTAAACCATTTCATCATTTTAACAATTCTGCGGTTGCCCGATAGGTCACCCCTTGAAATTGTCATCCTTCGAGAAATATACAAATCTACCCCCCCCCCCCCTTGGGTAAATTTAGCTTCCCCTTAATTTTCGCCCTTTAAACAATCTTCTTGGAGCCTTAACCTGGAACCTTAATTATCCAATTAAAAGATATCGAGTCAGAACAGAATCGTTGTCTACTTAATATCTTCCCTTCTTCTATAATAGCACCAAATTTAAAATAAATTATTCATTAGTGCAATTTAGGAGAGTGTCCCAATCCGAGCAGAGTCGAGGTAAAAATAATATTACTTAAATCCCTTGCGGCGGAGTAGTGGAAATCCATAGCAAAAAACAACAGGATAAAAATAGAAATAGTCTATTTCCACGTAAATTAACAAACTGTAGACCGGTTTCGGTTGTTAAACCATCATCAGTACACAAGAATGAAACTACTGGAAACTGAGCTCCTATTTATACAACTCGAGTGAATGGTAGTGCAATCTCGTTGGCTGTTGAGGCCAAGGAAGTGAAAGGAAGGTGGAGCCTTATGGCTGGAATACAACACAAGTGAAGGGTGGTACGTTCTGATTGTAAAGGAGGTAGGACAAAAGGAAAAGGAAACAAACGCCATGAAGTGATATACTCACCAAGCTTACAGAAATAAATCGATTAAAGGTGAACGATTTTGGAAATTTATTTCATTTACAGAAGAGCCTAATTTATGAATTTTCAGTATTTCCAATTGTTCCAATGCATCCAGTTTCGAAGAACTATCTCAACTGATGATCTGACTGACCATCATCAGTACACGATACAATGTACTGTTCTAGAATGTAGGATGTTCTATCGTGTACTGATGATGGTGCAACAACCGAAACCGGTCTACAGTTTGTTAATTTACGTGGAAATATACTATTTCTATTTTTAACCTGTAGTTAAAAAAAAAATAATAATATTACCCACTCTGCTACAAGATATAGAAGATTATTCAGCGTTTTGAATGCGGGAGTGAAGTTGTAGAGGAGCCTCTTACGAAGGTATTCGAGGTTTCATTCGAACATAACTCTTAGAATTTCCCTCTGGTGGCTGTCTTGGCAAGTCCCTCGCCGGCTCTCTATGATTCGGTAGCAAAGCCCAGAGACTGAAAAAGGACATTGCCATCCGATGCACGTAGCCGAGTAGGCGTACCACGTTTTCCATTGTAATTCCGCTCTAGCGCCTTCGCTATGTACCTAATTAGCTCGCGGTAATGTCGCCTTTTGGATAGCGCAGCAGGAGCATGAACTCTGGAGCAGGACTCAGTTCCCAATTACGGGCTGGAGACGCTTTCGGATCGGTACCGTCTTGGGGGACAACTATGTCATTGGGTATCTCGCCTCCTGGCTATCCCATCTCTACGACGGCCTTCTACGGAGTATCATATTCTACTCTGCCTCATTAAACGCTCGTTATTAACTCTTCTCTTTCTCTTAATCGTCTCGTTAGAGCCACTGTTGAACGCTCAAGTAGTAATCATATCTGTTATCATACATTTATATCGACACCTGAGAGAAAGAAGGGCCAATCCGATTTTTTTCCCCACTCATTTCTCGACTTCGAACCGCTGTTATTAATTCCCATTTCGAGTTTGACTACTTGTTTTTTCAAAATCACTTGTAAAAATCTATAGGTAGGCTACAAGAATCTAAAAAAAAATTTTCAGTTTGGATTGCCCCGAAAATTAATAAAAATAAAAATGTGAAAAAAATGCCACATTGGCCCATTGAGACGGAAATCTTGGGAGAATCGCTGAGAGGTAGAAAGGCCAATCTGCTTCGTTCGGCGAAATTGGCCCTTTTTACTTCCGCGCTTCCGAGCACTGACGGGTGTAAAAAGGGCCAATCTAAACACATTTCGTTTTATTCACAGGTTTCCACATGTTATATTTTTTCAAATAGGTGGTAATAAATAAACTAAATCAATAAAAACTGCTCTTAAAAATTGACTGTAACATTAGGCCTAGTTTGTTCATGCCGAGACTAAATAAAGAATGTATTATTGTCTCGTAAAAGGGTCTGATACCTAATTCCAAGATTTCTCGAATTCAATACTATAAATTCGATACTTCTAAATCCTCAAGTTTGTCATTTAAAAATTCAATGTATTTTGATGAATACTTGTGAAATTCCACATATTTATTTTTTACCTCAGCAAAATATTCTGGAAATTAGCTAAAAGTCTGAGGTAATTATCATTAATCGGTAAACACAAGAACGCTGCAAATTATTATACAACGGATAATCATTTTCCTCAACAGTAAATCAAAAGATTGGCCCTTTTTACTTTCGCCCAGGAGGCGGTCACCAAATTTAAAAGGCCCAACTAAAAATTCTATACAGATTGGCCCTTTTTCGCCTTGAACCGGAAAAACAGATTGGCCTTTTGGGGAAAATAATCAGATTGGCCCTTTGGGGAAAAAATCAGATTGGCCCTTTGGGGAAAAAATCAGATTGGCCCTTCTTCCTCTCAGCTGTCGATATGTTATCGCCTATAATAGTAGTGTTGTAGATCGTTCGACTCCGCGAGTTTGAAGGGTGTAATGTCAGCTGTTGTGCAATGTATGTAACTTCCAACATAATTTACTTGTAAATGACAATTTCAGTACCTACATACTCTTTTCGCTTCCATTAAATTGCTTCCCAAAAAGGCAGACTGATATAACTTAAAACACTTGCGGCGGAGTAGTGGAAATCCGTAGAAAAAAACGACAGGATAAAAATATAATAGTCCATTTCCCCGTAAACTAACAAAACTTGGTTTTGTTAGTTTACGTGGAAATAGGCTATTCTATTTATATCCTGTCGTTTTGGTTTATTATTTTCAATAATGAACCATTAGAATCGAGCATAAAAAAAAAAATTCTAACCTCCCCTCAAAACTTGATGGTTTACGTTTCAAGGTATGTAGAATCCGAAAATGTAATAAAAATATTTCTGTCTGTTCGCCGTACGCCGTACTGACCACTTTTCTTAGTTACCATGAAACAAAATTGATGAAATTCGGGTTATAGGTTCCGTTCGCTGTCTAGTTGGTCCTCGAAGCTCGACGTTACTGTCAGTCATCTCTAAGGGGTTCAAAATAGGGGTTGAAATTTACAGAACGCCTACACCTTTTTTTACGTGAATCTTTTTACGGTTTTAAATAGTTCTTGAACTTACGAGTTTTTTAAGACCACCCGGAGCATCGCACGTCCAGCCGTTAGTTCACAGTAAGGCTCCGAAGTTTGCACCGACAGGAATTTTCGACAGCAGGGTGAATGAAATTGTAAACATTTAGCCCAAATCTCGTCACCAGGGACGCGCTAACAATCGGGAATTGGCCCGAGATAAAATCATTGCTAGGGGCCACCTGATTATATTGACGGAGTATGAAGTCGAGTTGGTTGTTCTGTGATATTATTTCATTCGAAAAATGATGGCTCTACTGGAGTTTGTTGATAGGTAGTGAAACTTGAACAAACGTTGAAGTATTATTGATGTGTAAATTATTACTACACAATGGTAAATCATTACTCAACGGTGAATTATTACACAACGGTTCATTATACCATCTAC
This sequence comes from Leptopterna dolabrata, assembly GCA_954871275.1. Taxonomy (NCBI): domain Eukaryota; kingdom Metazoa; phylum Arthropoda; class Insecta; order Hemiptera; family Miridae; genus Leptopterna; species Leptopterna dolabrata. Next base: position 7,408,414 of record OX940983.1, on the reverse strand, counting down.
GTAGAAGGGGCTGGAGTTTGTTGGTAGGTACGTTTGCAACTTTTTTCACTCCTCATCAATAATTTCCCTTCAGAACTTCATTATGTGCGCTTTTCGCCATTTTAGTTACTGTTTGTCATCGGCAGAATTATTTTAACAACATTTAACTGGTGATTTAGGTAGGTACCCAGTAACGAGTACGGGGTTAGGTACTAACCTAAGGAGGGTCTGCGATCTACATAATTTGTATAGAATAGTACATATTATATTATATAGACGGGTTATCTATACGGAGAGCTTTGATGTGTAACGGAAGGGTATTCTGTACAAAGTGCAGAGATTTGCAGCGTTTTTTGCTGTGGATTTCCACTACTCCGCCGCAAGTGTTTCAAGTTATATTCGTACTGATAGTCGAGCAGAAGTAGCGGTTTTGTTTTATAGATTCTATTGTGTGCTGATGATGGGTTTAACGACCGAAACCGGGCTACAGTTTTGCTAGCTTACGTGGAAGTAGACTATTCTATTTTTTTTTTAAAAGGTAGACTGAATTACATGACGAAATTCGGAAGGAACAACACGCATTCGAAGTTTGTTTGTTATATCCAACAAGGTTAACGGCTACATCAAGTTGGATGACCTTATAAACTTTCATGGGAAAGTAGTAAGTTTGGTTTGATAAATACGCCTCTGTGCAGGTGACGTGACGGGTGACATCTTTTGGACATAAGCACCAATTATTGCGGTACTGGCGCACCCAGTAGTATTAAAAAAAAACCAGTCATGCAGCATGACTTAATGAGCGAATTTTCAAAGAAATATTCGAATTAATGGCTATGGTTTTGTTTTGCTTCGAACTCTCGTCTTCAATTAATACTTCTCACATTTTTCAATCTGACCACTCTAAGGGGGTGGGGGGGGGGGGGTAAGAGTTTAAGGATTATCCTAGTTTTGGCATTTTGGGGATTTTTGGGTAATTTTTGCGCACTTTAAATGCTCTAATTTGAGAACGGATCAAGATATCTAAAATCCGATTCCACCATCGTGTTCAGCGTGCAAAAACCTTTAAAATGAGGGGTCACTTGTTGGAAAATAACATTTTGGGGATTTTTGGGTAATTTTTGCGCACTTTAAATGCGCCAAAACCCTCCTTAGAGTAGGCCAATTTCGCCCATCTTCGAACTTAGCCTTTCGATTGCCAAGATAGATTTTTTGTGCAAATTTGAGCTGTTTATCTCAATTCTATCGAGAGTTATCGTCTGGAGTGACACATATATAAATATATATATACATATAAAAAAGTGTTAAATTTCAGGAATCGTTTTAGAATGGTCTGAAACGGATTTCTATGAAGAAAATTTCCAAAAATTTATATTATTAAATTTCGAAGCCATTGCAATAGCTTCATTTTCTTTGAAAATTCGCTAAAAGATAAACTGATCAAATAAAATGACAAGGGGGAGGAGTTATTTTCTCCTCAGAGGCCATCGGTGGGTGGGATGTGATGGACGGGATGATCAGAAAACGTGGATTCAATTCTCACTTGAAGCCAACTTTGGCTGTTCGTTGCATTGTTCCTTACGGATCAATAATTCAAAAATTGTTGAACGCAACACTTGGGCCATAAATACCCAAATTGTAGCCTAACAAGCAGCAGTCAGGGAAAGCGCTGCTAATAATTACACAACGGTTTATTATTTAACTATATATATGCCTCTTCTGCTTAGATCACTGTTTTTTGTGATCAATACATACCATCGATGTCCCCAACCAAGAAAACCGTAAATCGGATACTGGAGCCGGTGTAAGGCCATGGATGTACCCCCCGCCATGAATGTACCGGGGGTACATCCGTGGTGCCATCGTTGTACCCCCAATGGCACAAAATTTAAGAGAGGGTACAACGATGGCACCACGGATGTACCCCCCCTCACATCCGAATAGGGGGTACATCGGTGGCACCACGGATGTACCCCCCTCATTTACGACCAGTTTTGACAGCACTAGTCGGTCGGACACAGCACGTGGGCGTTAATCTGGTGAGAACCAGCTCTGATCCTTCTCCTTTGCCTGCGACTAAAGTGTATAGAGATGACACGCAGTTCACTTCCGATATGATGACATTAGTGCAACAGCAGCCTTAGCAAAATATTTTGTTTTAAAAGTATTGTCCTCCCCAAAAGGACACTTTCGCCAGGAATCACCCAAGTATCATCTGCTAAAAAACATGTCTCGGCTTGCCCTCTCCGCACTCCCCCCCCCCCCCCCCTCCTAAACCGGTCACGTTGTATTGGAATGGCCCCTAAGCAGCTAACACTTCTCTGCTTTCTGAAGGAACAACTCCAGCTAAAGATTAGTTATGAGCTAGTAACGAGATATGATACATCCGTGGCACCACGGCTGTACCCCCTATGAGCTCTTCTGTCCTCTCCGCCAAGGGGGTACATCCATGGCACCAGGGCTGTACCCCCTATGAGATCTGTCCTCTCTGCACCACGGCTGTACCCCCACACAATCACTATCCGCAGGCACCCAGCAGCTATTCGCAGGTAAGATTAGACTAGTGCTGTCAAAACTGGTCGTAAATGAGGGGGGTACATCCGTGGTGCCACCGATGTACCCCCTATTCGGATGAGAGGGGGGGTACATCCGCGGTGCCATCGTTGTACCCCCCCTGGGCGTCTCGCGTGCGAGGGGGTACATCGGTGGCACCATGGTTGTACCCCCTAATTCTGGGGGTGCAAAGTCCTAGGGGGGTACATCGATCGCACTGCACCGGCATGAGATTTCATTAATAAAAATGCGCGGTATTCAATAAATCGATCATCAATTATTTGTCGTTATTCATGAAGCATAACGCTTGCTTGAGTTACAAAAATACCTATAAACAAATCAAGGGAGCCATCATTCTTCAAATGAAATGATATCACAGAACAATCAACTCGATTTTATTCAGCCACCCGTGATTATGTTCAGGTGTTCCCTAGCAATGATATCTGGGCCGGATTTATACCGTTTCATTCACGACCATGTTGACGAAGCTTTCGGTGCAAACGAACGACTGGAGGTACGCACAATGCTGCGGGTGGTCGCAAAAAATTATTTTGTTCGAGATCAATTTAAAAACATTAAAAAAAAACCATATCCTTCTATTGGAAATTTTCGAGCTACGGTGTTCGGGAAATTTCAACCCCCATTTTTCACCTCTTAGAGATGACTGCCAGTAACGCCGAGCTTCTTGGACCAACTAGACACCAAATGGGACCTAGAAACCAAATTTCATTAATTTTGGTTCATGGTAACTAAGAAAAAAGCGAATACGACGTACGCCGGACGGACAGAAATTGTTTAATTCCATTTCCGAATTCTACGTACCTTGAAATTGAAAGCAACAAATTTAGGGGAGGTGGGGGGGTGGGGATTAAAATTGTCAATGCTCGATTCCATAGGTTCATTCATGAAAATAATAAACGGAAAAGCATAATTCCATTATCTGTATGAAGCAGCTCTTTGCTAGACCACATCTTCTATTAGGTGAATCATCAATAGGTAGTCTCAAACGAAAAATAATACTCCGTAACACAATATTTTGTCTTCACACGTACCTCAAGCTTTTTATCCTGGCTGTCGTAGAGATGATGCTCCTATTGTGCAATGTGTAATCTCATGAAAAATCACTGTTCAAATAATAATAATAATAACTCCTTCATTTTTGCTGTATCACACATCCTAGTTTGAATAGTGTAAGTACACTCAAAAAAAGAAGTTAAGCAATGGCGAATAAGTACATCAGTAGGAAAGATAATATATAAGAATTGGGCTTGTTCCCGTAAAAAGTAAAATAAATAAATAAATAGCAATCAACAATAAAGGCAACAATCTGTCAGTGTAACAAAAAATATTCCTCTAGCGAATAAAGCTCTTGGCTGTTCAGAAAATGGTTTATGTTTTTTCGGAACACGGGCAATGGGGAGTCTACAGGGCAAACCATACTTTGAAACTTGAAAACAAAATGGTTAAAGATCTTGATTGCTTTTCAAATGAGGCCGCGTTCGAAAAACTGCGTTCTGTGAGCAGGAACCCGCTTCAGTGAGCCACCATATGTCTGGCGTGATAGCTCTGGTCAAAGGCTAAATGTGCGAAGGCTGATGGATGTTTCCTTATGAGGCAAGTTATGAAGATAATCTTGAGCAATTTCGACTCAGTTGAGAGATCGGCACAACTTATGTCATGAACCGGGATGCAAAACCCTTGAAATTATTCCTTCATCAAGAAACCTTTGAAAACTTTGTATCCAGAATGGCTAGTTCATGTTTTGAATTTGAAGAGCCTTCAATAGATTTCAGTTCATGTGCGACATAAACCACGGAAACAAATCATGGACCACAGTTACATTATTTCAAAAACGCTGCAAAGTCCTTGTCACATGGGTTAATTATTCTATTGGACTTACCTACAGAAATTCTCAGAAGAGAAGTTCTGAAATAGGGGTTGCGATTTTCAGAACGCCGTAACTCGAAAACTTTCAGTAGAAGGGTATGGTTTTTAGCGAATTTTCAAAGAAAATGAAGCTATTGCAATGGCTTCGAAATTTAAATAATATAAATTTTTGGAAATTTTCTTCATAGAAATCCGTTTCAGACCATTCTAAAACGATTCCTGAAATTTAACACTTTTTTATATGTATATATATATATATGTGTCACTCCAGACGATAACTCTCGATAGAATTGAGATAAACAGCTCAAATTTGCACAAAAAATCTATCTTGGCAATCGAAAGGCTAAGTTCGAAGATGGGCGAAATTGGCCTACTCTAAGGAGGGTTTTGGCGCATTTAAAGTGCGCAAAAATTACCCAAAAATCCCCAAAATGTTATTTTCCAACAAGTGACCCCTCATTTTAAAGGTTTTTGCACGCTGAACACGATGGTGGAATCGGATTTTAGATATCTTGATCCGTTCTCAAATTAGAGCATTTAAAGTGCGCAAAAATTACCCAAAAATCCCCAAAATGTTATTTTCTAACAAGTGACCCCTCATTTTAAAGGTTTTTGCACGCTGAACACGATGGTGAAATCGGATTTTAGATATCTAAATCCGTTCTTAAATTAGAGCATTTAAAGTGCGCAAAAATTACCCAAAACTAGGATAATCTTTAAACTCTTACCCCCCCCCACCCCCTTAGAGTGGTCAGATTGAAAAATGTGAGAAGTATTAATTGAAGACGAGAGTTCGAAGCAAAACAAAACCATAGCCATTAATTCGAATATTTCTTTGAAAATTCGCTCATTAAGTCATGCTGCATGACTGGTTTTTTTTTTTTTAAAGTTTTTAAATTGATCTTGAACTGAAGAATTTTTTGAGACCAACCGGAGCATTGTAGGACCAGTCGTTCGTTTGCACCGAAAAGCTTCGTCAACATGATCGTGAATCAAATGGCATAAATCCAACCCAGATCATTATCATCACTAGGGAGCACCTGATTATAATCACGGATGGCTGCATGAAGTATTTGAAAAATGATGGATCTTTTGGATTTTGTTGATAGGTACTTTTGCAACTTGAACAAACGTTGAATTATTATTGGGTAAATTATTGCACAACGGTTTATTATAAGTACTATCTACGAAGAAGGGGCATCTATACAGGTAAATTATTACACACCGGTTTATTATTTACCTTATGCTTCATGAATAACTAAAAATAATTAGCGACTGAATTATTGAACCACGCGCATTTGTACTTATAAAACTTTAATTCCCGGGCCGGCTCCAGTGCTCCATTTAGGGCTTTCTTGCGAGGAGTTCGAGGGTGTTGACCACAGAAAACAGTGATCTACGCAGAAGGGCCATCTATACAGCTAAATAATAAACCGTTGTGTAATAATTTGCAGCGTTTTTTTAAAAATATTCCCGGGCATAGCCGGGCATAAAAGATGCTAGTTATTAATATTTCTCTGGGTGATTCCAGACAGCACGTAATAGGCGGACGTTTCACTCACGAAAATATTGAAATGTGGCTATAAAAAGGGTCTTAGTTAAATGTGAAACAAACAATTGTATTCCATTCTCTGTTTTGATTTGTGCGGTGCTTTATCAACAAATTATGTAGGTAAAAGTACATTAGTTCCGAGAACATTTTAATATCTCGTGATAGCATTCAGCGGCTCATCAGCCCTTAAAATTTCATATCGAACTCAAGATCGGTTTAGACGCTACTTTTCACGGAGGCAATACCTTCAAATCCTCCACAGTCCATTTCACGCTCGTCGCGTGAGGGACAAAGATATAATCGAGGCAGTAACTACGTGAGAGACAAGCATGTGTAAGACTCCGAACTGAGACCAATTTGGAATCCACGGTCCCTGATCCTATAAATGGATCATACCGTAATTTATGGGGTAACTAAAAAGTTGCTCATTCCAACAACCCACAAATCACCGGCAATTATTCACAGTTGAACTTGACCATGTGACAGCTTCATATAACGGACGAGCCGGGCAGTTTGATGATTACTCTCATGAAGGGGGTCTACGTATTAAAAATATATTACGAGCGAAGGCAATCCCTTAAAGGGACAAGTCATTTCAGAACTACTCTTACTGCTTTACATAGATATTAGTGGCCTGTTGAGGCAAAAGTTTTATAAAAGCATTTTCTTTTATTGTAATATGAGATCCGTTAATTGTGTCTAGGTACATTGTCTTATTAATTTGATCATCGCAACATCTTCGTCTCAATTAATTTTTAGCAGGAAAATATTATAGCCTCACACATATTGGCGAAATTAGGAAGTTTTCATCATGTGCCTAAATCGGTCAAACATCGTCTGAAATGACATGGGTGGTCGCAAAATTATGGCTTCAATAAATAGGAAATTTATCTAAATTTCCCATGTAACTCAACTTCCTATCAAGTTAAGTAACACAGGAAATTTATATAAATTAAAATTCAGCCTTTTTCAGGGGGAAAAAACAACAACAAAGCACTCGAATACAAGTTTTCAACAGATGCTAAGAAATTGAGCCGTTCAGGAAATTGAAATCTGAAACCATTACCACTGTTATAATTGTTGCGAAAGAAAGAATAGGTATTACATATTTTAATAAATGTTTGCTTGTTAAATTTGCTTACCTACCTACTTTAAAATACTGATTCCTATTTTCTCACTACAGGGGCATTGAAAGGAACGAAATACCAAAACAACGTATTTTATGGGATGAACTTGGATTAAGTTAAACCGAGATTAAATTTTGTGTTTCTTTGAAAACTTGAAAACTTCCTGCAAGACCTCAAATTGTTGAAAACTTCAAAATTTTGAAAAGACCTGAAATTTGTTGAAAACAAGACCTCAAAGTTTTTGAAAACTTCCTGCAAGAACTCAAATTTTTCGCTACCTGTTTGGGTCCACCCTGTGGGTATACCTGCCTATTCACATAAAATATATTTATAAACCTATGAAGTACGTACGGATTTAGAATGCACCAAAATGGATTTGTCTCGCTATTCTTTGAAAAGTTCGCGCACCTAATTTAAATTTTCTGGCCATCGCTGTATGGTAGATAGTTAGCTCATTTTCTTCAAAAATTCACTGAAAACATATTCTTCAAACATGCATGAATAAATGCATGATGTAAATAAAAACAGGGATGAACGCAGTACTCGATGTTCTACAACTTTTTCAAATTTGCAGAATGTAGCGAATTTTTAATTCGCTAAATCTAGCATTTAGCTAAAAATTAGCAAAAAATAGCATTTAGCTCAACTAGCTAAAAATAGAAAATCAAACAATTTAGCGATTTTTCAAAAGAATGAAGCAATTCTCTGCTATAGGCAAATCCGTTAACAAAAATTTATTCATAAATACTTGTCTATGTCAATCCAGATGATATCTGACCTTAGGTACATGATAAAAATGCCAAATTTCGCCAAAATGTTCGCATTGCCTAACAAAAGGAGGAGTTCGAAGATGAGCAATTTTCAAAAATTCTAAGGGTGTCAAATTGTTTTTAAGGGACAACAATCTGTAATAGAGCAAACTATTCATCTATATAAACTCGCTGAAAGTAGAATGGAAGGGTGAGTAAAAAAACCATTTCAGCTGTTTTTCATATAGAATAGGGGTTAAAAAAATTGGTAAATTGGCTAAAATCAGTATTAATTCACCTGACGTTGTGCGGGATGGCGATTCACGACGGAGGGACTATTTCGGTGATAAAAATATTTTTCTTAAAAAACAGTGGGTCAAATTTGACGTTATAAGGGTCAAAGATCGGTAAAAATGGCTAAAATCACGAAAAAATGTGTCTTAACATTTTACGGGAGTGGCATGGTTTCTCGCTATATATCATCTTTTTACGCAATAGCACGATTATTTCTGTGAAATTCGCTTCTACGGCCATGCTGCATGACTCGAACATTTTCAGTTACAGGCACGTGAACCTGAGCCCTTTTGAGTCAAAAACGGAAAAATTTGCCTAATTTTGACTACCGACTGACCAAACCGCTGAATAAACCACCGGAATAAGGATGGGTCCCCTGAATATGGGACACTGATGCTAAGAAAACGAGCCAAAGATTTTTCAGGTTGATCCCCGTTGCACAATCCCGCTCACAGAATAATTTATGCCATAGCACGATTCCCGTGGATTCAGAGGCCCAATCCGTATCCGGGACCGAGCGATGACCTCCCAGGGCTCCGCTGAAGTTCGGGAAGCCCGTAGGAAACCTCCCCTCCACATCCTCACAGCCTCACAGAACTGAATAAGCGCCCAATCACCCAAACATTAATGGCATAAGTAAAACGGTGCTCTTAATAAACCAGCTAACGAGGCGGGCGCACAATGCGGGGTCGTGACGGACTATCTGGAGCGCTCGTGACCTTAACTTGCGGTCGGAGGTGCACCTTCCGACTTCAACTTCACTCCTAATACATCCTCCAGGGCTTGAGACTGGGACTCTCTAAAAACTTCCCATGAAAGAGGGAGGGTTTACCACTTGAAAATCTCGTCGGCGCGATCTTGATCGTTTCAAAGGCCTTCATGAACTCGGAAAGTGAAGGAATGTCAGAATCCAAAATCCTGACAGAGATTTTTTGCCTCCTTCTTAAAATTATTCAGACTAACGGGGGAACCAAAAAAAAAGAAAAAAAACGCTGCAAATCCCTGCACAACGGTTTATTATTTTGTACAGAATACCCTTCTGTTACAGATCACAGCTCACTGTATAGATAACCCGTCTATATAATATAATATGTACCATTCCATACATATTATGTAGATCGCAGACGTAGGTTAGCAGTTAACCCAGTACTCGTTACTAGGTACCTACCTAAATCACGAGTTAAATGTTGCTAAAATAATACTGTCGATGACAAACAGTAACTAAATTGGCAAAAAGAAACGCAAATAATGAAGTTCTGAAGGAAAACTGTTCTGAAGGATGTGGAGTGAAATAGATGCCCCTTCTGCGTAGATCACTGTTTTCTGTGGTCAATACCTACCATCGTGGTCAAGCATAGTGAACCTTTGTGTAATTACTTGCCCATCAATAATACTTCAACGGTTGTTCAAGTTGCAAAAGTACCGATCAACAAAATCCAGCCCCTTCTTGGTAGATGAACCGTTGTGTAATAATTTACCGTTGTGTAATAATTTACCGTGGTGTAATAATTTACCGTTGTGTAATAATTTACCGTTGTGTAATAATTTACCGTTGTGTAATAATTTGCCATTATGTAATAATTTACCCATTAATAATACTTCAACGGTTGTTCAAGTTGCAAAAGTACCGATCAACAAAATCCAGCCCCTTCTTGGTAGATGAACCGTTGTGTAATAATTTACCGTTGTGTAATAATTTACCGTGGTGTAATAATTTACCGTTGTGTAATAATTTACCGTTGTGTAATAATTTGCCGTTGTATAATAATTTGCCGTTGTGTAATAATTTACCCATCGATAATACTCCAACGTTTGTTCAAGTTTTACAAGTAGGTACCTACCAACAAAATCCAATAGTCCACCACTTATCAAATGAAACAATATAGCAGAACAACCAACTCGACTTCATACAGCCATCCTTGATTATAACCAGGTGCTCCCTAGCGATGATATCTGGGCCGGATTTATACCGTTTGATTCGCGATCGTGTTGACGAAGCTTTTTGGTGCACACGAACGGCTGGACGTACAATGCTCCGGGTGGTCTCAAAAAATTGTTTAGCTCAAGAAAAATTAAATAATGTAAAAAAAACGAGCTACGGCGTTCTGAAAATTGCAACCCCTATTTTGAACCCCTTAGAGATGACTGACAGTAACGCCGAGCTTCGAGGACCAACTAGACCCCGAACGGGACCTATAACCCGAATTTCATCAATTTTCTTTCATGGTAACTAAGAAAAGTGGCCAGTACGGCGTACGGCGGACAGACAGAAATTTTGGTTTATTATTTTCAATAATGAACCATTGGAATCGAGCATGAAAAAAAAAATTCTTACCCCCCCTCAAAATTTGATGGTTTACGTTTCAAGGTATGTAGAATCCAAAACTGCAATAAAAATATTTCTGTCTGTCCGCCGTACGCCGTACGGGCCACTTTTCTTAGTTACCATGAAAAAAAATTGATGAAATTCGGGTTATAGGTTCCGTTCGGCGTCTAGTTGGTCCTCGAAGCTCCGACGTTACTGTGAGTCATCTCTAAGGGGTTCAAAATAGGGGTTGAAATTTTCAAAACGCCTATACCATTTTTTTACGTAAATATTTTTACGGTTTTAAATAGTTCTTGAACTTGCGAGTTTTTTAAGACCATCCGGAGCATCGTACGTCCAGCCGTTCGTTCACAGTAAGGCCCCGAAGTTTGCACCGACAGGCATTTTCGACTCCAGTGTGAATGAAATTGTATACAATTCAAACCAAATCTCGTAACCAGAGACGCGCCCACAATAGGAATTTGTGAATACGGCCAATCATTGGTAGGGATCACCTGATTATATTGGCGGAGTATGTAGTCGAGTTTGTTGTTCTGTAATATTATTTAATTTGAAAAATGATGGCTCTTTTGGAGTTTGTTGGTAGGTAGTGAAACTTGAACAAACGTTGAAGTATTATTGATGGGTAAATTATTACTACGGTAAATTATTACACAACGGTTCATTATACCATCTACGTAGAAGGGGCTGGAGTTTGTTGGTAGGTACTTTTGCAACTTTTTTCACTCCTAATCAACAATTTCTTTTCAGAACTTCATTATGTGTGTTTCTTTTTGTTAGGTACTGTTTGTCATCGGCAGAGTTATTTTAGCAACATTTAACTCGTGATTTAGGTAGGTACCTAGTAACGAGTACGGGGTTAGGTACTAACCTACGGAGGACCTGCGATCTACATAATATGTATAGAATAGTGCATATTATATTATATAGACGGGTTATCTATACATAGAGCTGTGATCTGTAACAGAAGGGTATTCTATACAAAATAATAAACCGTTGTGCAGGGATTTTTATTGCAGTTTTGGATTCTACATACCTTGAAACGTATGCCAAATATTGAGGGGGTTAGCTTTTTTTTCCATGCTCGATTCCAAGATTTCACTATTGAAAATAATAAACCAAAATATCCATCAAGGAATTTTTAAGTATTTTATTATCTCCCCCCCCCCCCCCCCCCCCAAATCCCCCCAAGGAGTTGGTGCGGTCCTTGCTCCTTCCCTTGTTGGATTATGCTAAGCTTGCTTATTGTGCTCTGACAATGGAGAGAAAGCAGAAATTGCAGAGCTCAGAACGTGGCCATTAGGTTTATTTTCAACGCAAAATTAGATGATAATGTAACTTAATATTATGTTGAGTTGAATTGGCTGAAAGTGGCGGAGTTTCGAGCTGTCGCTGGGTGTAGCCGTTTTCAAGATTTTGAAATTTGGTGTGCCAGCTTACCTTGCACACCGGTTTCGGAAAAGAGGGGAGCTACATGATGTAGGCACTAGAAACGCGTCAAGGCTTTTTGATGTGCCACCCTTTAGTACGTCCTTTTACAGGAATTCGTTCGTTGTACAGGGCGTAAGATTTCACAACGAGCATTTCGAATTTTTTGAACAGACAGTGTCTGTATGGGGACTTTTAAGAAAAGCCTACATGCAGTGTTGATGAGGCGTTATTCTTCTTCATGAATTGAATTTTGTGGAACTGGCGGAGAGCACATTTACGGTTTTGTTTTTGTTTTTGCACCTGATATTCCTAAGTTGAGACAAAATTATTATTAATTGTGTGTAATGGCAGAGAGGGCTGTATTGCCCTAATTGTACACACGTTTTTCAATAAAAGTATTCCTATTTCTATTCCTCCCCCCCCCCCCCCCCATCATCCACAAATACCCCCAATCAAACCCATTCCCCCCATCCCAAATAACAGCCCAGTAATGGTCCAGTAGTGGTTTCCTCCAATTCAAATAGTAATATATTTACAATGAGACCCCGTTTCACTCAGAGCTAGAATCGATCGCTTAACCGAGATAACAATGAGAACTCCTATGGTCTCCTCGTGGGGTAAAGATAAAAGTAAGATAGGAAATAAAATTCAAACTTTTGGCAGTATACTTAGGTACTTACCCAAAAATTTAGCGAAATTTGTAGAAAATTCCTGTTGGCTAAGAAAATTGTTTGAAAATGATATTGATTCCCCATACTAACACCTTGTCAGTAAACATCACTTTTGAATTCATGCAGCTGGGTTGGAAGAATTCGAGTTGCAATTCCGGGACAAACAAACGGCATGGGTACGGTACTTCGCAAATTCTCTCATTAGGTCATGATGTACGACGATAACTTTTGTAACGCTTTGCTGCTTGTATTTTTTAGAGAATTTTAAAAATATCGAAGTCTCAGTGAATAATAAAAGATATTGTCTTCTCATATGATACCTAGTAATTGCGTAATCAAAATATTTCAGTTGCGTACAAACATTTTTTTAAATTTGGTTCTCTAAGTTACCGTTGAAATTCAGCAAGAAGCACGTCATTTAGCAACATTCTTATTTTATAAAAAAATTTTATTCGCCCTATTGATTCGTAGTAACGGTTATTATATACTTAATGAATAGTTACTAAAAAGAATCAACACTCTGGGTGTTTTAAAAATGCAATCCTGTCACCTAAGTGTGAATTCATCAGCAAAGAAATGGAATGTGACAAATAAGGAGCAGGTGAACCGCTGCATGGATGAACTAGGTCTGAAGAAACGTTAATATCAATTAGATCTAATCAAGAGTGTCCACCGCATTCCAGGCCTTGCTACTGATTCCTGTTAGGAATGCTTAGCTCCCGAAGTAATGGGACTAGATGTTCTGGTCCCAGTCGTTTCCACATGACCACCTTCACGGAACGGATTCTCATTTTGTCGTCACATCGGCACGACACATTGCTTGTAACATGCACGCCCCGCAGGTTGCTACTGTAAAGTGAAAATGCAATAGTTCTCTCTCGCACAGGGAGTGCAACACTGAACTGCATGTACGTATGTACAGCAACTCCTATGGATTTATGCTGTGCGCAATTTTGAACGAGCTCGCAGATAATGAGCTAGGCTTCTTAACGGGTATTTTTTTTAATGATCCCGATCATTGTTACCTGTTGATAAATTAAAATTAATCTATGATACGATGCTTCAGTCAGTTCTTCAATATGGGATACACGTTTGGGGTTCGGCTTTAAATGTCAAAATTATGAAGCTAGTAACTATCCAGAAATCTGTGTTAAAAATGCGCTTCCACCTTCCCCGCAGGTTCCCATCACACAGCCTTTATACCCACACGAAAACCTTTACAATAAGGCAAATTTTCTGTAAAAACATATTACTATTTTACCATAGACATCCTAGCATGATCTCATGAATACTGTACACGATATACATTAGAGGTGAACGTCCACAACCCCCGCCCACGGATACAACATACTACTCGCAGCCCTTATCACACATTGTCCATTTTGTATAGATGTCTAGACTATGATTTAAAAAAACCCCAGTAAGTTTCCAAGAAATACACGTATAAACAGAAAATTTTTAAATTTCTAATAGATAAAGGACCTATTAATGTAGAAAATTTTTTAACAGGTCAGTACATACAAAAGTAAATACTGTTAAATGTAATATGAGAGAACACATAAGTAGCACGAAAGTATAATTTAATTTTTCATGCAATATAAGCTTGTTTATTTTGGTTTACCCACTCTCCACAGCAAAGCGCTGTGGTGTAATTGACATTAATAGTGAACGAATTTAAAGCAGTACCTACTGTTAAAATTTTGAAATTTGGTTTTATTTGTATACTTACTATATGTATAAATATTACAGGTATTAATTCATTTCATTTTGCATTTTTTCTGTCAATAAATTTCTCTCTCTTTCTCTCTCTCTCCCCATGATCATCATACTTTATATTTTCAAGTGAAGCTACTCACAGCGCATTATCCCAGGTAGGTACATTCAATAACCATCCAATGACCATTCCAGTATTGTGCCTTACGAATAAGATTTCAAACGATAATAATAATAAATATCTAATTATGGAACGAATGTTTCACTCCTTCAAAAACAGGTTTTCGGTTCCGAAGATATTAATAATATTCGCACACCATTATTTGAGGTCCTTACCCCTGTCAAAATGAAAAACAGCATTGAGAAGCTGAGGTGTTGTAAAGTTTTTGGAAGATTCAACCGATGCTACAGATCGTTTCAGTAGGAACACCCACACCTTCGATTCTTTCAAGTTTCCATATAGCTTAATTAACTTGCTTTGCGTATAAATATGAGCCCTATGAATGCCGTTTGTTGTGAATTCTCGCAAACGCTGAAAGGGAGTGCACGTGTAGAGTACAAGCCGAAGTTGAAATGCAGGCAATGTAGATAAATAATGAAGAAGATGAGCAAATCTTTCTTTTGAGTATTCCTTCTTCGTTGTTCATCCTCCAATCGAGCATATTAACTTCATGTTTTTGACGAATACGTTAACACAAAATTTTCCTCCGTTAGTTTACAAAATGTAATTTGACGTGTAGTTCCACACAAGCTACCTATACCATGGAGAAGCTGAGGTGTTGGATAAGTTTTTGGAAGATTCAACCGATGCTACAGATCGTTTCACTACGAACACCCACACCTCTGATTCTTTCAAGTTTCCATATAGTTTAATTAACTTGCTTTGCGTATAAATATGAACCCTATGAATGCCGTTTGTTGTGAATTCTCGCAAACGCTGAAAGGGAGTGAACAAGCCGAAGCCGAAGTTGAAATTCAGGCAATGTAGAAGATAATGAAAGAAGATGAGCGCATCTTTCCTTTGTGTATTCTTTCTTCATTATTCATCCTTCATCTGAGCATATTAAATTCATATTTTTGACGAATACATTAACATAGATTTTTCCTCCATTAATTTACAAAGTGTAATTTGACCTGTAGTTCCACACAATCATTTTTGTCGCTCCCTCTGCCCCACCCTATATTCAGTGCGTGCTATGATAATATTAGTTACATTTTGACGCTACATTAGTTATTTATTTACGTTTTAAAAATATTAAAGGAGCTCAAAGATGTACTCCAGTTGAAAAGCCGCATGAGCTCCATCAAGCTCTCACGGCATGCGATAGCCGAATATTTTACACGATGTCAGTCCGAGAACGGTTCCTCTTCAACTGTCTTCGAAACATTAGTATTTTCGGTACTAATGATTCTTATAAGGTCAGCCATTCCCAACCACCCGGAGTGAGAATCAATTTTGACGCTCTTTTTCTTTTAATTCGCCTCCTGCGAAGATTAAGAAGAAAAATGTCGGCACCTTCTGCCACTGCTCTTCTTCCCATTCTTTTATTCCCCCCCGTCCTGTACTTTTCCATTCCGAAATAAAAGGTCACAAATAGCTCGAGTTCACGGGTAACGCGGTTTCCCTCGAAACGGTTTGGTATTCAGGCCGTTAGACCGCCGGGTTTGATGGCAATGACTCAATCCCGAGTCGTTGACCTTCCAAGGCAGACGTTAGTAAGTCAATCGGAAAAGTCCAATTTGGAATGACAGGTGAATTATTCATTGAAGTGCTGATCTCCAGATACAATACACGACGAAGACGATTTCTGCAATTAAGCACTTGGCCTATAGAAATCTTGAAGTCCGAATTCTCGACTCGCTCCGGAATCGAACTGCAATTTTGATGGAATCATAAGTGAGCCAGTCCCCAACAATCCTTGAAATGCGAGTCCGAACGCTACAGACGTAGGTGCTATCGGATAATGACAGATATTCTTCCTACCCACTTATTTTAATAATATGACTAAATTTGATTGTTAGATCTCAAACTTGCCACGAAGTTGCTGAACGATTGGTATCCATCAATTTGATTATTATCAATTATTCGTTTTGAATGGTTTTTGAAAAACAATTATTAGTTTTGAAAAATACAAGATGATAAACAGGTTTGTCACGTCGTAATAAGTACAGTCGTTATGAGGACACTGAGTAGGTACTCAGTACTTATTGTGCCTCGTACCATTTCATTGTGCCAGCGAAGTTCGAGGAGGCCAAATAGAAGTTTGGAGCACCTAAAATCCTAAGGCTAGCCTTCCACACCATTTGAAAAAGTCCTCAGAACCTACCGGCTGATCCAAATCCAGATCCAAATGATCAAAATAATAAATACTACTATATCACACGCGTCCTGCATACATAATATCACACATACTGCAAGCCATATGTGCACAATACAAGTATTATCTATGTCGAACACATCAATAATGTTTTCCTTAGATCTGAATAGTTCGGGCCTCCTCCCCACACCAAACGATAACGGTAAATCATATGGACAAAGCTTACGATAGCAATACAATAATCGGTTTCAGTTTCCCAGGTTCCTATATTGTGATCACTTCTTCCCGATAAGTACCTACATCAACACTAACGTGCAGCTGGAATGCGGTAGAAGACTAAGATCCCAGTCAAACTCTATTTTAGCAGTAGCTTTTTTTATTTTTTATTTTATTTTTTCAAGTTTGACCGACTTCCTTACTCATTTTTCCTTCGAAGCTAGTTTGCCTTGGACCCTGAAATAATCGTAAAATACAGCAAAGGATGAGACCAACCAGTCTGGTTTTTAATACATTTTCACGCTCTAATGCCGCCACCGACCATAACCGGTCAGATATCCTTTTTACATCCAATATTCAACATCAGTTTGTCGCGCTAGAAAATCCGAATACGGAAAGCAAATGACAGACATTTTTTTCAAGAACACCATGAATGCTATGATTGATTTCAGCATAATTAGCGGCTCGGTTTATAACGCGTTTTCAGTACATTCAATGCGATTTAGCCAGCCACTTGAAATCCAAGAGTTATAAACTTATTATAAGGAACGGGTATTATTTTGAGCAGACAAGAAAGGTATGAGAGCAAATGATGAGCCATGTTTTTGCTTCCTCACTACCGAAGGTTTCACTTTTGTTTCGCCTTGCTGAATGTTATGTTCAATTTAAATTAGCAATATATGTGGAGAAATTAGCGTTTCTTCATTTTAAGCAAAAAGTACACATGCACTGCATCACAATATATAAATACATTTATAGGTTTTAATATCAAACGGATATTGAAAAAATCACATGGAACTCTTTTTATAGTTTTACAAATGATGGCATAATCCTCACGTGCTCGGGAAACAACAGAGAATAACTATTCTTGGAATTTCGCTGATTGTTAGGGGAAGATTTGCTTTGGTTGAAGGAGGTCTAACGCCCCGCCGTTATCACCACAGCAGGCGTTAGTTGGAGAGGAGGCTAGCACCCCGCGGTTATCACCACAGCGAGTGCTAGAGGAGGAGGAGGCGTCCCGCCGTTATCACCACAGCAGACGCCAGGAAGAAGGAGGCGAATACCCCACCGTTATCACCACAGCAGGTGCTAGAGGAGAAGGAGGCGTCCCGCCGTTATCACCGTAGCAGACGCCAGGAAGAAGAAGGCTAGCGAATACCCCACCGTTATCACCACAGCAGGTGCTAGAGGAGAAGGAGGCGTCCCGCCGTTATCACCATAGCAGACGCCAGGAAGAAGAAGGCTAGCACCCCGCCGTTATCACCACAGCAGGTGCTAGAGGAGAAGGAGGCGTCCCGCCGTTATAACCACAGCAGACGCCAGGAAGAAGAAGGCGAATACTCTGCCGCTATCACCACAGCGAGTATTCGAGAAGGGATCACCCCACCGTTATCTATCACCACAGCAGGTCGAAGAGCGGTCGGTCGAATGAAGAGCTAGGCGAGCCGGGCGGTATATATAGGCGCCTCCACCTCGCCCCCCATCTGTCAATGACCGTAGCGACCGTAGAAATCTTGGGAAGCTCGATGGAGGGGACCCTTCTCCACATTTTCCCGAGGCGTCGCTCAGCTCGTCGTTCTCCTTATTTGGTTAAATCTTACATATTACGTAGGAGGGGTAAATGTAGAATTTTGAGGGGTACTACGACACAATCTAAAAAAATAAAATGTTGTCCCATAAATGCAAGGTGATCATTTTCATTTTCAAACACAAACACCAGTAAAACTCGTTCAATTTACAATTCCTGTAGTCCAAGGTTCGATTTACAACCACCATGCACATGGTATACTTACATATAGGTACCAATCATCATGAAACAACTCAATACAGAAGGAAAGACGATTGATGGCTCGACTTGTGATCATAATCATTATAATAATATTATAAATCATAATCATTGTGCTTGTAACTTATCTATATCAGACGATCTCAATGGGACCGTCATATTAGCGAGGGAATAACATGAGGAAATATATATAATATATGAGAGAATAATATGTGACTAATATGAGGAAATTATGAGGGATAATATGACTAATATGAAGGAAGCCTCACATTATTACTTGATCTAGCCCTTGATCAGTAAAGTAATTTTCAGTGATTCAAACACATCTATCTCAGAAAAGGAAACAAATCCCGAAATAATAACTCAAGACTGATTGTGCGTTTAGAAAAAAATCAAACCATGAATAGTGGGTAACTTATAGGTGGTTTGAGAATCGCGGATTCCCCCCACGTCCGACGCCAATTGCACCCGCTCAAGGAGTTCAGGTGCATCCGTGACGTGCCTTACAGCCAAGTATAGGGTTTTATCAATACTCGTAAGAAGGAGGGAGTTTCCAATCGGTATATAAATTACCAACAGCTTTCCCCGACGAAGCCACGTCGGATCACGTTCCGCTAAAGACGGCTCAACCTCAAGTTCTCGCCTATTATAACGCAAGAAAACACCCCATTTTTCAATTACAACCATCTTGGAAATTGTGGTACGAAAGAAGTGGGAAAACTAACGAGGATATTGTACGGTTGCTGGGATGCTCGGCGTTTCAACACCGTTTCCATGGTATCGCCAGTTCACTATCCGCACGCCCGGACCCTGTAATCAACTGCACCCATACGAACATAAGAAAAGGAGAGAGAGATCCTGAAGGAAACCATCGGTCAGCGGAAAACAAATTTCCACTCAACGGGATGATTAAGGTAATTAACGTTTTCGTCAAGTTTCCAGATGCAACTCCTCACATAATATACCTACGAACAAAACTGTCATCATCTGAACCTAACAATCCGAGCAAAATACTATGTTCAAACCCCTACATCTCAAAGAGCTGTAATTAGAGCTGAAATTCGAAAATAACTCATTTTTGAGTTTTTATTTACTGGTAATGAAAGTAACGTGATACTTCGCACCTATAGACAAGCTTCACTACCCATTGTTCTCTTATTATAGTTCATCGTTGATCTTCAAAAAATTATCTATACAACAGAGCTCCTTTTCATACACGAAGACTCCATGTTACTATATTTCAATAATTTCTTTTTGTATCCTGATCCGAAGGATTCAAGGCCTAAGTTTGATTCAGGTCCATCAGTACCAAAACATCAACAACTGCCATATTTCGATAAAGCTAGGCATGCGGACTTCGGTATTTTATCAAGTTTGTTCACGAGCCCATCTAAAGCAGACGTTCTCAACTTTTTTTGTGCTCCGCTTTCCAAAGCTGTGAAAACAGCGGACAAATGTTGGAACTCCACTTCATCAGAACTAGGATTTCATAACTCAAGAGAATCTCAAGAGGAAGAGGAGAATCTCATTTCATAGCTCAAGAGGATCTTGGAGAGAGCTTTATAAAAAGCTGTTACTGGCGATATCCGACGATTAAGAGTTAGCTGAAAATTGGCACAGACATTGAACAAGACGGAATAAAACTTGGAATTTTATAGCCCGCTGTGTAAACCCATCGATCTCAAAACTCCCATAGTTAAAACCCCGTTAGTACATGAAACAAATTTTATAGATTGTATTATGGGTCAAGACGGCTGGCTTCTAAAGCAGGATGCACTGACTGGGTCGGAACAATAGAAGCGTCTGTACATGCGCCAACCTGATGTTTCGTCAAATGTACTTCAAATTAAATTTTGACTGCATTAAAACCGTTTAGATGAGAACAATTCGTACGGAGTATTTTGTGCACATGACTATAATATTTCAATAAGAAGCATGACAGTGGGTTATCTAGACGTATAAATTTATTTTAGTTTAAAAAAATGAAATTAGATCCTGTCCTGAGATTTTTGACACCAACCATACTGCTGATAAGTAGT
This sequence comes from Leptopterna dolabrata, assembly GCA_954871275.1. Classification (NCBI taxonomy): domain Eukaryota; kingdom Metazoa; phylum Arthropoda; class Insecta; order Hemiptera; family Miridae; genus Leptopterna; species Leptopterna dolabrata. Next base: position 7,387,776 of record OX940983.1, on the reverse strand, counting down.
TTTTTTTTCTATGATTTTTCGAAGTTTAACCAGTTCTGACGTCATTACACCCCTCTCGCCTGGGTGGGACCCCCCTGCCAACTGTGACGTCAGAATTGGATGAAAATTTGGAAAAATTATAGAAAAATAACTACCTTTAGGACAGTGCAGTTGGTGTCAAAGTTCTCAGAATGGAACTTAGTTTCATGAAAACGTCTGCCAGTTCGAGTAGGCAGTACAGCTTCCTCACTTGAATCACATGAACGTATAGAATAGTTGGGTCGGTTCGACTCAGGTCACATGGACTAACCGAATTAGTTGGGTAGGTTTCAGCTCTCTACGACTACTTTTCGCGCAGTTAGAAGCGTTACAAAGAAATAGTTGACATTTCATGTTCGCGCATGCGCAGACGAAAGTTACAGCAGGATTCCAATGAAATTCATGAGGAACCATCAAAGTATTATTCCTGATCGACCCTCCACGTTTGAACTCATTTCAACGGTACTTAAAGTAGTTATGGGCTTTCCTGGTATTTCACGTTTGAGCACGCGCAGATGAGACTTGCAGTAAGATTTCAATGATTTTGATAATGAGACCATCTGCGATACAATCCACGTGTACCCTCAAAATTTCAGCTCTGTAAAACTATTTTTCGCTTTGTCAGCAGCGTTACAAGGATATATTTGACATTTCACGTTTGCTCATGCGCAGACGAAATTTACAGTACTTTTTCAATGATTTTGGTAAGGGATTATGTGTGACCCGCCCCTACCCTCCAAATTTCAGCCCATGTCGACCATTATTTCGGGTAGTTATGGGCATTACAAGGAATTGACCAGACAGACACGGAACCAAAAATGTTTCTTGATGTCTGAAAGGCAAAACGGTAGTGGAAGTTTTCATTTTGGAGGACATCGAATTTTTCTTTTTTTTTAAACTCAATTACGAATCCAAGGCTTCCCTACCTTCCGGTAGTGAGGCAGCAGAAAATAATATTTAAACCGCTTTTGCGACCCATTGGCTACTGGGTAAATAATAAACATTAGAGTCGGAAACGCCGGATGTCGAAGAAATGAAATAATGAAAAATAAAACTCAACTTCTACCTCCTGCATGCATATAGAAGTTTATCGGCTGAAAGATATCGAAAAGGCCAATTCATCATTGGTGATTCAAAGGCGTGAAATCTTGAGAAAGATCGTAGTGTATGACGGAGGGTTGGGCAGGTCGTGATTGTTCTCTGAAGGCAGCTTTCAGAGAACATGATTAGTGCCAGATCTGCTGATCGTGGAAAAACGGAGCCGCCAAACAAAAACAAAAAAAATCCAACAGATATTAATAACCGGCTTTCTAACGGACATAACTCACTCAGCACCCCCTTTTTTTCCCCCTACAAATAGGCGTCCATTAAAAAATTGACCCCTCACGGTTCACAAGGGTTAATCCTCGAGGATTAGCTTTGCTTTGATAGGTAGCCCTTGAGTATTCCTGGAGCGTGAAACCGGCGGTTCGTGAAAAAGAAAAAGGTAGGAATATTAATTTATAAAACCCCAGTTCGTTAATGACCGAAATGTGCTGCAAGAGTTGGGGGATCGGTGGGCCGACTCATCTCGGTTTCTCACCTTCTTCTCTAATACGAGATGATTATGGGTGTTGCTCATTCTACTGATGTATTGATAAACGGCTATTGATCTAGACTCGAATTATATCTTATAATAAGAAAGCCGACTCCGTTACTCACGTTTGTGTTCAAGTATGGAAACCACGCGAACCAGATTAGATGCCCGATCTTCCATTTCGGTTTAATCGAAAACGGAGCAATGAGGAATGAAGTAATTCGGACTAAATTATAGGGTGCACCGGTGCTTAAATCTGTCGACATTAGGATGGGATTGAATGATGGATGCAGTGAAACGGAGCACAGTTCTGTGAGATCACTGAACGGTTGATTTCGTAAGCAACGCGTGACCGCTGAAAGGTTCCGATCTATCAAAATACGAATGACTTAGTTGTCTACTAATCGTGAACTCTACAATTAAACGAGTAAAACATTTGGTATTGATTAATAAATCCTGAAGAATATCACCAGTCCATGTGCTATGTATTATAACGATGTGAAATCGTAGGATTGTTATGCGATACTGACACAAAAAAGATGGTCTATCAAAATGGCAGTAACTTCGGCTTTAGGCTGCTATTGCACGCGAAGTTCAAAGCGTAGGAATGTGTGTATTTTCGGTGTATTTCCAAACAGTATAGTAACTAACAGGTAGACTCTCCGCACATGCGAGTAAAATTCAGCGCAACAACTTAAAGCCGAACCTTGGGTACTAGAACCCCAAGGAATGGAAAGCAATGAGATTTAGGTACCCACGCGTTAAGTTTATTTATTTATTCTTTTATGTTTATTTATTTTTTTTTAAGTAAGAAGAGTCTTCCATCCTGAGAATTTTGACACCAACCGCACTTTCCTACGATAAGTAGTTCTTATTCTATGGTTTTTCGAAGTTTCCGACACCGGTGACGTCATTGCTCCCCTTCCACCTGGGCGGGATCCCCTTGCTCGATGACGTCACTAGTGCAGGAACCTTCTGAAGCTCATAGATAAGAAATACTTACCTATCGTAGGAAAGTGCGGTTGGTGCCAGAATTTTTAGAATGGAATCTATACTTCCGTTTGAAAAAACCCGTCTATATAATAATATAATATGTAATATTCTAGACATATTATGTAGATCGCAGATCCTCCGTAGGTTAGTACCTAACCCCGTACTCGTTACTAGGTACCTACCTAAATCACTAAATGTGGCTAAAATCTATCTGTCGATGACGAACAGTAACTAAAATGGCAGTAAGAAACGCAAATAATGAAGTTCTGAAGGGAAATTATTGATGTGGAGTGAAAAAAGTTGCAAAAGTACCTACCAAAAAACTCCAGCCCCTTCTACGTAGATGGTATGATGAACCGCTGTGTAATAATTTACCATTGTGTAATAATTTACCCATCAATAATACTTCAACGTTTGTTCGAGTTTCACTACCTATCAACAAATTCCAAAAGAGCCACCATTTTTCAAATGAAATAATATCACAGAACAACCAACTCGACTTCATACTCCGCGATTATAATCATGTGCTCCTTCCGGTAGTGAGGCAGCAGAAAATAATATTTAAACCGCTTTTGCGACCCATTGGCTACTGGGTAAATAATAAACATTAGAGTCGGAAACGCCGGATGTCGAAGAAATGAAATAATGAAAAATAAAACTCAACTTCTACCTCCTGCATGCATATAGAAGTTTATCGGCTGAAAGATATCGAAAAGGCCAATTCATCATTGGTGATTCAAAGGCGTGAAATCTTGAGAAAGATCGTAGTGTATGACGGAGGGTTGGGCAGGTCGTGATTGTTCTCTGAAGGCAGCTTTCAGAGAACATGATTAGTGCCAGATCTGCTGATCGTGGAAAAACGGAGCCGCCAAACAAAAACAAAAAAAATCCAACAGATATTAATAACCGGCTTTCTAACGGACATAACTCACTCAGCACCCCCTTTTTTTCCCCCTACAAATAGGCGTCCATTAAAAAATTGACCCCTCACGGTTCACAAGGGTTAATCCTCGAGGATTAGCTTTGCTTTGATAGGTAGCCCTTGAGTATTCCTGGAGCGTGAAACCGGCGGTTCGTGAAAAAGAAAAAGGTAGGAATATTAATTTATAAAACCCCAGTTCGTTAATGACCGAAATGTGCTGCAAGAATCTCGGTTTCTCACCTTCTTCTCTAATACGAGATGATTATGGGTGTTGCTCATTCTACTGATGTATTGATAAACGGCTATTGATCTAGACTCGAATTATATCTTATAATAAGAAAGCCGACTCCGTTACTCACGTTTGTGTTCAAGTATGGAAACCACGCGAACCAGATTAGATGCCCGATCTTCCATTTCGGTTTAATCGAAAACGGAGCAATGAGGAATGAAGTAATTCGGACTAAATTATAGGGTGCACCGGTGCTTAAATCTGTCGACATTAGGATGGGATTGAATGATGGATGCAGTGAAACGGAGCACAGTTCTGTGAGATCACTGAACGGTTGATTTCGTAAGCAACGCGTGACCGCTGAAAGGTTCCGATCTATCAAAATACGAATGACTTAGTTGTCTACTAATCGTGAACTCTACAATTAAACGAGTAAAACATTTGGTATTGATTAATAAATCCTGAAGAATATCACCAGTCCATGTGCTATGTATTATAACGATGTGAAATCGTAGGATTGTTATGCGATACTGACACAAAAAAGATGGTCTATCAAAATGGCAGTAACTTCGGCTTTAGGCTGCTATTGCACGCGAAGTTCAAAGCGTAGGAATGTGTGTATTTTCGGTGTATTTCCAAACAGTATAGTAACTAACAGGTAGACTCTCCGCACATGCGAGTAAAATTCAGCGCAACAACTTAAAGCCGAACCTTGGGTACTAGAACCCCAAGGAATGGAAAGCAATGAGATTTAGGTACCCACGCGTTAAGTTTATTTATTTATTCTTTTATGTTTATTTATTTTTTTTAAGTAAGAAGAGTCTTCCATCCTGAGAATTTTGACACCAACCGCACTTTCCTACGATAAGTAGTTCTTATTCTATGGTTTTTCGAAGTTTCCGACACCGGTGACGTCATTGCTCCCCTTCCACCTGGGCGGGATCCCCTTGCTCGATGACGTCACTAGTGCAGGAACCTTCTGAAGCTCATAGATAAGAAATACTTACCTATCGTAGGAAAGTGCGGTTGGTGCCAGAATTTTTAGAATGGAATCTATACTTCCGTTTGAAAAAACCCGTCTATATAATAATATAATATGTAATATTCTAGACATATTATGTAGATCGCAGATCCTCCGTAGGTTAGTACCTAACCCCGTACTCGTTACTAGGTACCTACCTAAATCACTAAATGTGGCTAAAATCTATCTGTCGATGACGAACAGTAACTAAAATGGCAGTAAGAAACGCAAATAATGAAGTTCTGAAGGGAAATTATTGATGTGGAGTGAAAAAAGTTGCAAAAGTACCTACCAAAAAACTCCAGCCCCTTCTACGTAGATGGTATGATGAACCGCTGTGTAATAATTTACCATTGTGTAATAATTTACCCATCAATAATACTTCAACGTTTGTTCGAGTTTCACTACCTATCAACAAATTCCAAAAGAGCCACCATTTTTCAAATGAAATAATATCACAGAACAACCAACTCGACTTCATACTCCGCGATTATAATCATGTGCTCCCTAGCAATGATGATCTCGGGCCAGTTCCCGATTGTTAGCTCGTCCCTAGTGATGATATCTGGGCTGAATGTATACAATTTCATTCACCCAGCTGTCCAAAATGCCTGTCGGTGCAAACTTCTGGGCATTACTGTGAACGAACGGCTGGACGTACAATGCTCCGGGTGGTCTTAAAAAACTCCAAGTTCGAGAGCTATTTAAAACCGTAAAAAAATTCGAGAAAACGGCGTCCTGGAGACTTCAACTCCTATTTTTCACCCTTTAGGGATGACTGACTTTAACGCCGAGCTTCGAGGACCAACTAGACCCCAAAAGGGACCTATAAACCGAATTTCGTCAATTTTGGTTCATGGCAACTAAGAAAGGTGCTCAGTGCGGCGTACGGTGGACGGACAGACATTTTTTTATTTTATTGCATTTTCGGATTCTACATAGGCCTTGAAACGTAAACCATTAAACTTTGAGGGGGGGGGGGTTAAAAAATTTTTTTAATGCTCGATTCCAAAGGTTTATCACTGAAAATAGTAAACCAAAATAAAAAAGTGTATTTATCAGACCCATGGGTACCCCACATTCGTGGTATATATCTACCGAGCCGAAGATGTTCAACTCAAGTATTTTCTACCGGGAAAGAATTGTGTATATTACACAATACGAACAGTACAACGCAGGAGCCGAATTTCGGCCAACAACTTAATTTTCATCAATAAATGTGGGTTCACAATACGAGTAAGAACAGCATGTTCACTACCTGACTATCAGACTACCAGAGCATCAAATGATCTCATTCCGTACCTGGTTTCCTTTATTAACGAAATGGTCGCCTTCTTAGGTTCTTATGGGGATGGGCTGGTTTCACTAAAGGCTGAGGTCATCTTACTGGCTCATACTATTCATAAGGATTGCAAATGAAAGCGGCTTGATATTAGTTTACAGACAGCAGATATTCCTTTGCTCATCACATCCCGTCTTGCCGTGGGCAAGTTGAGAAAACATGGTAAAGGTAGGAACAGTCCATCTTTACGAAACTCTTTTTGTACACCATTTTCGTGTATTATTTGCGAAACCATTGTATGAGGCTTCATAATTTAATAAGAAATAGCAATGCATCAGCCACTGCTATCTGTCATTGTCACGGGTGATGTGAAGGTACAACAGGTACTGGCTATTTTGGGATGAACAAAAAAATGTATTGTACGAAAACGGGAACATTACAGTTGGGATAGCGTAAACATTTACAAGACCACTTGGAACGTGATTGGCTTTGAAACGAATTAAATCCCTCACGATAAAATCTTGGAAACCCACTTCAAAGAAAAATGGAGTTATTGAGAGGTTGTCTATTTCCACTAACGCACGAAAAGTACAATGATATACTGGTTTCGGTGACAACAATAAGTAGTTGTTTGTTACTGACGATGGTTTGCTCACCGAAACCGGTATTTTGGTTTATTATTTTCAATAATGAACCATTGGAATCGAGCAGGAAAAAAAAAAATTCTTACCCCCCCCCAAAATTTGATGGTTTACGTTTCAAGGTATGTTGAATCCAAAACTGCAATAAAAATATTTCTGTCTGTCCGCTGTACACCGTACGCCGTACGGGCCACTTTTCTTAGTTACCATGAAAGAAAATTGATGAAATTCGGGTTATAGGTCCCGTTCGGGGTCTAGTTGGTCCTCGAAGCTCGACGTTACTGTCAGTCATCTCTAAGGGGTTCAAAATAGGGGTTGAAATTTTCAGAATGCCGTAGCTCGAAATCTTTCTATAGAAGAGTATGGTTTTTTTAACGTTATTAAATTTGTCTTGAGCTAAACAATTTTTTGAGACCACCCGGAGCATCGTACGTCCAGCCGTTCGTGAGCACCAAAAAGCTTCGTCAACACGATCGTGAATCAAACGGTATATATCCGGCCCGGATATCATCACTAGGGAGCACCTGATTATAATCAAGGATAGCTGTATGAAGTCGAGTTGGTTGTTGTGCGATATTATTTCATTTGATAAGTGATGGACTATTGGATTTTGTTGGTAGGTACTTCTGAAACTTGAACAAACGTTGAAGTATTATTGATGGGTAAATTATTACACAACGGTAAATTATTACACCACGGTAAATTATTACACAACGGTAAATTATTACACAACGGCTCATCTACCCAGAAGGGGCTGGATTTTGTTGATAGGTACTTTGCAACTTGAACAACCGTTGAAGTATTATTGATGGGTAAATTATTACACAATGGCAAATTATTACACAACGGTAAATTATTACACAACGGCTCATCTACCCAGAAGGGGCTGGATTTTGTTGATAGGTACTTTGCAACTTGAACAACCGTTGAAGTATTATTGATGGGTAAATTATTACACAATGGCAAATTATTACACAACGGTAAATTATTACACAACGGCTCATCTACCAAGAAGGGGCTGGGTTTTGTTGATAGGTACTTTTGCAACTTGAACAACCGTTGAAGTATTATTGATGGGCAAATTATTACACAGCGGTTCATTATTCTATCTCCGTAGAAGTGGAACCTATACAGGTATTTTCTTTCCACATCAACAATTTCCCTTCAGAACTTCATTATGTGCGCTTCTTTTTGCCATTTTAGGTACTGCTTGTCATCGACAGAATTATTTTAGCAACATTTTACTCGTGGATTAGGTAGGTACCTAGTAACGAGTACGGGGTTAGGTACCAACCTACGGAGGGTCTGCGATCTACATAATATGTGTAGAATAGTACATATTATATATATAGGCGGGTTATCCTTACGGAGAGCTGTGGTCTGTAACAGAAGGGTATTCTATACAAAATAATAAACCGTTGTGCACGGATATGCAGCGTTTTCTTGTATTAGTGGAAATAGACAACCTTCAATAACTCAGTTTTTCTTTGAAGGCTTTGAAACCTGTCAAACCAATGAGTTATTTTGCATTGATGGATGTAAATGCAGAATATATTACGATCGTTATGACATCTCTGTGTTATCGTTAACTGCTCGCGGTTTTCAACTGGTGTATACTTAATCATGTCTGATGATCCAATGATTGATATATGTACTCTTTAAATTATATTTGACAATATGTCTGATCAACCCTGTCGAATGCACTAGGGCACTAGAGGTCACGTTGAAGAGTGACAAACAGCGATCTCCTGCAGATACCTACTTGAATTAGGAATTACGACGCCATGACAGGCATTCAGAGATCCGCAAGTCAACGCCACGGTAAACTAACTCGAGTACCGGAATCACACTAGCCCTCGAGCAATATGAAGAAAGCCCATCGACATAAGATGGTATCTTATAGCGGCCTTACTCTCCGGGGGAAAAAAACCGTCTGTGACCTAAATATTCCGATTTGGGAACAGTGATGTCATCCTTACTGGTGAAGAGTGCGTTAGTCTATCTCACAATAGCGCCATCAATATTCTTCAGCGAGCGTGACGATGCTTCTTGTATCCATGGGAAAACCCTTCTGGGAGTGCTGTAGAAAAAAAAAAGTTTAAACTTGAAGGGAGAAATGCATTGCGTGACTGAGGATGGAAATTGAATACCAGTCAACGACGAGATGAACCAACACGCTGATTTCGGTCGCAGGAAGATACCTTTAATAATCTCACTTTTTTGCAGTTAATTAGGGAGTGCGATTAGTAATGATTATCCCCGTCGACTCGGAGGATGTTCGAAATTATAGGGCCGAACCACCCCCCCCCCCCCCACCCAAAAAAAAACCCAAAAAAAAACCACAGTCATGCAGCATGGCTATAAGAGCGAATTTTTGAAGAAATAACTGATTTTATGTAAAATGTGATGTTTAGGATATCCCATTCAAATATATTATGGGCAATCTTAAACTTATTGGGTAATTATAGGTATTCAAGTATGACGCTATTCGGTTAATTCGGTATGCATCAAATATGGGCATACGTAACAAATTTTTTGTTCCATTTTTTGCCGAGTAACACCTCGGTTTGTAGATTTTCCAAAGCTGAACACGATGGTGAAGTCAGAATTGCGATATCCCATTCCGTTATCAGATTAGAGCAGACGAACCAGGAAAAACATCTCAAGAAATAACCACGTTCCTTCATCTTCAAAGTGCTCCAGTTTGAGAACGGAATGAGATATCGCAATTCTGATTTCACCATCGTGTTCAGCTTACAAAAACCTTTAAAATGAGGTGTCACTTGTCAGACTGTTTCATTTTGGGAATTTATGGGTAATCCCCCCCCCCACTAAAACTCCCCAAAACTCCCCCTTAGAGTGACCTGATTCTGCCCATCTACGAACTTAGCCTGTCGATTGCCAAGACAGATTTTTCGTGCAAATTTGAACTTTTTATCTCAATTCTTTCGAGAGTTATCGTCTGGAATGACACATACATGTATATAAATATATAGGTATACATATATATATATATATATATATATATATATATATATATATATATATATATATATATATATATATATACTCGGCCCTTCGGGCCTCGCCAGGGGGCAAGCCCCCTGGACCCCCAAAGGGGGCTACGCCCCCTCGGAACGGCTTCGCCGTTCCTCACCCCCGAAGGATGTGTTCTTATACTTCGTATAACAAAGGAGAATTTGCTATGCAATTTACCCCCCCCCCCCCACACCACCAACACCCCCCCACACCACCAATTCTTTATCACATTCCTCTTTGTGCTCATCTTTATCACATTCCTCTTTGTGCTCATCTTTATCACATTCCTCTTTGTGCTCATCTTTATCACATTCCTCTTTGTGCTCATCTTTATCATATTCCTCTTTGTGCTCATCTTCATCACATTCCTCTTTGCGTGACGCGTTTTTGTGACAGGATATTGTGACAGGACATTTTTTTCACATGACCCCCGGCGTTAAAATTGCATAGCAATTAATATATATATATATATATGTATACACACACATAATTTTTGGTGTCTTTCGGCAGTGAATTCAGGATGGTCTGAAACGGATTTTGGTATAAAAATCTTTCGGAAATTCGAGTTTTAAAAATTCTGGACCGAGAACAATAGCTTCCTTTTCTTCGAAAATTCGCTAAAATTAGGTATGAGTCAAGTGATTTGAATTCGTCACGGTTTTCAGGCCCAAGATGAACCGCACAGATGCAATAAATCAAGAATCCATGCAACATACTTAACTGTTGTGTGCTGCTATGAAAACTGCATGAGACCATGAATCAATTGTTAATCTTAACTAATAGCAAATCTCAATGAAATCGCAGCAATTATTACACAACGGTTTATTATTTACCAGTGTAGATGACCCTACCTTGCTCCCCCCCCCCCCCCCCCGGAAAGCCCTAAATGAAGTACACGATGCGGCCGGGCAATTACAGTTTCATAAATATTAGGTGGACTCAAGAATTGCATCACTGATTATTTTTATTGTTATTCACGAAGTATACCTAACTTTGTTCACGTTACAAGAGTATCAATCAACAAAATCCATAATAACCATCGTTTTTCAAATGAAATAATATCGCAGAACAACCAACTCGATTTCAGACAGCCATCCGTCATTATAAGCAGGTCTTCCCTAGCAATGATATCTGGGCTGGATGTATATCGTTTCATTCACGATCATGTTGACGACTGTGTAAATTTCAGGCCTGTGAACGAACGGCTCGACGAACAATGCTCCGAGTGGTCTCAAAAAATTCGCCAGTTCGTGTTCAATTTTATATAAAGACGTAGACAATTCGCCCTGTAAATTTCAACTCCCCATTTTTCATCTCTTAGAGATGAACGACAACGCCGAGCTTCGCGGAACAACACGACTTCAAATGGGACTTACAAACCAAATTTCATTTATTTTGGTTCATGGCAACTGGGAGGAAAAAAAAAAGAAGAACAGCGGATGGCAGTGGCTTTTTTTTTATTCAATTTTTGGATACTACAAACTATTAAATTTTTTTGTACGAGGGGGATGGGTACTACCTACTTATTTATTTATTTTTTCGTATATTTTATTCTAAAGGCATACATTAATATTAATAAATACGTGCTATTCACGGACATGTTTCCAATCAATTTCAGGGAGACACTACACTCCGCGTCATGAGTCCCCAGAAGCCACCTGCATAATTCCACCTTTTCCAAATTTGGCCAACTATGACGTATGGGTGGTGAACGTGTACGTTGAGCATACGAATATTTTATCATCGGAGCGTTCTGATGTCATCAATTTACAGGTACAGAGCTAAGTATTACGTCTGAATAAATATAACTACCAACGTCGTACCTACTTTGAAAATAGTACTTACTTCTATTCAACAGATCCTTATAACGTCGGGAAATTTGGACGCAGAAAAATACATACACTCATCTTATTCCGATTGAGCTATCCGGATCATAACAGAAAGTTGAAGGGCCATGTATTGGGGTGAACGGTAAAATGTTTGCTAACACACTTAAATAAGGTTCCTATGGATTAAATTGTATGAATATTTTGTAGGCACCTAGTTAAAACAGGCCTAAATGCCTAATGCCTAAAATGAAGGGAAGAGTAGGGGCTCGTCCATAATATGTGGTCAACTACGAAATTGATGGATACGAAGTAAATCACTCGCGAAGAAATCGTGGAAACCAATTTCAAAGAAAACAAAACCGAGTTATTGAAAGAAAATCGTCTATTTCCACTAATACACGAAAAAACGCGCAAAAACACTGTCATACCGGTTTTGGTGAACAAAAAATAACTATTGTTTGTTACTGACGATGGTTTGATAATCGAAACCGGTATAACAGTGTTTTTCGCGTTTTTGTTTTGTTTATTATTTTCAATAATGAACCATTGGAATCGAGCATGAAAAAAATATTCTTATCCCCCTCAAAATTTGATGGTTTACGTTTCGAAGTATGTAGAATCCAAAACTGCAATAAAAATATTTCTGTCTGTCCGCCGTACGGGCCACTTTTCTTAGTTACCATGAAACAAAATTGATGAAATTGGGTCTAGTTGGTCCTAGAAAAAATAGGGGTTGAAATTTTCAGAACGCTGTAGCTCGAAAAATGTCCATAGTATGGTTTTTTACGTTATTAAATTTGTCTTGAGCTAAACAATTTTTTGAACCACCCTAAGCATCGTACGTCCAGCCGTTCGTGAGCACCAAAAAGCTTCGTCAACACGATCGTGAATCAAACGGTATAAATCCGACCCGGATATCATCGCTAGGGAGCACCTGATTATAATCAAGGATGGCTGCATGAAGTCGAGTTGGTTGTTCTGCGATATATTTCATTTGAAAAGTGACGGACTATTGGATTTTGTTGGAAGGTACTTCTGAAACTTGAACAAACGTTGAAGTATTTATTTATGGGTAAACTATTACACAATGGCAAATTATTACACACCGGAAAATTATTACACAATGGTAAATTATTACACAACGGTAAATTATTACACCACGGTGAATTATGACACAACGGTAAATTATTACACAACGGCTCATCTACCCAGAAGGGGCTGGATTTTGTTGATAGGTACTTTTGCAACTTGAACAACCGTTGAAGTATTATTAATGGGCAAATTATTACACAACGGTTCATTATTCTATCTCCTTAGAAGGGGAACCTATACAGGTTAATTATTACACAACGGTTTAGGGAGGTACCTAGTAACGAGTACGGGGTTAGGTACTAACCTACGGAGGGTCCGCGATCTTCATAATATGTGTAGAATAGTACATATATTATATAAAAGGGTTATCTATACGGAGACCTGTGATCTGTAACAGAAGGGTATTCTGTACAAAATAATAAACCGTTGTGCAGGGATTTGCAGCTTTTTTTGTGTGTATTAGTGGAAATAGGCTATTGTTTTCAATAACTCCGTTTTTCGTTTGTCTTTGAAATTGATGGAAACAAATACAGTGGGTTCATCGATTCATTCATGTTCACAAATCACTTGAAAGGCAGACTAGATATCAATAAAAGCCTAGGTGGAGGAAATCCACAATTAAAGGGCTGATCGGTCTTGGCTCATAAATGGTACGTATTATATTCCATCAAAAGTTCATGAGCCTATTTGAAATTGTGCTCAAATAAGCAGGTAGGGGTTTAAAAAAAATGTATCTAATGAAACTTGTAATTTATAGCACTATTACTGCCAAGGGGTGAATAGCACTTACATAATTTGCCACTGTCCTACAACACTACAACCATTGACTTCTCCCGGTATTTCGGGTGCGCGGTGGTCTTTCATGACGAATATTCTACGAAGGTCTCTCTGCGACCTTTGAATTTTTCATTCGTTTCCTCGTGTACCCACAACGAAGGCAAAGCCTTCAATGGCAGTTGCTCAACGTTACGGTGCAATAAAAAATGTCATGTCCCGACTCCGTTGAGGCAGTTTCGCCACAAGGTCCCCATCCGAAACTACGCGGTTTCCAGGCGCCATCACGGCACCACCGGTTCTCCCAATAAATCTTCATACGAGCCCGTTGACGCGTGTTCTGTTTCCCTAATTTATACGGAACGACCTTTTGATCTTTTTGATTCCACTTCGGAGGTTCCTAGCATTATCAGATAACAACAAAAAAAAAAAAAAAAAAATCGCGGAAAGTTCGCCTGTAGAGAACGTAGATCACCGGTGATGGCCACGTCTTCTCTCTTAAAGAGTTGGCGGACGCCTGGCGAAGTGGGAGCCTTGAGAGCTTCAACTCAAAACAGAACGCCGGATGGCACCCACTGCGGGACACCGGTAGTATTACGAGTACAACCGACAAAATGTGTGAGGAACGGACCTGCAAAAACCTTGATACGACTAATAAACGAGTGAAAGTTCTCAGGTGTACGGCAAATCACCTAACGGGAATTTACAAACAAATACGTGATGACATCCGGCTAGTTCTTTGTGTGTTTAAAATTCACTTTTGGCTATTTTTCTACAAACCTAATAGAAGAAAAATTTCTATTTTGGTTTGTTATTTTCAATGATGACCCTTTGGAATCGAGAATCGAAAAAAAAATTGACCCACATCAAAATTTGATGGTTTCCGTTTCATGGCAAGTAGAATCAGCAAATGGAGTAAACAATTTCTGTCTTTCCACTATACGCAGTACTTGAACTGTTCTCAGTTAACATATAAACCAATAAACCAGTCATGCAGCATGACTTAATGAGCGAATTTTCAAAGAAATATTCGAATTAATGGCTATGGTTTTGAATAAAGGAAAACTTCGGTCTAAAATTTGGTTTTCTATGTATATTCTCTTCGTATTTATTTTAATTTGTACGTTTTGTCCATCCTGATTCTACCGTTTGTTACGAGTAGATTCCTTGTTCCTTCTGAATGGCCTTTCCTCTTGACTACGATTTCAGGCCTGGTATCTAAAACCAGTTCAAGATTTGCTCTACTAGGTAGGTAGATCCTTCCTTCTTCATTGATATTATTTTTATCATGTTGAGTACCTACCTACCTTTGAATATCAAATATTCGTATGATACTGATAATAAATTGATAAGATACCTACCTAACCTTCTTCCTCCTACTGTTAGTACCTAAATTGAATAATTTGAAATAGATTTTTTCTTTCGTCTTCCTTCTAGTAATACGTGGGCCGGTACTTGTCTATCTATGAAGGTATCATAACAATTATATGTCAAATGGGAAATTCAAGGAGTTGTACTAATCGTTTGCCTCCCCCTTTTTTGCTTCGAACTCTCGTCTTCAATTAATACTTCTCACATTTTTCAATCTGACCACTCTAAGGGGGTGGGGGGGGGGGGGGGTAAGAGTTTAAAGATTATCCTAGTTTTGGGTAATTTTTGCGCACTGTAAATGCTCTAATTTAAGAACGGATTTAGATATCTAAAATCCGATTTCACCATCGTGTTCAGCGTGCAAAAACCTTTAAAATGAGGGGTCACTTGTTAGAAAATAACATTTTGGGGATTTTTGGGTAATTTTTGCGCACTTTAAATGCTCTAATTTGAGAACGGATCAAGATATCTAAAATCCGATTCCACCATCGTGTTCAGCGTGCAAAAACCTTTAAAATGAGGGGTCACTTGTTGGAAAATAACATTTTGGGGATTTTTGGGTAATTTTTGCGCACTTTAAATGCGCCAAAACCCTCCTTAGAGTAGGCCAATTTCGCCCATCTTCGAACTTAGCCTTTCGATTGCCAAGATAGATTTTTTGTGCAAATTTGAGCTGTTTATCTCAATTCTATCGAGAGTTATCGTCTGGAGTGACACATATATATATAAATATATATATACATATAAAAAAGTGTTAAATTTCAGGAATCGTTTTAGAATGGTCTGAAACGGATTTCTATGAAGAAAATTTCCAAAAATTTATATTATTTAAATTTCGAAGCCATTGCAATAGCTTCATTTTCTTTGAAAATTCGCTAAAATGAATGAAATTCAGTTTTTAGGTCCCATTTGGTCTGTGAAGCTCGGCGGTGTGGTTTTTCGTAATTTTTAAAATTGATCCTGAACATGAGTGTGAATTTAAAAACAAATACGTGATGACATCCGGCAAGTTCTCTGTGTGTTTAAAACTCACTTTTGGCGATTTTTCTACAAACCTAATAGAAGAAAAATTTCTATTTTGGTTTGTTATTTTCAATGATGAACCTTTGGAATCGAGAATGCAAGAAAAAAAAAGACCCCACATCAAAATTTGATGGCTTCCTTTCATGGCAAGTAGAATCCGCAAATGGAGTAAACAATTTGTGTCTTTCCACTACACGCAACTGTTCTCATATAAACCAAAATGAATGAAATTCAGTTTTTAGGTCCCATTTGGTCTGTGAAGTTCGGCGGTGTGGTTTTTCGTACTTTTTAAAATTGATCCTGAACATGAGGCTTTTGTGAGACCAGCTACGCCCAGCTAAGCCATTCGTTCACAGTTCACATTGGATTTTGTTGGTAGGTACTATTGCAACTAATTTGCAACGTTTTTTACATAGAGCAAACGTTATGTTTCATCAATTAAAAACAAATAATTGAAGTCAAGCTTTGATAATTGAAGTCTTGAATCCACAATTGCATACTTAAGAATCTGTAACTGCCCGGCCGGCTCCAGCACCTACTCGATTTAGGGCTTTCCTGGGGGAAGCACGAGGGTAGGTATTGACCACAGAAAACATGAGGTTCGTTCCAGCACGTTTAAGTTCATGAACTGATTCGGCGCAATCGCTCTGAATAGGCATTAGCGGGCGGTGAAGCGTTCCAGCGAGGTTATGTTCACGTGCTGTTTTATCCACCCCGAGTTCCAGCGCCGCCCGAGTTCTTGAACCGGCACATGAACTTCTTGTTCCAAACGGAAGGCTGGGTTGTGAAATGAAAATTCGAAGATAACCTCACTGATGTGGACAACCTCCCCAAAACACGTGAATAAAAATTACTGTTGCTTGCATTTTGTTATAGCGTTTTATTAGAAAGGTTTCTCTAGCCAGGCGTTCCAGCGGTTCAGTTCACAAACCGAAAAATGCATGAACTCATCCCCATCACTTCAGTTCTCGCACTGAACTAGTACGCGTTCTATGCACGGCGCTGGATCAAAGCTATGATCTGCGCAGAAGAGGCATCTGTGCATCTAAATATTAAACCACTGTGTAATAATATGCAGCGATTTCAGATATATGTTACTATTGACAGAAAATTCCGAAATGATTATATAGCGGGAAATGAGCGTGGAAATTAGTTGAAAATTCTCCAAAATTCTACCCGGCGGTGAGGGGGTGGACAGGGATTAGGTTGGTGTAAAACACTAAAACAGATTTTGTAAAAATAAGAATTAATATCAATGAACTGTTTCTTAGGGAGAGTCTAAAAACATTCCGAATGTTAAAGGAATACTTTGTACAACGATACCCGATCAGCATCCGGAAGGACTTGTCCTAAATAACGCCATTCTTGCTCTCTCCCCACCGCATACTTTTAATAAAATGTTGCGATAAAATGCGACCCTCCATTAATAAAGAGTTTTTGAGATAAAGTAAACGAGGGAGGACCACACAGTGTGGGAAGAGGGCAATCGTGTTCATCACTCACGAAGCATTTGCCCGTTTAGTGGCCGTGTCCAAAGGCCCTGAACGTGCGGTTTACATAACCAGGGACACCCTGGGTTTTTTTTAATGCGTCAATAAAATGAAAGTTACTGAATACGCAACGCCCCGCTGATTACAAACAACGGAAATCTCGGAGTCGCTTAACAAAAGTTATTGATATTTGATCCGACTCGTATCAAATCGAAGGTTTACGACAGCCCGGTGTGGGAAGCTGTTCCACGTTAGGTAGAATCGTACAAATGGCGAGCGAGGAATTCATGGTAAGAAATCGTTTGATTTTTTTTTTTACCCTGGATTTAACCACAGAGGCGAATCCTGAGGAGAAATCAATCGTATACCAAGGGAATTTCTCGTCACTCCGTTGGACCATTGTCCCCATTTGCCATCACGTGATCTTTAATCAGAGGTGAATGGCGATAAACGCCGCCGCCGGCCGGATAATCACATGCAAAGCTTCTTCAAGACTTATCAGGTGCCTGATACGACTAAAACTGGAGGCGTCGTTTACAAAATTTCATCACCAAGTCCTAGAGATCGTTTATTGGATAATATATCTACGGACAGATGCGCAGTTTACGAGAAAATATAATTAAAAAATAAAACATCGGTTGGGTATATGAGAGAATAACAGAAAACAATACGATGGTAAGTAATCGTCGGTAATGATCGGTAATCAATATGGATTCCAGTCTGGCAAAAGCACATTGGATACCATAATTACACTTATACAGAAAAATAAATAATAACCTAGATGTGGGGAACAGGGTGATAGTGGTGTTCAAAGATTTCTCGAAGGCTTTCGATACAGTTTCTCATAATACATTAATAAGAACAATGTTGAAAAAAAGGTACCAGTCCACATTTATAAAATGGGTTCAGAGCTATTTGGAGGGGAGGGTGCAACAAGTAAGAATCGAAGATAAATTAAGCGAACCAACAAATCTGTTATGTGGAGTACCGCAGGGTACGATAATTAGCCCAATCCTGTACCTTATATACGTTAATGATATTTTGAGTAACAAAATAAATGGAGAATTAGTCTCGTACCTACGCGGATGATACAGCCTTGATATCAACGGGGAGAACATCGGAGGAGCCTAAAAGAAAAACGGAGGAAGACCTGACAAACTTGAATAGACTCTTTGGAAAGAAAAATTTAAAATTGAACGATGAAAAAACGGAGTTCATTGCATTTTCACTGAAGGCCACTGATATACCCAACATCACGAACTTATGTTGCCACGGATGGGGAAACTGCAACCGAGATAGCTGTGCATGCCCAGTAATTCAACAAGTTGAACATATCAGATACCTAGGGTTTTTTTTAAATCAAACCATATCATGGGAAATGCACACGGAAGCAGTAAATAATAAACTTAGAAAACTAATACCCACTTTTTACGAAATACGAAACATATTGAATGAAAAAACCAAGCTGACCGTCTTCAATGCATTAGCCCAATCACAAATTAACTATGGCATTGTTGCATGGGGTAATGCTTATGCAAACAAAATTCAAAATTTAGTTCTCACACAGAAATTACTAATAAAAATTCTATTCAATAAACCCTATAGATTCCCCTCCTTGAAGCTTTTGCAGAAACAAAAATATTAACTATTAAAGAACTATTTTAAAAAAACAAAAATTACAATAATTTATAAATATTTCTTAGCTGGGAAACTGGTGAGAGCAAAAAATAACACTAGGTCGGATAGTAAAATTAAAATAACATTGCCAAGGAGATATACAACAGCCGGTCTAAAATGTTACGATTATTCGGGAGTAAAAGTTTTTAATAGTTGCTTATTTGATGAAAATGTACTTAAGTTAAGTCTTACACAATTTAAATTTAAGGTTAAGAATATGTTTTTAAATAGAGGATCATTTGTTTAGTCAGTTTAACTTATTAACTAAGCTCCGATAGTACTCATTCTTTTCTAAAATAAGTTTTCTACAGCTCATATACATTTTTTTTCTTTTTTGTCTTTTGATTTTTTAATCACGTTGGGCTGTTGCGTAGTCCGGTAACTCACTTCTTTATTTTTATACGAAGTTTATACAACTCCTCCCCGCGTCACAAGTGTTACTTAGTGCGGGGAGTAGCATAAGAAAATTATTTGTATTTTTGCAATTGTAATGATTTAATTCGTTTAATAAATGTAAAAAAGAAAAAAAAAGAAAAGTAAATGAATTAATGTAAGGCAATAATAAATATATATCTTGTTGGTGAATCAGTCGGACGATGATCATCAGAGAAGGATTCAGTGCTGCCAGTACCTTGCGTCAGTCTTTGCTTATATGCTTCAGTCAGTCAGTATATGCTTTGTTTATATAGAAGCATCAACGCTCCCTCACGGCGATGGTCGTATCAAAATCCACCCCGGGGATTCCGGTTTTGAACGAAAATTAATTTCGGAACCTTCGCGGAACCCTTTCTACTACAGCTTTTCCATTTCCATTCTAGGGGCACCACAGGGAAGAACAGCACTCCAGCATGGGACTCACCAGCACTGAATAAACCGCCCGTGAAATCGCGAGATGAGTTATTTTATTTATTTCATTGCAATATACAAGGATTGTTATACAATCTCTCAAACGAAATAATTTAATATTCTATAAAGTCAATAATACTGCCTACTATTCACAATGTACTACTAGATGATAGGGTGTAATAGCCCGTAGGTCGTTGTCATCAGTTGACATACTTCTACATGTATCCTACTAATATCTACTTATCTCTTTCGTATACAGTGAATAACCTTCAATAAAAATCAATTAATACTCCTTTTGTACTTATTTATACATAATATGCTACAAATTACATTTTCACATTTCCTCTATCCAAGTTCCACCAGCCATTTATACGTCAAGTTCTTGAAAACAACAAAACAGTTTCGGAGACCTCAATTTAGGATCAATTGATCTGTAGAATTTATATTATAATACCTATATATTTCATCAAAAAAGCAAGCATCCTCATCGCCTCACTGGTTATGTGATCTAGGTTGTATAATTTATAACAAGTTCACTCTCATAATAAACCCCCACATCACAGATCGCGAGTGGGCGAGGCAACACCTGACCCTCCAAGGCATAATCGAAGATACTCGTACAGCAGGAGTTTGAACACGTGAAAATATGATAAACCGGCACTTCACCATGTTAGGAAACGACATCCTTCAGACGAACTCCCAAAGAACGATCAGCGAGACAGATGGAGAACCGTATCAGAGGGGAACTCAGGAGCCAAAACGGTCCAATTTAGTCAGCAAAAGGGGCACTCGGCCAAAGGCCTGAGAAAAGTCCGTGTAAACAGCATCAACCTGAAGACCATTACGGAAGGCATTTATGATGTGCGGTCGATCTTCTTGCAATGAACCTGTGTTGTGAAACCAAAAGATATGGCAGCGTACAAGGAGCAATGTGATTAACAATAATCTTCCCTAGGACTTCTGGTGTTGTAAAGTGAGCGGATAATAATCACTTCAGCCCGCTCAGACGCACTAGCCACATAATAAATTAATATTCAGATACTGCTTACGGAACTTTAACATCACCAGTGAAATAATGGTAGGATAAGTCACTGTTCCATTGCACCGAAATACAATGGTTCCTATTTTCAATAACAGAACTAGTTAATTTTTGTATGTTTCGTTGATCTGAGACCATCACGATATAATTATTATGGTGAGAGTGGGAGGGTTAGAGGAGAATTTCAAATAATAAAATCACAACTATTATAGTATCGCCTCACAGTTATGACCATAGATGGCACTGATGACAATGAAGGAGAGAAAAGTGGATTCAGCTACTTTCGACCCTGACGCCGCTGTTTAGGGAGCTACGTATGGCTTGTAAAATACAGATAATTTTTTAAAATACCCTTTGTTCCAAGTTTGTCTGTCGAATGGTTGAACTTTGAAACAAAGGGTGTATTTATGGCCGGTAGTGTACACGCACTGCAATTTGCATGATGAGGATTGCGCTATATCAAATTTACATGCCTCGTTTCCATGACACTCCGATGATGTTAACTTTGAGTTACTTCCAACAGTAAACGCACTAAAAATGGCTCAACTCACAAAGAAGTTTTTCTTCACGAGGCAGGACTTGGTACTAAACTAGCTTTCACTTATGTTTCTTTCGAATACTGTTCAGGGAGGTACTGATCCTTCGGAGAGCCGAATCTGGGAAGTTAGACTGGGTAATAACTTTTTGAAATGCGTAAAATAAATGTATGTACCTACATTAACATTAAAATGTGAACACGTACATAATGGTTTATTATTTTCAATAATGAACCATTGGAATCGAGCATGAAAAAAAAAAAATTCTAACTCCCCCTCAAAATTTGATGGTTTACGTTTCAAGGTATGTAGAATCCGAAAATGTAATGAAAAATTTCTGTCTGTCCGCCGTACGGGCCACTTTTCTTAGTTACCATGAAAGAAAATTGATGAAATTCGGGTTATAGGTTCCGTTCGTGGTCTAGTTGGTACTCGCAGCTCGGCGTTACTGTCAGTCATCTCTAAGGGGTTCAAAATAGGGGTTGAAATTTTCAGAACGCCTTATCTCGAAAACTTTCGACAGAAGGGTATGGTTTTTTTTACGTTATTAAATTTGTCTCGAGCTAAACAATTTTGAAGACCACCCGGAGCATTGTACGTCCAGCCGTTCGTTTGCTTCGTCAACGCGATCGCGAATCAAACGGTATAAATCCGGCCCGGATATCATCGCTAGGGAGCACCTGATTATAATCAAGGATGACTGTATGAAGTCGAGTTGGTTGTTCGATATTATTTCATTTGATAGGTGATGGACTATTGGATTTTGTTAGTAGGTACTTCTGAAACTTGACAAACGTTGAAGGGCACAACGACAAATTATTACACAACTGTAAATTATTACACAACGGTTCATCTACCAAGAAGGGGCTGGATTTTCTTGATCGGTACTTTTGCAACTTGAACAACCCTTCAAGTATTATTGGTGGGCAAGTTATTACACAACGGTTCATTATACTTGACCACGAGGGTAGGTATTGACCACAGAATACAGTGATCTACGCAGAAGGGGCATCTATTTCACTCCACATCAACAATTTTCCTTCAGAACTTCATTGTTTGCGTTTCTGTCTGCTATTTTAGGTACTGTTTGTCATAGAATATGTATAGAGTAGAGCATAAATTATATTATATAGACGGGTTATCTATACAGAGAGCTGTGATCTGTAACAGAAGGGTATTCTGTACAAAATAATAAACCGTTGTGCAGGGATTTGCAGCGCTCTTTATCTCTTTTCTTTAACATATTTTTATCTCAACTTGGTGTTTTGACATTTTCATGTCTTTGCCGTGGCACACAACCTAAAAACGCTGCAAATCCCTGCACAACGGTTTATTATTTTGTATAGAATACCCTTCTGTTACAGATCACAGCTCTATGTATAGATAACCCGTCTATATAATATGATATGTACTATTCTATACATATTATGTAGATCGCAGACCCTCCGTAGGTTAGTACCTAACCCCGTACACGTTACTAGGTACCTACCTAAATCACGAGTTAAATGTTGCTAAAATAATTCTGCCGATGACAAACAGTACCTAACAAAAAGAAACACACATAATGAAGTTCTGAAAAGAAATTGTTGATGAGGAGTGAAAAAAGTTGCGAAAGTACCTACCAACAAACTCCAGCCCCTTCTACGTAGATGGTATAATGAACCGTTGTGTAATAATTTACCGTTGAGTAATGATTTACCATAGTAATAATTTACCCATCAATAATACTTCAACGTTTGTTCAAGTTTCACTACCTACCAACTAACTCCAAAAGAGCCATCATTTTTCAAATTAAATAATATCACAGAACAACCAACTCGACTTCATACTCCGCCAATATAATCAGGTGATCCCTAGCAATGATTTTATCTCCGCCAAATTTCCTATTGTGGGCGCGTCTCTGGTTACGAGATTTGGTTTGAATTGTATACAATTTCATTCACACTGGAGTCGAAAATGCCTGTCGGTGCAAACTTCGGGGCCTTACTGTGAACGAACGGCTGGACCTACGATGCTCCGGATGGTCTTAAAAAACTCGCAAGTTCAAGAACTATTTAAAACCGTAAAAATATTTACGTAAAAAAATGGTATAGGGGTTTTGAAAATTTCAACCCCTATTTTGAACCCCTTAGAGATGACTCACAGTAACGTCGAGCTTCGAGGACCAACTAGACGCCGAACGGAACCTATAACCCGAATTTCATCAATTTTTTTTCATGGTAACTAAGAAAAGTGGCCCGTACGGCGGACAGACAGAAATATTTTTATTGCAGTTTTGGATTCTACATACCTTGAAACGTAAACCATCAAATTTTGAGGGGGGGTAAGAATTTTTTTTTTCATGCTCGATTCCAATGGTTCATTATTGAAAATAATAAACCAAAATTGTTAGTGACGAAATTGGGTGACGAAATACCGTTACGTTATATATTTCTGATGATTTTCGCTTACAACCGATTCGTTGCTACGGAACTTTATCTTCGCCAGTTATCATCGTACAAAAATCGTTCACCACTCGTTGGATAGCTCTCGATTTACCTAACCATACTACGTTAACCACTGCGGAGTGCGTGGCCGACAAGCTGCGGTATGAGCGTGATTGTTTAAATAATTGTTTACACACAGGTGATCATTCTCAATAATTTATATTGTCAACACGAATGCAAGCTTCATATAAGTTTCTGATGATTTTCGCTTACAACCGATTCGTTGCTACGGAACTTTAACTTCTCCGGTTATTATCATATACAAATTGGAAAGAGATAGAGCCGCGAGAATGGTTTCCAACCACCAAGCAAAGATTATACATACGTGCCAAATTCTTACAGAAGAACGACGCGCTCAAGCACAATGGAGGGAGGCTCAGCGCTCTGCTGAAGATCTATTGGCCAAATTCAAATCCACTCTTCAATCTTAGCCGACATTTCATTTAAACAATAATACAACGTTTATTACATTAATCGAAGAACTAAGTCTAATTACCAATTCTTTTATGATCAACACTACAACTTAGATTGCGACTTTATAATTAGGTACCTACCTAATTTGGTAGGTGAGAAGGAAGGAGGGGAAAGACATGAAAATGTCCCAATGCGTTGCAGACTCGTATGCAAGCGTTTATCAACGTTTTTGATAATTTCTGAAGGGTACACATGCAAAACTTTTAATAAGTTCAAAATCCAAGCGTAGGTATATACAGTGTTTTGGTCAGCAAAATCGGAAACGCGCCAAAGTGAAAGCATAAGGCGTTCGAGGTGCTGAGCCCTAAAAAACTCCGAAGATGTTTGTGACGCAGCCACATAAGGAAATACGGAAGGGTGGTCCTGTAACTTCTGAGACAGCCAGTACAATTTTGCTTGGCTTTCCACTACTCCGCCGCAAGTGATTTAAGTTATATTCTATTCAGAACTATGGGTTCTCTGCATTACACACATTGACATTATCAATCAATGATAAGTCAGCCGAGGGTGAAAGGGTGAAATACATCTTGTCCAACACATTCTACGTAAGGGAACACCACCAATTAGGGCCAGCTACCGCGAGGGTGATTTTTATTTGTGCATTTTCCTATTTCTCATGGTTTATTTACCTATTCGAAGTTCAACGTCCTTCTCCCTGATCAAAACCCAGGAAAAGGTTGTATATCCATCAGATCCCACTGAAAACTCCGAACTCCATCCGATGCCCATTTTCTGAAGTCACCTAACGAGGCCGATGGTTGTGACAAGGTTAATATTAGATATGCGCCCAGGTACGACGGACTTCCCCATACTTGAAACGGTATCAACGACCTCTTCACGATCCGTGCATCTAGGTCGGACAGTAAACCTAAACCAACTGTCCGCTGCCTGGCGTCAGATAGTGCTTCTGTATCCTCATTGTTTCTTGTGCTGTAATCCAGACATCGCCGTCTTATTGTTCCAAGTTCTTCTGTTAGTGCGGGCCGACTCATTGTTCGAAGCCGTTTGCAGGAATCTGTTTGCATTCATGGTCTGATTAATCCTTTCTGAGGCCATTTTTTTCCACTCGCGAAAACCTTTCGACTCGTATTAGCAGTCTTTGGAAATGGAATTCTTCGCGAATTCTACACCACAAAGACCAAGACTCGTGATTATTTGCCGGATTAGGCTTGGATGATCTACGCTTTTGTGGCCAAAACTTGTGCAATTCCAACCCATGTCTGTCAGGCAATAGAATTGCCAGTTATTCACAAACTATCTGAGCCAAAAGCCTCTTCGTGAGACGAAATGTGACGGCAAGTATTTGAAAAGTTATGTGGTCCCGAGAACAGTAAGCACCGCAAACATAGTACTACCTTGCGCTTGTCAGATAATTTGAAATCGAAGATTTTCGCTCGTGTAGAAACTTGATTGCCATCTTATTCTGAATAATAATGATGTGCGATACAATTTTCCGTAGCCATTTCTTATATAATTATACGTTTACCTATAATGTTGAATGTCAGAAGACCAGCAATCGATCTCTGACAGATGTTTCTTACGCCAGCAGTATCTATCTGACCTGCATCTGTGCTACCGCTGTAATAACAGGTAGCCAACGACAGAAGAAAAGGACCAGAGGGAGATGCGATGGCTGTGATAAACGCGGATAAATCATTAAAGCACAAATCGTTAAAATGCTCGAGCGCTGCGCGTTTCGCTCTATTGCGACCCGGTGTTGAGTACAAAACATTATTCAAAAAGTCCACAGACATCTGTTCCCTTTGACACCGCCGTTCTCTCGGTGATGCGAATTGAGATAGCACAAAATGTCCTGTCAGAAATGAACCTGAGGAATGCACGAGGGAGAGAATTGCGTATGCGTTGGGAGGAAAATTCTTGTCGGTGTTTCCCTGGGAACGCGAGAAGCCGGCTGTATTTTTCAGCGTTAGGGCCTCGTATATCAGTCCTGTGACGTAACTTCCGTGAGCGTTCGGGTCGAATCAAAATCACCCTCGCGGTAGCTGGCCCTAATTGGTGATGTTCCCTTACGTAGAATGTGTTGGACAAGATGTATTTCACCCTTTCACCCTCGGCTGACTTATCATTGATTGATAATGTCAATGCGTGTAATGCAGAGAACCCATGGATAGAATATAACTTAAATCACTTGCGGCGGAGTAGTGGAAATCCATAGCAAAATAACACGTTACTAAAACACAAAAACGCTGCAAAGTCCTTGTCACATGGGTTTATTATTCTATTGGAGTTCTAGAGATTTTTGTTGGCTGTTAAATGTATTGTTTCTTTCATGTGGAATGATTGAAATAGCTATTTCTGATGATTTCCACCAATTTTGGCCCCCAAAACATGAAATAGGTACGCTTTTTTTTCTTTTTTTTTTAAGATCATCTTTGATCATTGGTAGTGGCATTTAATGGTCTTGATCCACCTGTTTACACTTTTTCCAATGTTATTGTACACATTGATGGTGATTTCAGACAGTTTTCCAGGTTTTTGACTCATAAAAAACCAATTTTGGGAGCTGAACCTTTGGTAAAACCTCAATTTCCGCGTCTTTGGTCAAAATCGACTTCATATTCGGTATTCTCGTCCTCAAAAACATGGAAAAAGATACCTCAAAAGCTCATGTTACTAACATGTTGTTAAAACGCAAAAAGTACCTATTTTTATACACATTTTCACTCATAACACCCCTGGGTATATTCCGATCGGGCTGAAAAGTTTCGGGACACAACTAGGGCCCAAATGGAGCATGTGTGCGAAAGAACGACTTTTTTAGACCGAAAATGAAGCCTGTACACGTGATACGGCGTACGGCGGACGGACATTGCATTTTTGGAATCTACGCACCTTGAAACGGAAAAGAAAAAATTTTGAGGGGGTGTTATAAAAATTTTTTGCTGAGCGAATACATACGTGTATTATTCACAGAATAATAAACCAAAAGTACCTATTTTTATACACATTTTCACTCATAACACCCCTGGGTATATTCCGATCGGGCTGAAAAGTTTCGGGACACAACTAGGGCCCAAATGGAGCATGTGTGCGAAAGAACGAATTTTTTAGACCGAAAATGAGGCCGGTACACGTGATACGGCGTACGGCGGACGGACATTGCATTTTTGGAATCTACGCACCTTGGAACGGAAAAGAAAAAATTTTGAGGGGGTGCTATACAAATTTTTTGCTGAGCGAATACATAGGTGTATTATTCACAGAATAATAAACCAAAACTACAGGATAAAAATAGAATAGTCTATTTCCACGTAACTAACAAAACTGTAGACCGGTTTCGGTTGTTAAACCATCATCAGTACACTGTGGAAGTAGTTCTACAATAGACGATAGAATACACAGTACACAATAGAATAGTTCTATTGTGTACTGATGATTCATTAACAGCCGAAACCGGTCTACAGTTTTGTTAGTTACGTGGAAATAGACTACTCTATTTTTATCCTGTAGTTTTTTTCTGAATACAAATAATTAACAAGCTAGCATATAAACAGTTAATGCATAATTTTCTATCGAGATTTGATTTTAAATGAATTTATTTCCAAAACAGATATACAAGACATATATATACACAAATTACAAAAATTGCCAAGAAATGAACTAAACTGCCTACTTATACAACAGAGAAAAGAAAAGGAAAGAGAGAGAAAAAAAATAACAGCATAGTTCAACCTCGCATAAAACAAAGAGAAGTCTCTTATCATGTAACAATACTGGAAACATATCCCCAATATGGGCTAAATGCCCGTGTTAGGGGATGAGAAGCTGAGGCGGCTCCCACTCATTGCGGCATGAGTGCCTATAATAATATTATTTTTTTTTACTAGTGATATTTATTTATTGCAACTGAAAATAATATATACATTTTATCTAGCACTATCTAATATTATTAAAGTAAAAAAAAAGAAATACCACTCGGAAGTTAAATGTTAATAATCGTAAGGTCATTTTCCTTGCAATACACTAAGACATCTTTATTTTTTATACGAACATCAGAAAGCATATTTTTCAGTTCTGTTGGGAAACTGTTAAACACAGGTACAGAAGCAACATCGAAAAAATTATGAGCTAGGGTACTAGAAACCTGAGAGTTAGCCAAATTACTACTGTTCTTTATCTTGTTGGAATGGGATGGAGATAACGGTTTTCGTTGCCTTAACAAACATTTCACAAATGCAAAATCTTTCATTAGGTGGAACGGCAGGATCTGCAATTTCTTGAATAGCGGCAGAGGTCGTGATTTGTTTTTTCATGATTATTTTTGTAAAAGTTTTCTGATTAGATTGATAGTTTTCTGTGCAGAGATAACCGGAGATACAGGTGTCTGATACGCATTTCTCCAAATGGGGAGACAGTGTGTTAGGACAGAGTGAACCAGGGCACAGTATGACTTTAAACTCATCAATGACCTCAGACGAGAGAAGAAATACATATTTTTACGTAAAATTAAAGCAACCCTAATAACTGCGTGCTCATGCCATTTAAATGTTGGTCAAATATTGCTCCCGAATAATCTAAGATCTGTTTTTTCTCAATTATCATCCTACTATTACATTCCTCAGGCAGATTACAGTTACAGCTATGCAACACAATCGATCTGTCTGAAGGAAGACCCACAGAATTCATTGTGAAAATAATATATTTAGTCTTTTCAACATTAAAACTCCAAATATTTCTATTCAGCCAGTGAGCTACTTTGTTAAAGCCCAAATTAGCACAGCGGTAGGTTTCATTCCACAAGTTTGCACAGAAGTACAAGACTGTATCATCTGCAAACAATATTGTTCGTTAACGTATATGAGAAAAAGGATCAGCCCTAGGACCGTCCCTTGGGGTACTCCCCTAGAACCCGACTGAGTCTACCACTTCTCGTATGGTTCAGTTGTACTAATTGTTCTCTATCCTTCAGAGAGCTTTTGAACCATGCCAAGGTTGGGGAAGGGATTCCAAGTTTTTCCATTTTTACAAACAGTACATCATGAGAAATACTGTCGAATGCTGTATTGATCCTTTTGACGAGAAGAAAAATGAAAATATTTACAACATGCCAGTAAATTTGCAAACTGCAACCTTCAAAAATGCATCGTGCAAATATGATAATTAAGTAGTTCTGTTGAGGTGTGTTACTGAGACACTACCACTAAACTACCTGCAATTAAAGATCATTTAGCCGTATTAAAGATAATTTAAGAAGCGTTAACAGGGCCTAAATACCTATCCACAGCACATACGGAAGCAACATTCTTCATTTACGCTGCATAGAACAGACAGGACAAGAACTGATATAACCAGGGGAATTTGCTGACTTGGTTGACGTTTGGACATTACGACCTAAATGATGACCTTTTAGGACCTAACGCTACCCAGCTGTGTAAGCTTTTAAAGGATAAGCCAGACATGTTCGGAAAAAATGTTGGGGATTCCCCCTGTGACGCACCATTAATGTATTTCTAATTTGGTCGCACTGCTTGGCTTGCGTCTGACGGGTGGCTACCCACTTAACTGTTTGCAAGTCACTAGCTCGTAGATTCTAGGTGGTGGATAAGTTATGGTTATGACCGCCCTGGGAACAACTTGGAGTAAAATACCACATGAACGTGCTACCTGCTATAGTAAGAACCAACATTAGGTGCGTTACCTATTATCAATGAACCCAAACAAACGATTTCATTGGCCGCACCAGTGGTGCTCTGACGCCACTTCATGTCGGCGTGCACAAATTTCGACCTTAGTTTTTGACTAAATGGTTTGATCGAAACCCCGCATACCGATAAATAGGTAGTTGACGAAACGTACCCGCAGCCATGATACAACGAACGAAGATTCCTCCACATCGCATCAGTTCGCTACATCGATGATCCATCTGTCTCAATATTAGTCTCCGACTATCATTTCGACTAGGGTACGAATTAGGGGAACGTTCGGAGAGGCGTAGAATTACAGTATTTTTGATTTAATTTTATCTAGGAACAACAGAGGACCTATAAGATAAGGACTGCTACAGAAAAATACGAAATACCAACTGCGACAAGGACTTCGAAATACCTATCACACCTAGTGATGAGCACGAAATTCCCCTTCAGAACGTAATGGGGTATGTGCACGTATTTATTTTATTTTATTTATATTAATTTTTTGTTTTGGTTCATTATTCTCTGAATAATACACCTATGTATTCGCTCAGCAAAATATCTTTATATCACCCCCTCAAAATTTTTTCTTTTCCGTTTCAAGGTGAGTAGATTCCAAAAATGCAATGTCCCGCCGTCCGCCGTATCACGCATACCGGCTTCATTTTCGGTCTAAAAAATTCGTTCGTTCGCACGCATGCTCCATTTGGGCCCTAGTTGTGTCCCGAAACTTCGCAGCCCGATCGGAATATACCCAGGGATGTTATGAGTGAACATGTGTGTAAAAATAGCTACTTTTGTGTTTTAGTAACATGTTAGTAAGATGAGCTTTTGTATTGTTTTCCATGTTTTTGGGGACGAGAAGACCGAATATGAAGTCGATTTTGACTACAGAGTCGAAAATTGAGGTTCTACCAAGTGTTCAGCTCCCAAAATTAATTTTTTATGAGTCAAAAACCTAGAAAACTGTCTGAAATCACCAGAAAATCGTCTGAAATCACCATCAATTTGTATAATTACACTAGAAAAAGTGTCAACACGTGAATCAAGACGATTAAATGGTACTACCAATGATCAAAGATAATTTGAAAAAAAAGGAGCGTACTTAATTTGTGTGTTGGGGGCCAAGATTGGTGGAAACCATCAGAAATACCTATTCAAATTGTTTCACGTGAAAGAAACAATAAATTAATGAACAGCTAAAATTTCTGTAGGTATGTTCAATAGAATAATAAACCCATGTGACAAGAACTTTGCAGCGTTTTTGTTTTTTCAATGACAGTAGATCAGTAAAAAGTTTTATTATACAAATCTCCATGATGTAGATTCTCCATGATGAGAATTTTGGCACCAACCGCACTGTCCTACGATAACCCTTTTTCTACAACTTTTCAAAATTTCAACCAATTCTGACGTCACTGCACCCCTCTCACCTGGGTAAGACCTCAGAATGGAATCTAGTTCATTAAAAAACGCTGCAAATCCCTGCACAACGGTTTATTATTTTGTATAGAATACCCTTCTGTTACAGATCACAGCTCTCTGTATAGATAACCCTTCTATATAATGTAATATGTACTATTCTATGCATATTATGTAGATCGCAGACCCTCCGTAGGTTAGTACCTAACCCCGTACTCGTTACTAGGTACCTACCTAAATCACGAGTTGAATGTTGCTAAAATAATTCTGCCGATGACAAACAGTACCTAACAAAAAGAAACACACATAATGAAGTTCTGAAAAGAAATTGTTGATGGGGAGTGCAAAAAAGTTGCAAAAGTACCTACCAACAAACTCCACCCCCTTCTACGTAGATGGTATAATGAACCGTTGTGTAATAATTTACCGTTGAGTAATGATTTACCGTAGTAATAATTTACCCATCAATAATACTTCAACGTTTGTTCAAGTTTCACTACCTACCAACAAACTCCAAAAGAGCCATCATTTTTCAAATGAAATAATATCACAGAACAACCAACTCGACTTCATACTCCGCCAATATAATCAGGTGATCCCTACCAGTGATTGGCCGTATTCACAAATTCCTATTGTGGGCGCGTCTCTGGTTACGAGATTTGGTTTGAATTGTATACAATTTCATTCACACTGGAGTCGAAAATGCCTGTCGGTGCAAACTTCGGGGCCTTACTGTGAACGAACGGCTGGACGTACGATGCTCCGGATGGTCTTAAAAAACTCGCAAGTTCAAGAACTATTTAAAACCGTAAAAATATTCACGTAAAAAAATGGTATAGGCGTTTTGAAAATTTCAACCCCTATTTTGAACCCCTTAGAGATGACTCACAGTAACGTCGAGCTTCGAGGACCAACTAGACGCCGATCGGAACCTATAACCCGAATTTCATCAATTTTTTTTCATGGTAACTAAGAAAAGTGGCCCGTACGGCGTACGGCGTACGGCGGACAGACAGAAATATTTTTATTGCAGTTTTGGATTCTACATACCTTGAAACGTAAACCATCAAATTTTGAGGGGGGGTAAGAATTTTTTTTTTCATGCTCGATTCCAATGGTTCATTATTGAAAATAATAAACCAAAATAATATAAACCGCTTTTGTGCCCATGCACATACACCATTAGTATGTACTTCCCATTATCAGAATACAGTAAAACCTGGATATAAGGAACCTGTATATAAGTAAATCCTCCATGTAAGGAATACAATTACCGGTCCCACCCCATTGGGGCCCAAAAACCTCTTTGTAAGGAATTTCGTTACCTCTATGTAAGGAATCTCGGCTGGCCGGTCTTTGCCTCTGCGTAAGGAAGTTCCCCCTTCCCCTTCATGAATCATGCGTTGTTTATTTGTTTATATGCAGTTCCTTCCTTCTTCCTAAAACAATTCAGTCTCGAAAGGTGTTCTCGTAAACTTCAGCCTATGGAGCTGGGGATCACAAGGAACTTCAAGGTTCATTACCGAAAAGAAGTGGTTAGTCATGTCATCAATGCAACTGAAACGGCCCAGTCCCCTGAAATTAATATTTTGCAGGCAATGAGATTTGCTAAGAAAGCATGGTTTTCCGTCTCCAAAACGACCATATTAAATTGCTTCCGAAAATCAGGTTTTGTAGTCTTTGATGAGTCCATCTCCGTGGACGTAGATCCAGAACCCCCAGCCTAGAAGTCGAATGGATGCAGGTGATGGCATCCCTACCATCGTCTTCTGGAGAGGAACAAACATTTGACGATTACGTTGACGTTGACTGCGACGTCATGATAACGGGCACAAGAACGGATGAAGAGATCATCGCTGAGTGCACCCAGACTACGATCGAGGATTCGGATGAAGAAGATCCTGCAGAAGACACTCCAGTGCCTACGAGGAAGGAAGTACTTGCAGGATTGGCCACTGCACTGAAGTTTTTCGAGTGTAACGTCAGTGATCCATCATCGTTTGATCACATTTGGGAACTCGAGAAACTCATTAAAAGAGTAGAAACTGCTAGCGCACAACAAGCAAAAGTGACTGACTATTTCAGAAGTACAAATTTGTAAGTTTTTCAAATTTAGTTTTCAAATTACATTCAAATATACGTATTTCATATATACATTTTTTGCAATTCAATTTTGAAAATTCATTATGTACCTACCTCTACATAAAGCATTTTTGACTGATAAAACCAGAATGTAAGGAAACCTGGATTCAAGGAAAACCTGGATATAAGGAAAAAATTCTGGCCACTTGGGATTCCTTATATCCAGGTTTTACTGTATAAGCCGGAAAGGACAGCCGATCACGTCCGCAACGCGGCAGGGCACTTGGTCGTAAAGCCACAGCCTGAAATTACTGTTTATTTACTCTACCTAGTGATAAGCAGTTGATCTTAGGAGATCAGTTATGAATAATCACATCATTAATGTTATTGACACAGCGAGAATCCATTTTGCAGCGTTGCCGACTGTAGGGGTCACGTATCGAAGCGATCCATCAAAGCATTTTTCAACACGTAGGTTAACGGGGCTGCGTAGAAGGCCCCGGTTAGGGGGTATATAAATCAAAACTCCTACAGCCTCTAAGCCGACATGTTAAGTCATAGCTAGTTAGCTAATGTAAGTCGGCTCCGATTGACAGTTCACGAAGTTAATCAACCCATTTCAACATTGGTCTCTATTCCGGCTTCCAAGCGCTCCAAAACAGTTTCCCCCCGATCATCGACTCGACTTTGTCACGATTACGATAATTGAGCATATGCATTTTCGTAATTTTTGCGATTGATTTATGAGTGAACGTGATGACAAGGGCGACTCAGAAGTAACGGTTGCGATTGAGCGAAATGGAGGCTTTTAGTTATAATGGCAAATAGCCTACGTGATATGAGAAGAAATCTAAACTCGTTTCTTTGGGAAAATTGAGTCACCAATAATTATTTGGCTGGAACCAAACTCAGCGTGTACGTTACTGGTAAGTATTTAATGCACCACGCAGTTTATCGAAATATTTGTTTATGTAGCAAAGCACTGTGACTATGTACGAGATGCAACTAATGTTCACCCTCCAGTATAGACAGTTCAACAATGTATAAAATTATATTCATCGCTGAGTTTCATGTTTCATTTTTAAGTTCACTGCTGACCACGTGAGAAAAACGCTGCGAAGTCCTTGTCACACGGGTTCATTATTCTACTGGACATACCTACAGAAATGATGGCTGTTCATTTATTGTTTCTTTCATGTGAAATAATTTAAATAGCTATTTCTGATGGTTTCCACCAATTTTGGCCCCCAAAACACGAACTAGGTACATACGTCCTTTTTTTATCTTTTTTTTTCTT
Organism: Leptopterna dolabrata; assembly: GCA_954871275.1. Classification (NCBI taxonomy): domain Eukaryota; kingdom Metazoa; phylum Arthropoda; class Insecta; order Hemiptera; family Miridae; genus Leptopterna; species Leptopterna dolabrata. The sequence continues at coordinate 7,352,966 of OX940983.1, read as the reverse complement.
CAAATTATCTCTTCTCTTTTTTTTCAAAATTATTGACACTTTTTCTAGTGGTATTATACAAGTTGATTGTGACTTCAGACGATTTCCCAGGTTTTTGACTCATAAAAAATCAATTTTGGGAGCTGAACCTTTGGTAGAACCTCAATTTTCCACTCTTTGATCAAAATCGGCTTCATATTCGGTCTTATCGTCATAAAAAACATGGATAACGATACCTCAAAAGCTCATGTTACTAAAACACAAAAAATGCCTATTTGTATACCCATTTTCACTCATAACACCCCTGGGTATATTCCGATCGGGCTGCAAAGTTTTGAGACACAACTAGGGCCCAAATTAAGCCTTTGCTGCGAAAGAACGAAAGTTTTAGACCGAAAATGATACGGCGGACGGACATAGCATTTTTTGAATCTACGCACCTTGAAGCGTAAAAGAAAAAAATTTGAGGGGGTGTTATGAAAATTGTTTGCTGAGCGATTACATAGGTGTATTATTCACAGAATAATAAACCAAAAGAAAGAGGGAGAGAGAGAGATAATTTTATTTGCCGTCACAAAGGAACTGTATGACAATGGTCGAATCATCAGTACATTTACTATACAATTATTTTACATAAAAGACAAAATACTTAGGTGTAAGGGTATTGAGGAGAGCGAAAAAACTGCTGTGTAGAACGGTAGGGTACATCCCACCACGGCGGCTCCCGGGGCCACGGCACTCATTTCTGGACAGGCAGCCCGAATGAACGACGTATGAAAACATCATGTTCAGAGGAACACACCAAGCGGGTCGCCCCCAGTCCGGCCAGAGCACCGGAACACATGCACTCTCGAACCATTCGTACCCTATGTAACATCACGGACGCCATTTATATAAACTAGATGCAAGCCAGAGTACTCATATACATTTCCTCAGCTGCCTCGTTAGAAAGCCTTGAAACTATAATGTATAAAAAATTAAAAATTAAATAATAAGAACATAATGATTATAAAAATTGTTTTGCTATACTAAACAACCAATTGTGAGTGTATAATAAACATATCAAAATATTCATAAAAATCATTGGGTACTAATGATACAATAATCTTCTTACATGCCTTATTAAAGATTTGAAATTTACGTTACCGTGGACGAGAACGGTATCGGAAGTTGACGTGATGACGTGAATCATATCCGACCTTCCCACAAATATGCAGGGCAGTCGGACGTAAAGCCCCAGCCTGATACGGTGATTTACTTTACTTATTACGTATGAATTTTATACGTGGGGTAAATATCTCCAAATCGATATATTATGACTGCATACGTGCTCGAAAACCTTAATAGCCGCATGGTGACTGTAGTGAATGCGTAGCTGAGACGCATCCACTACGAGAGGTGTTTAGGGTAGGTTGTGCCCGTTTTGGTTATAGTGCAGAGCTACCACCATGCCCAGGATCTTTTTGGATGTGTACTTGGTTTGGTTATAGAACAGAGCTACCACCATGCCCAGGATCTTTTCGGAAGCATTGCCTGGTTTGGTTATAGTGCAGAGCTACCACCATGCCCAGGATCTTTTTGGATGTGTACTTGGTTTGGTTATAGAACAGAGCTACCACCATGTCCAAGATCTTTTAGGAGGCGTTGCATGGTTTGGTTATCGTACTAGACAACCACAATACCCAGGATCTTTTAGGTTAAGGAGAGAGATGAGGAGTGAGGAGAGAGGAGAGAGTAGTCTTCGACTAGAGGAGAGTGTAGAATGGTTGGAAAGGCGAAGGAGGCGAGTATTTATAGCCCTTAGGGCTATCTCCCTCCATCCTCCAGCTAGTGGAGGATGGTGGGGATCCCCACTGGGTTCCTCGGTTCCCCTGCGTCTTCTGTCCCCACTTCTATATTTATTTGGCGAGATCTTAATTTCACAGGAGGTGGTTCTGGGAGGATACCACGATAGTGACCTAGAATTATACATCAGGATTTACCCTATGATGAGTGGGTTTATCCAAAACCATACTTGTAACCAAAAATGCTGAAAATATTTAGAATGTGATGAGTACAATCACAGCCAAGGATGGACTAGATACCAAGTGATACTTGTTAGGTATCATTAGTATTTAAATCCACGTTTTTCGATTTTCATTTCATCTAATCATCCCAACGTGCTATGCTAAGGGACCTAACTACTTGCTTTGATCGACATGGTGGACAACATTTACAGACTTAGTTGTATATTTGTCGTGTGGAAGCAAAAATCTGTCAAACTGCGATAATACGAATATGTCCTGAGTCTCCTGGATGGTTGAGAAGAGATGACTGACCCAGATGCAAGGTCGCAATCCATGAATGAATGAATGCAATTTGCAGCGACCGTGAATGAAGCTCGCCCATTCATAAAAATCTCCCTTTTTGACCTTTTCATTCAAAGAACCTTTTTGCATCGAAACGATCAAGAAAAAAGTTCTGAAAGAGGAATTATCACTTTTTTGTTGTCATGTCGCGGTTTCACAGAATACTTATTATAGCGAGCTCCGGTGCCCCTGCGAAGTAATCTGGAGGAAATTAGGACCTTGATGGTTGGGAACCAGACGGGCTGTTTCCCTTATTAGCCTCGTAACCAGGGCCGGGCTCAGACGGTAATGATTCTGTTTCGGTAAATTACCCATTCCTGGAGATAGTTACGGTTTTTATACTTCGGGATCCGTTTCATTTCAAATCCCCTTCTCAAGAATAAAAGGCGCGGCAAAAAGCTTTGCAAGGACGAGAGGAAGAAAGCTTATGAATTCAAGACTGGGATCGTCAGTAAAGGAGAATTACCATAATCGTGATGATTGTACACCTGGAAGTTAACCGGTAGCTGACAACTTGTTAGGCGTTTTTTTCTCTGTTGAACTAATCCATCTACTAAATGGAGGAATAACCAATCTGCGGATGTCTATTTATGCCAGGGATCCTCTGTTGATTATGAAATATCTCTATTCCTGTTCAATTTCTAGAAGAGAAGTCCAGGGAAATGTTCTGTACATCAAAATCTGTAAATAGCCCTGCGCGTAGTCAGGAATGCCATGAAAGATTTTTATGAATATGTAAATAACACCCAGGAGTAATGGTTTTTTTAAATAAAATGTAATAAAGTTATACAGAGTTGAAAGAAGAATATTATTATCAAGTGGAGGACACGAGACCACCTAAAAGAGGAATGTTGCCAACTAAATAACATAAAACTATTCTGCACATACAAATTCCACTCCATCGGCCATTGTTTTTGCCTTGTAGGTATCATGTTTATTGTAGCCATTCATTTATTATATCAAAACCATAATTATTGTTTCCTTTCCTCACACTCTGCACATCTTACCGGCAAGACCCTAGTTTCAACTAGGTAGCAACCAGTTTTGGCTTATTGTTCAAGGTCATTAAGCTGATATTATGAAAATTAAATTAAATCTAACAATCAATTAAGGCCTGTATTCGTCATATTATATTGTTCTAGTACGTCTATGTGCTTTTGTTTTATTATTTTCAAATGAACCTTCGGAATCGAGCATGAAAGATGGACAAAAATTCAACCTCCCTCAAAATGTGATGGTTTCCGTTTCAAGACACCTATAAGTGGAATTGGAAAATGGAATAAAATAATTTATGTCCGTCAGACGTAGTCCACCGACCGCCGCGAAGTACTTCGCACTTGAACATGAGCCAAAATTAATGAAATTTGGTTTGTAGATCCCACTTGGGATCTAGTCTAGGATGTGGTCTGTTCACTTACTGCCAGTCATCTCGAAGGAGGTTGAAATTGTCAAAGCGCAAATTCCTTGCGAATGGCTCGATTTTGCTCAAATTTAGTCGGTAGTTGGGGGTGTAGCGCCTAGATGGTTTCTTGCGGATGAGAGAACGATCGGATCATTAGTATGGCCACTGCGCATGCGCAAACCCGAATCCTAGTAACTCAATTTCCTACAAACGCAAGGCCCGATTTTGCTCAAATTTGGTGGGTTGTTGGGATGTAGGTTCTAGGTGGTTCCCGGTGAATTTCAAAACCCTTCAGATCATTGGTATGAACACGGCGCATGCGCAAACGCGAAATCTGAGGTACTCAATTTCTCACGAACCTGATGATGAATTTTCAGGAACTTCTCTTCGAACTACGCGGAGGAATTTTCTTAAAATACACGTTGTGCTTCATGCATAACAAAAAAAAATTGGTTATAGATAGAATTCATGAATTCACCGCATATTTATGAAACTGTAATTGCACGGTCGGGTCCAGTACTCGATTTAGAACTTTCCTGGGGGAAGCACGATGGTCACGATGGTATTGGCCACAGAAAACAGTGATCTAGGCAGAAGGCGCAGCTTGTTGTTGTTATTAAGGCGATCCCTTTTTCATAGTTAATAAAATCCGTGTTAATGAAATAAATAAATAGTTAACTCCCCTTTATTATTATCCAGGAAGGTAGCAGAAACTGCAATTGAAACTGTGAAATTTGTTCATACTAGTGTAATAAGCGAGGCATAACTTAACTATAAATGTGTTCGATTGGTACCTGTCAACTAGAAAAAAAATCGGCCGAGGGGTGGGGGGGGGGGGGGGGATGTGTTTAATTTTATTGGCAACATTAAGACCGAAGTCCCTCATATAATAGTAGGTAGTACCATACTAATTGCCGTGTATGAGAGTAAAGCATGGATAACAACCATGTAGGTACTGGTAAAGGGGTAAAATAGTTGAGCAGAGCTTTAGTACAGTGGGGAACCAATGGTATAAGCATGCATTTGTTGTGTAAGCACCCAGGAATACTGATGAATGTTAGATACTCGTACACAACCATTTTATCGTAAACTACCAACGGGATGTACAAATTTGGTTTAATCTACTTGCATATAAGTAGATATACATTATTCGCACCTATAATCTCCCTCAAACTTCAGAGTTGCCGCAATCAATTCCTCTAAATGCATTTAAAATTACTAAAATGTTGTAAGTATCAGCAATACCTACACCTTCATCATGGCAAGTCATATTAGGTATATTTGGAGTCTGAAGTTTTTCTGCCCTTGCTCGCCACACAGCCAGCATACTCCTGATCCGCAATTGGAAATAGAGGTAGATGTCCCCAAACTTTTGAATTTAAATTTCAAAAAACTTCGTTTAGGAAGACAAATGTTTTATATTTCCTGCGATGTCCTTCATTATAAAATTCAATACCGAAAACTAGGTGAAATTTGAGAACGAAGTGACTTACAGTGTGATCTAGGAGGTGGTGAGGCAGGGCGAACAAGCCGCTCCTTCCAAGTGTTTCTGAAATAAAACACAATAACTTTAAAGAAATTTAAATCTTGAAAAAAAAAGAAATGCCGCATTATGAGTGAAAATTTACAAAATAAAAGAAATTTCCGGAGAGATAGTTGTAGTAATTTAGTTGGATCTGTCAATTAGTAGCATCCTGTCCGTGGAGTGGTTTTTTTTAGGAGTGGCGACGGGATATCCTATAACTTAATTATGATGGAGAGGCGAGAACGTTAGGAGCCGTCCGGTTTTTTTCCTTCTCTGCAAGAACCGTTAAGGTTGTATAGTATAAATGAAGAGGTACGAGAGAAACTTCCGGAATTAGGGATGCAAAGTATAAATGTATGACGTCATTGATGAAATTTCCAATTTAATCGAAAACGAACTTTATAACCAGTGAAGTTCATAAAATGGTATTACCAGGAATAAACGTATCGTGAAGAATAAAAAAGTCTGTTAGAGTGAATTGCTTTGAGCTAACTCGGATTATGTATGGTGGTAGTACATCTTTGCGTTCAGTATCCACGTAAAAATTTTATCGATGATTGAAAATGATGACCGTGCATGAAAAGGCTGAGTTGTTAGGATTTCAACGTATACCGAAATCTTGTGCATATCGGAATCATATTTTTATACACATCCAAGTGGAAAAATCTCAACTAAAATCGGAATTTGATTGAAACCGGACGGATCACTGTGAGTAGGCAGTCACTATTTTATGTTTGCGCTAGCGTAATAACGTCTGTGCTACTATAGTCGTCACATTCGTACGACGATACGCATGTATGATGGTTCAATTCAACTCTAACTGGCACTTCCTGATGGTGACGTCTGTACCCACTCAACGGTATACAGGGTGTCCCAGAATTAATGATCCAAACTTCAGGGATCGGTTCTACAAATAATTCGCAACAACTTTTGTGCTATAACATTTTTTTCCGAAACCCCCATCAAATCCGACTTTTTCACTTTTAAAATTTTTTCCCCGTGTTTAAGACCTTGAGTCATAAAAATGGCCGTAACTTCCTCAAGTTACGTGGTAAATTCAAATTTGAGGATACCATTAGAAAGAGCGTTAAATTTTCTTTCTTCCCAATACATAATCAAAAATGTTTGTGAGAGCTGAGTAAGTAAAAAATTACGCCAAACTGAAAATTTGTCAACTACAACTTTTTTGTTGAAGATGATAGTATTTTTTAACCATATTTTTACCCAGACCCAATTGTTCCACTCTTCGGAAAAAACATCTGCAATTCAACAGCTTTTCAACGGTGTGCTCAAATTTATTTTTATCTACACCATTTTTTGCGAAAACGGCGTTCGAATGAGGAAAAACCTGATGCTGTTGAGCAAAATCGAGGGTTTTTGCACGACTAGAGATATATTCAGGACTTGGAGAGGTACGGGGTGTATCTGGTCGGCATTCCATTATTTTTTTAACGCTGAATCGAATGATGACACTCCCGAGCCTCTCTGTTCTCTCGATCTCTTGAAATAGGTGTACCTACCTGCCTACCTGTTACCAAATCTAAACCTCATCGACCTAAGGGAATTAAAGAATTATGCTTCGGAATTATAGCGCGTATTTTTACAGCAGGTTCTCAAAGTGACCACCTCCTTGTTGACGACTCATGCGAGCTCGTCGCAACACAGATGAGGTATCGAATCTCGTGATGAGGTGTAGATTTGGTATCAGGTAGGCAGGTGTACACCTATTTCAAGAGATCGAGAGAACAGAGAGGCTCGGGAGTGTCATCATTCGATTCAGCGTTAAAAAAATAATGGAATGCCGACCATACACCCCATACCTCTCCAAGTCCTGAAAATATCTTTATTCGTGCAAAACCCTCGATTTTGCTCAACAGCATCACGTTTTTCCTCATTCGAACGACGTTTTCTCAAAAATGATGTGGATAAAAATAAATTTGAGCACATCGTTGAAAAGCAGTTGAATTGCAGATGTTGGGTAAAAATAGCCTTCAAAAATACTGTCAAGTTCAACAAAAAAGTTGCAACTGACAAAAGTTTCAGTTTGGCGTGATTTTTTACTCACTCAGTTCTCGTAAAAAATTTTGATGTATTGTGAAGAAAGAAAATTCAACGCTCTTTCTAATGGTACCCTCAAATTTGAATTTACGTCGTAACTTAAGGGAGTTATGGCCAATTTTAAGACTCAAGGTCTGAAACATGAAAAAAAAATTAGGAGTGAAAAAGCCGGATTTGATGGGGGTTTCGGAAAAAATGTTATGGCATAAAAGTTGTTGTAAATTAGTTGTAGAATCGATCCCTGATTTTTGAATCATCAATTCTGGGACACCCTGTATACAACTTTTAAATAGGTTATCTACCTACGCATATTTAAAGAAAAATAATATTTTCCGTTATTAATGAAAATCGTATTATTTTCTCTTCGTCAAAAGAAAGGTGAGGATGAGAGAGTATACGGATTATATAAGCTAGGCTTTCGCAAACCTCTTCCAACATTTAAAATCCTAGTTATTCCGTTACATGATTACGAGCACCTCAGTACTGGTAACTAGTTCTAGAAAGTTGAGTAACTTGTTGTAAATCATCAGATCGAAGATGAGTTTTTTGTGTTCATCATTACGGTGTTGTACAGTTATTTTTGCGTGCACCAGTAATATTATGAAGTTCAAAGTTTTACGGGCCATGTGGCTCGCGAACTGAGTCGGCTGCCTTCTCAGTAATCGATGCCGCCGACGGAAAATATCCATATTAGCTGAAAACGCATTAAAATTTCATCTTACAAGACGCGGGGGACCACATTCAATCAACTTCGGTGCTTGATGGAGCGGTTGTACCCGTTCCATTGAAGTGAGGGCTCAACATTTTTAGAACATCCGTGACGCTGCGGGAAGAAAAAAACAGTCCTGAAAAGTGATCAAGAAGATGAATAGGGGCGAGCAGGAGTGGTGCTGTAATGTCTCGCCTACAACCGTCAACCTCCGAAGGCTGAGAACCCTCGGCTTGACTGTTTCGCGATCTTTCATTAAAACTGCATTATTTCCTACTTACGGAAAGTGAAATGATCCTATTACGAGGGTAACAGTTGATGTTAATATGGTTTAAATTGAGCTGAAAATTAAGGGCACGGAGCTCTAGCAGTGCAGCGTGGTGGGGGATGGGGGTGATTGTAAAGTAATTCCCCGCGTTGATGTGTCAAGAAGGGTGTGAGAAGTGTTAGGCTGGGGACACACATAGCTTTTATTTTCCACGCGGACGGACTTCCAAGAACAACGCGAGCAGAGAAAAATCCGTCGCACGCACGCGACCAGGTGACACACAACAGCGTTTTTATCCTGCCGTCGCTCGTAGCTGGGAAGTGGAGGGGATGAAGGTGGGCTATTGACCTATCAAACTTCAGCGTGAAATTCGGCGCGTTTTATTCCGTCGTCCGACGGGAATCCGGCGCGGAGCGGGCACGTGAAAAACCTGCCAAAGGGCGAAAATCCGGTACACGCCGATGTGTGTTCCGTTCCATTTGACTGCACAGATGTCAGGTTCCGCGCGTGAGGCGGGCGGAGTTCTTGGAAGGACGCCCGCGTCGGAATCGCGATGTGTGTCCCTAGCCTTACACATCAAAACGGTGCAAATTATTACACAAAGGTTTATTATTTACCGGTATTGATGCCCCTTCTGTGTAGATCACTGTTTTCTGTGGTCAATACCCTCGAGCTCCCCCCAGGAAAGCCCTAAATCTAGTACTGGAGCCGGCCCGTGAATTAAGTTTCATAAATAATCCGTGGATTCAACTATCATTGACTATTTTTGTTGTTATTCGTGAAGCCCAACGTTTGCTCAAGTTACAAAAGTATTTATCAACAAAATCCAAAATAAACATCATTCTTAAAATGAAATAATAACACGGAACAACCAACTCGATTTCATTCAGGTGTTCCCTAGCAATGATATCTGGGCTGGATGATATACCGTTTCAGTTCACGATCGTGTTGACGAAGCTTTTCGGTGCGAACGAACGGATGGACGTACAATGCTTCGGTTGGTCTAAAGAAACTCTCAAGTTCGAGATCAATTTAAAATACACTGCCAAGGTGATGGCACAGGAGCTTCCTCGTCACAATCAGAGTGACCCATTATACATTACATTACCTAACGTGAAATATACATATTACATAACATTACATTACGTAACATTACATAACATTACATGAAATATACATATTACATAACATTACGTCCATAATACATTACGTCCATTATACATAATTGCGACAGTTATGCGTGTTTGAAGAATTTCACGTTAGCGCATGCGCAGGGCGAACCGCTGGCTCTATCATGTTGAAATTTATATGGGACCTCAATGGGCCCTACCCGCTTAATCCCTGAGAATTACATTGAAATTGGGTGAAATCTTTGGTTACTACGGCTGTAACAAGGAAATTGAATCTATTTCATGCCAGCGCATGCGCAGAGCGCACCGAGGGTCCGATCATGCTGAAATTCATACTGGAACTCACTAGGCCTTGTCCAAACAATTCTTGAAAATTTGAGCGAAATTGAATCAAAATTGTGAAAGTTATGCGTGTTTGTTGAATTTAACGTTAGCGCATGCGCAGGGCGTACCGCTGGATCAATCATGTTGAAATTTGTATGGGACCTCAAGGGGCCTTATCCGCATCATCCCTCAAAATTTGAGCTGAATCAATTAAAAATCGTGGAAGTTATGGCTGTAACAAGGAAATGCGGACAGACTCACAGACTCACAGATTCACAGACTCACAGACTCACAGACTCACAGACCGACAGACACGGAACCAATTTTGTTCAGTAGGCTTTGAAACGCAAAATGCAAGTGGAAATTTTGATTTCTGAAGACAAACATTTTTTGGCTCACGAAAGTGAACACAAGGCTTCCGCTGCTTCGCAGACTCGGAAGCAATATGGAAAACGATATCTCACAAACTCATGTTCACTGAACCCCCTCCCCCTCCCACATACAAAAAACCCCTCGAAAACCCCTATTTTTACCCCCATTTTTTCATCAATAACACCCCTGGGTATATTCCGATCGGGCTGCTAAGTTTCAGGACACAACTAGGGCCCAAATGGAGCCTGTGTGCGAAAGAAAGATTTTTTTAGACCAAAAATAAAGGTAAAGGTAGACATGGGTGATACGTCGGATGGACACATTTTTGGAATCTATGTACCTTGAAACGTAAAAAAGAGGTAAGGGGGGGGGGGGGGGGGTTAAAATTTTGTTGTTGAGCAAATACATAGGAGTATTATAATTATTCACGGAATAATAAACCAAAAGGGAGTAAGGGAGATAAACTCAGCAAATTTGGTGGGCAGTAGGTATTGCCTTCTACCACGTCTATAGTCCTCACCAGTGACAGAAAATCCGTTTTCACGCCTCACCGTGGAAAACTCGTTGAAGTCGACACGTAACTTCTCAATTTATGGAAAATGTTACAAGTACAGAAGTCAACACACAATTCTTCTTGCTAGGTATGGTCTGTCGAGTACAAAGAACCAGTTTCGAAGAACTAGGTCCTCTAAAACAGTTGTAAGGATGAACCCTTTTAGATCGCTGGTAAGCTGTGGTGTGATTGCACTGGAGAATTTCGGTTAAAAACACGGGCTGACAAATCAAAACGCTATCAACAAATTGAAGTTGGTTGATATTGGACTGGAGAATTTCAGTTAAAAACACCGTTTACAAGTCCAAACCCTATGAATAAATTGAAGTTGACTGATATTGGAATGGAGAATTTCTGTTAAAAACACTGTAGTTGCTAAGTACAAACCATGAATAAATTGAAGTTTCCTGTTCAAAATTCAAATGTTTGTTTGTACAACGAACATTCCCCGGGGAGAGTGAGACGATTGCACCAAAGGAGCATTCGTGAATGAAACGCTCACTTTTAGCACTATGGTTGCTGTCGAATGGATTATGGTGTCCAGCGGCTGGAAAATATCTCCCTACTCATACTGAAGAATTAGTTATGAACATGAAGAGGCATATTTTTAACAATACCTACAAACTAAGTTCATAATGCACTAAGATCTAACTGCTTCGAAAAGTCTCCATAACAGGAAGTTTGTTGAGGGCAGAAGTGCGCAGAAAATGAGGAGGGAAATGAGCCTGGGTGCCTGTCAACGATTGATGTGTCCAGCTCGTCACAATGCAAGATTGTTTTTCCAAGGAACAGACGTCAGCTCGTCGTCCCCACACCTGGAGTACCAGAGAATCCAAGCTGTTAGGGCCAAGGCCAGCGCTGAGGAATGTACATAAAAGCTTCATGAAATAAGCTGTCGATCAACAGACAGGGGAAGGATTCTCCGTGGGGGAGGAGAGGCGGCAGCCTCTAAAACATGAAAAACACCCTAACTCCGCCAAGAGGAGCGAATGAACGATATTAGAAAGATTTCGAGTCAAAATACTTGTAAAAAGTTGGGGTTTGTCATAAAACTACTAAGACATTTTCATATTTTGTTTGTTGCAGATTCCTAAAATAGTAGTGCAATAAATTCAATTCAATTCAATTTTTTTATTCAGCAAAAACTTTATACAATAAATGTAATGATTTTTAGAGAGTCTATATACACAATAAAAGTTCTAAACTTATGTTGGTTTATGAGCCTAATGTCAGTGACCCGTTCAGGCTCGTCTCTTCCACTGCTATTTATTACTGTTTATGTATTTATAAGCAGTTTCATTGACAAAGCACACAGTAAGTGTTTGGAACCGAGTTACATTGATCAAGAACTAACAGTATACTTACAGTATTTATAACCTGAAAAGACAGGTTACTCCTAAGTAGTTAGTAAATACAATTCGTTAATATTCAATATTATTCAATACAAATGTAAAATACGGCGGACAGACAGAAATATTTTTATTGCAGTTTTGGATTCTACATATACCTTGAAACGTAAACCATCAACTTTTGAGGGGGGGTAAGAATTTTTTTTTTCATGCTCGATTCCAATGGTTCATTATTGAAAATAATAAACCAAAAAAAGAGATAGCTACGAAGGCTGATTTGTATTTTTATCCTAATTTTAACTTGTTTATAACAATACCGTCGTTATTTTCAAGCTCAAAATATTCTAGAACTAGCTTTTTAAATTTTCTTGTTGATGTTGAATTCTTGGTTAGGAGCAGTAACTGTTCAAATAGGGCAAACTGTTCAAATAATCGATCCTCGAAGGTTGCAACGCGCGGCGGTTACTCATACTAGCCGCCAAATTCACTATAGAAGCTGGGCAATCTTTGAATCATAAACGTGTACATGTGGAATACAAATGTAATGAAACTTAATGTAGCTGGCCCATTCGCACGAGACCGTAGCCCGAGGTATTTTCCTACAGCTGGATGCACTGTCAAGGCATCCGAAGCCTCTGACGGTTCTTGACTGAGAGTAACGAGTGCCAAGGGCCCCCTTAGCACAGTTTCCACGTCTTCCCCGATCACTGTATGCAAATCTGGGGCCCCGGAATATATTAAGGCTCTCTTCTGCATGAATAACAGATAGGAGCACTTTGCAGCCGCTTCCCTCCCTCTTGTGACTGGTTAAAGCTATTTCTTCCCTTTGATCCGTCACTTTTGATCTTCCGATCCTATCTATGCGGGATAGAGAAATGACCTTTTATAGAAATATAATGCGAATTCGAACAAAGGCGTCACGTTTTTTCAACATGAGATGGTCTACATACTGTGTCGCACGTTTCAAAAAACACACATATAATATTTCAAAATCATTTGATAGCTGCTCTCACTAGAATCCATCCCCGGATTCGGCCAATTTAAATGCACTGTCAAACACACACGGTACAACAAATACCAGAAATAAGATACAGATTCAACGCAGATATTAGAGTCACTCACCCTCAACACACTGCTGAGCGAACTTGATATTCAATGTCCCATGAGCTTTCTCCGGCAGGGCAGTAGATTTATGTAAGCTGCCACCTCGACTGAATATAAAGCAACTGGTCTTTCTTATCTGCGGGAACTCAAAGCATTGATTGGGACAGAACCGATTGTATATCACTTTAATGCGACAAACTCTCCACCATCTCACAATCCGACCCGTCTATATTAGGGCATACATCACAGCCCGATATTTCTACCTCATTTTTAATTATCCTCCGCGGTTTTTCTACCACAGTTCACACATTTCTTAATGAATCGATGCTACCCGAATAGGCTAATCCATTAATCAGACTTATATCAATCACCTGCACCTGCTTACAATTTAAAAGGAAAACAGCTTTTCAATTCGCTCTCATTTATATTTGTTTAATTCGTTATGATCTGTCAGACTGGGAAACAAGAAGTTGAAATTAATTATTTTCTCTTCCGCTACCAATAAATTAACAGAAATGGACTACATTTTAAAGGGCATTCCTAAATCAAAATGCCTAGCCAGACACATAACTCCGATTGTGCACACAGACTGCGAACGAAATTCACAACTGCGCACGCATAAACTCCATGCAGCACGCATGATTTCGATCCATTTTTTTTTAACCGTTATTATTAATTCCTTTGGCTACGGACGTCTTTATGGATTTCATCAAGGTTGCAACGCCCATATACTTGCGCCTGTACACGAGATTAAATAATTTAAGAAATTAAGAATATTAATATAATAATTTAAGAATATTAAGAAATTTTCTTCTCTAGCCTTTATGAGTGGTACCTTTTGAATTGCTCCAATTTCCTGGCATAAAATAGAAATTCCATCTTCAATCGAGCTCCCAGCTACAAGCTGGTTTCCCAGTTTGTAATTCCACGAGGAAATTTTTCAAATTGAAGTGTTAATTGTCAATATTAGTAAAGGCCCATTTAGGTCACCATAGCACATCCTAGAAGATTTCAAGTAGATGTACTCGACTAGGTAACTAACGGCATTTGACAGTTATCATCAACCATTTCAAATTAGATCTAAATGTCTGCTGAACATTATTCAAAAAAATTGATCGCGAGTGAATCCCTTTTTTGATTTTGATTTGATTTTGACTTTTGATTTTGATTGATCCCTTTTTCATCGATGGACAACGTTCGTCCATTTATGAACGTGGTACCTGATGATGGGTCCAATGACATTCAGGCGTGAAGCAGATGGGTCTCATTTGGTCTAACCCTTACGCACAACCAAAAACAGGAAGACACATTTTCAATCGACTGTCAATAACTTTTTATATGTGAATGACACTTCTCAAACTGAAATTGATCTGAATCATCATAGAATCATGTAGGTACCACTTAAAAAAGTATAAATGGTACATGGAACTACCAGTATGATCTATCACGCCAAACAAGACCTAACTGCCCGTTAAGAATGACTGGCCATACTTCTCCAGCTGCTTGCTAAAAGAGAGCTTTGCGGAAGAAAAACCGCGATATTGGAATACTTATTCCAGACGTAAATAGCCATCCTATATGTCATGCCCCTAGTAAAGAACGTTACGTCATAAAGCATTACTAGTTTTTTGCCCAAAGACTCATAAAAACGCAGTACCCCAGTTCAAGAGCTGAATTTAATGTTGGAGTTTACATCAAGTTTCACCAGCCGGGAAACCGAAACGACCGACAATTATCGACACTGACCGGCCCACCACTTGGTTTCCCCCTTTTCTTCAATTGTTCTAAAGAACCATAAAACGCAGGGTTTTACGGCACAGGTCCATTTAGGGAGATTACCGTGTCACAGCCGGTGCGGAAAAGTCGAAAAAAAAAAAAAAATGGGCGAAGAGATAAATCAAAAGCCACCCAACGGGGTATTATCCTTGATACGGGGCGGGGCGAGGGTTGAAATTAAATTCGAGGCTCGTGAATGGTGGGAGATTTATACAAGAGGAAGTAATCCACAGTAAATCGTCAGTCAAGGAAGTACGTACTCCCGCAGTAAATAGTCAGTTTAACAGTAAATGGTCGAAATACCACAGAAGAAAACTTGGAAGGTCTCAATGAATATAGTGAGATAGTATTCATTTGTCGTGCTTAATAAATTAGTCAAAACCATTAAGCTCTCCCTTGATGGGAAAGACTTAAAGATCATGGATATGTCTTTCCCGTCAAGGGAGAGCTTAATGGAAGTGGTAAATGATTTAAGCAATCTCTTAACAATTTAATGATTTAAACAATTTAAGGTCTTCAAAAATTTCAAGCACTGGTTAGACAAAAAGAAATTAATTTTCAGAATCACCAAATTTATTTATATTTTAAAGAATAAAAGTGCTATCAGTAATGCTTAAAATGGCTTGTGGTAACTTAAATATGAAATATAGTTCTGGGTATACAAATGATCAACACCACGGGAGAATACAGCATCAGCACAAGCATTTTTCCGAGTGGTAGAAATAGCTGGATCGTTGTTCAAATGTAAATTGAAAGTCTCTCGCATAAATGTTATAAATTTGGTACCTTCTTCTGTTTTCAAATCTATATTGAAATCTCCTCCTAGAACGATTGGAATTGTACTGAGTTGAAGTTCATCCAATTCCTCAATAATCCCAACAACTTGTGTACTATAAGCCAATAAATTCAATGCCATAAACTGTCGTAACTGACTCTTAGAAGTACTAGGGGTAATTACTGAAACTAACAAGGCTGTTTTATCATTTACAGTTGTGCGAATAGCACAAATATCTCCTAACCGCATCATGTGCTGTAGCAATTCTCTTAACTTGCATAGTATCTTCATCAAATTTCAAAAGTTCGTGATGAGAAGACTGATGTGTGGATGAACCTTCTTCTTTCTCATAGATACAAACACCTCAAGCTCGTACAGTCTTCCGTTTGAACTGAGAAACGGGTTGAAATCCAGGCAAATGAATGCGCTCATCATTCTCGACCCAAGTTCCGGTCAATGCCAAAATCATTACCTTGGGTATTACAAAATCTGTAGCTATATCTTCATAATGAGCTTTCAAGCTTTGTGTATTGAACGTGCACAGCGAAAGAGCTGTAGGATGAATGATTGCACGAGCTATAAACTTGCGAGATATATTTCCAATTGTTTCCAACTTATGACGTTCTAAGCGTTTGAACTCATTGTGCAAAAGGTGATGTCGTTAGAGATAACAGACAGTACAGGTGTATGATAGCTAAAATAGCTGATGTAGTTTTCGCAGTTTTCGCAATTTTGTCGGTGTGGCGAGCGAATATCAAATACAATAATGTTTTCAAACCATTAGACCATTAGAAGCATCGTCATGTATAGAAGTACTAGGGTGACTACATGACAAATTACCGATTCACAGAATGGATAGCACAGAAATTAGCTTTTGGAGCCACTCAGCTGATCCGGGCCCTATGCATCGTCATGAACTAGTCCTAAGGTGACTACATGACAAATTACAGCTTTACAGGATGAATAGCACAGAAATTAGCTTTTGGAGCCACTCGGCTGATCCGGGCCCTATGTATCGTCATGTAGAAGTTCTAAGGTGAATAGATGACAAATTACAGCGTTACAGGATGAATAGCAAAGAAATTAGCTTTTGGAGCCACTCGGCTGATCCAGGCCCAATGTATCGTCATGTAGAAGTCCTAAGGTGAATAGATGACAAATTACAGCTTTACAGGATGAATAGCAAAGAAATTAGCTTTTGGAGCCACTCGGCTGATCCGGGCCCTATGTATCGTCATGTAGAAGTCCTAAGGTGAATAGATGACAAATTACAGCTTTACAGGATGAATAGCACAGAAATTAGCTTTTGGAGCCACTCGGCTGATCCGGGCCCTATGCATCGTCATGAACTAGTCCTAAGGTGACTACATGACAAATTACAGCTTTACAGGATGAATAGCACAGAAATTAGCTTTTGGAGCCACTCGGCTGATCCGGGCCCTATGTTTCGTCATGTAGAAGTCCTAAGGTGAATAGATGACAAATTACAGCTTTACAGGATGAATAGCACAGAAATTAGCTTTTGGAGCCACTCGGCTGATCCGGGCCCTATGTATCGTCATGTAGAAGTCCTAAGGTGAATAGATGACAAATTACAGCTTTACAGGATGAATAGCACAGAAATTAGCTTTTGGAGCCACTCGGCTGATCCGGGCCCTATGTATCGTCATGTAGAAGTCCTAAGGTGAATAGATGACAAATTACAGCTTTACAGGATGAATAGAACAGAAATTAGCTTTTGGAGCCACTCGGCTGATCCAGGCCCAATGTATCGTCATGTAGAAGTCCTAAGGTGAATAGATGACAAATTACAGCTTTACAGGATGAATAGCAAAGAAATTAGCTTTTGGAGCCACTCGGCTGATCCGGGCCCTATGTATCGTCATGTAGAAGTCCTAAGGTGAATAGATGACAAATTACAGCTTTACAGGATGAATAGCACAGAAATTAGCTTTTGGAGCCACTCGGCTGATCCGGGCCCTATGCATCGTCATGAACTAGTCCTAAGGTGACTACATGACCAATTACCGATTCACAGAATGGATAGCACAGAAATTAGCTTTTGGAGCCACTCAGCTGATCCGGGCCCTATGCATCGTCATGAACTAGTCCTAAGGTGACTACATGACAAATTACAGCTTTACAGGATGAATAGCACAGAAATTAGCTTTTGGAGCCACTCGGCTGATCCGGGCCCTATGTATCGTCATGTAGAAGTTCTAAGGTGAATAGATGACAAATTACAGCGTTACAGGATGAATAGCACAGAAATTAGCTTTTGGAGCCACTCGGCTGATCCGGGCCCTATGTATCGTCATGTAGAAGTTCTAAGGTGAATAGATGACAAATTACAGCGTTACAGGATGAATAGCAAAGAAATTAGCTTTTGGAGCCACTCGGCTGATCCAGGCCCAATGTATCGTCATGTAGAAGTCCTAAGGTGAATAGATGACAAATTACAGCTTTACAGGATGAATAGCAAAGAAATTAGCTTTTGGAGCCACTCGGCTGATCCGGGCCCTATGTATCGTCATGTAGAAGTTCTAAGGTGAATAGATGACAAATTACAGCTTTACAGGATGAATAGCACAGAAATTAGCTTTTGGAGCCACTCGGCTGATCCGGGCCCTATGTATCGTCATGTAGAAGTCCTAAGGTGACTACATGACAAATTACCGATTCACAGAATGGATAGCACAGAAATTAGCTTTTGGAGCCACTCAGCTGATCCGGGCCCTATGCATCGTCATGAACTAGTCCTAAGGTGACTACATGACAAATTACAGCTTTACAGGATGAATAGCACAGAAATTAGCTTTTGGAGCCACTCGGCTGATCCGGGCCCTATGTATCGTCATGTAGAAGTTCTAAGGTGAATAGATAACAAATTACAGCGTTACAGGATGAATAGCAAAGAAATTAGCTTTTGGAGCCACTCGGCTGATCCAGGCCCAATGTATCGTCATGTAGAAGTCCTAAGGTGAATAGATGACAAATTACAGCTTTACAGGATGAATAGCAAAGAAATTAGCTTTTGGAGCCACTCGGCTGATCCGGGCCCTATGTATCGTCATGTAGAAGTCCTAAGGTGAATAGATGACAAATTACAGCTTTACAGGATGAATAGCACAGAAATTAGCTTTTGGAGCCACTCGGCTGATCCGGGCCCTATGCATCGTCATGAACTAGTCTTAAGGTGACTACATGACAAATTACAGCTTTACAGGATGAATAGCACAGAAATTAGCTTTTGGAGCCACTCGGCTGATCCGGGCCCTATGTATCGTCATATAGAAGTCCTAAGGTGAATAGATGACAAATTACAGCTTTACAGGATGAATAGCACAGAAATTAGCTTTTGGAGCCACTCGGCTGATCCGGGCCCTATGTATCGTCATGTAGAAGTCCTAAGGTGAATAGATGACAAATTACAGCTTTACAGGATGAATAGCACAGAAATTAGCTTTTGGAGCCACTCGGCTGATCCGGGCCCTATGCATCGTCATGAACTAGTCTTAAGGTGACTACATGACAAATTACAGCTTTACAGGATGAATAGCACAGAAATTAGCTTTTGGAGCCACTCGGCTGATCCGGGCCCTATGTATCGTCATATAGAAGTCCTAAGGTGAATAGATGACAAATTACAGCTTTACAGGATGAATAGCACAGAAATTAGCTTTTGGAGCCACTCGGCTGATCCGGGCCCTATGTATCGTCATGTAGAAGTCCTAAGGTGAATAGATGACAAATTACAGCTTTACAGGATGAATAGCACAGAAATTAGCTTTTGGAGCCACTCGGCTGATCCGGGCCCTATGTATCGTCATGTAGAAGTCCTAAGGTGAATAGATGACAAATTACAGCTTTACAGGATGAATAGCACAGAAATTAGCTTTTGGAGCCACTCAGCTGATCCCGGCCCTATGCATCGTCATGTAGAAGTCCTAAGGTGACTACACAAATTTCAAGTTTCTACCACCACGGGATTCGGCCCAAAAACGTCGCAAAAATTTTACTGATCCCCAGCCTGAAAGACATATCCATGTGAACAACGGTAGTTGAAGACAACAAGTACGAATTTGCCACGTTCAACGGCAGAAAGTATTTGACTTACTAAACCTACACTCGCAAACACATTCAGAATCTAATAAATCCGTAATGAGGAAAGGACGTGGGTCGGAATTTGCTGCTTTTGACTTCGGAGTCAGCGCCCTCGAGAAAACTTGCATCCTAATTTTCATCTCCGAAGTCCGAATAGTTTGGTGGGAATAAGCTGAAGAAAAACCGCGTGACTTCATCTGATATGTATCTTCCTCTCACTCAGTTCCCAAGTGCGGGAGCGAGAAGGCAATTCATTCCATCAGATGACGTCGACACATCATACAGCACCTTTTTGGAAAGCTCTCCGTTAGACCTACAATTTAAAATAATACCTAGCAAAACTGCTCGTCTATTCTTCATTGGGACGAACGAATCACCCAGCGGTTTTGAAATATGTAGGTACCATAATGAATAAATTTACTCACGTATTTGTATATTCAGCAGCTTCAGCCAGAAACGTATCGGAAAAATAATAACAAAAAATAACATTCCTACACTTCACAAATGATGGAAAGCCCACGATTAGAAAGTAGACCGAATTACTGCAAATGTCCTACACTATGTACCGAATTTTGAAAGGTCGTCGAGGAGATGTTTTCACGCGACCTGCCAGTATATACTCGTAGTACCTAAAATCCTGTCAGTCTTAAGCTTCTATGTATGATTAAGTTTTTTGCGTTTTCAAAGATTCTCTATTGAACATGAATTGAACTTTGACACCAACCTCACAGAATTCTGACACAAACCGCAGTATCCTACGGTAAGTAGTTCTTTTTCTATGATTTTTCAAATTGTCCACCAACCTGACGTCATTGCACCTCTCTCGCCGGGGCGGGATCCCACTGTGACGTCAGAATTTGTTGAAAATGTGAAAAATCGTAGAAAAAGAACTACTCATCGTAGGACAGTGCGGTTGGTGTCAAAGTTCTCAGAATGGAATCATTCGTGACACATGCGCATACCCCATTTATACTCGTAGATGCATTATATTTTTGGCGAAGCTGTATAACTAAAAACCGCCTAAATACAGCTGAAGAACGTATTTAGGTATATCGCGATGTGGGAACACACCAGACGCTATCGAGCCAAACACAGGTTACTCTGGACCAGCAGTTCTGTACACAAGGCCTAATCCTTAATTAATTGATTCTAATTTTTCACGACTTCCCCCCCGTGTGACAGGGGTAATTGGAAGACAAACCAAAAAGGCCTGAGGCCGCTAGGTTAAACAGCTCTGTTTCACGCGGCACGTACGGGAGCTGCCTTTTAACGGGTGAGCTTTGAAAGAGCGCCGCACTGTATGAGGAACCAATTAACACGATGGTTTGAAAAACTGCCGAAAGTTTTAGTTGGCCATTTGACCGAAGATGCTTGCAGAAGCACATCCTGTTAGTAGGGGTTTTCTTTTCTTTCTAGAAATGCTGTAAAACCAATCTTGTTGTATCAGTTGAGGATAGGATTTCGAGTTGCGGGTTTGGAGAAGCGTTCATTCGTTACAACGGAACTGTTATTTTCGCTAGGGGTACCAACAGTAGCGGTGCGTGGGCTCTGAAAGCGGTGGGCACTAAACCAGAACACAAAACCAATAGATTTGTCTACAAAATACCCCAAGGAAACAGTTGGCGAATTTCTTTCTAGACGTGTCCCCCGACGCTGACTTCTTTTGCAGTTCCCTACGTTCCTTCAGGACTAATGTAAAATCCGCCTTAAGAAATGTTAGCATTTAATCTTGGAAATATCGATTTCTTTTGTTAATTTTCACATACTAATTTTATATGCCCCTCATTTCAGAAACTTACCTTGTGGACATTGTGCAATGTCTTTTACTTTGCGTTTTTGTATGTACGGCCAGCTGATAACTTTCTGTTTTGTTTCATTTTTATATCAGTACCAACATTATTGTCTTTCATTGTATTTTTGTATTGGGCAATCGCCCGTAATAAACGAATAAATAAATAAACAACCTTCCCTTATTTACTGACAGTGATATTAAGCAAAGCTTATCTCTTCAAATCAACACTCTTATCGTCCTACGAAAACGACCACAATTTCTACTGCAAATTATCCACTGAATTCATGTGTTATAAAAATACAGTAAACTAAAATACAACAAAACAATGACCTATTTGGCTGTATTATGTTAATACACTATTTGCTGTACTATGTGACTACTACTGATTTTCTTGGCGGGCTTTAATTGGGTTTAATAATTAACGTTTCTCTAATTATTTCAAGTTTTCCTGTCATTGGGTTTGTGAAAAATAACGGATTTCATATTTATAATTTTGAATTAAACTGTTATTGCAAACAGTATTAGTATAATTATTATACAATAATGAATCACCTATTGACACTCGTACTGCCGTTTGAAACAAAAACGCCTTGTCTCCAATGTTGACAAAAATGAGATTTTACGTACCCCCCCTATTTTTGATATGCTCTTTTCGATGGTGAAGTCCAAATTTTAAAATTTCATTAAGAAGTGGGGGTAATTCCTACCCTCGAAATCAAAAAATCGTTGAATTTGAAGGTAAAACGCCTTATCTAACTGTTTTTTAAGGTGAAACGCCTTAACTCTGTTCAAAAACGCCTCAAACTTATGCTGATTCGTGAATATTTTTGATGGTGCCTTAACTCAGCGAAAATTGGGATAAGGCGTTTTACCTTCAAAAGTTTACTTTTTTTTGGCTTCAGATTTAGGATCAGACGAATCTTCAAAAATTGCAAGGCGTTTCTCCTTCAAATGTTTGCTCAGCTGGTTTAGCGATGAGGTTTTTTTATCTTGAAAAAAAGAGGTCGGTAACTCTTGTTTTTGAAGGTGAATCGCCTTACATGATAGTTAAGGCGGTTCACCTACAAAAAAAGGCAAAAAAATCAATTCGATTTGATTTCCTCGCCTTAAGTAGAGTTTTTGGTTTCAAAATCGATTTTTTTCTCGATTTATATAGAAAACTTAAAAAGCGATTTCTGAAATAGGTGGTTTTCGGAGATAAGGCGTTTTTGCTTCAAACGGCAGCGTATATACACCTGAGATACCGACCATCGCTAATTGTATGTTTTCAACGAGGACAACTTCAATAGAAGCAAACAACCAACGATCGCCCTCCTCCGAGTCGTTATTTGGAAATATCGTAAAAGCTCATTGTTACAACCATGAAGAGCTCGTTAAAAAGACAGTGAGCGTTAAAATTAAACGGAATCGAGCTGTAAACTCCAGCAATGTTGGTACTGAGGAAGGAACACTACCTACTTTTCACTATGAATCAGAAAAAGGGATTTTTAGAAAATGGGAGACATCGTCGAGAGGAAGGATTGACGTATTAAGCGTAGCAGGGGGCAAAGCTACGTATTATCTTCACGCTTAACCACGTTCTTTAAATGAATTTTTGCGGGTGCGGAAGCCGGATTATTGTTAGAGGCAGATTTGGTAGCATATTTTCCCATAAAATGCAAACAGACATCGTCCGATAATGGAGCAAAAACGAGGTCTTGCAAGTAAACCCGAATTTGACGGTTTTGGTTGCATTCACCATAAGGAGAAACAGCTCGAGGCATTTGGACTCGACGGCAAGGAATTTCCAGTTAAAACCGAAGATAAGTAAATGGGGGTTAACATAGATCATCATCCCCCATGAAATCTACTCATGGAGAATATTATCAACAAAGGTAGATAGATATATTAGAGTCTTCTGGGTTGGACAGAACCAAAGTGTTAACAATACATGGAGGTTGAAACTGAAGATGATCATGTGGCTATACAATTTCATTACATGTTTCTTCAATCCTCAACCAAACCTTTGGACTAAACGTGAGATGCTGAACCAAACCGTAGATAACTCTGTGTATACCTAACGTACCTGAACAAATAATCAACACAGGCACTATTTTCGCCAAAATGCCATGAATTACAAAATTAAATTCTACCGCTGATGAGTTAAGGCATACAATTTGTACAGCATAGAAGGCTTCAAGTTTTTGTGACAGGTACCTAATGAAATTTCGTTACCATAATCAGAGGTTTGCTGCAATAAACAATCATTTATTATACGAATAAAAACTAAAATTCCGAACTAAGCGTAGTTTGTGGGTCATGTAGGTACGGATGTCTGCAGCTAAGCTGAAACAGTTGGATAATGTGACTCCACCCGTCCCGTACAGTTACATATTTTCGTCATAATTTGTATTCACTTAATGTACACCCAGTTTCCCATTTATCCAGATTCTTGCGTACGTACTCCTCCGTAGAAGTTAGGGAATGAAACGAAAATGCACCAAATTACTGGCACCAGTGGTGTGAACGGTGGCGCCATAACCAAGTCGAAGCACGGCTCAAAAAACGATTCAGCATTCCCAAACTAATACCATAAAAAGGGTACAACTCATTAACATCTCACCAGCAGAGTGAAGTATCACTGTAGTGGTGGAAGCGGTAGTACCAGTAATGGCGATGGCGCCATTACGAGGACCAACCAACCACGGGACCAACTCGACGGATGCTATTTGTAGTGGGAAAATCGAATCAAACCCATAGATCATAGAGAAAACGATTCAATATAAATGTTTGTCGCCAAATATTGCATGATTGTGTATTTATATGGCAGACCGTGCTGTCGCATTCGACGTTACCACTGGGCGGTAAAAACGCAACTGCCGAAAAAACACCACACAATAAGTACACACGATGCAGTATTATCGCTTACAGATTCGTTTAGCGATAACCGCTCTGTACGTCCGACAGTTCAAACCCTCAATCGACCAGAAGAATCCCTAAGGAAGTAGACTTGTGTAGTCGTTGGCGTTTCCAACTTGGAAGTTCTGCGACAGATGGAGGCAAAAACTCCAAATGTCGTGAGGTATTCATTATCTTCGGTTGGGTACCGGTTTCCATTCCGACGGCATCTTCATCAGCCTCTAGATTTGGGAGCTAACAGATCGTCCTTATTCGTTTGTTTCACGGTTCCGTGGTAGATAGAGCCAAACCTATGGAATGATGGTGTGATGGTCACCACCTTTTGGTTTATTATTCTGTGAATAATACACCTATGTATTCGTTCAGCGAAATATTTTTGTAACACCCTCTCAAAATTTTTTCTTTTACGTTTCAAGGTGCGTAGATTCCAAAAATGCAATGTCCGTCAGCCGTATCGTCCACATCTACTTCAATTTCGGTCTGAAAAACTCTTTCTTTCGCACACAGGCGCCATTTGGGCCCTAGTTGTGTCCCAAAACTTTGCAGCCCGATCGGAATATAACCAACGGCGTTATGATTGAATAATGGGGATGAAAACAGTTTTTTTTTAAAGGTTTTAGTGAACATCCGAGCTTGTGAGGTATCGTTTTCCACTTTTTTAGGAGAAGGAGGCTGAATATGGATTCGATTTTGACCAAAGAGTGGAAAATTGAGGTTTTAACGAAGTTTCAGCCTTAAATGTTCGTTAAAATTTGGTCTAAAATTTCGTTCTTCCATACACAGTTTGGGTTCCCATTCGGAAACACATTTGGCTTCTAGTTGTGCTCCGAAGCTGGCAGCCCGCTCAAAATACACCAAGGGGTGTTACGGGTCATAAATGGGTGTAAAAATAGGAATTTTTGAGTTTTTTTTTGAGGTTTTAGTGACATGAGCTTGTGAGGCATAGTTTTCCTTATTTTTTAGGGCGAGAAGACCGAATACGATGTTGATTTTGACCAAACAGTGAAGAATTGAGGTTGTAACGAACGTACAGCTCCCAAAATTCGTTTTTTATGCGTAAAAAAACCTGGGAAATCGTCTGAAATCACCATAAATTTGTATAATAACACTAGTAGTTTCAACAGGTGAATCAACAGCTGTTAACTGGCACTACCAATTATAAAAGATAAATTGTCAAAAATAGGTGCTTACTTCGTGTTTTTGGGGGCCAAAATTGGTGGAAACCGTCAACCATAGCTATTTCAATAACTGCACATGAAAGAAACGATAAATGAACAGCCAACATTTCTGTAGGTATGTCCTAGTAGAATAATAAACCCGTGTGACAAGGACTTTGCAGCGTTTCACCAAAAAATCATTTTCAAGTCTGCGAAGCTATGAAGCTTAGTACTGTTTAGTTGAATGAACCACCACTAAGCTGTACGCGGGCACCTGATGCTGCCTTTTTATGGATACCGATATCAGTTGTATTGGGGGTGACACATCGAACAACCATGCGAGCCGGATAGTTGTTAGCGGCCTACTGTGTACCTACACCCGAGCTATGCATAGGCGGCCAGGTAGTCCCGGACCTCCTGATCTCTGATCTACAGATCACGGAGTTAACGTTGTCACGTAACGTCGGGACCTCTGTCGCAACCGAGCTGGAAGGCCATGCACCGCACGATTCCTTCCTAAGCAAGGTCTCCAACGCCCGTTTCCCTCCCCTTTGTCAAAAGGTTGTTACAGTTTCCTCATGGCCCAAATCACGGTTCGGGATTGACTTATCATGGTTTTCCACAATTTCACCCTAAAACCACCGAGATCCATTGAAGGAAGAAATTGACTGAGGACCAGCAACGTGCGCCGAAGCACGAACAATACAACTTCGCCGACTCACGCCATTGTGGTCGTTGATTAGAAACACTTACAGGACATACTTCTTCTACACCCCCACAAACCTATTTCCAACAGTACATCTGCTGCCCCACAGTATTATAGTAAGGCGTACATCTATGAATGCCAGGAGAGAGAGCAACAATAGTAAAATATTATGATGCTTTATGTAGTGGGAATGGGCTGGACGTGCACAAACTCCCCAAGCTCCTTCTCCAACGACCAGTGAATAAAAATCCTACGTCCAATGACAATAATCCGCTTCATAATCCAACCGAATTAATAATTTCGAATCTCCCCACGACTCACTAAACTGCATGCATAGCCTAACTCGAAAACGTAAGCGCACGTGGGAAAGTAAGCGCAATCGTCATGTTGCCAGTCAACGATATACGATTCACATATATGTCCTTTAATGAAGTCAAAATACAGCAAATCTAGTGCCTGCTCGAATCCCTGTAACGAGATGGGGTTTTATAGAAATAATTAGAGCTAACGTTGACGATATTACACTGCACTTTATTTTAGGAAAATTGGAGAGGGAGATGAAGGTAGTAGTGGTAGGTAAGAGTAGTTCATTTGTGGGACTCAAGTTCAGTCAGTTCACTCCTTGAAAGGAGTAGTACCTAGTTCTTTTGAGTTAGTTCAGTAGTTCATTCCAGTTCCTTTTCGTTTCCTATCGCAGGACACAAACACTGAACTAGAACAAAGATATAAGATACCAACGTCGTTCCTTATTCCTTTGAACTGTCATTCCGTGATACTATAAACTCCTTATGAAGGAGTTCACCCCCATCTGAACTAACTCCTACCTAAATAACTCCTAATGAATTATCGTTCAGAATACTACCAACTCGTCATGTGTGTGTAGTAAAAGAACTGTCATTCTGTGGATAGTTATAAACTCCTCAAGTAGTATTAATTGACCCTATCTGAATGACTCCAAATGAGCTAAGGGAACTACCGTTCAGTGGATGCTATCAATTTCTCATGTGGTATCCATCGTTCCTATGAACGAAATAACTAACTCATTCGCCTTGTGGGTGAATGGGTTAATATTTCTCTTAGTTCATAGTTCATAATGCACACAGCGATAGTTCTTTAGTTCCCCCTTCCTACGTCCAATATCCATCTCTATACACTCGGTCCTTGATTCTTTCACTCTGTCGTCCTAGTGAACTACCGTTCAGTGAAATGAACTAAGTCGAGGAGCAGTTCAGTTGGCGGAGTTAGTTCTTCAAGAGTAGTTCAGTCAGGAACTACCCACCTCTAGTTGGTAGTGGCGAGGGTGGATTAGTGAGCTGTGTGGGATCCTGCAAGGTGGGAACGACCACCTCTGTCAGGTGACGAGAGCAATACGTCACAAATGCAGCGACGCTACTACTGTTATAATCCCTATGCCAACCAACAAAAATTTCTCTACTGGACCAACTAAGTAGTAGTTTTCCTAGAAATTCTTCAGGTGAATAAAAAAATTAAATAAAAAATAAAAAGCAAAAGTAAGAAGCGAGAGGAAATTTTGATTTTGGAGACAAAAGAAGTTATTCCTTTCAAAAGTTAAAACAAAGCTTCCGCTACCTTGGTAGACTAGGAAGCAAACGACTTCATAACGCAGTGATGAATATTTAAAGCCATACCATCAACTCCTCATGTGGTATCCATCGTTCCTATGAACGAAAGAACTAACTCAGTCACCTTGCGGGTCCATCTCTATACACTGTGGTTTACTCTGTGGTCCTAGTGAACTACCGTTCAGTGAAATGAACTAAGTCGAGGAGCAGTTCAGCTGGCGGAGTTAGTTCTTCAAGAGTAGTTCAGTCAGGAACTACCCACCTCTAGTTGGTAGATAGCGAGGGTAGATTAGTGAGCTGTGTGGGATCCTGCGAAGGCGGGAACGACCACCTCTGTCAGGCGAACACAGAGCCGCTACCTACTGTTATAATCCCTATGCCAACCAACACACATTTCTCTACTGGACCAACTAAGTAGCGGTTCTCCTAGAATTTCTTCAGATGAATAAAAAAATAAAAATAAAAATAAAAAAGCAAAATGTCCTACCTAAGGCGCGAGAGGAAATTTTGATTTTGGAGACAAAAAAAGTTATTCCTTTCAAAAGTTAAAACAAAGCTTCCGCTACCTTGGTAGACTAGGAAGCAAAAGACTTCATAACGCAGTAACAAATAATTTAAGCACCCTTCATGTATGTTTACATCCACTCCCAGAATGTCAGGTGGAGAATATTGAGGAGACGTGCAAAAAACATCGAAGACCGTAGGCACCAAATATCAGTGAATTGCTCCAATTTCAATGTATCACCTGTGATTACAGACACTTCAGTTGGGTAATATTATTTGTGTTTACCAGTAATCTCGCGCAGTGTTTGACTGGTGAGAGAATTTTGAACGGAATTTCAAACCAGTAGCACTCTCACCACCTAACTTTCAACCCGTACCGCCCTTTCTTAATAGCAAACCGATGAGAAGAGAGTGAGAAAAAAAAATCGACGCCATATTCAACGCTAAAATTAAGGTCAATCCGAACGTAAATTATAAGTCCCATTCCCCAATGTTTTACGAGCTCTTGATGGGAACAGGGAAACCTACGACCTAAATTTTAATCGGAATGACAGCGGGTATTATGAACCATTACGAAACCGCCATAGAAAATACCTCGTCGGACGAAGCTGATAAACATCTCGGCCACTTTCCAGACAGCGAATTAATTAAAACCGCAAACGCGCTGCTCCCCCGAGTCACCACAACGTCTCACTTCACACCAAAATATCGCATTACGTAAATCTGCCACCTCTCCTAAGCCTGAATTCCGCACTTTCTCCGTAAACCAGGGGTAGCCAGTATAATTCAATTAATTAAAAATGCTATTCTTACGAGGTATTTCCAAACGTAGGTACTTGGAGGATTGTAATCCTCTGAACAAGGAGTTGTTGCGGAACCGTCCGTAAAGTGTTTTTTCAGGGATTAATAACTGGTTTATTGGCGTTCTATTTCGAGCTATTTATAGGCGCTAGGTTTTTTTCTTTTTCATTATTTTTGCGCAGTAAGTTTAGCTTGGTTATTATGTAAGAGTAGCGATCTTTTTTTTTTTTTTTTTCTAATAAGTGGCTTAATGTCATCTAAGCTTTCTCCGGTGTTCGATACACAACATTGTGATTACTTGAATCAATAATAATTTCCTTTCATGCAGCATGACCTCCTGAAAAGCGAATTTCCGAAGCGACGCACACGGACTATGTTGAAATTTTACCTAATTTCTGAGCCACATAAAACATGAATTTGAACAGTTGTTACCCCTCACGTTTTTTTTTGTTATGCAAAATAACATAGCTGCCAAGTAATCCACCATCTCCTTAGTTTTATGGAACCAAGTGGGGGGAAAAACCCCCAAAAAACCAAGTACGCAGATGAGCGCGTGAACCAAAAGCAATCGAGTAAAAACGACGTTTTTATAAAAGAGTAATGGCTTGGTTTCTATTTATTCATTCTCTTCTTTTTAATATTTTCTTATCAAATTTTCTTGCCTGAAGTAAAAATTCTACAATTTTTGGTGTTTTGTGTGAGCGATTATTTTCTTGCCTGAAGTGAAAATTCTACAATTTTTGGTGTTTTGTGTGAGCGATTATTTTCTTGCCTGAAGTAAAAATTCTACAATTTTTGGTGTTTTGTGTGAGCGATTATTTTCTTGCCTGAAGTGAAAATTCTACAATTTTTGGTGTTTTGTGTGAGCGATTTCAAGCGATTATTCACTCTTAAAACTCACATTCATCACACCTGTCTCTTAAAATTGCTAGGTTTTGAATTTGACCATACTTTTATACCCAAAGGTAGGTACCCACTAGTTTTACATTCTTTCCACATTTTTGGGCATTCTACCATGAATTATTTCTTGAAAAATCCGCTAAGAAACCTGCCGGGAGAAAATAACAATACTTAGGTGCATGAATGTGATTAACCAACTTGAGGGAAGTTTATGAATATTTTTAGATTTAGCCAGGTTCATCAGCGTAAAATTACGAAGCCTAATACCTACGTAGCGAAATAAAAATATGAATTATCGTTTTAATGAAATGGGCCGGTAATTATTATATACCACGGTATAATCATTATATACAGGGGAATATCTCATCTTAGTATACGGTGAAGGTGATACCTCCGTACAAATCATCTCTACCATCGCTTAAAAAGAAGTACACCTAAAGAATTCTCATTTATTGATTAGCTGCCAGTGCAATTGCGCCATAAAGATAGTTACGTACTAGTCTATCTATTTAGTGTAGATTGATTTTACATGGGATTCTGGGTAGCTTGATAATCAGGGGTTGGAATGGATCAATTAGTAGGGATGAATGCCGACATAATAACAGCCTTACATTGCCCATAAAACGGAATGAATTGCGACAATCATAGCTCAAATACTTCAAACTACCGGGAAAGAGCAATCCGAGTCAGGCAGGGCGTCACAGCTGTCGAGGTTGACCCCGAGGCTGATTAGTTCCCAAATCGCCTACTCGGCATTCAGAGCAATCAATCAAAACAAAAAAGCTATTGTTGTTGGAACGTGACAAAACCTCGATGACTATCGAACAGACGCGAGTCCTATCGATATCACGAGCTGGGCTGACAATGTTTGCAGAGGACGTCAAACGCCTTGATGAAGTAATAATCGTCCTCGTCTTTCCTCCAGCGTCAGGGATGGAAGCTTGATTTGTGCAAGAAGTGAACAAACTGAATCGAGAGCCTCAACTGAATCAGCAAAGATGAACAGCTGGTAAGCCCTGTGCTCTTTAATGTACGAACAGTATATGGAACACTCCGAAAGAAAATTCACTCACTACCTGCAGACAGCTGTTCACAAAAGAAAAGAAACCCCTTTCAACGAGCTGCACATTTTTAATCGCCCCTCTTTTCAAATCAGAGCTGTAGCTACCGTAAATAGAAAGAACGCCTCATCTCTTATAAATCAAATTTTTCCGGAGAGCACTTCAAAGTTTTACTCAGTTACCCTCGTCCCAACTTCTCTCCAGTTTGTCATAAAAACAAAATTTCTTCCCGCAACGATAAATCGATGTTTAGTGATTATGTATATTGATACCAAATTAAATCCAAAATAATCTATATTTCTAATTATTGATTCTGCTTATAAGGCGTTTTATTCATGTTTTGACGGAGTTTTTACAATGGAGTCCAAGGGATAAACGCCTTGAGGCGTTTTTCTTTTGAACGATTCATAAAAATAACAGGGTAAATTTAATCAAGAACACCTTCTAAATACCAAAACTGAATGCCATTTTATTTATAACTACATAATAAATCGGCATATTTTTTATTTGTGCGATTAGAGGATTTCTAACAAAGAACAAGAAAGGAGAAATATTTGCTTTTATTGACTTTTAAATATATCTATTTTTCCTTATTTTCGTTTTCTTCAATTTTATATTTTAAATTTTTTGCCGAAAATTCGAAACAATGCGTTTACCTCTGGAAATGGGCAACTAACCGTAAAATATTCGCTTAGATTTATGCAAAATAAAACATGCAGTTTTGGAACCAGCTTTCTGTGAAATGTATAAATATCACTGGAATTTTAAATATTTTTTTTTTCTATATTATTCCTTTCAAATATATATTTATATTTTCTTCAGAGGTATGCCTCCAGGAAAAAAATCACTAAACAAAATAACTGTACAAACAAAATATGAAGAAAAAAAGCTTTACCTAATAAAATAATTATATCAAATAATACTACTCAACTGATGATGTTTGTGTATACTTGTATTAATAGAAATGGAAGTTATTTTATTTTTATTAATATTTTCAAATCATTTTCTTCAACTAGGTATTATCTTTTGCTTATTCGTCAACCGGAAGCGGTTCCCTATAATTTTTCCTGCTTTCTGGCATGAGAGGACAAAGTTGTTGGATTATTTCCGTCTTCTAATTAATTAAGTGGAATACCACGCAAAGAACACCTCACGTGGGCTCAGCTGCTATAATAATCAAAGGAAGAACGCCTCGCTCATCTGACGATAAATGACTCGACCCAGTAATAATTAAGCCAATGATTCCAAGATAAAACGCCTTATCTCGATTTTTACCGACTTGAGGCGTTCATGGTGCCGTACTTGAGTCGTTTTACCACTGACTTGAATGAGGTGAGGCCTTTTTCCTTTCAACACCACAATTTTACAGTTTTTCAGCTGAAAATTTTGACGATTTCCAATTTGAAATTTCAATTTTTGAATTCACCAGTGGAAAGAGCATGTCAAAATTAAGGGGGGGATACGTGAAAACCCCATTTTCGGAAATTTTTGAGATGAGGCGTTCTCCCTTTTGACGGCAGCAAGGTATTTTTGTGCGTTGAAGGAAAACAAAAAATTCTAACACCCCCTCAAAATTTTGATGGTTTACGTTTCAAGGTATGTAGAATCCAAAAATGCAATAAAAAATCTCTGTCTGTCCGCTTTACGCCGTACTCGCCTTTTTTCTTAGTAACCATGAAACAAAATTGATGAAATTCGGGTTATAGGTTCCGTTCGGGGTCTACCTAATTGGTCCTCGAAGCTCGATGTTACTGTCAGTCATCTTGAAGGCGTTCAAAATAGGGGATGAAATTTTCAGAACGCCTATACCTTTGTTCTACGTGAATCTTTTTACGGTTTTAAGTAGTTCTTGAACTTACGAGTTTTTTGAGACCATCCGGAGCATTTTACGTCCCTCCGTTCCTTCACAGTAAGGCCCAGAAGTTTGCACCGACAGGCTTTTTGAACAGCAGGGTGAATGAAATTGTATACATTTAGCCCAAATCTCGTCACCAGGGACGCGCTAACAATCGGGAATTGGCCCGAGATAAAATCATTGCTAGGGATCACTTGATTATAATCACGGAGTATGAAGTCGAGTTGGTTGTTCTGTGATATTATTTCATTTGAAAAATGATGGCTTTTTTGGAGTTTGTTGATAGGTAGTGAAGCTTGAACAGAAATTTTTGAATGAAAAAAAATTGATGAAATTCGGGTTATAGGTTCCGTTCGGGGTCTAGTTGGTCCTCGAAGCTCGGCGTTACTGTCAGTCATCTCTAAGGGGTTCAAAATAGGGGTTGAAATTTTCAGAACGCCGTAGTTCGAAAACTATGATAGAAGGGTATGGTTTTTTTTACGTTATTAAATTTGTCTTGAGCTAAACAATTTTTTGAGACCACCCGGAGCATCGTACGTCCAGCCGCTCGTGTGCACCAAAAAGCTTCATCAACACGATCGTGAATCAAACGGTATAAATCCGGCCCCGATATCATCAGTAGGGAGCACCTGATTATAATCAAGGATGGCTGTATGAAGTCGAGTTGGTTGTTCTCCGATATTATTTCATTTGATGAGTGATGGACTATTGGATTTTGTTGTTAGGTACTTCTGAAACTTGAACAAACTTTGAAGTATTATTGATGGGTAAATTATTACACAACGGCAAATTATTACACAACGGTAAGTTATGACATAACGGTAAATTATTACACAACGGTTCATCAACCAAGAAGGGGCTGGATTTTGTTCATCGGTACTTTTGCAACTTGACCAACCGTTGAAGTATTATTGAAGGGCACGTTATTACACAACAGTTCGTTAGATATACTTGTCCAGGAGGGTAGGTATTGAGCACAGCAAACAGTGATCTACGCGTTTATTTTTGCCATTTTAGTTACTGTTTGTCATCGACAGAATTATTTTAGCAACATTCAACTCGTGATTTAGGTAGGTACCTAGTAACGAGTACGGGGTTAGGTACTAACCTACGGAGGGTCTGCGATCTATATAATATGTATAGAACAGTACATATATTATATTATATAGACGGGTTATCTAAACAGAAAGCTGTGATCGGTAACAGAAGGGTATTCTGTACAAAATAATAAACCGTTCCAGGGATTTGTAGCGTTTTTTGTCGCGAGCGAGCTACTTATTTGTAAAAAAATATAAAATAAAAATAAAAAAATCACCCAACACCGGACTTATACGAACCATACAGAATAGTGGATAGTGGATAGCACAATGATAGTGGAAAAGCTCGCTCACGGTTCTCGAGGTCCTCCTTTTCATGTCGAAAAAAAAAAATGATAACACTACACATCCGTCACCAAGGGTGTTGGTATTGTTAGCCGAAAACTGGGGCACATTCTATAGAAAACCTTCCCTTACACAATACAACACTCATAGCGTCAATTTTCACTCTTTCTTTAGAAAATCTGACTTCAACAGAGGGTTTTTCCGTCGGAAGGAAGCGGGCGCGACGGGTTCGAATCGTAAATAAGACGAAGGTAGAACTGATCCGGGCCGGCTGGCTGGGGGCGGGCGTCCCTAACGGTGCATCAAGGCCGCTGGTAACATCCAATGCTCACAGGCGCATTCTTAGCTGTACGGTGCACTCGACTCAGTCACTGGGCTCAGGACCTTCAACGTCTTCCGTTTCGAGAGAGTCGATCCTTCTTTTTTCTCTTTGGGACCCTCTCCACAGAAACCTCGGCTGTACCAGGAGTAGAGGATCCTCAACGCGATCAGTATACCAAGGAGATGATAAGAACGCCGAAAACGCTTCCATACGACAAACCGTGTTGATTTCCAACTGATAGGGCTCTTTAGTATTAATTTTCAATATTTACATCCAGCGAGCAAATTTTTGTCAAGACTGCAAAGTTTAATACAGTAGAAGTCGCTTGCTTAGTAGACAGGGGCGCCATTTAAGGGGGGCAGGGGGGGGGGGGCCTAGGCCCCCCCCCCCCCCCAAGGAATTGATAAATAATGAAAATGACTACTGGAGTTATCTAGAATATATCATAGCCTTCTTTTAAAAAGTTATTCTTTTAAAAAGGAATATTTTGAATGAATATTATTGGAATGTAGCAATGCTAATTTAATGAATTGAAAAAGGGTACTTTGATTTTGTTTGTATTTATTCTTTTGTTGAAACTTTAAATATGTAAAAGGAAGCATAAAATTAACCTACATCTAAATGTAATATTAATTTAAACAAATTTGCGGGGGAAAAAACCCTGGACCCCCTTTCCTTAGTAGATATATCATACCCTCCATACCCCCTGGTGTTTGCCCCCCCCCCCCCCCCTCCCCAACAGTTTGGTGAAATGGCGCCCCTGTTAGTAGAAAGGCGGTTAAAGGAATAAGTCGGATATAAGGACAGAAACAGTCAGATCCCATATAACTTAAATCACTTGCGGCGGAGTAGTGGAAATCCATAGCAGAAAACTATAGAAATAGTCTATTTCCACGTAAGAAACTTGTTAAACCATCATCATTACACAATATAATTCTATTGTAAAAACCGGTCTACAGTATTGTTAGTATCTTACGTGGGAATAGACCATTCTATTTCTATAGATTTTTTTGTTTTTGTTTTAAATAGTCAGATCGCTATTGGCTGTATGTAAACACACAGTGAATTGGCCTGTTATAGTGATCAAAAGGTCGGCAAAAGTTGGCAAAATAAGTAAAAATGGCTGATATCTCCTAAAAATGGTATATATTCACCAAAAGTGGCACCTATTGAACGATGATCCGAAACAGAAGATAACTAACTACCTACCTGTAAGGTTTTAATAAAGATTTCCTTTAAAAAAAAACTAGGTTAATTCTGGGGTGTCACATTCGCCAGTATCAGTAAAAATGGCTAACATCACCACAAAGTATATTATACAGTAGAAGTCGCTTAGTAGGAAGGCGGTTAAAGGAGTAAGTGGGATATAAGGATAGAAAGAGTCAGTATCAGCATACCAAGGAGATGATAAGAACGCCGAAAACGCTTCCATATGACAAACCGTGTTGATTTCCAACTGATAGGGCTCTTTAGTATTAATTTTCAATATTTACATCCAGCGAGCAAATTTTTGTCAAGACTGCAAAGTTTATACAGTAGAAGTCGCTTAGTAGAAAGGCGGTTAAAGGAGTAAGTCGGATATAAGGATAGAAAGAGTCAGGTCCCGATCGGCTGTATGTAAACACACAGTGAATTGGCCTGTTATAGTGATCAAAAGGTCGGTTATAGCGAATAGTTTTTGAGTTTTTGGGGGTAAAAAGTCGGCGAAATAAGTAAAAATGGCTGATATCTCCTAAAAATTGTATATATTCACCAAAAGTGGCAACTATTGAACGATGATCCGAAACAGAAGGTTCTGGGGTGTCACATTCGCCAACATCAGTAAAAATGGCTAAGATCACCACAAAGTATATTAACAGTAGAAGTCGCTTAGTAGGAAGGCGGTTAAAGGAGTAAGTGGGATATAAGGATAGAAAGAGTCAGTATCAGCATACCAAGGAGATGATAAGAACGCCGAAAACGCTTCCATATGACAAACCGTGTTGATTTCCAACTGATAGGGCTCTTTAGTATTAATTTTCAATATTTACATCCAGCGAGCAAATTTTTGTCAAGACTGCAAAGTTTATACAGTAGAAGTCGCTTAGTAGAAAGGCGGTTAAAGGAGTAAGTCGGATATAAGGATAGAAAGAGTCAGGTCCCGATCGGCTGTATGTAAACACACAGTGAATTGGCCTGTTATAGTGATCAAAAGGTCGGTTTATAGCGATTAGTTTTTTGAGTTTTTGAGTGTTAAAAGTTGGCAAAATAAGTAAAAATGGCTGATATCTCCTAAAAATTGTATATATTCACCAAAAGTGGCAACTATTGAACGATGATCCGAAACAGAAGGTTCTGGGGTGTCACATTCGCCAACATCAGTAAAAATGGCTAAGATCACCACAAAGTATATTAACAGTAGAAGTTGCTTAGTAGAAAGGAGGTTAAAGGAGTAAGTGGGATATAAGGATAGCAACAGTCAGCTCCCGATCGGCTGTATGTAAACACAAAGTGAATTGGCCTGTTATAGTGATCAAAAGGTCGGTTATAGCGAATAGTTTTTGAGTTTTTGGGGGTAAAAAGTCGGCGAAATAAGTAAAAATGGCTGATATCTCCTAAAAATGGTATATATTCACCAAAAGTGGCACATATTGAACGATGATCCGAAACAGAAGATAACTAACTACCTGTAGGTTTTAATGAAGATTTCCTTTAGAAAAAAAAATCAAAATTAGATCAATTCACAATCACAATGTCACATTCGCCAATATCGGTAAAGCGGCGTACGGCGGACAGACAGAAATGATTTTACTGCATTTCCGGATTCTCCATACATTGCAACGTAAACCATCAAATTTTGAGGGGGGGTAACATTTTTTTTTTTTTCATGCTCGATTCCAAAGGTTCATTACTGAAAATAATAAACCAAAATGGCTAGTCACCACAAAGTATATTATACAGTAGAAGTCGCTTATAGAGATTGGTCGCGTATTGTGAATGTTTCCAGTCGGTCCCAATTCGATCACTATAAGCGAATTCTACTGCACTTGAATGAGATCACTAACCCGACTTGTCCTGAGGCTCCTGGGAGCCTATTCACTAAGAAAAAGAGACATCTCTTTTCTGTCCGACTCTCTCTTTTGGCTTAATATTCAGTAACTTCTGAAAGAGTGAGTCGGCGGCCATCTTGGCATTTTCAATCTCATTCAGAGAGACACCTAATTAGTTGTCCTTTCTCAAAAGAGTCTCTTTCTCATTTATCGTTTGTTTGATAGTGATAAACGATCAAGTAGGGGTTGAGCTAGGTCAACGGAGCTATTCAGTAAAATAGACGAACCCGGGAGAAATAGGAAGAGACTGTGTCCTGGTGGAGACTGTCTCTCTCGGGAGAATTTCAAAATACATGTCCTACTTACTCTTATCTTTATCTATTTTAGTGAACAGGCCATGAGAGGACACGACAAATTTGGCTTGGCTTGTAAATGCCTCATCAGCCGGATCATTGTGATCGATATTAAGCCGGCTTTACTAGGTACTTTTGAGAATACCTCGGTATCATCCATGAATATTGTCATGGTACCCCTCAGCCGTGATACAACTCACTTGTACAATAGATTTAACCAATAAATACGGAGAACGACGAGCTGAGCGACGCCTAGGGAAAAGGACCAAATGGGTCCCCCTCCATCGAACTCCCACCATTTCTCAACCCCTAACGGCCCTTGGGGGACAAGGGACGAGGTGGATGCACCTTTATATACAGCCCGGCTCCCCAGCTCTTCATTCGACAGACCGCTCTCCGACCTGCGACTTCGCCGCTCAATCAACTTACAGCCTCTCTCTCTCTCCTACCCTTCCTCGCGTCTGCTGTGGTGGCAACCGCGGGACGCTCCTTCATCTATCACTCACTGTGGTGATAACCGCGGGGTACGTGCCTCCTTCTCCTTACGCCATTGCTGTGGTGATAACCGTGGGACGCTGCTTCATCTATCACTCACTGTGGTGATAACCGCGGGGTACTAGCCTCCTTATCCTTACGCCATTGCTGTGGTGATAACCGTGGGACGCTGCTTCATCTAGCACTCGCTGTGGTGATAACCGCGGGGTACTTGCCTCCTTCTCCTTACGCCATTGCTGTGGTGATAACCGTGGGACGCTGCTTCATCTATCACTCACTGTGGTGATAACCGCGGGGTACTAGTCCTTCTCCTTACGCCATTGCTGTGGTGATAACTGTAGTGTAATGAAACTACGGTGTCATGAATGAAACTGAGAACTTTTATTTTAAGAAAAATCAATCGTTTACCAAAATACCAAGTAACGTATTTCCCTGTAGCAACATATGTTATACTACAATAACCACGGGACGCCTTTTCCTCTAACGCCTGCTGTGGTGATAACCGTGGGACGCTGCTTCATCTAGCACTCGCTGTGGTGATAACCGCGGGGTACTAGCCTCCTTATCCTTACGCCATTGCTGTGGTGATAACCATGGGACGCTGCTTCATCTAGCACTCGCTGTGGTGATAACCGCGGGGTACTAGCCTCCTTATCCTTACGCCATTGCTGTGGTGATAACCGTGGGACGCTGCTTCATCTAGCACTCGCTGTGGTGATAACCGCGGGGTACTAGCCTCCTTATCCTTACGCCATTGCTGTGGTGATAACCGTGGGACGCTGCTTCATCTAGCACTCGCTGTGGTGATAACCGCGGGGTACTAGCCTCCTTATCCTTACGCCATTGCTGTGGTGATAACCGTGGGACGCTGCTTCATCTAGCACTCGCTGTGGTGATAACCGCGGGGTACTAGTCCTTCTCCTTACGCCATTGCTGTGGTGATAACTGTGGGACGCTGCTTCATCTAGCACTCGCTGTGGTGATAACCGCGGTGTACTAGTCCTTCTCCTTACGCCATTGCTGTGGTGATAACTGTAGTGTAATGAAACTACGGTGTCATGAATGAAACTGAGAACTTTTATTTTAAGAAAAATCAATCGTTTACCAAAATACCAAGTAACGTATTTCCCTGTAGCAACATATGTTATACTACAATAACCACGGGACGCCTTTTCCTCTAACGCCTGCTGTGGTGATAACCGCGCGGCGTTAGTCCTCCTTAACCCCACCCTCAACTACCGCTCACCACAAATATAAAAATCACGGCTCGGTTTTGTTCTGTGGTTTGGATGAGGTAACTTCGTATATACGCGTATAAGGCTGGAAACTCACGAGAGCTTCTATGCAACGATTCC
Source organism: Leptopterna dolabrata (assembly GCA_954871275.1). Lineage (NCBI taxonomy): Eukaryota > Metazoa > Arthropoda > Insecta > Hemiptera > Miridae > Leptopterna > Leptopterna dolabrata. The sequence goes on along the minus strand of OX940983.1, from coordinate 7,312,997 downwards.
ACAACTTGCAAGTTGTGCAGTTACCTAAAATACAAAGGTTTCAAGTAGGAAGACCGAACTCTACACGACTGTCAACTTCAACCTGTCATACGATCACCACGTTCTTTTTCATACTTACTCTCGCTCAAGGAATGTCGTGACATCACTCCGCCGGATCGTGGCTTCGACTCCCGAAGTTCTGTTCACCATTCGTTCCTCATGAAGCACCTTGAGCGATTTTCAACAGCCATAAACCAAAGTCTACCATATACGGGTTACATAAGTGATGAAATAGTTTGAACGAACGAAAATCTATGGAAGAATGAGTGAGACCCTTAATGCGAATTTCTGACCCCCAAAAATCTAAATATGACGCTTTTCTGTATGAGAACAACTGAAATGGTCTTATTCTGTCTTCACTCATCCTTCCATACCACTTTCAGTCATTTTATATCAATTGTTCGCGATTTTAGCCGTTTTTACCGATTTTTTACCCCTAAAACTCAAATTTGACCCTTTAAAATTTTTTCAAATTGCTCATCTTCAAACACATTCTTTTGTTTGGCGAAATATAGAATTTTTATCACGTCCCCAAGTCAGATATCATCTGCTGTGACACATAAATGAATAAATAAATGTATATATACAATTTTGTTAAAATCTGGGGATAAATTCAGGATGCTCTGAAACGGTCGATTAAAAGATTTCAAAAATTCATGTTCCGAAAATTGTTGACCCATTGCAATAGCTTCATGTTCTTTGAAAATTTGCTAAAACAAAAGAACCACTCCGGAAAGAAGTATTCCATTTATTTATTTATTATTATTATTATTCCAGTCGATGTGGATGTAAGTTATAACTGCAGTACTACGATGATGAAGACCTCAACGCACAGAAAGGACGCTATAGAATGATTAAGCTATCCATACAGTTACTGTCACCAGAATACCGAAACATGCAAATAAAGCCAGGAAGAATGTGTGATTATGCGCATAATTTCAGGGGCGAGGACATTTTCTAACGGGACGCACGAGGCACATTCCTCTCATTTGTAGGTACATAGTAGGCAGGTACGTACCTACTAACTGAATGTATCGTGTGCGTAATGGTTCATTTCGATATATGACGAACTAGGTATTTTCAAAATGCTGACCATCTATGGTAATCGACAATCCCTCAAAAATGCACGGGTAATAATCAGAGTTTTCAGAGATTCAACGTTTGGTACAATGTTTTTCAAGTGGTAGCGTTTATCCGTAGCTATCTGACCATAATACACTGCTGAGTGAGACGCCCTTTGTGATTTGTTTTATGGTCTCTCAATACAACTGCCTTCCTCAAATTTATATTTAAAAAATAAAAAGTAGGTCAAATTTGACCTTACAAAATTTCAACTCAACTGGACGTTGGGAAGTGGGCGAAAAATCGATTGCCAGATTTGACCCATCCCCACGGCCTCATACGTTCACCAAAGTCTCATTTAATTTATTCAGTAGATGTTGACTCATCAGCTCCATCATGTGCAACGTACGGGTCATCCAACTAGTTACAAATATAACAATGATTCGATGGAAATCTTTGAGTTTAATTTCTACCAGTGATTCAAACAGGAAGACGCGGACGCATAGCTGATTGGAGCGATCGATGCGGCCTTGACGATGGACTCGGGCTGCTCCAGTTCATCGGGCTGTCTCTCACTAATTGGCCCCTCACAGACGTCCTTCCTCAAGACACACGGCAGAGGATGTAACCTGTTTCGCCGGAGAAGCTGTTATCATCTTTCAAGAAGCCTCGAGAGCTGTCGTCAAGCGGGAACTCCCTGACGGTTCAAAAGGGATCGATGCGCCGCTAATGACGATATAGAAGTTGAAACGATTAATGGGGACCTTAGTTGGGACTGAATGTAATTAGGCGAGGAAAGCGATACATCAATGGAAAGATTATGCTCATCTCGCTCGGACGTCTGAATGGGGAGGACATCCAATATATTTCGCTCGCCTTCAAATCAAAGGCAATATAACGAAAAACGGACGACACAGTAGGTTTTCTTAGGAGAAGATACCTAAGCAAGGTCACACTGAGCACTAGCGAGGTCATAAATCTGCTGAACGGTGGTGATTATAATGGCTTGTGCCAATACTTCAATGCAGCCTGGTCATACCGTAAAATCCTGGTTTCCGAATTCAACTATCAATAGGTAGAGAAATGGAAAATGCAGTGACGTTCTAGTCACCTGCCATTGCAAGTCGTGTATGTAACTACATCAGTCAACTGTATGTCATTTGTTCCTTGTAATCTAGTCATATCGGTATGTGTGTGGTTCTTGTTGTTGAGTCATGGACAGTTAGTTGTATTCTCTTATCAAGTGGTTGTATTTCTTGTTAGTTAGTTGTTTAATAAAAGATGTTGATAGTAATAATGAACAATGATGTCAGTAAATAAGGAAAATAATAAAAACGGCGAAATATTAGTGGACGTGATTAGTAATATACAAAGACTAAGGCTAAAGAGTAACATATTTTGGTGATTTATTTATTTATTGTACACAAATCTTGTGACCTGACGGTATGTTACCATGGCGTATATGAGTTCGTAAAACTAAATGATTCAACCATCCTATGTCATAAGAAACTCGTCTATCTATCTATCAGATTTAATCGGAGATGAGTGAAATATTTATTTAAAAATTCAATTTTTACACCCATTTTTCACCCATAACACCCTTGGGGATATTCTGATCGGGCTGCAAAGTTTCGGGAATCTGCGCACCTTGAAACGTAAAAGAATTCGAAAAGTAAGCAAACGAGACAAGTAAAGATCACAGAAGGGGTGCACTGGGTCCTGACCTTGTCGAGACAAGTAGGGGAAACACAAACGGTGGGTACAGCTTCCGTACAAGTACGCAACCACGAGGGACATTTTATGTCTTTGCGCCCCCTCCCGCACCCACACCACGGTACTTCGTACTTAATTGTTTTGGTCAAGATTTATGAATTTGGTGTTTCTTGATATGGACATTGAATGCATAATCGTCTTCAAGTTGTCGCGGTAAAGCTTGTACCACATTGTTTACATCGACTGGGACGTTAATGACTTGACCGACAATCGCTTTTGATCCTCTGACAAATCGTATTCGACGAATTTGCATGAATCGTCAATCGCAAGTTGGTTTTTGCGCAAACGATATTCACGCGATCGGTCCCTGTCTGATTTAGGCAGCTTCCGCTTCGTTGACGGTTTACTAGGTGCTTCCACGAGTTCCAACGTGCGGTCACTGAGGTTATTACAACGAGTGCCGTCTTATAAGACCAATGATAACTACGTTTGATTGTGCTCGTTGATGGTTGCGATGTAATGGTAAATCGAGAGCTTTCCAACGAGTGGTGAACGATTTTGTATACGATGATAACCGGAGAAGTTCATACGCATTCATTTAAACAATCACGCTCATACCGCAGCTTGTCGGCCACGCACTCCGCAGTGGTTAACGTAGTATGGTTAGGTAAATCGAGAGCTATCCAACGAGTGGTGAACGATTTTTGTACGATGATAACTGGCGAAGATAAAGTTCCGTAGCAACGAATCGGTTGTAAGCGAAAATCTTCAGAAATATTTTCGTGACGCTTCTCCGTTACATGTCCCGCGTAACATTTTCGAGTTTATGTAGCAAAGTAAAGACATAAAATGTCAAAATCCAAAGACTGCGCTCCGCGTAAACGTCATAGTAAGTCGACAGACTCGTTGGCAGGTTCCATGTAAAACGAGAAACTATTAAAATATTGTTGGAAAAAAAGAAACACCAGATATTTCGTACATGTATTCCTACCATAAGAACATCACCCAAACGCTTTGTAGCAGAACTGTACGAGGAAAAAAATTCAATGTAAAGATCCAGAAAACACGTTTACGATTCAAGAACGAATGATAGCAAGATCTTCATCATCGTCACCATATGTAGAATTGTTGTCTGACTTTTTTGGATCTTCTTTTTCTCCGACGACAGTTGAACCCGGCAAAATCTTCTTTTCCTCATAAACCTTGTCCGGAGCATCGATCGACGGAAAGACGGTGTGGTGCACTACAAAAGTCTGTAGACCACCAGAATCGATCACAAATCTCGCAAGTTTATAATTCAGTACCTATCATCTTCGTCCGAAACAAACATTTCGCCCAAGAATCAGTATTTTTACTCTTATTATGAATTTTGGTTTATTATTTTCAATAATGAACCATTGGAATCGAGCATGAAAAAAAAAGTCTAACCCCCCTCAAAATTTAATGGTTTACGTTTCAAGGTATGTAGAATCCAAAACTGCAATAAAAACAATTCTGTCTGTCCGCCGTACGCCTGACGGGCCACTTTTCTTAGTTACCATGAAACAAAATTGATGAAATTCGGGTTATAGGTTCCGTTCGGGGTCTAGTTGGTCCTCGAAGCTCGACGTTACTGTCAGTCATCTCTAAGAGGTTAAAAATAGGGGTTGAAATTTTCAGAACGCTGTAGCTCGAACAATTTCCATAGAAGGGTATGGTTTTTTTTACGTTATTAAATTTGTCTTGAGCTAAACAATTTTTTGAGACCACCCGGAGCACTTTACGACCAGCCGTTCATTTGCAACAAAAAGCTTCGTCAACACGATCGTGAATCAAACGGTATAAATCCGGCCCCGATATCATCACTAGGGAGCACCTGATTATAATCAAGGATGGCTGTATGAAGTCGAGTTGGTTGTTCTGCGATATTATTTCATTTGGTAAGTGATGGACTATTGGATTTTGTAGGTAGGTAGGTACTTCTGAAACTTGAACAAACGTTGAAGTATTATTGATGGGTAAATTATTACATAATGGCAAATTATTACACAACGACAAATTATTACACAACGGTAAATTATTACACAACGGTAAATTATTAAACCACGGTAAATTATTACACAACGGCTAAGCTTAATCTACCAAGAAGGAGCTGGATTTTGTTGATAGTTACTTTTGCAACTTGAACAACCGTTGAAGTATTATTGATGGGCAAATTATTGCACAGCGGTTCATTATTCTATCTCCGTAGAAGTGGAACCTATACAGGTAAATTATTACACAAAGGTTTAGGGAGGTACCTAGTAACGAGTACCTACGGAGTTAGGTACTAACCTACGGAGGTCCGCGATCTACATAATATGTGTAGAATAGTACATATATGTTATATAGAAGGGTTATCTATACGGAGACCTGTGATCATTAACAGGAGGGTATTCTGTACAAAATAATAAACCGTTGTGCAGGGATTTGCAGCGTTTTTTGTCGCTTGCGATACAATCTACATCGATCTGCAACTGATTTCTTCGGTTCATCCACTTCGAGGGTTGCTGCTACTTTTTCTAATTTCTTCCTTTCTCGATATTTCTTCATGCGTTCTGCGGCAGTCATCGATATTTTTTAGATGTAACTAATTTGACTTTTTGATTCTCTTAAGCAGCATAAACCTCGCTTATCGCAGTCAATAGAATACACAACGGTTGGTGTCTTAGGCATTTTAAGAAACAACATTTGCCATGAAAAATGATTGCGTCACATTGTATAACTTCAGTTTGATGAAAATGTGACGGATTTTCGTAACATCATTTTGTGCCGCTTTGTAGAACTTGGTCTGAAACTTTGGTCTGATGAAAGAAAAAAAAAAGGAAAAAAATAAATATGACGGTCTTTTTGTGTTGCTTCTCATACTTTAGACCTCTCTTATCGTAGTCTGTCGACTGGTCATTCGGGAACAAATAATAATCCACCACTCAACGGTGATTCACTCCGAATGGTTATGAATTTCATATACACAGGTAAGGTAAATTAATCAGTAACTAAACTTCTCAAATGAGCGTTTGATTCGTTGATCATTACGCTGGTACCTATATTATTATACTGTTGATAAATAACAAATTCCCTCGTGCCTGGAATGGTGACATACAACATGTAGGCCAATGCCCGACAACCGCTATCGTCGGATTGAGGGAAAACACGTTTGCGCATGGCCAAGTGAAATTACTGGGATCGACTTGATGAAATATATCGAGCCATCTATGGAACACCAACATCCAAGTACATCTCACAGCCAACCTACATTTTTGATCAATCAAATTGGCGTTTTAGGGAACCGCGAAGAACTTTATTACGACGATCTGAGAAAAACCACCATAAACCCTCCAAATTTACGCTCGCTATAAGTATATGCAACTTGTCGAAGACAGTTTTATTGATTTATTTGATGCATTTTTTGAACCTGTCCCACCCTTGCTGAGTTCAGGGAGGGACGATCCGCCTGCTGAACGAGGGCTTCGAGATACCGTGCTGTGATGCTGAAGGGGAAACTGCGGAAAGCTCACTTGCCTAAAATTAACTTAAACTTATCCCAAATATGCTAGTAAACTAGATATATTGCAACATAGAAACATGTAAATTGAAAATAATAAATGTAATAACTTTTTATTACACATCATAGAATATAATAAATATAATATAAAATATGGGTAATATATGATAATAAAAATAAAATAAAAATAAAAAATATAATAAATAAATATAATATAATATAATAAATGTAACAAAGATAAATAAAATATGATAAAATAAAGATAACGTGCCGAGCTCGTCGCTGAACTAATTGGACATGATGCTGCAGGGGAAACTGCGGAAAGCTCACTTGCCTAAAATTAACTTAACCTTATCCCGAATATGCTAGTAAACTAGATACATTGCAACATAGAAACATGTAAATTAAAAATAATAAATGTAATAACTATTTATTAGATATCATAAAATATAATAAATATAATATAAAATATGATAAATAAATAAAATAAAATATAGGTACCTAATAAATGTAACAAAGATAAAATAAAATATGGTAAAATAAAGATAACGTGCCGAGCTCGTCGCTGAACTAATTGGACATGATGCTGCAGGGGAAACTACGGAAAGCTCACTTGCCTAAAATTAACTTAACCTTATTCCGAATATGCTAGTAAACATTGCAACATCGATAGCAAGTAAATTAAAGATAATAAATGTAAAATATCCCAGTGATATCCTGTAAAAAAAAATATTTTTTATGTATGTTGTGACTATGTACAAAAAAGAAGAAATAAATCAACCGAATCGCTTCTTCCCGACCGAACTGTCCACTGTCGTAACTGTTGTTTATCCCTTAACATAAAATTGATATAGGTACCTGTAAACTATTTAATAAAATATGGATTTTCTTCTTCTTCTTCAGTTTTATTGAGAGACCACAAGGGCGTCTCACTCGACTATATAATTATTACGTACAAAAACCCACTTGTGGAGTGGGAATTACGCATGTTTACCATCTGAGTAGTGATTAAGGTGGTCAACAAACGGAGGAAACGTATTTTATAGATGATAGTTTTAAATACTTCTAGAAAGTGCATATAGCTTGGATCATGTTCTAGCAGTATCATAATTACAGAAACTAGAGTTGGGTCTCAGAAATGTATGTAGATGAATAGAAGAGAGATACTGATACTGATGGATATCTGTGGATCTATGTAGACAATTCATAGGTACGAGTTATTATCAAACATACAACAGAGTGTCTTTTCTAAAGACGAAAAATATAAGATTCCCAAAGCGAGGGCCAAACCGAACAAATCCAACAAAAATCTCGTGAAAATCGTGGAAATTCCATAAAGTCCTTGAATTTCATCAGTTCTCACTCACTTTCGTAAAAATACCTGATAGGTACTTTCTCATATTATCTGTATGATTAACCGCACTACAGCTGAGTTCCGGATTATTTTTCAGAATGTGTCTAAATGAATGAGATTGCATTAGGTATATTTAAAAACCTATCTCTGGGAGTAATTCATTAGTCAGGCGAGTTATCAACTGCACCTCCGTTATCGTGTTGTGTAACGCTTTTCTTAATGCCTTTAGAGAATGATTCGAATAATTATCGTGTCGGAACGACTTATGACGCAGTAGGTATTTACGCGTGTTTTCTAAAACTGAAAAGCCTCTCGGTACTGCGCCGCATGCCCTCCGGGTTAAACAGTAATTACTCAGTGGTTCGATCCCATGCAGGATGTGCCCCTGAGCGCTAATTACTTATACATCATGAACGGGGCTCATGCATATTAAACAAAATTATCTGGGTCGGGAGCAGTTGCACAATCGTTCGGGGATGAGGTTGAGTTTGTAGACGACACAAAAGGGTGGCAACTGCACAGCGGGTTTTTCTCCACTTCTTGAATGGCAAGCTTTGATTCGAGACCGTGACTTGACCGAAAGCGAATACAGAGAGTACCGGGAGGGGGTGTTTCAGTTTTGGATTAACATGTCAATAGGCGTGAGACCTTCACATCTCCCACTTCCCTTCACCTCCGGAGAATAAGTCTCTTTTTTTTTAAATCCCTTGAAAGATAGGATGCTCTTCTTTACATGATTTATAGGAAATGACGGGCCTGCAGAACCCAGAGCGCTATTTGCCGAGACCTGAGGCTGCAGCATCAATCTCGCATCCAACCGATACCCTACTATCACAAGGAGCTCTCTGCCTTTCTAGTTCAAACACAACCTGATTTATAACGACGAAAAATCCATCGACACCGTAAACTGTTATTTATCGTCCGGGCAGTTATAACGGGCTGATTGTCCTTTTTTTTCCATCGATATCTCATTTTCACCGTCACTTCCTGACTTATGAATCGCACATCTCAATCGAACTTTCCAACTCTCAGGTAGCTGCATTCAACTGAAAATCACTACCGTCTGAATCTGCACGTCAGATTCCGAAATGTGCCTTTTAAATCTGTCAAGGAGGCGGGATAGACAACTCAATCCCCAAGCCCGAAGGAATTGTGGCGGTTTTTCCTATAAATTCACCGTTGAAAGGATCTGATGTCAATACTTTCACCCTCTCCAATCACTCAACATTTCTGAACTTCTTGTCAAAGTTTAATTTCAGCTTGAAATATATTTGAGACGTCTTCCTCATCTTTTTGTATTGTGGATGAATCTAGAATTTCTCTATGGAGGCGACATCAAACCAGTGATGGGCAAAATTTTAATCATGAATAAGATTAAGATTTTTAATCATACGAATATTATTCTATGAATATGAATAAGATTAAATTCTTAATCACAAAGTAGGATTAAGATTAAAATCATAATCACAGAGTAAGATTATGATTAAAATCATAATCACGGAGTATGATTAATAATAAATTCGTAATCATAGGAATTTGTGATTAATCACAGAAATCTGTGATTAATTGCAGAAATCTGTGATTAATTGCAGAAATCTGTAACTAATCACAGGAACTGATGGTGACTAATCGTAGGAATTACGAATTAATCACAGGAATCCGTGATTGATGATATTAGGATCCGTGGTTAACTGTAGTAATTTGAGATTAATCATAGGATAACGCAATTCTTCCTGCAATTCCTACGATTAATCACCATCAATTCCTGTGATTAGTTACAGATTTCTGCAATTAATCAAAGATTTCTATGATAAATAACAGATTTCTGTGATTAATCACAGATTTCTATGATTAATCACAGATTTCTTTGATTAATCACAAATTCCTATGATTACGAATTTATTCTTAATCATACTCTGTGATTATGATTTTAATCTTAATCCTACTTTGTGATTAAGAATTTAATCTTATTCATATTCATAGAATAATATTCGTATGATTAAAAATCTTAATCTTATTCATGATTTTGCCCATCACTGCATCAAACTGTAGAACAGGGGCAGAGGTAGTTTAACTTATTGCAAACGTAGTTAGAAAGCTTGTACTTTTACTTGGTGAACCATTATTTCTGTTTAATTTGGTTGGCATACTTGACTATAAATAATTAAAATTATCCTCGGAACTCATTCTGACAGGAGCCGGAAACATCAGACTCCTAAACTGAGAATATAAATTACTATAAATTAGAATTTGTGCCGGAGCATGCGGGGATGGAGGAAAATGATCCCTATTGTGAACTTGGAAGGAGGAATCACTCGGCATGTGCATTACAAGTAAAAGAAGAAGCTAGTGTTCCCGGATTGGGGGCAACACGGAATTGAATCACTTAAGACTCCTTTTCAGCAGAAAATGAGGAGTAAATAAAACTCCCAGGTTTCAAATTTGAGATGTTAGATACACGTGAACTTTAGGGCCATGCAAAAAGTATCTTCAAACAGAAATATGGTTAGTGGTTATTGTGGTTTCAGTTGAATAATAACTCATTTTAATACGCATGTTTGATGCTACATTATGCCGTAGGAAAAGACGTAGTAAATCGGCAAAGTCACTCCCCATTGACATACGTTTCTTGCTGATGAACTGAAAACAAAAGATGATGTCAGAATACGTCACACTTCCCAGTTACCATCCTATCATCAAGTTGATCCCATTCAAGCTAATTTCAACCTTAACACGAACAAAAGGCCGTTTTGCCGAAAGATGGCGGCCAGTGATTAGAAAATCGATGCGACAGCCTTCTTGCGCAAGCGATCCGAACCGGCGTAAAAGGGCGCAATGTCGTTATACGACGCTTCGCATTTGCATACAATTAAAGAGCACATCTTTGCTATGAAGAATATATTATTAGATTCAAGAGGTCTCCCAGCGTGGGATCGACGTCTGACGACCTCTTGAAGGTTTTGAACGTTTTTTTTATTGTTGTAATTATAGATTAAGTTAAATGTGCGGTATGAAGTCGACCATTCACAGGGTTCACCGCAGGATTCATGTATAGAGTTGACGTGCGAAGGTATTTATGAGAGATGATTCCAGTACAAATCACTTCTCTGTGTAGCTGTGGCGCTGTAAAGAGGTCGTATATTTTTCGAACATATCACAATCCACATCCAGACGGGACAACCACAATTTTCCAGAAAACAACAACAAAAACATGTGATGGCTTCCATCACAATACGTTAGCCAATTCTACCTTGCGATCACGTACAATGTCAGCTCACTCTCCTCCTTCTGCGCACTGAACTAATAACGGATTTACTCATCAAATTTATTTGTATGAACCGCATTCTGCAAAAATACTAAGGGCGGAATTCATAGTCCTCCCTCAAGGCCAAGGGTACCCTCCAACAAGCCCCTCAAGGGTGGATGCACCCTAATCGGTATTCATAATGGCATAGGCAAGGGTACCCTTGGGCGTTTGAGCAGAGGGTGCCCCCAAGGGGACATACCAATCCCTCAACCTATTCATAGTGCTCAGTTCACAAGGGTACCCTTGAGGGACCGTTTCGAGTTCCTATTCATAAACAAATTTCCTCGCCAAGGGTAGGTACCTTCCAACCAGCTGGAAAGCATCCTCAAGGGGGCTTAGAGGAAGGGACGTGAAAAGGACCCTCAAGGGTGGATTAGCTCGCATTTTTTTCGTGTTTTACCACAATGTCTTTCCTGCTTTGTGAGTATTTTCCCCTGAATCCAAACCAATAATGGATTACGCATACTTAGGCTATTCAATTGGGATGATGAGATGGAAAATCACCTGGCCCGAGTTCCTAACCGGTAAGAACGAACCCTGTATAAACACAAAAAGCACATGCGTAGAAGTACGTCCGTACCTCCGTTTTCATCAGCCTGTTTTTCGTTATCTGGATAAGCACATCCGAGACCTCCAAAATCCAATGGAAAAATATGATGACGGCCAATGCAGGTGGAGATTTCGCTTCGACAAAGAAATGGTGGTTGACGTATTGCTACCGTTAATATTCCATGGGGAAGGCACCTCAGAGGTCTTTTTATATTTTGAATTACAAATAATCTGACTCATACGGTTCGCACAATCCCAGCATGATCCATTTTATACAATACTGGAATACGTGAGGAAGACAGTAGGACGTCAGAAGATAACGACGTCGTGCCATCCCCCCGTGAATAGGGTCCTACTCCTCCGCAAAATCAACCAACTGATTCATTTAGAAGGAATTACTAATGATTAATATGCGTTTTAATATTTCAATAAGTAAATGTTTTAATTGTAAAATGAACTTTTTATATTGTAAACCCACCACCACGCTTTAAGAGATATATAAAGATATAAAAGATGTAGAAGGATCATGACATTTCTTTTATATATACAAAACGATAATTATAAAAAAATATTACTATTAACACAAACTTGAATAGGTTATTCAATATTTTGTGCTATCAAGTTTTTTTTCCTTGAACAGCATTTCCTTTTTTTCCATTCCACAATATTATTGTATTTTCAACAGCGGTGTTAAATAGGTTTTTTTTCTTCTGAGAAAATAATTCTCTTCCGGCCCATTGCAATAAAATTAATTTGAATAGAAGAAATCAAGTAGTAAACAAAAAATTATTCGAAGTTCGAAAAATAACCGAAAATAATGGCTTTTATTCATCATTCCCTTATTTTTGTCTGTCAAGGCAGCGGTTGTGCCGGACATGGATGTCAATAACTTCCAACTTGTGACCTGTGCCTGTCACTATCTACGGGCAAAGGGAAATAAAGAAGAAATGCATACACACATATACACCACCATAGTATCCATCAGCCCCTGAGAGTGGCTTTGAGGGAATGGTTAGCTGAGGGTACCCTCAACCACAAGAACATTTGATTATGAATACGGTCGAGGGCCCTCGAGATGAAGCCACCCTTGACTGAGGGTACCCTCGGCCATAACGTTGAGGGGGACTATGAATTCCGCCCTAAGACTTTGCAGTCGACGAGGAACACGTTGATGTGCGAGTTTTACAACAGGACGATTATGACCAGCTCCTCAGGTGCAAAATCGATGCCAAGTAGGTGGGCAGTACCGCAATGCAAGCATCATATTGACATTTGGAGAAATTAATTGATGTAGACCCACCTACGGGCCCGAGTCTAAGGACTACCTTTGACATTTCAGATAAAACAGGATAAGTTATTAATATAAAGTACACATTAATTCATGCCGAGGTGCTGCCTTCTTCTGCTGATCGAGTCTGCGGATTGCTACTGACGACTACGAAATTTGACACTGACCACATTGAAACTGCTAAAAAATTTATCAACAGAACCAAGTTATGCACATTAAGAAAATGGCACATCAGAGTATGGCGCAAAGACCAATACAATAACATTATGTTCAGCTGATTAAAATAACCTCCACGATTGACGTAATTTATGGTACACCCATCACACTTTAAATTGATTGCATAGAAAGAGAGTTATGTGCATTCCGATATTTCAACGATTGAGCAAGCACAGAACTTGTCAGATGTTGTCCAGATGCTAGAACCGTCCAGCTCAATGAGCTATGGATTATGATGACGACCACCAAACAAGGGACACCGAAACTTGAATAGAACCAGAGTTACCTAAATTGTATAGACAATAACGCATGCGTAGAAGTTATTGCATGTCATTGTTAATTTCACGCATGCACAGAAGTTATTGTTAATTCATGCTATTGCATTGCATCTTGAAAATACCTGGTATTGTCAAGATGCAATGCAATAACATGAATTTATGAATTGGTTTTTGAGTGTACAACACTGTACTATCAACTTCCAGGTGTACACAAAGCTTCATAACTGAAACAGCAAAATGTATTTGTTTATTTTATTGTATTTTTAAAATGTGATTTGCTGTAGCAACAGGTAGGTAGTTTATGAAGTCTGCCGCCGAAAAAGCAATGACCACAACTTTTTTTTCGGGAAACACCAGAGAGAGCTCCTAAATGGGTTTGATACCGGATGTCGACGCATCATTACTCAACCCCGATGTTTGCTTGGTCAGCGAAAATAAGTAGTCGACCACTTTCGCTCGGAAATGCCTCCGGTGAAAGAAGGGTGAGGAATGCTTAAGAGCCCTGCATCCTCGAGGGTTTTGCGGCCGTTTTAGCATTAAACGACGTTTAATTTTTCTCCCGGTTCTTCTCGGAACCTTAGCATACCGTTTGAGCCGGTCAGTATCCTTCGGGAGTGGCTGTGGGGCGCAGGTTTTCCTGTAACCCCATCATACGTATCAAGACGGGATTTTTTGAGTGAGGCATACACATTTTTGTGTGGGATATTCACACATGCAGCAAGAAAGATCGGCATATTCACACGGATGCACAGTCAAATTTTTGGAAGGTTAATGCAAAAGTAGGCCATAAATATTTCTACGTGGCAGTCATAAAATAGGTACCTTTCGAAAACAGCCAGGTAGTATTAGACATGAAGAACTCCTTCGATACCTAGATACTCCCCGAGGAGGAGAATCAAACAGTTTCCAACTACGTATTTGTACCTACCAACCTACATATGTATGTCTCACGCAAAAGAGGTAACCTAATTCTCACTCCCAACATTAGGATCGAAATTGATGGAACGGCAGATTTATTTTACGATTATAAGGAGAGTTGAAGTTGTTGAGTTGGAGGGTGATTGTGCCGATCCAGTAACCAGTACATAAATCATTGTTCCCAGATGTCCGAAACAAAATTGAGTATCTACACTACATGCAGATACATACGTACATGGATATATCTTACTTTTCCCCATGTAAAAAAAAACACGTTCAAAAATGAAATAGGTCACTTTATTTATTTATTGTTCAGATTCAGAGACAGTATTTACATAATTTGGTTTAGCACCGAAATGCAAATTTAAATTCCAGCAGACCTTCACTATCCTGGTGACGAACAGATATTCAGTGGTTATTAGATAGTTTCTTCTCGTGAGCAACAACGTATAAACAATAAAGAGGCAGTTGTGCGTTTGAAACCAACAGAAATCCATGATCTACTGTTTATACCTATATAATATGATGGCTTACAACTTGACGAATTTTGAACAAAATTAATATATAAGTACAAGATAAATACTAGATAAATCAAGAACTAACAAAGTTACTACACCCATAGCAACGGGTTGGTTGTAAGTGAAAACCCTGATAAAAAACGTTGCATTTTCTTCGTCACACAGATTTAGAAGTACCAGTATAAATTTCCTCTGCTGAGAACAAATACTTGGAAACTATTCAATAAAATACCCGCATTCTAATACAAAGTAGTCACAACGAAAATAAATATAGTTGGATGTAGACGAGTCATTAATTTTCAGGGTTATAAAGATACAAATAATAAGATCAGAAATTGCGTTGAGACACTAGTCAATTGAATATGCATTTTCCTACCCAAAAGCAGTAGACGAATGAGAAAACGGTGTTCACGAGATGAGAAAACTCTAATCAACTTTGAAGTTGGCATGTTTAAAACCTCAATACTTTTCTCCTAGCTTTCCCCGTTGAAGGTTACGAGTAGGTACGTTATAGTTAATGTGGACTCTAGGATTAGTTACGAGAAATAATCGGGTGTTCTTCGGTATGTGCCCCGACGTTTGATTGCGTGTAAATCTGTTATTTTTCCACCAAAAAATGAATTTGGCTAGCGTTTTGGAAACCTCTGAACCTCCTGTTTTGCATGCTGTGACAATTAATGCCCGTCTTAATCGACGACGTGTAGATTTATGAGATCGAAGAAATTGGGGGGCACATAAGGAAGTTTAATCCCAGGCAAAAACTTCCATGTGCCCCCACTTTACTGAGAAGCTGTACTACCCATGCTATAGTTTGTAACTTTGTAAGCGTACATGTAAGTGTCCCCACGCTGTTGGTGTGTGTGCATGAGTCACTGTCAAGGTTGAAGGTTTGTTTCCTACTTTGTTTCCTTTGGATGTGACTTCAACGAGTTTGAATCATCCTTATGTATAGATCGCCCTTTTGTACAGAACACTGGTCTGACAGCGAGCGTAGGAAAGATAAACCACCCCCCATCAATCCGATTAGAAAAAATACAGATGGCTGGGGTGCATAGATCGCCCTTTTGGTGTAGATAAGTGGCTTATCTTCGAGGGAAGATAAACCACCCTTATCAGCCCTTTTAGTCAAAAATACAGGTGAGTGGGGTGTAAAGATCACCCTTTATGTGCAGATCGCCCTTTTGTATCACATTTACTCAAAAACAAGTGGGGGCACATACGGAACTATTTCCCTAGTGCAACAGTTGCAAATGTGCTCCCACTTTTTTTGAGCGAATTTTTCTTTGAGGGGGGCTTGTGATAAAGGCAAATAGAACGAACGAAAGAGGAGGTTTTGAGGTTTCCCAAACGCTAATCCTCACGTTCTTCTGGGTTATTATTTTCAGTAATAAACATTTGGAATCGAGCATGAAAAAAAAAAAAAAAAACAAAAAAAAAAAAAAAAACCCACCTCTCAAAATTTGACGGTTTCCGTTTCAAGGTATGTAAAATTCGAAAATGGATTTAAAAAAATTCTGTCCGTCCACCGTGCACCGTACTTCGCACTTTTCTCAGTTACCATGAACCAAAATGAATGAAATATGGTTTGTAGGTCCCGTTTGGGGTCTAGCTGGTCCTCGAAGCTCGGCGTTACTGTTAGTCATCTCTAGGGATGAAAATAGGGGTTGAAATTTGCAGAACGCCGTAGCTCGAAAACTTTCAATAGAAGGGTATGGGTTTTTTTACGTTTTTAAATTGGTCTTGAACTAAAGAATTTTTTGAGACCACCCGGAGCATTGTACGACCAGCCGTTCGTTTGCAATGAAAAGCTTCGTCAACATGATCGTGAATGAAACGGTATAAATCCGGGCCAGATATCCACCTGATTATAATCACGGATGGCTGCTGGTTGTTCTGGGATACCATTTCATTGCTACATTCATCTTTATTTTTGCAATTCTCTATGCATATTTTTGGATAGAAGTTAAGTTTGGTTACACTTTTCTATCAACGCACTGTATTTTTCTGTATTTCTGTATACTGTATTTTTCTCTGTCTTTTGCCAAGTAAATAAATAAATAAATATTTTACCTGAAAGATGGATCTTTTGTATTTTGTTGATAGGTACCTACTTTTGCAAATTGAACAATCGTTGAAGTATCATTGGGTGAGTTATTACACAACGGTTTATCCTATCTACGCAGAAGGGGCATCTATACAGGTAAATTATTACACAACCGTTTATTATTTACCTTATGCTTCATGAATAACTAAAAATAATTAGCGACTGAATTATTGAATCCCGCGCATTTTTATGATAATTTAATTCCCGGGCCGGCTCCACTACTCTATTTAGGGCTTTCCTGGGGGGGAGCTTGAGGGTAATGACCACAGAAAACAGTGATCTACGCAGAAGGGGCATCTATACAGGTAAATAATAAACTATTATGTAATAATTTGCAGCGGTTTTTTTGTGTAGAAAAATGACAGACTTTGACGAGTTTGAAAGAGGGGGCGCTAGGTTATATTTTTCCAATAGTCCACTAACTGTTAGCGTGGGGGTACATACGGAAATTTTGGGTTAGGATAATACTTCTGTATGTGCCACCACTTTTTAAATACCATAATTTCCAACTTTTTCGAGAAATACGGGTATTAACTGTCACAGCATGCGAAAGAGGAGATTCAGAGATTGCCAAAACACTAGTCAAACTCATTTTTTGGTGGGAAAATAACAATTTACACGCAATCAAAAATGAGGTACATACGGAAGAACACCCAAATATTTTTGTTAGGTCAGTAGCGGGCCGGCCAAATTCGGAAGAATATGAGGGCATTGTACCAAGCATTACAGAAGTACAAGTCTGGATAAGGTAAGTGATCCATACGTACGCATACTAACCAGCAACACACGTCAAGTTGTAGGGTAATAAATGTACGGATGACACGTCATTACGTGGACCTTCGAGCGACCGTTGGTGGCGTGACAGGCCATCGAATCCTCTTCGGGCCCTGACCGCTCGCTTCACCTTTCAAAAAGGAAATTATACTGCCCATCATCCGCAACAGAAAAAAACCAGTAGCCGAGTTCATAATTTCTCGTCAGAGAACATAAAGCACCTCTGTAGATCCAGTGGAGCCCTCATAGATTTCAACCGATCCCAGCTGATTCTACGTTATAAACTCTCATCACTAGGGACTGGAATTAGCATATTTTGCGTGTTTTTTATCGTGTATATCGTTCTACTTTCACCTTTTGAGGGTATCTGAAGCGTTTAGCGTGTGTTAAATTGAAATTTAAATACCATATTTTGCATAGTTCGTTCGATTTCAGAGATTTTTTGCATATTTTGGCCGTTTTGTGCATATTTCTGCATTTTTTTATCGAAATTGGGGAACTTCCCTATTTGTCGACATTCCAATCGCCAAATCATCCGAGATATGTGTTTCTGAAAAGGGGTCACGGATATTCTTAGGCCATTTACCGTTTAATCCGTGTACCTGGTAGGCCTCAGGAGGAAGCTGGATTCTGCAAAATCCCGGATGGCCTTTTTTACTGGAGGTATCAAAATTTTTGGGAGGAATGCATTCTGGCCTTACTCCAGGTGAACTCTCAGCATTGAAATTTTTACACATCCTGTCCTGTGATGTCGAGAGGTCGTTTTCTGCCTTAGTTGTTCCTCAGCGACAACCGTAGGAGATTTACGGTTGACAATTTGGAAAAATAAATTGTGATCTAGTGCCATAATAAATGGTGATAGCGAGTGAAATTTTTTTTGTTTAAATGTAAATATTGTATAGTCGAGAAAAAAGGTGTGTACATTTTCATTCCATTTTCTTCCTTGACACTTTTCCATAATTTTTCAAGGACACGATAATAACTGAAACATAATATATAGACTACCTGTACGTCTTACAGCAAAATGTAGTTCATTTTAGAAATATTTTAACTTTTTTTAAACATAATTTTGATTGGGGTGCATTTTTTGCATATTTTGCCCATTTTGGCCAAATTTTGTGCACATAATTCCAGTCCCAACTCATCACCGTTCCCGGAGTTTTCAGTGAAATAATGAACTACTGTGACTGAGAAGAAAACTCCTGAATTTATAATTAGAGGAACTCGGTAGCCAGGTACGGTGCAATTACTGAGAAAAGAAGTAGGTGAAATCTACTTTTTGGTACAGTTTGGTTAATGGTCAGTCATCACTGAGCTCATTCTTTCTTATTGCCTCAGCAGAAGATATTTTCGGTTTATTATTTTCAACGATGAACCTTTAGAATCGAGCGTCAAAGAAAAATCGTCAACTCCACCTCAAAATTTGTTGGTTTGCGTTTCAAGGTTCGTAGATTCCGATTTAAAAAAAAAAACGCTGCAATTTATTACAAAATGGTTCATTATTTCACTCGCTGAATTCCTATTAGTGCTGAGACCCTCAATTAGTAGGGTCGTTTTTTGCGGTTTATACCTACCCACGAGCGCACAAGGATGCGGCCAAAGTAGAAGTATAAGCTCTCTAACGCTCGGAAAATTACTGTTATTATGCATTTTTCCACCGCCCTCATCTTAAAACCTGAAAAAAATCTGCAAATTGTTACACAACGGTTCATTTTTTCCTTCTGCGTAAATCACTGTTTTCTGTGGTCAATACCTACCCTCGTATTTCCCACTGGAAACCCTAAATCGAGTAAATGCCACAAGAGTCGAAGTAGTTACCAAAGTCTGACGTTCGGCAATTACAGTTATGCATTTTTCCATCGCCCTTAATCCCTGTAACGCGCCATTATGACACCACGAACTCCCTAGCCGGTCATATTCGAAATGGTCGCTGAACCTAAGTAGGACCCACCACATATTCTCAAATATTCATCTAACTGGATGATTCGTTTGACCGTGAACAACAAGCCCGTGAGGAAAGATGGTACTTTTTTAACTATTTGTTGATAGGTACAAACCTATGAAAGAAAGTAGTTAAAAAAGTACCAATAAACCAAATCCAAAATAATCGCCTTTCTTCAAACGGAATAATAATTTATATCACGGAACAACAAATTCGATTTCACAAAGCCAAGCGTGACTGTAATCACCTGTACCCTAGCAATGATATCCGGACTGGATACGTACCGTTTCATTCACACTCATGTTGACGAAGCTTTTCAAGGGCCTTACTGCAAACGAAGTTTCAAAGTTAAAAGTTCTGGGCCTTACTTACGTAGTTTATAATATATTCTCAGAGTCTCTCTGGTGGCACTCACTCGATTGAAGGAGCTCGTGAGGGGAAGCACGAGGGAACTGACCACAGAAAACAGTGATCCACGCCGAAGGGGCATCTATTAAAGGACAAAAATAAACCGTTGTGTAATGAATTGCGGCGGGTTTTGGTTTATTATTCTGTGAATAATACACCTATGTATTCGCTCAGCAAAAAATTTTTATAACACCCCCTCAAAATTTTTTCTTTTCCGTTTCAAGGTGCGCAGATTCCAAAAATGCAATGTCCGTCCGCCGTCCGCCGTACGCCGTACGCCGTATCACGTGTACCGGCTTCATTTTTGGTCTAAAAGTCGTTCTTTCGCACACATGCTCCATTTAGGCCCTAGCTGTGTCCCGAAACTTTTCAGCCCGATCGGAATATACCCAGGGGTGTTACGAGTGAAAATGTGTGTAAAAATAGGTACTTTTTGTGTTTTAGCAACATGTTGGTAACATGAGCTTTTGAGGTATCTTTTTCCATGTTTTTGGGGACGAGAAGACCGAATATGAAGTCGATTTTGACCAAAGACGCGGAAATTGAGGTTTTACCAAAGGTTCAACTCCCAAAATTGTTTTTTTTAAATGAGTCAAAAACCTGAAAAACTGTCTGAAATCACCATCAATGTGTATAACAACATTAGAAAAAGTGTAAACAGGTGAATCAATACCATTAAATGTCACTACCAGTGATCAAAGATGATTTGAAAAAAAAGTGCCTATTTCATGTTTTGGGGGCCAAAATTGGTGGAAATCATCAGAGATAAATAGCTATTTCAGTCATTCCACATGAAAGAAACAATAAATTTAACAGCCAACAAGAATCTCTAGAACTCCAATAGAATAATAAACCCATGTGACAAGGACTTTGCAGCGTTTTTTTAGATTCAAGACTGTCGTAGTCAATGCTTGGTGCGTCATTTAGTGGTACGCACATCAGTAATTATTTCCACGTGTTCCATGCACGCGCGAACCTCGATTAACCTATTAATAAAATAAAAAATAAAAAAATAAAAAAATAAAAATAAAATAAATAGAAAGCATTTTGACACCATCAGATGTAGGGTAGGTACATACCTATTAAAGTCTGAAAACGCAGCCTCAACTACGAAATCTATATAAGCCCACTTCGGGTTCTGTACCAATAGGACGGGACTATCAATCAATTCAACTCGATGTCCATGAATATCCTCTAATGATGTAACCGCATGGCTGGGGCGCAACCATCACCGCTCGGACCAACAGACTCACAGGTGATGACTGTACACTTCGAAACTTGTTCGAAAACAATGAGTTGTTTCCGATTTCGGGAAAGAGAAATTGGCTAGCGGTGATTGCCGTCCAAGGGACAATAGTTTCACGTGACACTGCGGCTAAAAATAGCTTATATCAGGCGGAAACCATTAGCAGGTAGTCTGTTGAGATAGGGTTGATCTTGGATGAGTTTATGGGATGTGTAAGATGACTTATTGATGGTGGATGAATCTTCGTTTCATATTTTCAAATGAATGAAATACCTACAGTTAGGATGGAAAAATTTATGATGAAAAATTCTTTGTATTTAGTTCTTATAAATAACTTTTATCATGTATAACTTCTATGCATGCACAGAACTCCAGCCTTATTTATTTGCATATACATTGAGCTGCCTATATAATACGCACTTGAATACAAATTAAGTTACCTAGGTACCTCTCTTATTTTTAAATTATTATTATTATTATTGTTGTGTGCCTACCTACTGGTATTTTATACTGTGTATCTGATCCCATGTATATGAACATAATATGATCTAAAAAATTAATTTTTTATCCGTTCCTTCGTGACAAAGTGTAATGTATTAAAGTCACCCTTCTTCGAGGCTGATCAGTTTAAAACCACGAATCCTTATAGATACGTATAGGTTAGTGGATTTCAGAAAAATATCTGAGCATATCAGAACAATGCAGACATTTTTAAAGAACATTATATTTGGCATCTACGCCGGGACTTGAACTCGAGATCTCCAGAATGGGAATCTGTGGCATCTTGACACCGTAATGATATTAAGTTAGCAGACTTAAACATCCTTGTTGTTCGAAATATAATTGCGTGGGCGCCGACTGACCGCTCAGAAAATCGGATTTGCTGTTTTGAAGCGCAAATTAATATCCTGAAAATGTATAAATCCCCCCACTAAAATGCAAAGGGAGGTATGGTACACATTTTTGGTTTATTATTTAAAATAATGAACCTTTGGAATCGAGCATGAAAAGAAAAAATGTCTCCCCCCCCCCCCCCCCCAAACAACTCAATTTGGTGGTTTACGTTTCAAGGTATGTAGAATCCGAAAATGCAATAAAAAAATTTCTGTCTGTCCGCCGTACGCCATACATACCACTTTTTTTACAAAAACTGACAAATAATGACGAAATTTGGTTTATAATTCCCGTTCGGGGTCTAGTTGGTCCTCGAAGCTCGTCGTTACTGTCAGTCATCTCTAAAGGGTGAAAAATAGGGGTTGAAATTTTCAGAACGCCGTAGCTCGAAAACTTTCAATAGAAGGTTATGGTTTTTAACGTTTTTAAAGTGATTTTGAACTAAAGAATTTTTTGAGACCACCCGGAGTATTGAACGACCAGCCGTTAACATGATCGTGAATCAAACGGTATAAATCCGGCCCAGATATCATTGCTAGGGAGCACCTGATTAGTAATCACGGATGGCTGTATGAAGTCGAGTTGGTTGTTCTGCGATATTATTTCATTTGAAAAATGATGGATCTATTGGATTCTGTTGGTAGGTACTTTTGCAACTTGAACAACCGTTGAAGTATTATTGATGGGCAAGTTATTACACAACGGTTCATTATACTATCTACGCAGAACCTATACAGGTAAATTATTACACAACGGTTTATTATTTGCCTTATGCTTCATGAATAACTACAAATAATTAATGATTGAATTATTGAATCCCGCGCATTTGTAGGAAATTTTAATTCCGGAGCCAGCTCCAGTACTCCGTTTAGGGCTTTCCTGGGGGGAGCTCGAGGGTACTGACCACAGAAAAAAGTGATCTACGCAGAAGGGGTATCTATGAAGGTAAATAATAAACCGTTCTGTAATAATTTGCAGCGTTTTTCTAATTGTAGTCCGATCCCGTGGTTGTAATGAATCCGTTGAAGACATGAGTGAACGAAGCGTTCTCAGATAAACCTGATCAAAACAGTACATGTCATTCTGAGATGCATCTCACCGTGATTTTTCTTTTTGGGGGAACCCCTCACCTTATGTTTGCTTCATCCATCCCAGTCCTTTTTTGACAGGTCCGCGACGGCATTTCAGAACAAAGCACTGACTGGGATATTACACCACTGTCACACGATGCTGGAGGCATTTGACTCGAGAAGGAGCCCCACAGTGTCTCCCCAGACATCGAAAAACATTACTATAATGGAGAGTGTATAAATGCTTCTTATTCGTCGAACTTTATGAATCACATGCAATAAAATATCTTGGTAAATATGGTGAATTTATGTGTGATTAAAATTCACCATGAGAGGTGGAGGTGATTTGGATGTTGGAAATTGAAGTTAATTTGACATGCGGGAATTTGGTATGGTGCGGTTAAGGGCGGACCTCCACCGATATTTTCGGGACTTAACCAGTTCTGGTTAAGGGCGAAACCTCCACCATATTCTGGTTGAATTTAGGTATAGAAAAATTTGGTAGGAATGTGAGAAATTGTGTAAATTGTGTGCGTGCGGTTAAGGGCGGACCTCCACCGATCTTTTTAGTGTATTTCGCCAGTTCTGGTTAAGGGCGAAACCTCCACCATGTTCTGATGAAATTTGGAGTGTGTGAATTTAAGATGAATATAGGAAATGTGAGTTGTGCGGTTAAGGGCGGACCTCCACCGATCTTTTATAGGGTTTTGCCAGTTCTGGTGGAGGTCCGCCCTTAACCGCACCATACCAAATTCCCGCATGTCAAATTAACTTCAATTTCCAACATCCAAATCACCTCCACCACTCATGGTGAATTTTAATCACACATAAATTCACCATAGTAAACTACTTCAGTTTTTTTCCCCATCATTTTATTACTGAGACATATCAGCAATCATTATACCCAAAAACACCAATAATTAGAACAAACTACACCAGTAATTATTATACGAGTACGTCCACAAGAAGTTTGTACACGTACAACTAGTGGTAAGTGGGCATGCGGCAGATGAATACGGTTCTTTGAAATACGTTCTGTCGCACAGAAACACTCGTATTACCTGGTTGGTGGTAGCAACAATAAATTGATTGAGTAATAAATTGGTTTTACCTTATTGTCAAAAGAAGTGCTGATGGAACACCATACCTGGAATCACAGAAAAACTGTTAGAAACAATTATTATTTTACGATTATAATTTCTAAAGTAGACAATTTTATAGAAATGCCAAATATCGACCTTTGTCGGCATTCGGAATCTTGATTGTGACGAATTATGAGTACCTACCGAATTTAGGAAACTGAAAAAACAAAATTAAACAATCCTTGTTTCAGTTGGGGATTGGTTCGGAAATTATGAAAATGAATCACTACGAGTTATTACTATATTAATATAGGATCTTTATAGGACTTTGCAGGAAAACTTCAATAGGATTTTGCCTACAGGGCTCGTAGGCCTAAATCGTTCCTGAAGTTTAAAAATAATTCTCGTTTTGTTCTCCCGTTGCGTGTTCTAGGACTATATAATTATTATGTTTTCAGGACTCTAGCAGAAGATCCAAGAAGAAAATCTAGACTAGAAATTATCTTCTTCTGAAAATAATTGTGTGTTGGGCATTGGAATTTTGCGTTTTCATTTCTAAGTGCAATCAGTAACTAATTGTGTGCACTCACTTTTCAACTGGTCTGCAGTTGAAGCCGCCCTTGTTCTGTCGTTCAACTCGGGAACGTTCCTCATTACTATGTTTTCCATTGTATATTCTCCCACTAATGAGCTTCCATCACAGGAGGAACGTTTTCAGTTTTATATGAACCTTCTGAATTAGGTACTGGAATTTTGCCGGGAGAATTCAATCAAAATTAAACATGCGGACTGCATAATATAAAATGGGTCCGTCAAAATGCAAAAGTTGACTGTTTTCGACGCGTCCGAGCGGGCAACATCTAAATAAGACGATCACCGGATAATTCTCCGTTACAAAACGTTACAAAAACTATAATCTCACTGGGAAACGGATTGTAAAAATATGAATGACAAGCACGCAGTAACAATTAATCACTGAGCTCATGAGTGGTTTGCGAGTTCATTCCGCTTATGAGTCAGGTGCTTTGAATGGGCCGTCATTTATCAGACAAATTGCCGTGCGGTTCCCCACTGAGTCTCCGTGTAAAAATAATATAAACTGAAAGGACCAACCGTACTAATATGTATTTTGAAGAACGAAAGAGCAAGGTCTTTCCCAAACCGATGAGTGCCTCCCCCCCCCCCCCCCCTCCAAACAATCATAAACATTGTATAGCCTATAGCTATATTTTATACAGGAAAAGGCTTCGAGGAGACGGAAGGGACATGACTTAATAGAGAACATGACTGCGATTCACCTACTATCAGCAAAATATGACTATATCTCTCTTGAATCTCTCTGTTCATATCTTATGTGCACAAAAATCATATCTATAAAACAGACATATTTTGCATGTTCAGGAGAGAAGACGAAATTGTAGCTGGCAACGAGTCCAGCTACAATTGGCGAATATTAGGTAACTCTACAGACTTCCTCGCAGGTAGGGTTTGAAAGATTTCCGCGATGCAGTCGTTTAAATATTTATAGAATCTTACATAATGTAAGAATATAGACTGTAAGACATGAATGATTAGATGGTTCCCAATGGGCATCGCGCATTTTAGAGCTGCCGCGAATTTTATTATCGATCGGCATGAGATTTCCCAACTTCCACAGAAGGTTTACTTCCGATATTAGGATTGCTTCGAGCATTCCAAGGGTGAGCTGAAACTGAAAACTATATACAACCTTTCACATCCCTTCGGTTCGATCAAAACCTCCCAAAGATAGAAAATTTTGAATTGGCCAATTCCGCAAGTCTCATTTAAATTTTTCTACAAACGAACGGTTCGGTCCCTCATGAAATTCATCAAAATCCAACTGCTCCGTATTTTTTCAATTAGAACATTTATATACCTACCTGCTTTGTGCCCAAATGTCACTAGCCAACTAGCCAACACTGACGGCTATATTTTTCCTGTTAACTTTCCGTACCTACCGATTTTTGCGGGAGTTTGGCGAATTTTGAATGTGCGGCATCTCCCAAGCACATAGCAGAAGCACGTAATTGGTTCCAGTATCAAAAAAAATCTTTCTAATTATGGTTCTAAAGATTCTAAAGATGTTTCTTATTTCCAACATTTTAAGAAGTAGGTACTTTTTCTTAATCAACGTATTATTATCATTCGTCTTCCAGTATCAAAAACGCTGCAAATTATTACACAATTGTTTATTATTTACCTGTATAGAGGCCCCTTCTGCGGACACCACTGTTTTCTGTGGTCAGTACGCTCGAGCCAGCCCCCCCCCCCCCCCCTCCCACAAGGAAAGCCCTAAATCAAGTACTGGAGCCGACCCAGGAATTAAAGTTTCCTACAAATGCGGCGGAATTCAATAATTCAATCATTAATTATTCTGTAGTTATTCATGAAGCATAAGGCAAATGATAAACCGTTGTGTAATAATTTACCTGTATAGGCGCCCATCTATGAAGATACTATAATGAACCGCTGTAAAATAAGGTACCTTTGAGCAATAATTTACAGTTGTCTAATAATTTGCCCATAAATAATACTTCAACGGTTGTTCAAGTTCCAAAAGTATCTACCAACAAACTCCAACCCCTTCTTTCGTAGATGGTATAATGAACCGTTGTGTAATGATTCACCATTGTGTTATAATTTACCCATCAATAATACTTCTACGTTTGTTCAATAAGAGCCATAATTTTTCAAATGAAATAATATCACAGAACAAACAACTCGACTTCATACTCCGTGAATATAATCAGGTGCTCCCTAGCAATGATGATCTCGGGCCAATTCCCGATTGTTTGCGCGTCCCTAGTGATGATATTTGGGTTGAATGTATACAATTTCATTCACCCTGCTGTCGAAAATGCCTGTCGGTGCAAACTTCTGGGCATTACTGTGAACGAACGGCTGGACGTGCAATGCTCCGGGTGATCTTAGAAAACTCCCAAGTTCGAGAACTGTTGAAACCCGTAAAAAAATTCGAGATAACGACGTCCTGGAGAATTCAACCCCTATTTTTCACCCCTTAGGGATGACTGACAGTAACGCCGAGCTTCGAGGACCAACTAGACCCCGAACGGGACCTATAAACCGAATTTCGCCAATTTTGGCTCATGGTAACTAAGAAAAGTGCTCCGTTACGGCGTACGGCGGACGGACAGAATTTTTTTAATTGCATTTTCGGAATCTACATACCTTGAAACGTAAACCATTAAATTTTGAGGAGGGGTTAAACAATTTTTTGTATGCTCGATTCCAAAGGCTCATTATTGAAAATAATAAACCAAAATCCCACAAAATGAAACAGTCTCCCGACTATTTCTTTCTGTTAACTTTGGGCTAAATTGTTTACGAACTCTATGAATTGAAAAGGTGGGAAATCCAGATCCTCCTTTTCGAATTTCCAGGGGGCGTACTTTCAAAATATACACACAACCAGACAAAATACTTGTATTTATGTTTGCTGTTGAAATGGATTATCAATGGCTCTCGGCCTCAAGCTATGGTAAACAGAAATATTTGTTCTTTCCTCAATATAGACGATATTTGTTCTACAATATTTCCTCAATAAACTTGCACAATCGAGCTCCCGTATTTAAAATTCAATGCCAGTTACGAACCCCTCCTAAATTATAGGGCCCGCTGTTGCGCTTTCCTGTTATGTAATTCGGAAGGATGAATGTATACTTAGGTATACAATTTGAGACAAACCAGTCATGTGATTAACCTGCTAACAGTCAGTTAGTGGGAAGGAAAAAATGTCATTTAAAAGCCATTCACCATCAATCATGCTGATGGAAATCAAGCCTATCGATGGGATGATTAATTTTTCGACCGGATCGAAGCCAGCGCTCCCGCGAAATCAGATACAAAATATACGCGCAACAGGTTTGGAGCAATCCCAACGGTCTTCTCGTATCTTATTGATTTCACGGTAATGATGGGTGGGTATGCGGACTTTTGAGTCGATCCTTAAATTAAAACATTTTTTTCAACAGGTGGACGGGTGGCCTGTAATTGGAAGATTACCGAAATTGAGTCAATGTTTTGAACATTTTACAACGAATGTAAATTAGGAGGCGTGTGGTTTGATTACAGTTCGCGTCTGGTTACAGTAGGCCTGCTCTAATTTACGTTATGCTGGATTTCAAGGGCTCATACAGATACGATCTTCTGGAAATAGAGAGAGCGGTGTGAGCAATGGAGGAAATGAGTGATTTTGGGCAGTTAAGGTTCAGTTCGTCGTCTATAACACCGACGTCGTTTATAACAAAAAATTATATTTTTCTTCGAAAACGTGATAGTACATCGCTACAAGGTAACCAAGTCATAACAAAGAATCCGTTTGATTTGTCAACGTTTTCGTAGAGAATCCAAAGCCACAGCTGTGTAGTTTTAACCTTTTGAGGACGAATGATGTGGGCCTGAAAAACAGTTGGAGGACGAGAGCATCGGTACGATGCTTCAGGTGAAACAACCTCCAGGACGAACCTGTCGAGTTTTGAGAAAACCCCTGAAGACGAGAGCATCATACCGATGCTGAACAGAAAACCTCCGAATGGAAGGAAGCATCGTATTGATGCTGATTCATTTTTTCTCATTTTTATTTTACTCTAATTTATTTTCGACTCCTTTTATGCACTACAATTTACTTCAGATAATGATAAATCCGGTCGAACAATTTTCATACTCCAATAGAGCCAATAACTCCCGCTTCAGGTGTTCAAAGTTAAGCTGTATGTGTTTATTTGAAGCATCAAACAGCGACCAATGAATGAGCCTTTATCAAAGGAAATTCGCTAATAACTATGTGAATGAATCAGCGGAAAACAATAAAACACGATTTTATTGCAACCCCCCCCCCCCCCTGATTCCCCCAGGGAACCCTGCTCTGCACCCAGGACTTGAAAAAAAAAATTGTTGTTTTGTTAGGTACTGAATCACCGAAACCGGTATAACAGTGTTTTTCGCGTTTTTTAGTGTATTAGTGGAAATATACTATTTTTTCATTTCAATAACTCCGTATTTCTTTGAAATGGGTTTCCACGATTTCGTTGCGAGTGAATTAGTTCGTACCCAGGACTTGTTTTGAGAGGTTTCATTACCTACTTCAGAAGATTTAGGAATTTAAAAATTTAAAGAAGTTTTGCCATGTTCGTAAACTTTCATTAAATCATTTTAAATAAGTAGTTCAATCATCAAATCATTCGTAGTTTATCATTCTTATTAGCAGAAAAGAAGATAGTGAAAATGATGCTTCTGAACAACGTCACTTTTATACAAAGAATAGTAATATTTCAAATTCAATATCAATCTTTTAGACGCCGAAATAGAATTAAGTATGCTCATCAGTGAACGCTATTAAGAAAAAGTAATAATTGTTACAATTTTTTTCGATAAAAAATGATGATTTGTACCTACTGGAGAATCAGAATCAATTGGGAACACCATTTTTCCCTCGTCTCAAAGAAGATTGGCGCCAAAACATTACTCGTCCAGTGGAGACTTTAGAATTCAGCATCAGACCGACGCTTTCGTCCACAACAGGAAAATGAGGAAAGTGATGATCGTCCCATGGGGAGTTGGGAGGTTAGCATCGGTACGATGCTTTCGTCCTTAAAAGGTTAATTAGCACACAGCTTCAGTTATTTACTTGAACAATATGTGTGAACACAATGAGTAATCTAATGAGTACCAGGAGGTGTTGACGTTTCAACGAAAGAATCATGCAGTATTCCGCCTGCGTTTATTTCTCGAGATCGCCGTCACATGTGACCTGTTTCCGAGGAGAAGTCAGAGTCTGCACATCAAAACAGTTGAACAGAGCTCACACGGAGTTGAAAATCCTAGCAGGTAATTCTGATTTGATGGTAGGTAGGTGTAAGTTACAATTTCATCAGAAGTTGGAATAGGATATGTGTGAGCTGGTACAATAGTAAGAATCCACTACTAAATTAACCCCCACAGAAAATTTCTAAGGATGTATATAATTAGTTGGTCGGTCCATTCGGTGGACCGATGAGAATTCAAGCGTATGGATTTGAAATTGTACTGAACCAGCTAGTGGTGACGGACTCCACCCGAAGGTATGGTAATATTGAAATTGTGAGGTTCACAAATGACAAAATAGTAGGATGGAACAGGATTTGAGGTAATAATGACAAGCGTTATAGGATTGATGACAAGCTTAATACGATTAAACAGGCATTCATATGTTTTTTGTTCATATGTTGCTTGTTCATTTATGTGTTTTGAATATTATTTGTGGTATCATACCACTTGAAGAATAAGTAATTCAAAAGTTTCAAAGCAAGTTACAATAGGTACATTACAACATTTTACATGTACTGAACCAAATGAGAACTGAACTAATGAAAATTGAGAGAGAAATTCAAATACACGTCGCTCGTAGTTTAAATCCAAATAAAGTTATGTTGTAGGGTAGTAACGGAGTCTACTAGGATTTCTCGTTGGAGCATTCGCAGAAGGGTTACAGAACTTTTCAATTAATTTTATATGGGACCATTTGTGCTTCAACCTGCGCCTACCCTCCAAATTTCAACTCTTTAAGACCATTTTTTCGGTTAGTTATGGGCGTTACAAGAAATAGGCAAACATGTCGTGTTTGCACACGTGCATCCGAACGTCACAGTCTGAATCAGATGAAATCGATATGGAACCATCAGAGTACCATTTTGCAACTGCCCTCCAACTTTCAACTCTTTTCGACAATTTCTAGGTTAGTTACGAGCTTTACAATAATTTCACGTTTGCGCATGCGCAGACGAAAGTTACAGTACTTTTTTGATGAATTTGATACGGGATCATCTGTGGCCAGACCCGTACCCATCTTCCCAATTTTAATTCATTATGACCGTTATTTCGTATAGTTTTGCCCGGGAAAAGGAATTGACCAGAGACAGACATGGAACCAAATATCTACCTTGATGTATGAAACGTAAAATGCAAGTGGAAATTTTCGTTTTGCAGGATATACTTTTTTTCGACTCGCACGAATTCAAACTAACCTTCCGGTAGTGAGGAAGCAGAAGAGGAGACTCAATTCGCTGACTTAAAATTCGCCAACAACTATTCGAACATTTGAAAACGATTCGCCTTCGACACAGTGGTAAAGAGTCAAAACAGTAAACTTAAGAAAAAGAGGAGATTCAATCTCAAAATCAGTACCGGAAAATCAGTGCTGACGGACTGGGGTCACTAAGGGAGAGATTATCTGCGAACTCACTCAACAGCCAATCCATTTTCTTGCTACTATTCTTGCTCATAATTTCCTGCAGTATAATAATAAGTAGTAGGTAGGGGAACGCGAGGGATTTCCTTCGCCCTGGACTCAGTTCATTGTTAATCACACTGTATGGTAAGAATCCGTTAAGGCCACCACATCCAGCGTTTCTGAACTGTACTCCACTCTATATATTTTGAGCACGAAGTCGTTAGCGATTCTTAACGGATTTAGTGGAAAATTCAGGTTTGGGCTTAATCCCTCCAGTGACGACTCTTATTAAGGAAACCGCGTCGGGAGAGAGAGCAACGTTGCCGAGGTTTGAACGAAGGAATCAAGAAGATTCGGAACCACTCGCCAAAAGGGATAAACCATTAAAACCCGTCAGGACGAGGGGCTGAAGCTATCATTCCGGGGCCAAGATGAGGAGAAACCTCCAAGTCCAGTCTTGAAGCCTTCGGGTCTGAGCTGGAAACGTTCTGCCCGTCCCGACCCCGCTACAGCGCCTCTTTAGCTGCTCCACAAGCAATTACTCATCGTGTGTTCCCAATGACTTGGTCGGACAGCCATTAGCTGTAGCTCCTCGTCCTTCCCACCCACAACAGTCTTCTCTGGGTCGCATCCTGTATTCGTTTCCTTCGCCGAGGAATCGTTACCTACTGTAGGAGGACATTTAACAGAATTTGCATCCATCTCAGTCGCTTAATGATGATTAGTGTAGGAACGATCTTCACAAGTTCGATTTCATCATGCAAAATCGATGAGGGATGAACGTCCATTTTTGCTTCCTCACTACCGGAAGGTAGGAAAGACCTTGGATTCGTGATTGAGTAAAAAAAGACCTCCAAAATGAAAATTTCCACTACCATTCTGCGTGTCAGATATCAAGGAATAGTTTTGATTCCGTGTCTGTTTGTCTGTCTTGTCTGTGGTAAATTCCTTGTAAGGCCCATAACTACCCAAAATAATGGTCGACATGGGCTGAAATTTGGAGAGTAGGTGTGGGTTGGGTCTCAGATGGTCCCACACCAAAATAATTGAAAATGTGCGGTAACTTTCGTCTGCGCATGTGCAAACATGAAACACTTGAAACGCCCATTACTACATTAAGTATCGTTGAAATGAGTTCAAACTTGGAGGGTCGATCAGGAATAACATTGATAGTTCTATAGGAATTTCTTCAGAATCGTAGTGTAACTTTCATCTGCGCATGCGCGAACATGAAATGTTGACCATCTCCTTGTAACGCTTCTAACTACGCGAAAAATAGTCGTATACAGCTGAAATTTTGAGGGTACACGGGGGTTGGATCGCAGATGGTCCCGTATCAAAATGAACCTACTAACTATTCTGTACGTTCATGTGATTCAAGTGAGGAAGCTATACTGCCTACTCGAATTGCCAATTATTTTTTAATGCTTTCTTCAATTCTTTCAAATTGTAGGTTTAACGGATATCTTTCCAAAAAGGTTTTGTATGACGTGTCGGGAATTCAATGGAAGTGTGGAAAAGAGGAAGGAAAAAGCGTGCGATGTCATCATTCTTGTATGATGTATGACCCTCCACCTCCCCGCACGTGGGAACCGAATGAGACGGATGGAAAAATATACATACCAGACGACGTCACGCGTTTTTCTTCAGCTTATTCCCGCCGAACTACTCGGTTTTCGGAGTTGAAAATTGGGATTCAGGGGTTTTTGAGGTTGCTGCACCCGATTGTGATGGCAAAAGCAGCAAATTCCGACCCATGACCATTCCTCATTATAATCTTTTCAAGAGCTTTTGTATGGTATCAGTTATGCTGCCTTTGCCATGATGAATTAGGTAGGAATTTTATGACCAGTTTGATCTCTAGTGGACACCATTTGGCCCTAGTGCTCCGGTACTAAGTGATTATACCGAATATACCTTCAGATAGTACAAGCAAGGATTGATGGGGCATTTTCAATCCCATTAGTTTCATGGTAGCAGAACGGGTTTTGAAATGTATAGGCGTTTCGAACTAACTCACTGCAGCCTCCTTCAAGGTTTCCAATAGGTACTGTATTGGGATGCTACAATTGGGCCCTGTAGTTATTATACTGGTCTGCCTACACTGAATTAGCTATTTAAGGGGAAGTAATGGGATTGCTTTTCTGCTTTTCCTCCAGAACTACTAGGCCCACAGCACTGGAAACCACTTCTAGATTTAGTACAGTACCGGAGACGACTGATCACAAGTACTTATCAGGAAATCAAGAGGTCTCGGGTACTCAGTGGTAATTACGGAGGTAACGGACGTACGCCCGTATTCAACAAAATAAACAAATAAACTCTGAGTATTGTGGGCATGATTGCCTCAGACCCAATTATATTGATTTACACGTCAAATTGGAGGTTTTACACATCAAACCGGAGGTTTTTCTTTTCAAATTGGAGGTTTTACACAATTTGGAGGATGACGGAAATTTAGTAAACACTTGATTTAATTCTGGAAAAGCAGTAAACAAATTAACATGCGAAACTAATAATAATAAATATAAGGTGAAGGAACTTGTAAATATGAATAGGAATAAGACGATTCGAAAATCACAACAAACTCACAATGAAAATTATAGGTAATCAATAAACATGAATGAACATAATGAACAAAAAGGAATGGATGAACAATTTTTTTTTTACGTGTCTTGCCCTGTACCAGCGGCTGTCAGGTCTACCATTAATCTACCATCATTCTCATCACGTAATTCGTGCAGTCCGAAATGGTGACCGTGGCAACGCTTCGGGATATCCCGTCACACAAGTCGTGGTCTGTTCGGGGCTCACTATTTTTATTAGTTTTCACATGTTAATTTGTTTACTGATTTTCCCGAATTATATCATGTATTTACTAAATATCCGTCGTCCTCCAAATTCATGTGTGAAACCTCCAATTTGAAACGAAAAACCTCCAATTTGATGTGTAAAACCTCCTATGTGATGTGTAAAACCTACAAATTGATGTGTAAAACCTCCAATTTGAAATGAAAAACCTCCAATTTGATGTGTAAAACCTCCTATGTGATGTGTAAAACCTACAAATTGATGTGTCAAACCTCAAATTTGAAACGAAAAACCTCCAATTTGATGTGTAAAACCTCCTATGTGATGTGTAATACCTACAAATTGATGTGGCAAACCTCCAGTTTGAAACGAAAAACCTCCAATTTGATGTGCCTAAAACCTCCTATGTGATGTGTAAAACCTCCAATTTGACGTGTAAATGCAATAAATATAGGGTAATATAAATCCCATGACGTTCAAGATGGTGATACATGCAACGAATTAATCAGTATGTGAGTAATCAGTGAGCAGCCGATATTTTTGTGTACTATTTTGTGGATACGGAAGAGTTGAATAAAGGCGGTACCGTGACGAGGAAACGTTGCCAATGCGAGTCGTGGTCTAGTGGTTAAAACTGTATCCTTCGTGCTCCAGAGGTGGTACTGTACCCCTCAATTGATAGAAAATTGCACCGAGCCCGCAATTAGTCTAATCTACATTTTATAACCCGCCCATCCAAGGGCGTATTTACAACGGATCGTTATTACGATTTCGGCAAGAGGTTGCGGAGGGCGAGTTGGAGAAGACAAAAAAATGGAAGGTGAACCGCGTACGGACAACCGCAGACAGCAACTAGGATCGACAATGACCTTTAACGGGGGAAGGCCTTGGTGAGGAGTTCATTCGATCTGGTAGACCCGGCCTCTACGGGGGATACCCCCAGGATGTTCTCCGGTAACGTCAGGAGTCATCAACGTCATTGTTATTACGGGAGGCTGCAACGATCGCGTCGATACACACGCGCTCTACGGTCAAGTTCCCCAGTTGGTCGGCTGTTATCGTAAAACCTAAATTACACGTCTTTAAAGAGTTCGGATAAGTGTTGGGGAGGTCAACCAAACCGTACATACAAGTGATGAGTCAATTTTGTTTACTCTGAATGAATAAAGCAACAGCAACATTCGGAACAGTTTCTGCATCACTGTGCGATGGGTGAAAGGTTTAACTTCGCCGCCCATACAGCGCAGTTTCCCCCTCTCCATCCTCTAGAAAGGTAGAGAGGCAGTGTGACAGCTGCCCCGGGAGACACTGGTTAGATTATAACGCAATGCCTCCAGGAGTTGACGATTCGTTTCCCCGGATCGACCGCCCTTTCAGCCGCGTGTCAAAAAGATAGGGAAGAGCCCGGTTGAAATGGACGGGATTCCCATATACCGTCACACTCCTCCCCTTAAAAACATACTTCTTTGAAGAAGAAGTATGTGAAGTTAATAGCGACACGGGACTGAAAGTAGTTCTGATTCAGGAAGGTTCATCTGAAAAACTCCAAAGCTGACAGCTTCCATCGTAATGGTACTACCGAGAATTGTTACTGATGGAGAACTTAGCTCCTTATAAATATACCACTTGGCGGACTTGGACACAAATAGAAGGAGAAAAGTCGTTGTCAGAGGTTTTGGTTCAGGAAAATTCATCTGAACAACCTCTAGGTTCCTAACCCCATCATTATGATGGAACAACTGGAAAAATACAACTGGTTGGTGGCATTGATTGAGCGCCTTAAGAATAATAGTTTGATTTGATGACGAAAAAGAAAATTGAATGGCCGAAGTGTATATTCATAAACAAAGGGTTATTAAAAAGAGGATTCCCTTCTGGAAAACCTCAGACCAATTCCTTCTGGAAAAGCTCTCAAAATGTAAAGTGGAGGGGGTACCGAGGATAATATCCAGCACGTACCCACCAACCACGCTCTGCTACCATGCAATGGGTGAAGTTTAACTTCGCCGCCCATACAGAAAAAAACGTGAAACTGTTTCGACGAAACAGTTTCTTGGAAAGAAACGACAAAACAGTTTCTCAAAACCTGAAACAACTGTTTCAAAAGAACGGCCATAGACGAAACGTAGTGTTACGGTCTTGATTCGATTTCGGGTCCCAAGGTTGCCAAAAGTCCAACAGGCCAATTGTCATGAAATACAATCGCCAATATTAATATTGAAAATAATAAACCAAAAAACAAAAATTCTGTTGTAGGAGAAAAGAAAAAAAAATACGGGTGATAAACCATTTCCATTGGCCGTTTCCAAAAACGAAGAAACAGTTTCGTTGTACAAGGGGAAAAAACGGGTTTGCCGAAACCGTTTCTGTTGCGAGATACAGCTTTGCAGCTGGAAAAACGAAGAAACAGTTTCTTGTTTTTGTTGTTTTGGCCGAGAGCCAAAATTTCTTGAAGCGTTACTGTTGCTGAAGCTGTTATTTTGAAACAGCTTTCCCGACACTGTTTCATACAATAAATGAACTGTTTCATTTCATTTCTCGAAAAGAACAGAAACGCCCATCCCCCTAGTAGTTTCCCTCTCACCATCCTCTAGAAAGGTCGGATGGCAGTGTGACAGCTGCCCTGGGAGACACTGGTTAGATTATAACGCAACGCCTCCAGGAGTTGACGATTTGTTTCCCCGGATCGACCGCCTTTTCAGCCGCGTGTCAAAAAGATCGGGAAGAGCCCGGTTCCAATATGGACGAGATTCCCATAACAAGGAAAACGGAGTTATTGAAAAATAGTCTATTTCCACTAATACACAAAAAACACTGTTATACCGGTTTCGGTGATCAAACCATCGTCAGTAACACACAATAACACACAAGATTCCCATACACCCGTCACAACTGTTCGCAAAGTTCTAGCGGTTTTGACGATTCACGCGGGCGCCAGTCTGCCATTGAGTAGTTACTGCTAGTTACTGCTGGAGCAATGATCCTACCACACAACTCGCCAAGTAACATAAAATCCCCACCCCATTCCTAGTTTCATTGCATCAGCGAGTGCTGATCCCTATACATGTGCTAGGTAGGTAGCATAGTATCTGCCTCCACTTCCATCATAATCATTGCTTTTCGCTTTTTGACCAGTTACCCAATATTATTGTTCGAGGCTCAATAGGATACTTATCACTTTTTATGTTAGAGTAATTATGTAGAGAGGAGAAACTTAATTTAGAGAGAAGGACAAGTTAATATGAGCTATTGCCATTTATAGTCATTTATGAAAATCCCACATTGGACGAACATGTTATGAAGGCAAAGTATATTGATAAAGCGGCGTATTCCAGCTGACGGCCCACCGGCCAAAGTATTTCATGTATAATGAAGAAATTATTGCAAACAATTGCATGTGGAAATAATAATAATAAATAAAATAATAATAAATATTCTTTGCTGGAGATACGGCCCATTAAAGTAGCCGCCATACCAACTGGATATGCGTAAGGGATGTGATGAAACGTCAGAGATGTTTACGGTAAAGCTGCGGCTCATTCATCAGTCAACTCGAAAGAAATATTGCTCGAAAATAAAGAAGCTGAAACCGACTTCATTTCATGTCCTAAATATCGAGCAAATCGAT
This sequence comes from Leptopterna dolabrata, assembly GCA_954871275.1. Taxonomy (NCBI): domain Eukaryota; kingdom Metazoa; phylum Arthropoda; class Insecta; order Hemiptera; family Miridae; genus Leptopterna; species Leptopterna dolabrata. Next base: position 7,275,024 of record OX940983.1, on the reverse strand, counting down.
CTCGTAACGGCTCGATATTTTTCTGCGTCATTAATCCCAGTGAAAAACGGCCTGGCTGATCCAGTATACAGTATTTTAACCTACCAGTTGATTTATCGGCTCGTAAAAAATCGAGCTGACGGAGATCCTGAATCGAATGGATCCGTTCGATTATCTCGAAAGTGGGGTTGATTTGGAGCGTTCGGGTGAGTCATGCTTGTATTGGTCGTCATCAAAATTAACGCTAACTAACCACTCATTATGAGTTTCAAAATATTCTGTTATGAACCCCCCCACTACCAGACATTAATACATATCGATCTACAATAATTTATTGTCTCAATTTTAATAAGCACAACCACTTTTGCAAGTTCGAAAACTTGATTTCTCCCATAACAACGGAAGCTTTTAATTACTATACATACCTAGTATACTAGTCTCTCTGATAGTCCTAAAGGTAATTAATTTTCAGCGTTACCTTTCTTGTTAGTACTCGACTAGGTTAATTTTAAACATCATTATCCAAAGGGAATTTTCAAGGTTTTACGACTTGAGGTCGTTATGATTAAAATTTCCGAGCGCCGTTGTTATTAGTGGTGGATTATGGGGGAAGAAAAGTTATTTTACAGTCTCGTTACCGAGGGCAATATTTATGCCCTATAAGAAACGTTTTCTTTTCAATGCAACATCTACTTCTATCATCGAGGTTGGTGGGGTCCCACATTACACGCATTAAACATAAAGCAGCATTACACATAAAAATTAATCAAATAAAGATGAGCAGATAAATCAGTAACGCCTGCTGAGGGTCTCATGCTGAACGAACGAAATAAATTCGTATAACCATTGCTTTTAATCCCTAATACCAAGACAATATAATTATATTATTGTGCACAAAAAAACGAACTCAAATGGCACTTGAGTGGCAGGAGCTGTAAACAAGGGTCAACAATCCACCTCATTTATTGGTAACTTTCTCCAACCATAAATCCTACATCAATAATAGTATTACCTACCTACTCAAGCAATCAAACTTGTCACGCTGGTAATTTAGAGATTCGCCATCGTGTTTGCAATGAACCATTCATTCCAAGAAAAATTTATATTTTTGGTTGAACAAATTTATCGTTGTTCATGGTTATTCTTTCGAATCAAGGTGATCTAAAGATCCCCATAATTACAACCCCGAATCGGGTTGTCAATTTGACCAACAGGTCCACTCTGACGGCATTTCCATGAGGCAGCGATTATAGATAGCAACGCACGTTAGCAATTTATTGCTATGAGAATATATTGCTCGTATCATAATTATGAGAACGATAATATTCATCATACTCCATCTATGGTTTAATTATCCAAACTCTATGCCCCATCCAACAAAATTCGGCTGTTAGATTATAATATTATGTGCAAATTCTAGCCACATACACCACCATCATCGGTATACTAGTATTTATAACCAATAAACCCAGCTTTCAGGGAGTCCGGAGTTTGCGTAAATCAAAATTTCAAAGGGGGAAAAAATGCGACTGGCAGCTTCAAGTAATACGAAGCATTCTGATTGGTCCCTCGTTAGTGATAATCCTCTTTCCTACCTCTATCTATGCAACCCATTCTTTATTACGACTACCACGCTCTTAGGGGAAAAAAAAAGTTTGTCCCGTGAGTGTTATTTACGGGGATTTAAATTTTTACGGGCGTACAGGCCCATTTCAAGTTTACGATTTAAAAAAACTAACGGTTTAACTACAGCTACCAAGTTTCTTAGACCGTTCAAAAAAAAATTAATGATTTATTTTGTTGAAAATCTTGATGTGGATGTTTTTGGAAGGCGCCCAGACGGCGAAGTGTGGGACGCCATGAGATTTTCGCTGCGTTGCGGTTTTCTGGCTTTTAATTCTTTTCTTTTTATTCGGAGGAGAAGAACAGTTTTTAATTTTACAGCGGAAGAAAGGAGCCAAGGGTATCGCATTTTTGCATCCCCACTCATAACAAAATATGATAATCAACAAGTGAAAAGTTACAGGGAATATGAATTTCAGGGAGTGAACATTCAAATATTGTATCGAATGAATTAAATGGTGGACAAAATAGTTGAACAGAACTGATGCCAAATTAAATTCATGCTGCGGGCGGTTTTTGCACACCGAGTACGAATTGAGCATGATCATTGCGGTGAAGCGGTAACGCACAGAATCCTGCAACTTAATCTGCTATCTGTCGTATTTACGCATAATGTAGTAAGGAAACTGCACAAAGGTCCATACACGCAACAGATACACAGAAAACAGTCTGTGTATTTGTATGCGTGCGTTACCCGTGCTTTGTACGCATGTACGCAGGTCGCTCTCTTAAATTGCCCTAATAAAATAATTCTTTTTAATTAGGTGCTATTATAGGAGAAGGGAAGATAATTAAGTAAACAATGATTCTGCTCTGAACCGATACCTTTTTATTGGAAAATGAAGTAATAAAGCTCCAAGAAATTTGTTTTAGGGGAGAGAATAAAAGGGAAGTTAAATTTACCCAAAGGGGGTGGGGGGTGGATTTATATACGTCTCGAAGGGTGACAATTTCAAGGGGTGACCTATCGGGCGACCGCAGAACTGTTAAAAGGATGAAATGGTTTAAATATCGAGTGATATAAATAAAAATGAGAGAGGTGTAGTCTTACCTTGTTGAAGGCAGGAAACGGATTGATTGTGCTCCTTCACCGTTCCTGAGTAACAGTTCTGCGTGCTCATGCATTAGTAACCAGGGTTGACACGATTTAAAAAAAAAAATCAAATTAATCGAATTTTTTTCATTTAAATCGGATTTTTTTTATTTAAATCGGATTTTTTTATTTAAATACAAAATTTTCATTTTTTTGCAAAAGTTTTACTTATTGTAACATTAAAGTAAGCGACGTTGTTCATTGAGGAGATGGCATAAGAAGCATCTTAGAAATATGGAAATTTATAAGGAATAATCTACTGATAAACGGAGCAAAGAGATACCTAGTGAAGGAACAGAATAAAGAAATAAACACGCTTTCAAAAAAACGAAATTTATTAAATTTTGATCGCCTCGAGGCGCGTTCGGAAATTCGTGGAAATCGTTTCCGCCGACCGGTCCCGACTGGTTTACATACTTCATGGAAATACGTGAGCCGAACTTCTTCATATGGGTCATTCTCCCAGAAACCTAGAATTTGAAGTTTTTGAATCTCAAAATTTCCAGGTGCAAATACGTGGCCTCAAAAAATTGGAAGCCGTCCTCTATTGAAATCGAACATACTGTGATACCCAGCAACTCAGAACACAACCTAATTAGCGATTTAAAAAATAATTAAGAAAATAGGCATGTGAGTGAATGAACAATGAAGTGAATGAATGAAAACTGTCAGGTGAGGGAATGAATTATGGGGAGGGAATTTCCGGGGGGGGGGGCCCATGAGAAGAGGGTGTAAGTTGAAAACCATTCGTATCTATGAAAGCTATGGTGTAGAAGTAATTTAAAACGAATTTTTACTGCCATGTGTGTCATGACTTCCCAAACTATTCATCGTAGAGCAAAACGGAAAAAACACATTCAATTCAGCATTAAATCCTCTATTTTAAATCGCTAACAAAACACCACCCTTCTACTGAATGTTATCGAACATAAAAGTAGATAAACTATTGAATGCAGCCACATGTTCATTCCTACGCTTCAGTATTCATTCACTCGCCACCAGCATGGTGAGTGAATGAAAGGTGAGTGAATGAAGAAAACATGATCAATTTTTGTTTCTCGGATTGGTGATGATTTTATCGAGAAAGAGAAGGGTAGCGTATTTAGAGTTTATCATGGCGCACCCAGTCATGGTGCCAGAAAAAAATAATCTAAATTCCTTAACTTGTTGATGAGGGTGAGTGAATGAAGTTCAATTAAAACACGCGCACGCTCAGCTGAACACTTTTTCGCTCGGAGGTCTGTAGGTAACTGGCTGGCTTCTCCGATTGGAGCGAATGATTAGCTGATAGACACGCGTTCGGCCTACAATTCAGTTTCCCGCCAAAATAACGCGCTTCCCGCCATTAGCGGAGAAAATCTACCGAGGTGAGTGAATGAATCAAGAAGCTCGGACACAACCTTGAAAAATCACTGCTGTGATAGTAATTCAGTTAAAAATCTGAACCGGTCGACTTTAGGATCTAGAGGTATCAACGAATCATGTACAATTGTTTTTAACAGCCGAATCAATGTCTATTACCGACGTAGTGAGAGTTGAAGTAGGGAACTTCCAGTTTGGACAAGGTGAGTGAATGAAAAATTCACTATTCCAAGATTTTTTAAGAGTACCTAGAATTATTCTAATATTTCCACTAGATACTGATATTAAAGCACACACTATCTTGTTTTTTATGCATTTTTTTTAGAACCATAAATGCAACACAAAAGGCACAAAGTCTTCTGGACAGCGATTTTAGGTTTCTGGGAGAATGACCCATATTGTGTTTCTTCATTTTTTCATTTTCCTTCTAAAAGTTCCTTTTGTGTTTAGTTGTCGGATACGATGAAGCTATTCTGCCGATCCCGAACAATTTCTTGTTTTTAGAGAAAATTCACTTTTCCACCCCGTTTTTTCAACGGTTGATTTAAATCACGATTTTTATTGGCTGATTTAAATCGTGATTTAAATCGTGATTTAAATCATGATTTAAATCAATTTGATTTAAATCATGCAACCCTGTTAGTAACTGTTACAAAGTACACTCTGCTTACCTCACTTACCACTCCACCATTGTCAAAATTATTTTATTTTCGAAATGCCGAAGACCTGGAATAAAATGTCTGTAAAACTCGAGTCTTCCCATTTGCCCAAAACCAAGCCATTTCCACCCCTTCTCACAGAAAAACTCACACAGCCCGATTCTCACTATTTCAATGATCCACTATATACTCGTATTATCCCATGCTGAGCTGGTAACATTTTCTGTATTTTATACCTAACTAGAACTATTTACAGGTAGATCTTCAGCGTTATTTCACAGTTATTCCACGCGTACAATTATTCTATGTGATTGTCAATGGTGATATATGCATTACCGAAATCACTGGCATCAAACTGACGGATACACAATATTTGGTTACATCAAAGCCACCCCGACGCGATATATCGAGTGCTATACTACAGTGATTTCAAATTGGCCCTCGTCTTCCTTCCGCACACAGATAAGTAATTGCTGAAGTCCTTTTTCACCGTATTGGAAACGTGAAGAAAATGCAAACTCGAAATCCGACCCCCTCAGCACCTCCCTGTCTGGCCCATGACAGCATAATTTTAGTAACGACAACGGTACCGAGCAACTTGGATTCCCACCGTTCGCCCACTGACGCCCCGTAATAAATGGGCTCTCTATCCCAGTTGGGTTCGCGGTAGCTGACACGCTTCATCGCCTCCATATATATTTCCTCTGGTAGCTTGTTGTAATTGAAATTTGCTTTTGGTTCGGAGACCCAGGCTCTCTGAATTGAGCACCACATCCAATTACAGGAGCTTGCACCGCCTGGTAAAACGGCGTAACCTTTCTGGTTCTACCTTCACTTTTCGCACTTGGCAGAAGGGTGTTATCCTGTTGAGTTTATCAGCTTCTTCTCATCTCTGAAACAGCCCGGTCGCTAGGTCGCTTTTTCTCGTTTTCGAGGTTAACACGGGAACCCTCTGATAAGGATAGGAAATCGCTGCCTCTCAGTATTTCACTGCAGATGAATTTAACCGAAATGAAATCGGAACACTGTAAGACACAAAAATCACAATATATATTGAAAAAAATAAAATAAATAAATGAATAAAACTTAAAAAAATTAAAAATTACTCCTGCAACAAAGTTTTACAAAACTAGGTGCTGGATTATGACCATGAAAATCAGATTATTAATTCCTGAAATCTGATTAGGTAGGTAAGGTAAAACCCCATAGTTGGATACTGTACCAGTGCCGCACATTTCTTCAAAAACCTTGTAAAATAAGAATTTCAGTTGAGTTAGAGACAGATTTATTTGCCGTCACAAAACAAATTTTATGACAATGGTCAAAAATTTTTCTACATTTAAGGTAGGCGTCACAAAATTTACCGTTAGATTAGGGTACTGGGGAGAGTGAAAATGAAAGGGGCTGCAGCAGCCCTGAATTGTGCAGCAAGGTTGCTCCAAGGTTGCTGGTCGCGGCCTGAATGCCCCGAACGGCCCGGGCCCACCAACCACGGCGGCTCCCAGGGCCACCTGCCCATTGCTGGGCAGCCCAAATGAATGACGCAGTTGTGTACGTGCCATTCCAAAGAACAAACCGAGGGGGCCGCCTCCAGGCCGGCCAGTGCACCCGGCCCCACAACCCAAGACTACGCACATTCACACAACATACATTAGATGATTAGGAACTTAGATGATTTTTCTTAAAATACCGTAAATTAAACCGTAAAATAAAAAGAGATAATGAACAGGAACAATGAATAAGAATATGTTTGCTGTGAGCAGGAAGTCACAGTGATAGTTCAATGATGAGGTGTCGTTACACTCTGATCAGGAGGTTATGATCAAAAGAGGTGTACGAGACGCGGCGCATTAAGCTTATTTTTTAATTTTCTTCATGTATTTTAATGTTCCTAGACACATTTTGGCTCGGATAATGATACTCAATGATTTTTCCATCAAACTTTCCGTTTTGTGATGGGAAAAAAAACCCCAGTATTCTGTATGTCCGCTACTAGTGGACCAAATATTCCCTTTGCACTAGTAGCGGACGACTTGTCTGCTTCTTGACCATAATATCTCATTTTGTTAGATAATGTAGTTTTATAGGTGATTTTACTTATTAATGCGGTCAAGAAAGCAATGATTAATAAATTCTCACTCAAATTAGAGGGGTCTTTAAAGACGGACATAGATGAGTTCTGATGATGCGTCCGCAAACTAGTCCACCTTGTTCACTACTGGAACTTGGGATGTCCGCCACTGATGTGACTCAGGATTTGCTAATATTTTTTCACTAGCTTAGCTACTCGTTGGTTTTCATTTTATTATTACCTATATTACTGTTAGTAGTACAACAATAATATATATGTACAAGTTGTTTTTTATACCTATTTTAGGTTCGTCCTCTTTAAATAAACTATTTTTTATTGGCATTAACTTTGCGTTACACAGCCATAAATGCATAAACCTAATTTTCCAGTGAAATTATTCAGTTTGCTACTGCGTCCGTCTTTTCCGACTACTCATGCCGTTTACTGATGCATTTTAATGATATGGAAAATTCGAATCATCGCCCACAATATTTGACATTATTGATGATGGTGTTCAGATGATGTTGTTCAAAATGTCAAGGAACGTTCGGAGCATACCATGAACACCAGAAAATGAATTTTACTCGTGTTAGTCAAAATTCAGAGTAATTAACAGCAGAAATTTCATTACGACGTCCGCTACTGAGGTTTACCTTACCTACTGAATTTCAAATATTTTTCTATTACTAATATAATAATCGTTAAATATATTATGTAGGTAGACCGTACCGTGATTTTCATGAACCATCAACGTACAACGCCCCATAAGTCCCTCAAAGCTAATCCACTAAGCCTTCGTTATATGTCAACCAGTAGTATACCCAGATCCGTGATTATGGTGACTAAGGTGGGAACTACTAAGATGGTAAACCAATAACGAATAAGACATGATCTACCACTAAAATCCCTATATGTATTTTATTTCTCCGTACTATCTGTAAATCGTCAACGCAACATTGCAGCAGTAAAGCGTCCCCAGGATAGCATTAAAACGCTGCAGTCATGAAACGCAGCTCTCAATCCTCTAACGCGACATCCTCTGGGCCAGAATGAAGAAATGGAGAAGTTCACCTTCAGACTTGTCTCTTCACACGTATCCTGCATACATCAAAGAAGTCACTCTCCTCCTGGGCCAAGAAATCCCATCCAGCTGGACTGCCCGTGAGGCACACCAGGAGAGAAACGCTGCAAAGTCCTTGTCACATTGGTTTATTATTCTGTTGGACGTACCTACAGAAATGTTGGCTGTTCATTTATTGTTTCTTTCATTTGAAATAATTGAAATAGGTATTTCTGATTGTTTCCACCAATTTTGGCCCCCAAAACACAAATTAGGTAAGCTCCTTTCTTTTCCCAAATTATCTTTGTTCATTGGTAGTGCCATTTAATCGTCTTGATCCACAGGTTGACACTTTTTCTACTGTTGTTATACAAATTGATGGTGATTTCGGACGATTTCCCACGTTTTTCACTCATAAAAAAATCAATTTTAGGAACTGAACCTTTGGTAGAACCTCAATTTTCCACTCTTTGGTCAAAATAGACATCATCTTCTCGTCTTCTCGTCCCCAAAAACATGGAAAAAGATACCTCAAAAGCTCGTGTTACTAAAACACAAAAAGTACCCATTTTTATAAACATTTTCACTCATAACAACCCTGGGTATATTCCGATCGGGCTGAAAAGTTTCAGGACACAACTAGGGCCTAAATGGAGCGTGTGTGCGAAAGAACGAATTTTTTGGACCGAAAATGAAGCCGGTATTCGTGATACGGCGGACGGACATTACATTTTGGTTTATTATTCTGTGAATAATACACCTATGTATTCGGTCAGCAAAAATTTTTTATAACACCCCCTCAAAATTTTTTCTTTTCCATTTCAAGGTGCGTAGATTCCAAAAGTGCAATGTCCGTCCGCCGTACGCCGTATCACGTGTACAGGCTTCATTTTCGGTCTAAAAAAATCGTTCTTTCGCACACATGCTCCATTTGGGCCCTAGTTGTGTCCCGAAACTTCTCAGCCCGATCGGAATATACCCAGGGGTGTTATGAGTGAAAATGTGTGTAAAAATAGGTACTTTTTGTGTTTTAGTAATATAGTAGTAAAATGAGCTTTTGAGGTATCGTTTTCATGTTTTTGGAGACGAGAAGACCGAATATGAAGTCGATTTTGACCAAGGAGTGGAAAATTGAGGTTGTACCAGATGTTCAGCTCCCAAAATTGATTTTTTATGAGTCAAAAACCTGCGAAATCGTCTGAAATCACCATCAGTTTGTATAATAACACTAGAAAAAGTGTCAACACGTGGATCAAGACGATTAAATGGTACAATCAATGATCAAAGGTAATTTGAAAAAAAAAAAGGAGCGTAGTACCTACCTAATTCAAGTTTTAGGGGCCAAAATTAATTTGTGGAAACCACCAGAAATAGCTATTTCAATTATTTTACATGAAAGAAACAATAAATAAACAGCCAGCATTTCTGTAGACCAATGAAATAATAGAATAATAAACCCATGTGACAAGGACTTTGCAGCGTTTGTGTTTTAGTAACAATATGTTAGTAACATGAGCTTTTGAGGTATCGTTTTCCATGTTTTTGGGGACGAGAAGACCGAATAATTATGAAGTCGATTTTGACCAAAGAGTGGAAAATCGAGGTTCTACCAAATGTTCAGCTCCCAAAATTGATTTTGGTTTATTATTCTGTGAATAATACACCTATGTATTCGGTCAGCAAAAATTTTTTATAACACCCCCTCAAAATTTTTTCTTTTCCATTTCAAGGTGCGTAGATTCCAAAAGTGCAATGTCCGTCCGCCGTACGCCGTATCACGTGTACAGGCTTCATTTTCGGTCTAAAAAAATCGTTCTTTCGCACACATGCTCCATTTGGGCCCTAGTTGTGTCCCGAAACTTCTCAGCCCGATCGGAATATACCCAGGGGTGTTATGAGTGAAAATGTGTGTAAAAATAGGTACTTTTTGTGTTTTAGTAATATAGTAGTAAAATGAGCTTTTGAGGTATCGTTTTCATGTTTTTGGAGACGAGAAGACCGAATATGAAGTCGATTTTGACCAAGGAGTGGAAAATTGAGGTTGTACCAGATGTTCAGCTCCCAAAATTGATTTTTTATGAGTCAAAAACCTGCGAAATCGTCTGAAATCACCATCAGTTTGTATAATAACACTAGAAAAAGTGTCAACACGTGGATCAAGACGATTAAATGGTACAATCAATGATCAAAGGTAATTTGAAAAAAAAAAAGGAGCGTAGTACCTACCTAATTCAAGTTTTAGGGGCCAAAATTAATTTGTGGAAACCACCAGAAATAGCTATTTCAATTATTTTACATGAAAGAAACAATAAATAAACAGCCAGCATTTCTGTAGACCAATGAAATAATAGAATAATAAACCCATGTGACAAGGACTTTGCAGCGTTTGTGTTTTAGTAACAATATGTTAGTAACATGAGCTTTTGAGGTATCGTTTTCCATGTTTTTGGGGACGAGAAGACCGAATAATTATGAAGTCGATTTTGACCAAAGAGTGGAAAATCGAGGTTCTACCAAATGTTCAGCTCCCAAAATTGATTTTGGTTTATTATTCTGTGAATAATACACCTATGTATTCGCTCAGCAAAAAATTTTTATAACACCCCCTCAAACTTTTTTCTTTTCCGTTTCAAGGTGCGTAGATTCCAAAAATGCAATGTCCGTCCGCCGTCCGCCGTACGCCGTACGCCGTATCACGTGTACAGGCTTCATTTTAGATCTAAAAAAGCCGTTCTTTCGCACACATGCTCCATTTGGGCCCTAGTTGTGTCACGAAACTTTTCAGCCCGATCGGAATATACCCAGGGGTGTTATGAGTGAAAATGTGTGTAAAAATAGGTACTTTTTGCGTTTTAGCAACATGTTAGTAAAATGAGCTTTTGAGGTATCGTTTTCCATGTTTTTGGGGACGAGAATACCGAATATGAAGTCGATTTTGACCAAAGACGCGGAAATTGAGGTTTTACCATTGGTTCAGCTCCCAAAATTGGTTTTTTTTAGTCAAAAACCTGGAAAACTGTCTGAAATCACCATCAATGTGTATACTAACATTGGAAAAAGTGTAAACAGCTGAATCAAGACCATTAAATCGCACTACCAATGATCAAAGATGATCTGGGGGGGAAAAAAAAGTGTACCTATTTCATGTTTTGGGGGCCAAAATTGGTGGAAATCGTCAGGAATAGCTAATTCAATCATTCCACATGAAAGAAACAATAAATTTAACTGCCAACAAGAATCTCTAGAACTCCAATAGAATAATAAACCCATCTGACAAGGACTTTGCAGCGTTTTTTATGAGTCAAAAACCTGGGAAATCGTCTGAAATCACCATCAATTTGTATAATAACACTGGAAGTAGTATCAACACGTGGATCATGACGGTTAAATGGCACTACCAATGATCAAAGATAAATTGAAAAAAAAAAAAAAAAGGAGCTTACCCACCTAATTCGTGTTTTAGGGTCCAAAAATGGTGGAAACCATCTGAAATAGCTATTTCGATTATTTCACATGAAATAAACAATAAATGAACAGCCAACATTTCTGTAGGTATGTCCAGTAGAATAATAAACTCATCTGACAATGACTTTGCAGCGTTTTTGGAATCTACGCACCTTGAAACGGAAAAGAAAAACATTTTCTGCCATTTTTTGCTGAGCGAATACATAGGTAAATTATTCACAAAATAATAAACCAAAATATGTGATTTACTATCTTGGCACGGAAGGTGCTTGCTCACCAGCCAACTGCTTCATCACCTATAAACGTTGAATAAGTTAGTAATATGACTGTGATGTTCTTGTGAGATTGTGGAAGATGCAATAAATTGACAAAGCTTTATATTAACTAAGGGAAGGGACACTAACAACTAGGTCAGGAATCCGTACTGTATTTATGTCAGAGCTTGTCGCGTTAAAAACAGATTTTCCCCCCCGAGGCTAAACCTTGAAAGACACCGGAGCATTATGATTCTCAAGATGAAAACGGCTCAGAAAAGCTCACACATACGACGTAATAACAGGGGCGTGTTGTCACGGTATTATGAAGGGCGGTCGACTGCTGTATCATTGGATTCGTTCTTTCCAAAAGCAGGGTCAGAGTCACTCGGCTCCTTGACAAACGTTGACCCGAATCGAAGGCTGTGTAACGCGCCGCGAAACTTCTCAAACGGAGTTTGGCAACCTTTGTTGTTAGCCGGCTACCGTTCGAGCTTTGTCATTCAGCGTTTTGCCGATGTTGCTCAACCCCTCTCGCTCCGCCACCGGGAGAGAGCCGTAAGACGGTTTTTACAGTTGTGGGTGGAAATACATGGCAAGGTACTGTTGACGAGGCTTCAAGGACTCCCTACTACGATCCATAAATCAAAGGGAAAAGAAAAATGGGAATGGGGCAGAGGAAAAAGAATTAGAAAATTTCTCAACACAGCCACTTCCAAGGTGTTCATAAATTCATCTTTCTGATAGTAAATCCAGCACTGAACCTCCTCGGAAAAATACTGCTACGGACGCTCGATTCATTCTCGGTGACGGAGATTGATTTTTCACGCTAAAAAGATGGTGATTTTTGAGCGGGTTGAGTGCGCGAATAAAAAATAAAAAAAAACATGTCAAGCCGAGGAAATTCAACCTTGATAAATCAATTGGGCGTCGAATTAAGAATGAATTGTCGCAGTTTATGTCAAACTCATTCCCAGAGGAAAAAACACGTTTGACGTCTGGAATGATTTTTTGTTTGTCACAACAGATTATGAGGAAACGTCAAGTTGGAAAACTTGACGGATAACAGAGAATATCCATGAACTTGAAGTTTTAATACTGAGTTGTGACTGTTGTGGACTGAGTTATGGCTGCTGTGTTCGTACCGTGTTGCACTTATTCTAAAATATCGCCCAAACATCAATCCTAGCGAGATGACCTTTCCCAGGAGGTCCTTCAAACCTTCAACCAATCATTTGCTGCCGTCGGTATTGATGAATTTCACTTGCGCTCCCCTTGCAAATTCCGCTCAGACGTACTGTTGGTCTAGTCATGAACAAATTATATTATTTATTTACCTATGTGCGCAGGACCAGTACGCAGGACCTATGAGGATCCTCATCCTGAGCCGAAGGACTGAAAATGTGATAATTCCGCCACCGACCGCAATCCCATACCATCGGTCAGGTTTTCGTCATTTTATTGTTCATTATTTATAAACAATCGGTAAATACCTATTTTAGTACATAAATAAATATTTAATTATAAAATAATACATAAATGGTTAATTATATTTATGTACGTGACATTAATATTGTTAAATAGAATGGCACTATGGAATGTGTATAGAATGGCATTTCAGTGAATTCTGCAAGGCACATCTTGAATTTGTTGATTAGACTGCATTGTCACCAGGCAGGCCGGGTTCGATTCCCGGTAGGAGCTGACGACTTTGAACTCTGAAGCAATTAGCAGCATAACGAGTAGAGCGCCTAGCAAAAGCAAGTTGGTACACTTTTCTTGTACCTCACTGTAGCGTCTACAATAATTTCATTTAGGTTTGGTAGCTACAATTCAGCCAGTGTAAGACAATTTTCATCAGGTACGCTCATGCTATCCCGAACACAAGTAATGCAGTTAGGCAGTAACCCCCGGTATGCACCTCAACTACGCGTAGACCCAGCTCAGTTTCAAGATAGTCCCATCCAATTTTGGGCATAGATGTTCTCAGTTTTGAAAGGAAAACAAAACAAACTTTTTTGGTACAAGCATGTTATAGCCCCGCTTTGATTGTATCGATTATCTCAAATACATCGATCCTTGTGGTATCGATGACGGCTCAATATGGCGTCCCGATGCCTACATCCCGGGTGCCGATATCAACTTTCAAAATGAATACGGGAAGACCATTGTAAGGACACCAAAAATAAGAGTGACTATAACATACTTGTACCATCTATTCAGAAGTCCCAAACAACCTGCTCATTCACGGGATAGTTTCTGGGATTGTTTATCTTTTTTGAGATGCGAGCGCTAGCGAGCATCCAGATCGCTTGACAATGCGAGCGGCGGAATGGGAACTAAACTTCTTGTACACCCACCGTCTTGTCTGATACACGTCATCGATACCACAAGGATCGATGTATTTGAGATAATCGATACAATCGATATTGGCGGGGCTATAACATACTTGTACCACTTTTTTTGTCTCTAAAATATCAAATCGCGATTCACGTTTTACAGCTTTCTGAACAAATGTGGTTCGGTGTCTGTCCGTCTGTGTGTCCGCAAATCCTTGCCACGCGCATAACTTCCTCAATTCAAATCCGATTCAACTGAAATATTTGGAGATTATGCGGTTTGGATCTCAAATGGTCCCCTATAAATTTCAGAACGATCGGATCATCGATGTGGCCACTGCGCATGCGCGAAATCCGAAGTACCTACTGAATTTCTCGACCCAATGGCCAGTGGTATTATTACAATGTTTATTTACTATTACGTAGGGCCTTACGTCTTATTATCTGAGGTAGTTAACATACAATCATACGTTTAATTGATCTATGATAGGATCGAATGGAGGAACGAGGAAGCTATGTGCCATCAAACTTGGCAGTGGTTTTTGAAATAGGTACCGCTGAATCACAGCGCCTACTGATACTGCCCGCCCAAAATGTGATAAAACACTGGAGCTTTATGATAAAACTATAAACATATACATTTATATACCTAGGCACTTGAATGAGTGTGTTAGTTTTGAATAGGCAAATCACAATATTTTCTTTCGCATACTCGAACGTATCACATCTGGAATCAAGACGGATGGAATAATCAACGAGATGATATCCAATAGATTACGCTGAGTTGTAAGACACTTGGAAATATTAATGGTCAGCTTGTTGATTTCGACTGGCCTGATGTGGGGTTCCAAACCAGTTCCCGTCTGCTCCAATTTTCAGTTCGGACGCCCTCAGCCGTGTCGTTACAAATAAGAATCATCACTAATGACAGCCGTGAGTGACGATGGGTCTGGGCGTGGAACGTCATTCGTAATATCTTCTTGCAAACCCGAGGCGGAAGCTGGGGATGGCTGGTTATAAATAAAGCTCGTAACGGCTAGACATGCCGCGAATCGATACAACTTTCCATAACGATCAAATTTTACTGGCTTCCTGCTGTCGTAAAGTATATTTAAATGTGAAAATATTATGAAAATGTCGAATCAGGCTGCAAGAGAATACGGCGAACAAGTTCGCAGTTTCATATTAGTAGGTAACAACACTCAAATCTAGGTAACGCCTTCAAGTCACGACTATACTGATTTATAACTACGTAACAGTCACCATACGTATTAAGAATGTCAGCTCGTTTGGATTCTTTTGGATAGTTACTATAATTTCTCGAGGTAGGTAAGGCAACTACATAATTGGTGGGTTACAATGCTATTATTGTGTACATGCAGAAACACAAGCCAACTAAAACAAGGCTAGGAGAAAACACATACAACCGTTTATTACATGCTTTCAAGTCGACCAAAGCAGGTAGTTACTGATATTACATGGGCTATTATGGTCAATCAGTACTGTCATCCTGCATGTGACGAAGATACTCGGAGGCTTTGTTGAAATCTTAATTAAACTTTAATACATCAATTAATTAAGCTAATAACGTATACGTTGAATGGAGGAATAATAAAATTCGACATAAACTACTCTCCAATATTATTTATATCATATTAATGATGGCAATTTTCCAACTTTCCAAGTTACGTAGCCATATTTCGAAGGCACTTCCGTCCTATTCGTTGGTAATTAGCCCATATATTACTATTTCATCAGGAGAGAACTCTCTGATACAGCACTCTGGTAGGTACCTTTTCATCTTCCAACTCTCGTGCAAAAACACGATAGAATATTGAAATGAAAAAAGTCTAGCTTGCCATATTATATTACATACCTTTCAAAATGAATATAATACACTGTGGAGAAAATATAAAACGTTTATGGCCAGCAGAACCGTTGTTGGGTACGTCGTATCTCATCCTTGTAGAAATGAATGAATAAATAGGAGAAAACTAAAACAATCAATCGGCGCTGTAATATTATTGTGGTTTCTCTTTTATGAAGATAGCCCCCCTCCACCACAAGTCTTACTGGGGGCTTGGCTTTTGGTACTGCAACAGTGACAGTAACAATCATGGGGAGCAACGATCAAACTGCACGTTGACGGACATTTTAAATTAATTCCAGACTTTCATATATTATATACCTATTTCATTATTTCAGCTATTCGCAACACGTCTTTCATTGACGTTGGGTGTGGATGCAAAGAACAGGGCATAACGATTTATAGAGGCTAGACAACAGTTACGGAATAAAATTCGACCCTTGATGTCTGGAATTATGGAGATTAAATTTGTGTACCTAATCGATTAATTCATGAATGACTGTTGGAGAAAGAAACGAAAGATGGTATATACCAAAATCCAGATAATAGGTAAGGGTTGATTTATCGATGCCCCGCACTCATTCCAGTAGGTTATTGGCCCTGCACGTGCGCAAACTTGTTCACCCAGTACAATTTTCATCCGTTTTGCGAACACTGGTCTTGAATGTAGGAACAGTCCAAAAATTCTGGGGAAGCTGGCAACCGGTTTAACGGTGGCTCACAGACGATTCGACGGAATGTTTCAACTGAAATTAAATACTGACGAACTGGTAAGTTCCGTACAATGCCACGGAACGGTTACACTTATCTCATAATAAGAAGGCGCGAATTAAAAAAAAAAAAAACCACAGTCATGCAGCATGGCTATAAGAGCGAATTTTCGAAGAAATAACTGATTTTATGTAAAACTATTTTATCTGAAGAAATAACCACGTTCCTTCATCTTCAAAGTGCTCCAGTTTGAGAATGGAATGAGATATCGCAATTCTGATTTCACCATCGTGTTCACTTGTCAGACTGTTTCATTTTGGGAATTGATGGGTAATTTTCCCCCCCTAAAACTCCCCAAAACTCCCCCTTAGAGTGACCCGATTCTGCCCATCTACGAACTTAGCCTGTCGATTGCCAAGACAGATTTTTCGTGCAAATTTGAACTTTTCATCTCAAATCTTTCGAGAGTTATCGTCTGGAATGGCACATATATATACATATAATTTTTTGTGTCTTTCGGCAGTGAATTCAGGATGGTCTGAAACGGATATTGGTATAAAAGCCTTTCGGAAATTCGAGTTTTAAAAATTTTGGACCGAGAACAATAGCTTCGAAAATTCGCTAAAATATATAAGATCAGGTTATATTGGGAATTAGGGTCACTGACTCTTTGTCTTGGGTGTTAGCATGAATTCAATCCAATAAAAGTTGTGAAAAACATTCAAAAGGTCGCTGTGCGGCACATGCCAACAGCTCACCCCTGACGTTCTATGTATGAATTTCAGGTTAAGAACAAAAAAATTAATTTATAATGGAACCCAATAGTCCCGCCATCAGCGTCTTGCCCGCCTTCCAAAGAACGGAGATTTCTATTAAGACGGGGCTGCGGCGGCCTGGTCACGACCCTCTGAGATCTTCATAATTAAGCGTAAAACTCTGCCAAAAGTTGACGTCCCTTGACGTTATTCGCTTGGATCGGTATGTTAATTGAGACAACCTTCACCCCTTTGCATGCCTTTTACTCAGTGAAACGTTGCAAGTGAGGTGTTTTTCTAGTAGCCATGACGGCTCTGCCAATCAAACGAGTCTAGTCTAAACTAATTACAGTAGTTTGATACAATAATTGAGCATTTCATGTAATGTTTAACTCCTGGGTGCACCCGGTTTAGTCTTTTTTATACCAAAAACTTAATTTTTGCGTTCATTGTACTCATAATGGGCCAAATGTCCAGGGATATCATTTTCCTATTCAAGAGATCGATGCTGTAAACAATCAATCCTTCTTCTATTGTATTAGACCAAAATAATATTTGTACCTAGTAACCACTAAACGACGAGTTCAAGGATATTAATGCTACTTATAAAATAGTAAAGAAAGTCATAAGAATTGAAAGAATTACACGTCGCGTGATTCGAACTTGAAAGATTACACCTCTGCCTGTGCTCTCACTTCACGTCTCTATCGAAAACATAGTTTGGGAAGAATGTAACAGGATGGCTGAAGCATGCCAACACGCATGTATAGGTTTGTTGTTGATTTGATGAGAGGTAACGTCAATTTGGTTATGTAAATAGGTTCAGTACGTCGTCGATGGTAACACGCAAGACAAAGCTACCTTAACGAGGGTTGATAGGGCTGACAAGAGTGAGGGAGACGGATCTAGCGAGGTACGCAGAGGATTTTTGTTGTTTTGTAACGGAGTAATAATGACCCGAGGTGTAAGGTCTACCACTATTTCGAAACAGGACGCGGTTAGTTACGTTTTACTTATCTTTAGCCCCGAATGGTCTGTACGGGAAAAATAGGGCAGGTATTTATTCGAGTATTATGAGTTAAAAACATAGTTGCGCACCAATCTGGCAAGAGGGCGCCCCACTTGAAACCAAAATTTTGCGGGCAAAATCAGATACTATACCGAGTTCTTGTTACGATTACTTGGCGATTTTCTGATTCCTTGGCATTAGGTTGTAGTAGAGATGGGGCCTGGAATATTCACTTTGGCGATGGAGACATACAAAAAGGTTTAAATAATGAATAGAAAAAAAAAATTGAAAACTGATGCAAGATTGATGAAAATTGATTAGGAAAAAAGGAAAATCGAGCTTAGCTATAATGATAATGTAAGCAAGGAACTTTTTTTCTTCTTTTTGGTTCATCATTTTCAATAATGAACCTTCGGAATCGAGCATGAAAAAGTTTTTTTTTAACCCCCTCAAAATTTGATGGTTTCTGTTTCAAGGTATGTAGAATCCGAAAATGCAATAATAACTTTTCTTAGTTACCATGAGCCAAAATTTACGAAATTCGGTTTATAGATCCCATTTGGGGACTAGTTGGTCCTCGAAGCTCGGTGTTAATGTCAGTCATCCCTAAGGGGTGAAAAATAGGGGATAAAATCTCCAGGACGCCGTTATCTCGAATTTTTTTTACGGTTTTAAATAGTTCTCGAACTTGGGAGTTTTTTATGACCACCCGGAGCATCGTACGTCCAGCCGTACGTTCACAGTAAGGCCCAGAAGTTTGCATCGACAGGCTTTTTCAACAGGTGGGTGAATGAAATTGTATACATTTAACCCAAATATCATCACCAGGGACGCGGTAACAATCGGGAATTGGCCCGAGATAAAATCATTGCTAGGGATCAACTGATTATATTCACAGAGTATGAAGTTGAGTTGTTTTTTCTGTGATATTATTTCGTTTGAAAAATGATGGCTCTTTTGGAGTTCTTTGGTAGGTAGTGAAGCTTGAACAAACGTTGACACAATGGTAAATTATTAAACAACGGTAAATTATTACACAATGGTTCATTATACCATGTAGGTAGGTAGAAAAGGCTGGAGTTTGTTGGTAGGTACGTTTGCAACTTTTTTCAATCCGCATCAACAATCACTTCAGAACTTCATTATTTGCGTTTCTTTTTGCCATTTTAGGTACTGTTTGTCATCGACAGAATTAGGTATTTCAGCAACATTTAACTCGTGATTTAGGTAGGTACCTAGTAACGAGTACGGTGTTAGGTACTAACCTACGGACGATCTGCGATCCAAATAATATGTATAGAGTAGTACATAATTATATTACATAGACGGGTGATCTGTAACAGAAGGATATTATGTACAAAATCATAAACCGTTGTGCAGGGATTTGCAGCGTTTTTTACCAGGAATGCCCCTGTTCCTTTCTAAGGCTATCGGTATGTCAATATTTTTCACGTTGAAGTACTTGTTTCGACAGGTCTTTGCGAAGTTATGTCCTTAAGAAACTGTTTCACCATTGCTGTAGTGCCCAATGACGCGCTTTATGGGTTAGTGAGGCGAAAAATCTGCATCTTTGTGACGGTTGCATCATGCAGCAAGAATTGCCAGCATGTTATTAACGTCCGTTTTAGAGGTACGTTGAACTGATAAGAACTCCGACCCCTTGAGAGCCCGCGAAAGTAAACCCACCGGATTTATAGTTATTATTGCAGCAGAATCCACGCTAATGAGTATGAGAATCCGCCTTCGGGTCAAAATTGGCAGGAGGACGGCCATGACGGGCCCGACGACCGGGGCCGAAAGCCGAGAAAGGTCGACCCCTTCAAGAGGAGTAACTGGTTTTTGTCGCCGTCGACGATGATGTTATTACTATTACCCACCATCAAACAGCCAACCTCAAGTCCTCCCTCAAGTGGAACGCTCCTTATCCGAGAATGGACCTCTTCCAGGAGTTATGAGGAGGTCATCAACATAAGAAGAAGGCGTATGGAGGATCGAACGCAATGACGTTCTGATCGAGAAATGAATCATTGATAGTCGGCACTTTAATGGAATAAAACTCGCAACGTAACGTTCCCGTGTAAGGCGGATCTTTCATTGCAGTAATAAATAACTCGACAGACGTTCTTATAAGTCTTCATTTTGACTGTGTCCACTACCATCGTGAGCAACGTTTTGCAAAATCCATTTTAAGAATATTTGAACATAAAATTCCGTAGTAATATTCAAGACGCTTAAAACTCAATTGCAAACTCAATTTTGCCACCAACACCATATCTGTCGTAACACCCCTAAAAATAATCGACATTTTTATTTTTCATGGCAGGACCTAAACTTTTGGAAATTGCTGGATCCTAAATCTGTTAATGATCAGTGAAGCTATAAACGACCTAGAATATTATGTTCCAAACCACAGCGTAGAAGTTCCAGTATATTTTCAGTACAATAATATTTATACTGTGTAAAATATACCTGCATTCGAACGAGGAAATGTACACTTTCATCGAGACGAGCAATGAACATGAAAGAATCTGGAAGCCGTATGGAAGACATTCGAGGAATCTCCATCAGGCCTCCTCCGAATTTGGTCAAGGCAGATTTCACACTCGTTACCCGGAATTTCACGCTCTAATAACGGTAAACCTCTCAGTGGCTCCTACTTTCTCGAGCATTGAGGAACTTCAATCGCTTCAAAGGGAAAACAATATTATAATTGAACATTCTTGAGAAGTTGAAATTTCTGTCAGCTCTCATAATAGTACTTTAAAAAGTGGTTTAAAGCAGAAAAAACGCTGCCAATGATTCACAACACACAACGGCTCATTATTTTCTCCTGATTCCCAAATTGTCACCTAGTTTGGTTTTATTATTGAGGCCTTTTGTATCCAGAATATGAAAATCGTTGCGAATTCTTCCACAACGGTTCATCACGCATGGCGTAAGTTATGGTCGAGATCACAGTTTTGTACGCAAAACCATTGGAACTCCCTCCCATTAGCCTGAAGAACTGCGTGATGTGCTGAAACTTTTAAGGCAGGTGTGAATCGGCTCCCAGTTGGTATGCGCAATCATTATTTCCTTGAAAACAAACTCTGTGGGCGAATGTAGGGAGTAGTTGAGAAGGTTCATGAATTCACCAACTATCTAAGTTCCACGCACAAGACCTTTTCTGAGCAATGAGCGCCAAGAAACTTATCTAGAACACTCCTGCTTGCCTTCAAAAGAAGCCATGTTATACAGGGTGTAACATGAGTAATGCAAAACCTCTCTCCCACGTGTTCTACATCTAATTTCCGACCAAAAGTGTCGTATAACATTTTTTTTTACTCCGCATAAAACCCCACTTTTTTCACTTTTAAGATTCTTTTCGAGTTTCCGACCTCGTCTCACTAAAGCAGCTATAATTTCCTTAATTTAAAGAGTAAATTCAAATTTGAAGATACCGTTGGAAAGAGCATTAAATTTCCTGTCTCTCTAATGTCTAACAAAATTCTTTTAGGAGGATTTGAGGAGTGAAAATGGCGTTTGAAAAGTGATCCTATCGATAGGAAAGAGTATGTTGAAGGAATCAGCAACGTTGAATAAAGGGTCCATAGGTGGCAGCGGAAAAGATAAGAACTCATCCCAATCATTCATAGAGGTACACAAACAACAGTCGTCTCACGGAACTTTCAATCATCTTCGCTTAACGTCCATAGTTCCATTCTTTGTAATGCCAACACCCTTGGTCTAGAATGAAAATAACGACCAAATACTTACTGGGAGATGATGTGATGGTGTCACCATTCGATTTGAAAATTAATCCATAGTTGACTACTCACTACTTCACAAAAGGTACATTTTTCATGAAAAACCCACGATTTAGCCGGAAACAACACGTTTTTTCGTATTCAAACCTCATTTTCTCTCTTGAAATCAATTCCAAAAAATGTTTTGATTAGTCCCTTGGAAAGCTGACGTTTTGGCGCATTTTGTAGCTTACCTTCACCATTCTTCTAAAAGAATTAATAGGATCACCAACCGTTTGAATAAACACACGATTTTAAGATTTGACAAAATTCACTTTTCAAACCCCAATTTCACTCCTTAAATCCTCCTAAAAAACGCTGCAAATCCCTGCACAACGGATTATTATTTTCTATAGAATACCCTTCTGTTACAGATCACAGCTCTATGTTATAGATAACCCGTCTATATAATATAATATGTACTATTCTACACATATTATGTAGATCGCAGACCCTCCGTAGGTTAGTACCTAACCCCGTACTCGTTACTAGGTACCTACCTAAATCACGAGTTAAATGTTGCTAAAATAATTCTGCCGATGACAAACAGTACCTAACAAAAAGAAACACACATAATGAAGTTCTGAAAAGAAATTGTTGATGAGGAGTGAAAATACCAACAAACTCCAGCCCCTTCTACGTAGATGGTATAATGAACTGTTGTGTAATAATTTACCGTTGAGTAATGATTTACCGTAGTAATAATTTACCCATCAATAATACTTCAACGTTTGTTCAAGTTTCACTACCTACCAACAAACTCCAAAAGAGCCATCATTTTTCAAATTAAATAATATCACAGAACAACCAACTCGACTTCATACTCCGCCAATATAATCAGGTGATCCCTACCAATGATTGGCCGTATTCACAAATTCCTATTGTGGGCGCGTCTCTGGTTACGAGATTTGGTTTGAATTGTATACAATTTCATTCACACTGGAGTCGAAAATGCCTGTCGGTGCAAACTTCGGGGCCTTACTGTGAACGAACGGCTGGACGTACGATGCTCCGGATGGTCTTAAAAAACTCGCAAGTTCAAGAACTATTTAAAACCGTAAAAATATTTACGTAAAAAAATGGTATAGGCGTTTTGAAAATTTCAACCCCTATTTTGAACCCCTTAGAGATGACTCACAGTAACGTCGAGCTTCGAGGACCAACTAGACGCCGAACGGAACCTATAACCCGAATTTCATCAATTTTTTTCCATGGTAACTAAGAAAAGTGGCCCGTACGGCGTACGGCGTACGGCGTACGGCGGACAGACAGAAATATTTTTATTGCAGTTTTGGATTCTACATACCTTGAAACGTAAACCATCAAATTTTGAGGGGGGGTAAGAATTTTTTTTTTCATGCTCGATTCCAATGGTTCATTATTGAAAATAATAAACCAAAAATTTGTTAGGCATGAGAGAGAAATTATTTAACGTTCTTCCCAACGGTATCTTCAAATTTGAATTTACTCTTTAAATTAAGGAAATTATAGCTGCTTTAGTGAGACGAGGTCGGAAACTCGAAAAGAATCTTAAAAGTGAAAAAAGTGGGGTTTTATGCGGAGTAAAAAAAAAAAGTTATAGGACACTTTTGGTCGGAAATTAGGTATATAACACGTGGGAGAGAGGTTTTGCATCACTCATGTTACACCCTGTATAATAAACAAATCGTTTAAGGAATTAAGCGGATCCCCCCTCCCTCATATTTTCATCACCAACGTTTATTATTCAGTTTTATTAATATATTATAAACTAGGTTTTGGAAGATCCCTGCAGTGGGATCAGCGTGCATAAAGTTACTAACAATATAAATAATCCTTGTTGGGCTGAATTTATGCTATCAGAAAATTTAATACGATTTTTAATAAGCTCGCCAACACAAAATACCTACCTAACACAAGACAACACAAGATACCTAACGGTTTCTTTACAAATGGCGAAGTAAACCATAATCTAGAAGCAGAACCAAATAGTCGAGTGATTTTGGTACACAAGAAGACGTAGGAATCACTGGCTTTCTGTATTATCAATCTGTGAAGAAACTATCCATCGTGAAGCATTCGAGTTGGTTTTCATAGTAGCGAACTGACTGAGGCCACCCGGTCTGGACACCTGCCAACGTTAGCGAAGGCGATTTCACGCTCATTAGTATAATTGCCGGGATAATAACCATAAATCCCTTACGACCCTTACTTTCCCCTAGAGGGCTCTGAACCAACTTCCACTCGGGAAATGGCGCATGATGGGATTTGAAGTTCGAAATTCTTAGCTCGGCGGCAGCCACATCGAATGCACGTCGTAACTTCTTTAGGTTCTGCTCATTGAATAGTGAGTACGAGTCTTCGTCTACAGAGCAGGAGTGGGAGCTGTTTTATGGAACGTTGATAGTGCACAATTATTATACAACATGCTGGTAAAGTAGGTACATTTTCAAAACAAAATGCACAAATAATGCAAATGAATGATCACACCATAATTACCATTATATCAATTTGCTCTTTTAGATCAGTGGATACTGACCCACACTAGCTGCCCTGTGGCGGCGTCAGTCTTACCACTTCACTTCAAACAACAATTTACAGCAGTCAACCGTTTATCAACAACCAATTTAGGGAATGGGCAGAACTCATTAGCAGGTATTTGTACGAATAACCATAAATACGATACACTTAGGATAGGCATCCAGACTCGGTGCAATCAGATTGCATTCATTCCAGTGGATTTGGAAATTTCAAAAACGAGTTCTGAGGGCAGAGTGACTACTTAAATCGTCGAACTTTATGATACATAGAAAACTTATAAAAATACCGCTTCACTACACTCAAAATATAGCTGACGAGATAACCTTCATTCCCCGTTCTTGACAGGAAAGCAAAACTAATGCAAGGGACATGACCATTATTCTCAAAATAAGGCGCGTAGCTCAATAAATTACAGATTTGGACATTTAAACATGAAAAAAATCCATATATTCAAACGGAAACAAAACTATGTAAAAATATAGGTAGCTACTAATTTTACACAAATACCAAGGATATCAACAAAATCATTGACTTATGTTTCTAGTTGTATGGCTCGCAGACCGGATACAATACCTCGTTCAGTACTATAATAGTGATGTTAGGAGTTTGAAGATATTAATCCTCTCGAACGAAAACTTCCTCTCGTATTTTCAGTTCCCAAGCAAGATACCTACACCTGCTTACCTAATAATAACGACCCATCCTTGTTTACGCATATCGGCTTCGATTATTGAACAAATTCCAGTGGAGAGTTTTGGGTTGGTGAAGGCAGATACGATGCCAACGTCATCTATCGCGCAAGTCCATCTGTACGTCACATTCATCCCAATATCTCGGGAACTAAAATGAATATTATTTCCCTCTAATTTATAGAATAGTTGTTGTGAAACAGTGGCTGGTAAATATCTAGTTCAATTCAAAAGGTACAATTGGCGCAACTCGAGCAAATGATTTGAAATACTGTCAACCCCTAATCGTCAAATTCTCGTTGAAATACTCGTAACAAACTCAGATCCGTCTGATTCTGCTAAAATTATATACTTAGGGGTACCTACGAATCTCATAGTGGAAAAGGGGGCGTTTCATCAGACTTCATTGGATTCAGCAAAACTACTGTCAGCGAGTAACCTAACCGAGGGGAGTGATATCACAGAGCGCTTGGAGTAGATCTTAAATTACGTTTTCAGTAACAGCAACCTTTAATAAGTAATTTATGATAATAATTGCTAATAACTGGCACCCAAATGATACAATACCAAACAGGTATACAAACAAAGGAAAAAAGTCTGCCAAGTTGGGTGCCTCACTTATTGTAACATGGATGTGTAGAACCAGTTGGTAAAACTATTGGTAAAATATCGGTTTTTGATTATCTCTATTGTAGAGCTGCCATTGGTCCCACAGCAATGAAATTCATAGGGGGGGGTCTAAAGTCCTAAAGGCACAATACCTGGAAATTTCACTAAAATTGGTCCAGTAGTTCTGGAGTTTTGTCTGTTAAGGTTCCCACACACCGGGCAATAACATTGTTGAAAACATTGTTATTAACATTTTTCAGTATGGTTTCGTTCACACCGAACGCAACATTGTTGGTAACAATGTTATCAACATCGGGCGAAGGAATTGTTATTAACATTGTTACGGCACACGAAAAATGTTGACAACAATTCTTCCCCCAAAATGTTACTAGAAACATTGTTGGCAACATTTTCAATAACAAAGTTATTTTTTCCGTCAACATTGTTAGTAACATTGTTGTCAACACTGATTTTTGTTATCGATCCAGGAGCGATAACAAACTGGGGTTTCTGAGCAACATTTTTTTTGAAAAACAGTTTTTCGAGAACTAAGAGGACCAGGGACGTCGTTTTGGTCTCGTTTTGTTGAAAATTTACTCATCTTCATAAACTTATGGAGTAGCTATCCTCATAAAATGGTTTCTTCATGGCAAAAAATTGCAAAAACTGGAAAAAGTCCGAAAATTTCCTTGTTCTTTCAGTATTCAAATATTTCCCCAAGGTTTCCCGAGGTAAAAACTTGGATTACTTATTACTAACCAATAGGAAAGACAAATCTTACCACCAAAAACGATTTTGGAATCTGTTTCACAATCGGTGGTCTGAAATCGATTGCACCGATAATGTTTCCGATTTTATTCGATTTTTTCAGCCGTCAGTAAAATGTTAACAAATTTTTATAAATTTGTTAAAGTATATCTTGCTAGGTACCTACATCGAATCAATGAGAACTTCTCTGTTTTCTCTCTTCGCCAAGTATGGCCGTACCCACACTCTCTTTTGTCGTCTTGTTGCCGAGCACAAAACAACAACGCACGCGGCAGCAGTTGCTAATTCAGCCATGGTCAATTATTATTGAGAACTGGAATACTTGTGAAAACCTAAATGTTATGGCTTTGAATGTTACCAACATTGTTGGTAACATTGTTAGAAAACTAGACCCAAGAAAAACAGATGGAAGAATTGTTGGCAACAAAAAAGTTGACATCATTGTTGCCAACAATGTTGGTAACAAATTTTCTAGATCATCTCTTTTTGTTACTAACATTTTTGTTACTAACATTTTTGTTAGTAACAATGTTATGTTAGTAACATTTGGTGTGTATGGGCCTTTACAGCAACATCCGTCACCTAACACCCACCTACCCTCCAAATCGCAGCGCATTACGACAATTTCTAGGGTAGTTATGGACTCTACTAGGACTTCACGTTTGCGCATGCGCAGACGGAATTTACACATTATCAGTGGCTTTAATATGGGACTATCTGGCCCAATCCCCACCTACCCTCAAAAACGCATCGCTTCAAGACTATTTCTAGAGTAGTTGTGGGCTCTAGAAAAATTTCACGTTGGCGCATGCGCAGACGGAAGCTATTTAATTTTTCAATGAATTTGATAGGGGACCATCTGTGCTCCAACTCGCGCTTACCCTCCAAATTTCAACTCACTACGTCTATTTCTCCGGGTAGTTATGGGCGTTGCAAGGAATTGGCAAACATTCCATGTTTGCGCATGCGCATCCAGGTGTTACAATCCGAATTTGATTAAATAAAAAAAGAATCATCAGGGTACCACTCTGCAACTACCCTCCAATTTTCAGCTCGTTTCGACGATTCCTAGGGCAGTCATGAGCTTTACAAGGATATCACATTTGAGCATGCGCAGACAAAAGTAGGAGTAGTTTCGATGAATTTGATATGGGATCATACCCGCACTTACTTAATTTCAGCTCATTACGACCATTATTTCTTAGATTTGCCCGGGACAAGGAATTGACCACAGACAACCACGGAACCAAATAATTTCCTCGGTGTCTGAAATAAAATGCGAGTACAAATTTTGGTTTATTATTTTCAATAATGAACCATTGGAATCGAGCATGAAAAAAAAAATTCTTACCCCCCCTCAAAATTTGATGGTTTACGTTTCAAGATATGTAGAATCCAAAACTGCAATAAAAATATTTCTGTCTGTCCGCCGTACGCCGTACGGGCCACTTTTCTTAGTTACCATGAAAGAAAATTGATGAAATTCGGGTTATAGGTTCCGTTCGGCGTCTAGTTGGTCCTCGAAGCTCGACGTTACTGTGAGTCATCTCTAAGGGGTTCAAAATAGGGGTTGAAATTTTCAAAACGCCTATACCATTTTTTTACGTGAATATTTTTACGGTTTTAAATAGTTCTTGAACTTGCGAGTTTTTTAAGACCATCCGGAGCGTCGTACGTCCAGCCGTTGGTTCACAGTAAGGCCCCGAAGTTTGCACCGACAGGCATTTTCGACTCCAGTGTGAATGAAATTGTATACAATTCAAACCAAATCTCGTAACCAGAGACGCGCCCACAATAGGAAATTTGGCGGAGATGAAATCATTGCTAGGGATCACCTGATTATATTGGCGGAGTATGAGGTCGAGTTGGTTGTTCTGTGATATTATTTCATTTGAAAAATGATGGCTCTTTTGGAGTTTGTTGGTAGGTAGTGAAACTTGAACAAACGTTGAAGTATTATTGATGGGTAAATTATTACTACGGTAAATCATTACTCAACGGTACATTATTACACAACGGTTCATTATACCATCTACGTAGAAGGGGCTGGAGTTTGTTGGTAGGTACTTTTGCAACTTTTTTCACTCCTCATCAACAATTTCTTTTCAGAACTTCATTATGTGTGTTTCTTTTTGTTAGGTACTGTTTGTCATCGGCAGAATTATTTTAGCAACATTTAACTCGTGATTTAGGTAGGTACCTAGTAACGAGTACGGGGTTAGGTACTAACCTAAGTAGGGTCTGCGATCTACATAATATGTATAGAATAGTACATATCATATTATATAGACGGGTTATCTATACATAGAGCTGTGATCTGTAACGGAAGGGTATTCTATACAAAATAATAAACCGTTGTGCAGGGATTTGCAGCGTTTTTATTTTGGAAAGCATAAAGTCTTTTCGACTCTTGAACGTGTACAAAGCTTCCCTACCGTCGGTGATGAGGAAGCAAAATATAGTTAAAATTGCATGGTCGCAGCCAATATCGAAATATTTTGTTCGTGTACCTACATCGGGACTGTAACCCTAAATGGCACCACCATAATAATGGTTGACAATAGAAACCATCAGCCGCAGTTGCAGCAGTCCTAGTAGAAACTACCTGTAATAGGTACCTACTCGTAGATATTAGTAACCACAACTAACTGTTATTAGTGCGATACCGTTCAGAAGTACCTAGGTATACCGAAAACGGTTTCGAGTAATTCGGAATGATGGTTCACTTGGAAAATCACTTCGCGAATTCCATTAGGTAATAATGGAGCAAACAGAGGAATTTGAACGGTTTTTACGGCCAAACCGTCTCACTAGGCGAAAATTAACAGTTAAAGAAAACAGATGAGCAAGTGGGGCATAACGGAAGGGGACCTACAGACGGACATTCCGAACGGTAGTGCAATATTTACAAGGAAATAATGAAATTAGCAGAAAATATGAAATTAACAGGTGCAGTCCTGTTTCTTCTGCGAGCAGCTGCTCTGGTACTATTGGGCATATTTGGAACAATAACCTATTTTGTTATGATTAGCGCCAACTACTGTCAATGAGGGGGATGTATGAATTAGTACAATGGGTTTATATGTACACTGGGTTGGGGAATGCGAGAATAAGTAACTTTGACATGGATTCATACTATTTATCTCATATTTCGTTCCAAGTAGGTATCACTCAGAAGGATACAGTACTTGTGTATAATTTTATTGCCATCAAAATTATGATACTACCTCGTGCAACGCACGGATTGGCTAATGATCAACTAGTGTTCAAAAAATTATGTAATAGCTACTACCACGCCACAGAAGATTTCAAGTATTGAAATCAATCACCAACCCGAAAAAAGAAGAAAACCTATTTTCATGTTAATTATTCCAAGTCTCAGACGTGCAACTATGAATATTCTCAAGGAAACGGTGAAAGCAAAAAGCGAATTTCGTCCCTTATCTCATCTCATTTCAATAACTTCATTATGTAGGTGCATAGAGATACTTACAAAACATACTAATACGTAATTGGGAATGCCTATTGACTACCGGTTGGAAGATAGACGTATATTATGAAACTGGGCTGAGGGCAATTGTAGAGAGCTACTTAGGGAACTGTAGAGCTAATTACTGCGTACCAACGCATCAAAAAGGACAAATAAATGATAACGAGTACACGTTGGTACTTAAATTAATTCCAATCTAGCTTACTGGAATAATGGATTGATGAAATTAATAATGAAAGGCATGCAGATAGGTATTTATGTAATGGTAATAAGAGCTGCGAAACTACTTCAATGGCCACATGAATAAGCATTACAACTACGTAATATATTATTAATATTAAAAACCATTTTCAGTTTTTCTTTTTTTGTTAGTTATGTTATACCGTTACGATAACTTTTTCAATCGATTACTTAACAAAGTAATAATGGAAAAAAATAATCAACTATCATTTCCTGACATAAAATATCAATCAGGTACCTACTAATAATGAGCTGAAAGCGATCTAAACACGTAATGTGCGCACCACGTAAGCAGTCTTGCGAAATAATATCACTAGGTACAGCAAACGAAGTAAATTTACCTCGATTAAAAATAACACGATTAATGAACAACTATTCATCCTCTCCCATAAATGGTGTTTAATATCCAACCTCCCAATAGTATCAGACGAGTCCATCATCAGCAGAGACAGGCACAACACTTATTCTGGCCAAATGTGGCACTGAAACATGTGGCAATAAGGCATTTATTCTGGTAAAAATGTGGCACTTTTAGGGACATGTGTGGCAAAATAGAAAACTTTTTCTCACCCCTCTCCACAACCCCCTCATGATAGCCTTATTTTACTTCATATTTTATTCATAAATAAAAATAAGATGCATACATTATATTTGTATTGTGTCTACAAAGTTATTGCAGCCTCAATGGAAGAATTTGCACTGTAAAAAAGAATGTGGTACGCCGCCAAGTTTTCCATCATGAAGTTGAGTCATCTGTCACTCAAGACGTAGTCGGTACTTCATCTTTGAAAATGTCCTGTCCACGTCTGACGAAGTTACAGGGGCGAACTTCATGGATAGGACGTCGTCTGTAGTCCATTCTTCTCTCAGGGAGGCCTCTTTCCATAAGGGAGAGTGTAGGCAATGGATTTCATCTCCTCCCAGCCGCAGTTTCTGGACAGGACAGCCTTCACCTTGGCCTGTGTTTTTTCCCCCAATCGGGCCTGGAAATTTCCGATTGCTGATGCCCTCCATTAAGGATATTCATCGCATACCGAATTCAGGTCTTGACACTTCACCTTGCTCACCTTGAAGGGGGAAAAATTTGAACAAGTATGGCAAAAATATGGCAGTATTTAAATTTTTTGGCCAAATGTAGCATTTTCCCCAGAACTCGGCCGTATGTGGCATTTTAGTATGGCACCATGGCAATATGGCATTTGCCTGGCTCTGATCATCAGTCATGCATTACGTTTACATGTACGTCTACCCAGAATGCAGAAGGAATAACTTTCAAATATACAGGTAGAGACTGGTTTGATGTAATTTAGATCGGTTGATAAATCTATCTGATGAAGGTAAAACTGCCAGACCACAAAAACCTAAAACATTTTTGAAGATAAAATTATTCTTTAGTATCAGTCCTTAGCCATAGTAAGTACCTACATGAGTCCATGATATGCGCGTGGAGCCTAGTTTGTCATTTTCACGCATCTTTTTGCAATAATACTGTCTCAGTTCCAGTGTTGTACCAGAAACTCGGAATATATTCATATCGTGGGGGAGGGGGGGGGGGGGGGAGATAATCAGAGTATCCGTAAGATTTAACGAAAACATTTTGTCTGTTGTTTCTGTCATTGCCCTAGACGTCAGAACTCTATATTTAGTTTTGGTGAGATGGTGTTATTTTATTTTTATTTATTTTTTTATTTATTCAGCAAATACTTTATACAACAAATATAATGATTTTTAGAGTCTATATACATAATACAAGTTCTAAACTTATATTGGTTTATGAGCCTAAGGTCAATGACTCGTCCAGACTCGTCTCTTCGTCCGCTATTTATTACTGCGTATTTATGTACCAACAGTTTCATTGACAAAACACACTGTAAGTGTTTGGAGAATGAGTTACATTGATCAAGAACCAACAGTATTTTACAGGTTATTCCTAAGTAGTTAGTAAATACACTTAATGCTACGAAGGCTGATATGTATTTTTATCCTAATTTAAACTTATTTATAACAACACTTTCGTTATTTTCAAGCTCAAAATATTTTAGAACTAGCTTTTTAAATTTTCCTGTTGATGTTGAAGTCTTGGTTAGGAGCGGTAACTTTTCAAATAGGGCTCGAGCTAGTCATTGAAACTGTCGAGTGTAGAAATCATTATGTTTGTGCCTGTGGTATCTGGAGGACATAGTTGGCATTTGTTCGCGTCGGTCTAATCACCGCTTCCTTACTAAATAAATGCAGGTGTTTATGTACATATAAAACAGTTATGTGAATACAAGCCATTCTGGGAATGAGAACACCGAAGTGTTTGTAGAGGTAAATAGTAGAAGTACGTTTATGGGAATTAGTTGCAATAATTCTCAAAACGGTATTCATTGCTATGTTTATACTATTAATGATACCATAAGTTAAAATACTATATATATGAGCATAATACACCATTTTAAGGTTTTCTTTCGTTAGCCAACTCTGTAGCACCAGAAAGTAGGGCATGGATTTCCTGATTTTAGTCACTGATGCAGCTACATGATCCTTCTACTTGAGATGTGTGACGGGAATACAGTTGGCGATGATACAGCGCAATGTTCGTTTCCGAAATTGTGATTGCCATTGACACTGCACTGGGCCTAAGTAGTGCAACAAACCGCGGATCATACTTTTAGTGTTGTTGCGTCAATAATTCACTCAATATACCTACCGTCCAGAAGGTGACATATATGCAATACTCAACAATTTTACATCTCTTGTTTTAAACATTCCGAGATAAGTAGATTGACAAATGGCAGAATTCAGAAATCCATTACAGGATGCCCAAAGGCATGAGCATCTAATTTTATTTCCTGCATAAATTAAACTAAGCGTATTAGCGTATATTAAGTTAGTAACATTAAGGTGAGTCAGTCCGGAAAAAAAATCGATATTTTTTAAATTTTTTATAATTCTCTACTCAATTCTGAACAATTTAGTATATACAACTTGATGATTCCAAGTGTGGAAGCCTAAGAAAACTGAGCTAGAATGGACTAGAACGCGGCATATTCGGAAAATCGCTTATCACTAGTAAAATCTGGGATTTTCACATATTTTGATGTCAAACTAACTTGAATAATAATATGTCAAACAACAGAAAAATAAGCAATAAACAACTATAACCTTCCCTTATTCCTCTTCCCGTTGTATTTAGACAGCCAAGCTAGAATGAGTGGCCACGGTGATGCATCAAGCCCAAAAAATGTTCTTTTCAGAAAAACGCGTTTTTCTCGAAACTACATTTTTTAATATTTATGTTCCTTTTCTGTGATACCTATACCGATTTTGGTTCTGATTTTTTCGTTTGTTTCGAACGTTGCTAATGCATCGTTAGACATGGGATTTTTGCATAATTTTGATTTGAAGAGTTTGGGGTTGGAAAAATGTCAGCTACCAAAAACCTGAATTTTTATTTCTTGGAAAAAAAAAAAAATAAGATAACATTGTTGAAAGCTGAAAAGCCCATTTCTATTGATAGACTCAGGTAAGACAAATGCAACGAAAAAAACCCATAGAAATCGGACGGGTAGTTTCGTAGAAAAAGGAACATAAACGCAAAATGATGCCTAAGTTTAGGTACTCATACCTACCTATTTGACCTATTTTGATTTTTTTGTTTTGTTTTGTTTTGTTCATCAACATCTAAACTATCGATATTATAACCAATTTTAAATGTCTACCGCGTTTTAAGCAAGGCAGAGGCGTTTGAAAAAAACACTGTTTTTCGGACTGACTCCCCTTAAATGACAGCAACAATTATCATCAAAAGCGGTATTACAGTGTGCTGTTAAATCAAATTAGAGCCCATTCTACAGCGAATGGTCTTCTCCAGGAGTGGATATATCCTCAGCGGAATTCAGACGTTAAAGTTACCTGGTTGGTCAGAACTAAAGGCTTTTGCTGCTATTTTAGGATGAATCGAATATTAGTCTTTAAAAGGAAGGATTTCAATTTTATATATCCGGGTCAAAAAGTGGAAGCAGCCTCGCATCCTTGTTAAACTGCATTGCTGGCCACCTAGCGAGCCATCCAGAGCGGTCTCCTGGGCCGCGAACCGCAAAAATGAAAAGGGAGGGATGTAAGTACCCACACGGCGTAATAAGCCGAGTTGCGGACACCCCGCGAGCTCTGGGAGAGGAGTCGCATCTCGCAGAACGAAAATGAAATATCCCTGGTTTCCGTATAAGGGGTGAATGCGAATCAAGAGGTCTTGGCCCCGTCGGCAAAACCGAATTCGTTCCCGTTGGGAAGATGAACAAGTAAAACTGTTCAGTCGCGCCGTGTTGACCCGGAAACAGCGGAGTGCATCGTATATTATCACTAGGGACTGGAATTTGCATATTTTGCATGTGTGTTTTTATCGCGTATATATCGTTCTACTTTTCCGTTTTGAGGGTATCTGAAGCGTTTAGCGTGTGTTAAATTGAAAGGTAAATAGCATATTTTGTCCGATTTTGGAGATTTTTTGCATATTTTGGCCGTTTAGTGCATATTTCTTCATTTTTAATCGAAACTGGGGAATTTGAAGAGGGGTGCACTCTGACCTCTCATCTGGCCTTACCCCAGGTGAACTCTCAGCATTGAAATGTTTACCCATCCTGTCCTGTGATGACGAGAGGTCATTTTCCCCTTAAAATTGCTCCTCAGCGACAACCGTAGGAGATTTACGGTTGACAAATTGGAAAAATCAATTGTGATCCAGTG
This sequence comes from Leptopterna dolabrata, assembly GCA_954871275.1. Lineage (NCBI taxonomy): Eukaryota > Metazoa > Arthropoda > Insecta > Hemiptera > Miridae > Leptopterna > Leptopterna dolabrata. The sequence goes on along the minus strand of OX940983.1, from coordinate 7,239,948 downwards.
CTATAATTGTGATAGCGAATGACTTTGTATAAATGTAAATACTTTATACTCGAGAAAAAAAGTTGTGTACATTTTCATTCCATTTTCTTCCTTGATCCTTTTCTATAATTTTTCAAGGACGCGATAATAACTGGAACATAATGTACTCGTATAGATTACCTGCACGTCTCACAGCAAAATTTAGTTCATTTTAGAAATATTTCAAATTTTTTCAAACGTAATTTTGCATATTTGCCCATTTCGAGTGCATACTTTTGGCCAAATTTTGTGCATATCCAGTCCCTAATTATCACCAGAGACTTTGCAGAGATGCAAACTTTGCCGACGCTCTTCCACGCTCTTTATGACGGGGAAGAAAATGCATGGAAAGATGGTGGATCTGCAGAACTCATTGAATACAAGACGTGAGTACGACACAATCATGCCCTTGGAAATATCCATTCTTTAGTATCCATTCATTAGTTTCGCCTACACACGGCCTGCTACTGCTTATGTAGAACGAGGGGAGTGGAACCCCGATGGCGACATTGTGTTCATGGTCTACTATGTTCTATTCTCAGGCAAGAACGTTATGCATTTCTAAAATAAACTGAAATATAAACGCAGCGTTGAAAGTTCAGAAGCGATCGACTAATTTGGGGAATCTCTCCTATTTCAACCTACTTTTCCTATCTCAAATATCCAAATTCAAATTTATCGACAGACTCCCTTCATCAAGAGGCGTTTTTCGGAACGGGAGCTACAATAATTGGACGGCGTTATGCAAATTACTTCCAAAGCGACACTTTTGAAATCGAGTTGGTGGTGTCTTCCCGTCGTGTAGAATTTGTTTCTTTAGGTTTTATAGTCCTACTTCGATTAGGTATTGAATGAACTATTCCCGTATAAATTAAATGACTTTCCCTAAAAGGGACAACCTGAATTTCGCGATTTCATACTACGCGCCACACCACAAGAAAAGTTACATACAATAACCAAATAAGAGACATCAGAAATGGCGATTAATATACATAATTTACAAATCTAATTTCTTGGGATAGCCGTGGGAACAGCCTTGCTGTTGCTTAATATGTATTTGCGTACCTCTTGTTGATGGTTATTGGTGATGTGATTAATGAATGGCGCTTAGTCGTACGGGGTTTTCAGTTTTCAGCCAAATGCAGGTATGCGATAACCTAATAAGGGAAAAATTGGCGGTTGGTTGGATTTTGCGTACCTAACTGGCTTGTAGCATTTTTTTATTTTTAAATAACCTAATAAGCGACCACACGGCTTAATCGACTGGAGATTTTTTTTTTCTTCAGATGTCATCAGCACTCTAAAATAGGTAAACGTTACCTCTACGTTTCATCAAATCAGCCAGAAAAAATTCCCTCCATACAAGAGAGAAAAAAAATAGTTTTTCTCGATTTCCCTATTTCCTTTCTATGGATCCAACTACAATATTATTCTTTCGTTTAGGGACAAACCAGAAAAATATTATGTACCAACTCAATAGTAACGTTGTACACAATCCATTACCAATTTTTTCTAGTCAATTTCGACAAGGTTAGCAGCTCGGCTAGGTACCTAACTACAGGATTTGACAAGCTGCAATATATGTGGACCATTCCATCATTATAATTCACCTAGTCAGAGGTTCAATTCACAAGTGAACCTATATTCAACATTCCCAAGAAATAAAATGATTAATACGTTTCAAAGCAGAAAGGTTTAGAAAAGAGATGAACAGTCACCAAAGAATGAATTATCACACGACAGGTACCTACCTGCAATCAAAACCCACAGGTTTGCTGGGTACTGAAACGGGTACTGATTTGATGAGTTTGACTTGAAATCACAGTAAATTGGCGAAGCATTGATTGATTGGCGGAAGCAATCCTGAATATCCTATAACGACGGACAGTAAGCACCCTTCGAGCCACAACTCAATTTCCATTGTGGGAATGGCACTGAATAATGGAGAAAGATGTGGAACATTTTTCCTATTCATAGGGCTTGATAGTTTTCCATCCAGTTTTGCCGAGAATGGCCGATTGCCAAGTCGAGCTGATTGATCTGCATAATTCTATTATTATTGACCGAGGCTTTGATTGAGTTGATTATTCATATTGTTCTCCTAGGAGGTCGGTGAGTTATAAAGCGACGTATAATTTCCTACTAATATTAATGGAAGAGTGTGCCATTATATTCTAGCAACCTAAGGTGAAAACGCATAGTTGGATAATCTTAGATATACATAACCTACCTAGGTAACAAAGTCACCGTTTCCTGGCCAGTCATTAAAAACAGCCCAGTGAAATAAGACCTTTTCAGGGCCGCCGCGCCGGTGGCAAAAACTGTAGGAAAGCTGGAAATAGTTTTACCTAATCCCTTTATATGACAGCCAAACAGAACCAGAACCAGAATAGTTACGTATCCTACGATAGGAGCTTTCCCTCAATCTCTTCCACCATCAGGTCTTATTTAATTGGCTTAAACATACATTGTAATAGATTGTCAACTGGTTTCAGCCAATAAAGAGACAGGGTTCGGTAAATATAGGGTACTGTTTTAAAACTAAAGGCCTAAAACAAAGTAATTTGTTCAATAACTCTATTCTGAGGGCCATTTTGTTTCCTCGTCGTAGATTTGATACAGTATTTGGGTTAAAAATAAATACAAATTAGTAGGTAGCAAAATTTAGGACATAACATAATGAACCAGTTAAATGTCTTAAATGTTGGCCCTTTCTTCCTACTATTTTTCGAAATACAGTTAGTTCGTGATGATGAGCATGCGCATAGGAATACAGTCGAAGGGTTGTGAGCGCTGTTATATTTGGGACGGACAGTGAGGGATGGCGAGTTATCATGGACATTTAGTGAGGTAAATTCGAAGTGTTCAGTTTTCAATCCACCGAGTATGCACGGCTGCAAAGCATAGAATTACAGAGTTGTTTATTTAATGATTTCTACTTCTATTCAGTCAGAAGAACGTGTGGCTGAAGTCAAACACTAGTGAAGTCCAGTAAAATAGTCGTTGGAAGAAAACCGGTATTATTAGTATTAATTATCAACTGGATTTGCTTTTTTTCTACTGAGTTGAAATAATTGCATACCTACTTGCTTACTTTTACTTTTAACCTCACAATATTATAATGATAATGTAACATGGAAATTATACTACGCGAACCCAGAAACGTCCAAATCATCAGCTGACGTAATCCAAAATTGGCACAACGGCAATATTAATGTGGTAGTACACTATTCACGCCAACAAACTATCCTTTTCCGAGTTCTGAGTAAAATATTACAAGCTATTCAGGAAGGGGGGTTAAGATGATAGATGTCTGGGAGGGAGGTATCACGCTATGCTGCATTCTTTATTGAGGGATAAAACGCCGGTGAAATCATAGAAGTAGGTAGCCCTATCCGACAAACTATGCGGTGAAGCCACGTCATAGCGGTAATTCTGTTCGCGGCTACAACGATTACGGTCTCCGCAGAAATCTCCAAAGGATATTTTTGTCGAGGAAGAAAAAAAAAGATAAGAGATCCGCCGTATCGTTAGCAGCACGCGAGGAGGCAATGAAAATATAGTTATCAAGACGAGGGCCCGTTGTGGAAGCTGAAAGCAAGTAATGTTAGCCGTCCTTGGCCGCTTGGGGTGGTCATGTTACAATGCGAGAAGGATAGGCTGGCAGGACACCGTAGATCTTTCTGTAACCCTTATACGGGAGGAAGCTCAAGACGGAAGGACTCGTAAAACTTACCGCTCGTAAGGATTAACAGACGGATCAACGCCTCGAGTGAGAGAAAATACAGCGTACAGAAAGCGGTATAGACGAATGATTGTTTCGCGGGATATACGATGATAATGGTAGAGGTTATTCACGGTAATGCGGCGCGACTGGTTTTATTTATTTTTTTTTTCCTCCTATCCTACTCAACGAACACGGAGGTGGTGAGAAGCTCGTAAAGGACGACTTGTGGAAGGGATGCTGGGATTGGAGTGATAAAAATAAAATGGATGGAACGAACGAACATGGATAAACTAATAAAGATAGAATCGAACATTTCATAAATCTCAAAACTTGAGTTTCTAGGTATATGAAAAGTTTCTCATTACTCCAAAGGGATGAGATAAAACTATCACAAAATTTTGATTGCACGTTGAGAAATGACGACGAAGACAGTAAAACAGTTAGTTAGTAAGAAATAAACTATAATTTAGGTAGGTATCTATCTAGATAGATATATATCCATTTATGGAAGCAAAAAACATCATAATCTCCCGAGTATTAATAATTAATGAAGATATATTACTCTGAGTTGAATCGATAACCACCAATACACTATCAACCCCAGCGAGACACCGTTTAGTCCAGGCAACGAAGACCAAAAATGGCTGAATAGAGGAAATAAATCATATAGAAGCCAATTTTGGTACAGATGCAGGGGAAGGTGTACTGGACCACATACTAAAAGTACTGATGGGTGGGGGAAGAGCTAAGGTGGAGAGGGGGGTCTTAAAGGTCAATTTTTACGTTTTTTGTAAATAACTCGAGAACTATGGCTTCCCTCGAAAATATGTCCATATACTAAAGCAATCTATATAGAATTCCCTACAGAAAATACCTCATACATTTTTTCACTAGGATCAACATGTGAGGAGATATGGAGGGGGAAAAAATGGAAATTTAAAAAAAATTGAGTTTTAGTGTTATAAATTAAATGTCTGTTCTCAGTGTATAGTAAAACAAGTAATAAATAAATAAAAAACACATAGGTACTTAATTTATAACAGTAAAACTCAATTTTTTTAAATTTCCATTTTCCCCCTCCATATCTCCTCACATGTTGCTCCTAGTGAAAAAATGTATGATGTCTTTTCTGTAGGGAATTTTATATAGATTAATTTAGTATATGAATATGTTTTCGGTGGAGGCCGTAGTTTTCGAGTTATTTGCGAAAACTTAAAAAATTGACCTTTCAGGTCCCCCTCTTAGTATGTGGGTCTGAACACCTTCCCCTGCATCTGTGCCAAAATTGGCTTCTATTAGATTTTTGTTTCCTATTTTTCGTTCATTGCCTGGACTAATTGTACCATCACCAGATTTGGAACGAATCAAAACACAAAGATCAGGTTTTATAGCCCCAAAACTTGAAGCTGCAGCCCCAAAACCCAAAACCGTGGTGATTTTTACACTCATTCAACACCACACTCCTTCATGAAAAACGCTGCAAATTATTACACAACGGTTCATTATTTTCCTTTGTAGATATCCCTTCTGCGGAGATCTCTGAATAGAATAGAAAATTCTATCATCGTAAAAAATCCTGAATTAGTAGAGTCGTTTTTGTGGTGGATACCGACCTACCCACGCACGCACACAGAGACGACAAAACTGCAACCAGAGTCGAAGTGTAAGATCTCTCTAACGTTCTGCAATTGCATTTACATAAATATGAATTTTTCCAAAGCCCTCTTCTCCTGTAACGCGCCATTTCGGCCCCACGAACCCGGTCATTTTTTAAAATCTGATGCTGAACCTTCGAGTAAGTAGAACCCTCGACATACTCCTAAATATTTTTATCCAAATGGGCTGATTCGTTTGGCCATCACAGAACTCAACTATTCCTATCAACTAACATATAGAAAGTACCTACATAACAAAAAAATCCAAAATAATCATCTTTCTTCAAATGACATAGAATATCACAGAACAACAAACTCGATTTCATTTATCCATGCAGGACTATAATCAGCTATTCTATAACAATCCTATCTGGGCTGGAGTTGAGTATACCGCATTATTCACAATCAAGTTGGCGGTTTGTGTTCGAACTTCTGGCCCTTATTGCGAACGGCTGAACGCACTCTGGGTGGTTTCAAACGTACCGTAACACGTAAATCATCTACTTTAAAGGGAGTTTCGTTTTTTCTCTTAATGTTCGATTCATAATCGAAAACAAGCCAAAATGAGAGGCGAATCCAATATGTCGAGCACTAGTATTGAACAAATCACCCACACCAAAATCCGCTTGTGAAATCACAAATGATAATTTCTGTCCATTCATTCAAACCTAACATTTCTTGCGATGTTGCCACATAGAAGACCAGTACAACACAAATCATATAACGCTGCAAAGTCCTTGCCACATGGGTTTATTATATTGGACATACATACAGAAATGTTGGCAGTTCATTTATTGTTTCATTCATGTGCAGTAACTGAAATTGCTATTTCTGGTGGTTTCCACCAATTTTGGCCCCCCAAAAACACGAATTAAGCTCCTTTTTTTCTCAAATTATCTTTGATCATTGACATTGACATTTAATTGTCTTGATTCACCTGTTGACACTTTTTCTAGTGTTATTATACAAATGTATGGTGATTTCAGACAATTTCCTAGGTTTTTGACTCATAAAAAATTAATTTTGGGAGCTGAACCTTCGTTACAACCACAATTCTTCACTCTGGTCAAAATCGACTTCATATTCGGTCTTCTCGTCCTAGAAAACATAGAAAAATATACCTCGAAAGCTCATTTTACCAAAACACCAAAAAAACCCTATTTGTACACCCATTATTCCGATCGGGCTGCGAAGTTTTGGGACACAACTAGGGCGCAAATGGAGCATGTGAATGAAAGAACGATTTTTTTAGGCCGAAAATGGAGTAGTTATGTATGAAACGGCGGACGGACACATTTTTGGAATCTACGCACCTTGAAACGTAAAAGAAAATTTTTTTTAGGGGGTGTTATAAAAAAAATTTTCCTGAGCTAATACATAGGTGTATTATTATTCACAGAATAATAAACCAAAACTAGATGAGACCAACACTAAACCTCGGTATTACAAAATCCTACCCAATAGGCTGGTACCATGAACGCTATGTGTACAGTGACATGAGGCTGCGAATATCAATTTACTCAACGGAACAACAGAATCGGTGAATGTTAAAAGGGCAGTTGTCCATGTTTTGTCAATATTCGTTTTTTTGCATTTTCGGGTTCTATATGGGCAGCCGCATCGTTTGATGCTGTAAGGACCGTTGTCCACCACATTTTGGAGGCGTAGAGACGGTTGGAAAGTACGAATTTCTGAGGTTAGCATGTTCTGAGGGGCAGTAGTCCGGACTATGGCCCTTTTAACGTGCGTCGACCTGCAGGGTCGCTGTGCGGCATCAGCTGATGACAACCAAATTTTGTTTTGTTCAATTATAAATAAACATTCAGATTCACTTAACTTTTCCTCAATTTAACAAAAACACCAACACAAAATCCTCAATTTCGTTATAGCAAGTTGAAAGGGCAGTAGTCCACCACCTTCAAAAAATTCTGTTAAATAGGGAAATGCTATTAAAATTTCTTTTCCTCTTCAAATATTTCTCTGATCACTGGTTCAACTATAGGGTAAGGTCCAATTCAACAAGTTGCCAATATATTCGGAACAGGACAGTTTTTTTCGTTTTTCCGAAAGACAGCTTTCTTGGACTACTGCCCCTTTAACATTCACCGATTCAACAATAGAAACTAGACGAAAACACCACATTCAGACCTGATATGGCGCATTTCTTGGGATTTGGGAAGCTATAAACGCAAAACTCCCCGATACTAGACTGGAATTTCCCACCACGTTTCTATATTACACATAAACAATTTAAAAAAGAGGTAGGTACCTTCTTTGTGAAATGAACCACCAAGGGCACTGAATAATTTTAAAAACCAAAGAACCCATCTGGTGAGTTCAGAGTGGGTGTCTAGAGAGAATGACAGTTGCGTGGAATCGAAAAAAGGAAAAGGATCCAAACTGGAAGAGGGATCAAACGGAACTTGAAGAAAAACAGTGATCTGAACAGCCGGTGGAAGCTGCCCTCTCGAAAAAGGAACGAAGGTTCGGCAAAAACCATCAACTTAACGGTCCGGTTCCGACTGTGATTTACGTTCTTATCTTATTAATTTGTCCAAACACTCACCAGGCATAATATTAGGGCTCTAAATCGCCTTACTAATGCGCCTCCCTTTCTTCTTGCGGATTGAGGCATTTAACCGCGTCGTCCATTAACGAAATCCGAGTGGCCACGATTCACAAACTTTTTGCTAATGCTAATACCCGGCCGACAAGTTGTTGGTCGAATTCATTTGAATGAGGATTTGTTGCTGTACGTATTTTAAGAGATGAGGGTAGAGCCAGTTAATAAATAGCATTGTGCTATTATAGCGTGGAACGTTAGTAGTGTGATGATGGCTATATTTCTGCGCATCACAGTGTATCAGTCTCATCATTAAATTGTTGTCGCGTCACCCCCTGGCGTCTGCAACCGCCATCATATCTTTCCGTCTGTTGAAAGAGTCGGAATCCTCCCGCCAATTTAAGAAAATTGATATCCTCTCATTAATTTAGAGCATATAATCACCAAAGGATATCAAACTGGCACCTCCTTATCCATATTACGTACGTAGAACTGCATTACACGCGAATTTCATCCCTCCCATGCATCTTCCAGTGTTTTGTGTAGGTAAACGCATTTCGACAGCCACACTGCAAAACCTTGTAAGGACAGTTTTTTGCGAAAATAAGGATTTGACTTGTTTTTGTTAATGATGGCCCTGCGCACATTCTAGTGCCACTACAATCGGCCAAAGATGCTTCATAACTTCTCTATAACGATTTGTAATAACCTGTAAGTTAGGAACCTCCAAATCACCAAGCAAAACCCCTCAAGTTTCTATGACGGTGACGCTGATGGGAAGGCAAGGCCTGTCGTCCTTAGAAAAACGTGAGTACCTATTTAGCATTGTCATGGAAGAAGGGAAATCCCTTATCATCAAAACCATTCTTGATGCGTTGAGAAATTAAACTGATCAACTTTTTACCATGTAACTTTAATTGGGGAGTGGGTGTAATTCAGAAAACAGTTGGGTTGTTGGGAGAGGTTGAATGACAATAACATACAGGATTTTACACCCATATGGCATAAATATGCAGTTTTTTTTCGGTCTCCTGAAAACTTTAGGTTTTTGAACTTACAGGCACTTGCTATGTGGCTGTCGATTTGTAGTAACTTCCTAACTAACAGTCTATCCTGACTAGGATATCAAGGATCTGGCCCAGAGGAAACCTCTTATGGGACTACATCGGATAAACAAACGACAATCCACCAGTAATAAACCGATGATCATTTTGGTTTACTATTTTCAATGATAAACCTTTGAAATCGAGCATGAAAAAAAAAAAAAAAGTTCAACACCCCCCCCCCCCCCCCTCTCCAAATTTGACGGTTTTCGTTCCAAGGTACGTAGAATTCGAAAATGGAAAAATTTGGTTTACCAGCCGTTCGTTTGCAACGAAAACCTTCATCAACATGATCGTCAATGAAACGGTATGAATCCGGCCCAGATATTATTGCTAGGGAACACCTGATTATAATCACGGATGGCTGTATGAAGTCGATTATTTAATTTGAACAATGATACAGCTGTTTTGGATTTTGTTGATAGCTACTTTTGTAGATTTAACAAACGTTATGCATCATGAATATACATGAAGGGGCATCTATACAGGTAAATAATAAACCGTCGTGTAATAATTTGCAACGTTTTCATTTCTTGCGCAGTTTTGCAAATGCAAGAAGCGCCTAAATCGAATGGTGCTATGGGAGTTATTCAAATCCCGAATGAATCATTAGTAGTAAACGGAATACCCATTTGGTTTATTCAGTAATATTAGGTAAAATACAATCGATTTTGGAAATGTAAGGTTTAGCGACACTATTTTTCAAATTAATACGTGACCAACCCCAATATAGGGAGGGGGAAGGGGCCTAATGTTTTGTATGTTACGCGCCTTTTTGTCAAACGGTTGCCGAATTAGACGGAGGCCAACAATTAGAAATGTCGACCCATATATCGTTCAAGAATCGAAAATCAATTTTGAGTGACAACAGGGAACTTGTCAAGTACAAATAATAATATACAGTTTCAAATAATAATATACAGTTATAATAATAATATTACAGTTTCTTTACACCGCAACTGGTTGTAGTGTACTTGCAGCTACTATGGTGTTACAACTAAATAACGCCTAGGAAAACGGGTGCTCGTGCATTCATGTCCAAGGGCAGATGTAATGATGGGTGATGACGGTAGTAAATTGTCGACCATAGTGCGAAGAACTGTCATCGGAGGAAGCAAAGTGTGTCGCAACGCCTAAGAAATGGTTCTCGTTGACGCGAGGACTCGTCCTAGAACACCCGGGTGTCCGAGATGCGATTTGAATAGCGGGGCTGATGGCGCTGGGACCTTGAGAGCTTTTCAAACGGTACCAACTGCAAATCTCTTCAGAAGGTAGAGAATTAGCGTGGCGCAACGGGCGCCGTCCAGGAAACGGCCCACAAATGTCAGGCGGAGTTGGGGGTCTCGCCTACCCTTGACATTTTACCCCAGGAAAATGAAAGACAATGGTCACGCTCATCGTTAATTAGATATTAAAGAAGTGACCCGAACCGAAATTTTTTCGTTATTGACCTTTCAAACCCCCTTTTAGTGAGTCACTGCCGTTTGCTCAATACGTACCAACTTAAGAAATGAGTTCGGGTATGATACGATCTACTGTCCGTTGATGTCTCTGTCGAAGACATATTCGGATAACCTTTGGTTTACATTTCACGATTCACGTCAGCGAATTCACGAAGAGAATTTCTCTGGGTCAAGAACGTTAGCATGTCATCTGGAGGCAAGTTGTCATATCTGTACTAATTCCAGGACATGAAACTGTCCTTCGGGAAAAATGTTGGTTGCGTTCAATCCACAGATTATTTTCACGACCCGGAATTCAGCAGCACAACTCTTCAAAGAAAAACGAAGTTATTGGAAAAATAGCCTATTTCCACCAATACACGAAAAACGCAAAAAACACTGTTATACCGGTTTCCACGATTTCTTCGCGAGTAATTTAGTTCGTAGCACAGCTCTTGTCTACAGACACCAGAGGCGGCAAACTTTTCGGTTTTGAGCCACGGACAAAATTCTTGGTTCCACGACCCCCCCCCCCCCCCCCGTATCAACAATAAAACAAACCCATCTTAAAAACGCTGCAAAGTCCTTGTCACATGGGTTTATTATACTATTGGAGTTCTAGAGATTTTTGTTGGCTGTTAAATGTATTGTTTCTTTCATGTGGAATGATTGAAATAGCTATTTCCGATGATTTCCACCAATTTTGGCCCCCAAAACATGAAATAGGTACGTTTTTTTTTTTTTTTTTAAGATCATCTTTGATCATTGGTAGTGGCATTTAATGGTCTTGATTCACCTGTTTACACTTTTTCCAATGTTATTGTACACATTGATGGTGATTTCAGACAGTTTTCCAGGTTTTTGACTCATAAAAAACCAATTTTGGGAGCTGAACCTTTGGTAAAACCTCAATTTCCGCGTCTTTGGTCAAAATCGACTTCATATTCGGTCTTCTCGTCCTCAAAAACATGGAAAAAGATACCTCAAAAGCTCATGTTACTAACATGTTGTTAAAACGCAAAAAGTACCTATTTTTATACACATTTTCACTCATAACACCCCTGGGTATATTCCGATCGGGCTGAAAAGTTTCGGGACACAACTAGGGCCCACACGGAGCATGTGTGCGAAAGAACGACTTTTTTAGACCGAAAATGAAGCCTGTACACGTGATACGGCGTACGGCGGACGGACATTGGATTTTTGGAATCTACGCACCTTGAAACGGAAAAGAAAAAATTTTGAGGGGGTGTTATAAAAATTTTTTGCTGAGCGAATACATAGGTGTATTATTCACAGAATAATAAACCAAAATGGCAATTCACAGAACATGGAATAACCTATAATTTCTATTTACATTGAATACAGAATGAACAGGTGTAGGCAATTCATGAACATTTGGGGAACTCGAAGAAGGAAGAAATAATACTTAATACAAAAACAAAAACATTACAGGATTTAAATTTAATAGAAATGGTTCTGGATAAAGAAAAAGAGCGCTATATCGGGAAAGCGTTATAAAATAGATCGCTAGGTATAAAGTTTTACTGCATACAAACTATTTTGAAAAAACCCCAGGCGTGCTGGCCGAGGGTCACAGAAAAAGACGTCGCAGGCCGCTTGGGTTGGCCACATACACCTTAAAGAGAATATAACTCACTCAAAATTCAAGTGCTTCAATGATTTTAAAACAAAGAAACTCGCACGCGTTAATAAAACGCTGGGAATTATCACACAACGGTTTATTATTCACCTGTATAGATGCCCCTTCTGCGTAGATCACTGTTCCCTTGGTCAATACCTACTCTCGAGCCCCCCCCCCCCCCCCCCCCCCAAAGGAAAGCCCTAAATGGAGTACTGGACCCGGCCCGGGAATTGCAGTTTCATGGAAATGCGCGGGATTCAATAATTCAATAATTAATCATTATTTGTTGTTGTTAACGAAGCATAAGGTAAATAATAAACCGTTGTGTAATAAATAGTTGTGTAATGATTTACAAGTATAGATACCCCTTCTGCGTAGATAACTGTTTTCTGCGCTCAGTAACTACCCCCGAGCTACCCCCACAAAAGCCCTAAATCGATAAACCGAGTACTGGTGCCGGCCCGGGAATTACAGTTTCATAAAAACGCGCGGGAATAATATTATTTGTTGTTAATGAAGCATAACGTTCGCTCAAGCTACAAATGTACCTATCAACGCAGTCGAAAAGAGCCATCTCTTTTTCAAACTAAATAATATCGCAGAACAACCAACTCGACTTCGTACAGCCATCCTTGATTATAATCGGGTGCTCCCTAGCAATGATATCTGGGCCGGATTCATACCGTTTGATTCACGATCATGTTGACGAAGCTTTTCGGTGCAAACGAACGGCTGTACATACTTGGTCCCAAAAAACCGAGTGTTCTCAAAAGATTCTTTAGTTAAAGATCAGTTTAAAAATGTTTAAAAAAACCGTAACCTTCTACTGAAAGTTCGCGAGATACGGCGTTCTTTAAATGCCAACCCCTATTTTTCACCCCTTAGAAATGACTGGCAGTTACGCACAGTACACACCAAATTTCGTTAATTTCGATTCATGGTAACTAAGAAAAGTGCGAAGTACGGTGTACGGCGGACGGATAGAAATTTTTTTATGGCATTTTCGGATTCTACATAAGTACCTTGAACTGGAAACCATCAAATTTTGAGGGGGGGGGGTTCATGCTCAATTCCAAAGGTTCATTATTGAAACTAATAAACCAAAATGACAGTGTACCTAGGTGTATAGGAGTGAACAATACAGAGCAAAACCTTTGATTACTCCACGGTTATCTCCAGCTTTGAGCAGCACAAAACGTGAAACGTACAGCATAATATCATCATTCATGAGGTTCTCTACAGCTGAGCAATGGTGAGAATTGGGTTGCGTGAGAGAGAAGTGCCATCGGCAGCCATTAAGTCAAATGCATTTTTTGAAATTCTTGCATGGTTTCCTCGGGATAATTGCAAAGGCGGGATATCTAAGTGCGAAACTGCAAAAGCAGCAATCCGGTCAAGACGCAGCAAGATAGTTGGTATGCAGTTGAAAAAAACGTCATCATCCAAGGTGAGATGGATTCTTCAAGGCAGGAAGGATTTATGGCACGCCAACAGTTTTGTGATGACTAGTACGAATTCAGCAGGGTGGTGAGGATTCCGTTGTATGATCTTTAGATAAAAGAAGGTTTGATGAAGACCGACCATCTCGCAGTCCTTAATACAAACAACGGTACCTACCACCAAGATGGACCATGTGCCAAACAAGGGCCGTCCCATTTTTCCGTAGTGTTGATACAGCTCAATGGAAATCATCGAATGAGAGACGCTCCACAATGGGAAAGTCGTTTCCTTAGCACATTGATAAAAGGAAAACTGAAACGGGCGAATCTGGGTGCAACATTGTGGATATGACACAACCAGCCTCATTGTCGCTTCCATTATCCCGAGGCCCACCTTGACTAACTTGACGGCAATAGCAGAGTCCCGGAGTAAGGCGCCATGGGGTTTTTAGAATAGGCGTCCGCGAGACGAGCATTGCTTCAGCTAAAACGGCCTTCGAGCATAAACAATCCGCTACTACGCGTTGATTAAATCTTCAGTCATCGTCCTTCCACAACTTGAGGAGGTCGGAAAAAATAATGCGTACGAAGTGAAACACCAGAGTCAATACTGGGGATGCTCGCAGTTTCTTGTAGTACACATATTCGAAAGAAACGGTCCTAACGAGCAGGAAAATTGAGGGTAATGCGGGTCCGTCCCGACTGGTTTCATGTAAAACTCATCAAAATCCGACTGTAACTTCGTCGGCAAATGTCACTTTTCCTTGACAAAAGTATTTCTTGCTGGAATGTTGAAGGGAGTTGGATGCAGTTCATTGAATGGTACTTGAAATCGACTTTTTACAGACGATACGTGGAGTGCATAGACTCGAAGACTTTCAGCTTGTGTTTCGACAAACTACCTTTTAGTGCTAACAAGATCTTTTCTCCTCAATCCACAAACCAAAGGGTAGTTGAATGTTGTCGCAAATACGCAACCGTAGTTTGGATTTCATCGTCTTTGGGACTGGATTGTTCTTTTCCGCATTCTGCGGTTGAAGAATCTACCCCTCACCCCACTCAGGAGCTAGGGTTCTGAAACTTCTGTGTATTATGAATATTAAGAGAAGAAAAATAAAGGGCGGGATGTGAACTGCAGAAACTGCAGCAAAACATTTTTTTAATAGTTAGCAAAAAAGCATACATTTAGCAGTTTGTAAGAATTACAGAATAGAGAGAAATACCAACACTTCTTGGCATCAACTTCACCCTCGGGAATATAGATAGGCAACCCGCACAACCTCGAAGTCTATACTGGGATTCTCCCATACGGCTAGCTCTACATTGTAATACGTACAACAACGATTGTAGGTATGTTTGGTTGTGGTTTTATGTGGATTATCAACAGCTGATTGTTCACAATTAACCACAGGTTCGAGTGACTGAGCGATTGATAGGTGGAATCCAGTGTAATTCACAAAGTCGAAGCAAGGATTCGGTATGAAGCTTTGAGGATCGAGTGCTGACATCAATCCCAAGACATGCTCACCTTGCCGGCGCTCAGTCCTAGGAACGTTAGAAATAATTGGCTGTAGCTTCTAGTTTTAGTGTAACTAAAGGATTCGTTTCTCTTTCTCCCAAGTCACTCGGACGCCCTCTTCTGCCTTCGCATTCCTCACGCCTCGTTCGATTCACTCGCTCACTTAGGATTTTTCATTTCACGATAAAGTTGGATTGACCGGGAAAAAAAAAACTTCAGGAAAAGAGATCCATTAAAAATCATTCATTCTTCCAATACGAGACGATAAGCGCCAAGATGTTTTTTTTATGTGACCTCAACTTCATTCGAAAGTTGAAAGTTACTACTTAGGCTACATAAGATAAAATAATGTACCAACTCTTTTCTTGTGTGTATTTCTGGAAACCCATTTGTAGAACAGGAACCAATAATAATTTATTGTAAAACCTCATTCTCAGTCCGATACCTAACATACGTATATAATACCAGCTCAGTTCACAGTCTCTAGTTTTCTTTTAGATGAAGTATTTCAAAGAAGGAAATGTGCGAAGCAGCTACTGAAAACAATAGAACCGTTTGCTCGCTTCTTGTTTATGGCGTACTAAAAACTTGCTTATTAAAGTGTAGATAGACCTTCGGAAATTATGTGATTTAGAAGTCCGCTTACAGATGCGGACTAACCCAGAAAATAACAACGACTTTCGGGCCAAAGTTATTATTGTTCATAACTTGTGAAGCGTGCAACGAGAATGGGCGTCGTCCACGTCCTGAACTCCTTATTGAAACAACACTATTTGAACTATTCTGGAATCAAATTTGATTGAGAAATAGGAATGTGTAGTCAGGTATACCTATAGAGTGCAACTTATTGACCAATACATTTATTTCAATTTGTTCAACAAAATGTTTTACAACGTAGTATGAGATCATAAATCATCAGCAGCAATCAAGGAGCTTCGTTAGCACAATACCTACATTTATAAGGTCTGAGGGGTTCATACGAGCCTAAGGTCCTACGAACTGTCCAGGCTTGTCACTTCCATAATTTCTGGGTGTTAGATGATTTGTATAAACCGCGGTTTCATTGACAAGGTACTCATTCAGAGCTAAGAGAGTTGAGTTACAGAGATACTGAATATAATACAATGATATTATAAGATCATAGATTATTTCAAAGCAGTAGATAAGTCTAATACCTATATACCTCATACTTATCATTATACCAGTCTATTCAATTTGCCGGCTATACAGGGTGTCTAGGGTTTCGATGGGACAAACTCAGGGAATCGATTCTGCTGCTAATTTGCAACAAAAAGTGCCACTTAGAGTTTTTTTTTAGAGGCTTCATTTTGGAGTTATTTACGATTTAAGATTTTTTTCGTGTTTTCGACCCTAACTCAGTTAAACGGCCATAACTCCCTTAAATAACTATGTAAAGTAAAAGTTGAGGATACCGTTGGAAAGAACATTAAATTTCCTATCTCCCTAATTATAAAATCAAATTGTTTTAATTAGTCCTCATTGGTGAAAAAAATGGCCAAAGTCCAAAGTGTGAGCATTTTTTAAGAATCACCGTTTTTCTTTCTTTTTTTGCGCTATTAGTACGAAAGTGTTTCGGCGGGCACTCCTCGGGAAAAACTTGCCCAAAACCTCAGCTTTCGAATGGTATAAGAAAAAAAATTTCACAGTGAAATTTGACGGAGAAAATGACGTTTGAGTCCTGAAAAACGTGGGTTTTTAGGTAATCAACGTTTCTCACCAAAAGCCGACGTGCATCATGAAAACGAGTTCGATATCGCTATTTATGCATTTTTTGACGCTGAATCGAATGGTGACACTCTTTGCCTCCCCAATTAAGAAGAAACTCTTTTTTTTTTCATCTTAATTTAATTTAGTAATTACAGTAGGTTCTCAAAATGCCCCTTGCTGAACACAAAGGCGGCATCTCCGACGCACGCTCCTCGAGACATTCCGTAACTGGTGCGCATTCCTGCACTCTGGAAGAAACAGATAGTATTAGTTTGAGTAATCACTTAGGTTGAAGCAGAGTTAGGTTATTGTATCCACAAAAATTTTGGTAGGTTTTTTGATGTTTGAACTTAAGTCCACTCCTGTTTTCTGAGATATGATGGGACGGTGGTAACTGGTTTAAGAGTGTCACCATTCGATTCAGCGTCAAAAAATTCATAAATAGCGATATCGAACTCGTTTTCATGATGCATGTCGGCTTTTGGTGAGAAACGTTGATTATCACCTAAAAACCCACGTTTTTCAGGACTCAAACGTCATTTTCTCCGTCAAATTTCACTGTGAAATTTTTTTTCTTATACCATTCAAAAGCTGAGGTTTTGGGCAAGTTTTTCCCGAGGAGTGCCCGCCGAAACACTTTCGTACTAATAGCGCAAAAAAAGAAAGAAAAACGGTGATTCTTAAAAAATGCTCACACTTTGGACTTTGGCCATTTTTTCACCAATGAGGACTAATTAAAACAATTTGATTTTATAATTAAGGAGATAGGAAATTTAATGCTCTTTCCAACGGTATCCTCAACTTTTACTTTACGTAGTTATTTAAGGGAGTTATGGCCGTTTAACTGAGTTAGGGTCGAAAACACGAAAAAAATCTTAAATCGTAAATAACTCCAAAATGAAGCCTCTAAAAAAAAACTCTAGGAGGCACTTTTTGTTGCAAATTAGCTGCAAAATCGATTCCCTGAGTTTGTCCCATCGAAACCCTAGACACCCTGTATATAATAAATAGGAGCTAATATTTACATAATGTACGAATGAACACAACATGGATATTCCACGGCGTGAACGCACATCCCCCATTAATCTTACAAGTAACAAGCCCCTCACAATGGCTACAAAAGTTGATGGAAATGAGTGGGAAGGTACTCTGAGTTGATGGAATGGCACTCCAGCAATTTCCACTCTTGAAAGGCAGTAAAACTTTGGAAAAACTTGCCGAAGGGGGCATGTTTCAGACATTTCACTAAACACTTCTTGTTGTTCATGATACCATCATTTTGCTTGAGCAAAAAAATGCAGCCTTCCCCGTCGTGTTGATCTGTAGTCCCACAAGATTAACACTTTCACAACGGGTGTTCGGATCTACCGGAAGGCGGGTGTCTGCAGCAATAATTAGCTTTGACACGTATGACCCTTCATCTCCATACAACTTTTGCAACAACTTTCCATGGTCTTCGAACTCTCTTTGAGCCTCACGATTTATGTTTCGTGACGGGCAATGAATATTATTTTTCGCCTTATAACGCTTGTTTCCCTTGAAGGCATTCGGCATTTTTTTTAAGTTTTATTCCACTCTTTTACAAGGTATGTACTTCGAAATTATAAATGCTTAGGTTCGGTTTAGGTCACCACATAATTTCAGAAAAGCATTAATACTTACCATATCGGACAAACAATCGGAAGATTGTTCAACAAATAAATTATCCACAATGCAAAATTAGATTCCATGACGTGTGGAAGAATGTATTTGTAGCGGTATAATAATATATAAATTACCAAGTACAGTATAAATAGAGCTTGGGATATTTATACATACACCCACACCACCTATATTACCATCAACATCTATACCTAGGTATTTACCTAAATAACTACTTGATATAATTGATTAAATTTCACTTCAAATTTGAGAAATCGCAGTATACTAGATAAAATGGTTCGTGAAACAACGTTAAACAGGTCAAAAAATTGTATGAATTCCTATTCACCCAGGGGCGGCACTAAATGCTCGACAGCTGCAGCTGTAAGTGCCTTCTACGTTGCATTCTTCGGAAAACACCGAGTCTGACGACTTCCAATCGTTGCCCCAATTCCTCCGCGAATCGGCTGACTGAACATTATGTAAACTTCAACACATTATGTAAACCGTAATACCAACAATACCATACCAGCTGCGCGCAGTCGCAAGAACTCATAATAATTACGGTGGCCAATAATAGGCCTCTGATTGTCCTGGGTGGAGAGGTTTATGACTTGAACTTTCAAGCCGTAGGAGAAATTACACACTTTTTTCAGGGATACGTCGCGAGAGGTGTAACTCTGCGTTAATAGTCACTAAAGCGAATATTTTGAAAGAATGACGGAAAATTATATTATTGAATTAATAAGGATATCCGTGGTACGTCGTCTAATAACTGGAAAAATTAAAAAATAAACCAAAATCGCTATGAGGGATACCACCACTTATTCAGTTTTAGAGTAGGAGCAAGATTTTCTCCCGAATTGCGGAACAGAAAGAAATTGGTTGCAGATCTTTCAGACCAGGGTTTACTGTCTTACTTCCATTCACCTGCAGCGAGGTATATAAAGAAAGTCAGTTCGCTTCATATTACCGCTGCCGAGTACCCAGCATTATGGTTCGTGATAACTAAAACGTAGCTGCATCCGAAAGAAAGAATTCCGTCTAATTACAAATTGACCCGATGTTCAATTTCAACCTTTTTTCAATTGGATTTCGAGAGATTGGCCTTAGCAGGGAAAATCGTAATGAAAACGAATGGCAGGAAAGACAAGGGCGGTGGGCGGCGTTCGACTGAGCGGTCCCAAAAGAAAAACAATTTCTCAGGGCAGGGAATTGAAATCATAAAATCACGTCCCTTGAATTAAGCTAACGGGAAACGCTCCGTTGCGGTGGACAAAAACTGGACTGATATTGCACATTAAGCGAATAGCCGGAGGGAAGCTTGAGTCGGTTAAAAACGGCGTGCCCCGTTGTTTATCTTGATTTAAAGGTGACTTGACTCTCAGGGATCGAAGCACTCAACCACTATCCGCAATCAATCTGCCGTATCAGATACAACCCGTGGATGACCCTTTGCTGTCATTTTTGAAGAGCCTTTCCAATAGGAAAAAACCCATTTATCGTGTGAACAAATCTCTACACGAATCGGAATTTTTAGTATGACGTTTTTAACCTATTTAACGGCAATAACTTTCTCATTTTCATTGTATATAACCTTCATAGTTAATATTTATTTACGTTTTGGTCAATTTCATATTCAACCATTAATTTCGACATAACAGGTACATAGCTCATCTTCAGCTAGTGTTACCATCCTTCCTTCTTTACTTTCGTACTAGTTATTGAGAACAAAGAACAAAATTTCAGTCGACATTACTGAAAAAGACCTTTCTGAACCTTTCTGATTAAATTTAAGCCTATACGAAGTATTCGGTCGTGTCGATTCACCAAAGTGCTCTCAGCTACATTTTCAGGGATGCAGCTACTAGTTGAACCCTGGAAGATGTGATAACAATTTCATCATATTTGGACAATAGAAGAGTGTCGGGGCAACGTTCGAGCACACAGATACGTGAAATCCATAGGTATAAAAACAAACGTACCTACTACCCACGCTCGCTCTCCCATGTACTTCTCCTCGGTATCACCCCTGACTACGTACCCACCTGTCTAGATTTTTCACTTCACACAGGGGATTTAGAAATCGATTTTTTTCTATGAAATTTATCCCGTGTAAAACAATCAACCTACTTATCTGGTCCTGAAATGTGGTGTTTTTCTTGTTTTTTGTTTTTTTTTAAATATCTCATATTTCAACGCAATGCGTGCAGCCTAACCAACAAGTTTCTGTGACGAGACTTTTCTCCTCTTTTCAAAAATATATTGAACTCCGGTAAATATTTGTTGTAAAAAAAAAAAAAAATAAAAAAAAATAAAAATTATGAATAGAAAATTGTAGAATAAAATTGGTTGAATACCTAGGTATAGATGACAGGAACTGTAGCAAAAAATTTATAGTTCGTAATTTCGTTTCTGCAAAGAAATAAGGTTGGAGAAATTCCAAGAAGCAGGATGAAATAACATTTCATGGGAATTGGGAAACCACAATGAAGCTTCAGAAAGTCATGAAGTTTTTACAAAGGATGACCGAGCTGAATCCGCTTTTGACAAGCCCCTGGCTGATCTACGAACGCGCCTGGGGGATATGAAAGGAAATGAATTGTGCACCCCATTAAAAGTATCGTTCTTGAACACTTGATCAATCATTAGTTCAACATTCATCGTTTCCGATGATTAACTCTCCAGTAAATCTGGTTTCGTTTTTATCCCTCCGACTTGGCCGGGTTTTGATTATTATTACCAGTTAATTTGAGTTTGTATCTGGATATCTCAAAAGCCTCCGAGGCAGCGAGATTTGCATCTCTATCTCAGGAATCTTTTGAAGTCTCTTTTCGTTCAGGATCGCTTTGCATTTTATGGCTGTACGTCGGCGCGGAACCACACACGGCAAGTTGAACGTCCCATTCATCACTGGGTTCGAGAGAGACGGAATAGATTTTCCGTGTTACCTAAACTTTTACAATCCATTCAGTTAGGGTAATTTGAAAGGAACCTCCAATTATTGAGAGTTGATCCCTTATAAGCCTACATATAACGCGGAGGCAATGTGTGATTGAGTGGAATAGCATTTCAATATTTAAATCACCCTTTACTCGGTCAAGAAGACACTTTTCTTTTTACAGTTCCTTCAAAGAACTCGCCTTAGTTTCAACCGGGATCGGTTTGGTTTCCGGTCTACAAGTGCCTACAGGATCATTATGACTAGAGTTAGGATTTTGCATATTTTGCATATCAGGTTTTTTCAATAGAAAGTGTCATACTTATCCGAATTAAGGTATCTGGAGATGTTTTGGACATTTAAAATTGCATATTC
Organism: Leptopterna dolabrata; assembly: GCA_954871275.1. Lineage (NCBI taxonomy): Eukaryota > Metazoa > Arthropoda > Insecta > Hemiptera > Miridae > Leptopterna > Leptopterna dolabrata. Next base: position 7,218,152 of record OX940983.1, on the reverse strand, counting down.
GTGCATATTTTGCTGTTTTTTGCGTATTATATGCATCTGCTTATGGTACAGAGTTTTGCATATAAATGGCATATTTCCGAGAAATATCTGGGTACCTACATTGAAATTTCCGATCTCCGGTCATGTGAAAGGTCTTATACGTGTCTTTGTGTGACTGCCCTTTCGATCTCTCCGGGATATCTCACTCCTGGACAAATTTCCAAGTTAAAATTCCTTCCTGTTGTCAGCTGCGACGTCGAAAGATCCTTTTCCGCTCTGAAAATGACTCTATCAGACCGACAGAGGAATTTCACAGTCGAAAACCTCGAAAAAGTGTTGATAGTCCAGGGAAATTGATCTGTACCTACACCTACACATTGAAATTTTAATCATTGTAAATTTTATTTAATATTGTCGTTTTATTTGCTGTCATTTTATAAAATATAGATGAATGATTAAGAAATGGGGTTACATTGCTCATTCCCGTAGGTATTAGACTTCTCAATAAAAACTTGAAAACCGAAAAAAATTGGACCAAAATTTCAACTTGCATGTTATTTTGAATTTTTTGCATGCTTTTGTATATTTTGCTAACTTCTGTTGCATATTTCAGCTATTCTTTTTGCATATCGATCCGAACTCTAATTATGATTGTCTGGGAGTCCATGAAAGGCTCTTTTTTTTCTTCTCTTTTCGAGTTCTGATCCCCCGAGTACAGTAGCAATTTCCTAATCAAACGATGAGACGATAGTGAGCCGTCAGACAACTCCATATCGTTACAGAAATGCCTGGAATTCCAGAGCCACGTCAAACACGAACCAGGAAGTTGCCCACCTTCAGAACTTCCTGTACAAGGAAACGAAGCGATCGGGTAGCAAGAAAGGGCGTTACTAAGGAACAGCCAAATCCAATAACCTTACAACCTAAAGACGAATGTTACGGCTGAAGGTAACGTATAAGGGGTAACCTCTAGAAGAAAAGCATGCGGAGGAAAGACGAGGAAAAACCGCAGGAGGCGCTGACACATATATCGGTCAGATTTCAACATTATTTCCAGACCGAGCTTCTGTTGTTCTTTTTAGAATGGCAACAGGCCATGATTATCTGCAAGCCCAATGAGAGACAGCGTAACAGACGTAACACAAATGAGGGAACAGATGGTCAGCGAGTAGATGTCAGGCCCTCAAGCCCTACAACACACGAATGAAGAGGACCAGCATACAGCTCTTGATGGAGGTGATACTGTGCAGCGAGGTGCGGAAAGGAGAAAACGTTTGCTTGTCTAAGCTGCCTCGCACAATTCGACCGGCAACTCAAGTAGATCAAGAGTGTCCAAGTGCGACCGAAGTGGCTGAAAATCCCCTGCTCATTTCTTCCGTTGAAATCCCGTCCACTGAATGGAATGCGCTCATTCGTTCCGCCACATCACAGATCCAACGCCTCCTTAATTATAACCGTATTGCATAATCTATGATTTGAGCTGGAGAAAAAAAATTCGAAAATGAATTCGATCGACTGAGTGAGAAAATTAGCGCAAATTACCAATTAATTTCCACAGCTGTCACTGCGATTCGCTAAAGACCTTCGTTGAGTATCACCTTTCCATAAATCTTGGCACGGGCACCGGACGCCTGGAGGGGTTTGAACAGCCTCACTAGGTGATCCTAATGTGGAACCGTAACGAGAGCATGTCTCCCTTCAAGAGCTTAACAATCGTTTCGTCACAAAAAGAAACACCGGCGATTCGAGCTCGTTTCGGAGGGGTTTGTCTCTTGTCCTAAGGTATAAAGAGCGAGGACAGGATGTAAAATGTTCTGTTTGTACGATGAATGTAAGAGGCTCGAAAGAAAGGACTCACTAACAGCCGAGTGACTGGCGGACGGGCGTGTTTTGTGGGAATTTCTGTTAGATTTCAGGCGCGTTTTATGAAAATGCATATTAAAAACAACCATTTTTGCTCGCTTGGCTACCTGATCAGAGTAAGAGTTAAGATCGCTAGTTAACAATTTATTATAGTATCGGAGGCATAACCTCGGGGGTCTCAGGACCAGTCTCGATATTGTGGTTCTTGTATCACGAATGTCGCCATACTTGATTGGAATCGTTCGCGAATTGCCATGCTCCATTTTTTACAGTCTAAAATTAGCTCGTCATAATTTTGAAATTGCTGAGATGAGTCTAGTTGTTTTTGCCTAAGATATTTACTTGGGTAAATCCAATTTATCACAGAATCATCGCTCAGTTCACCGCATTGCGTCGCTGTTCATACGATCCCAAGAGGTGGTTGTCACTAATACATCCCGTCCATTGGAACGCGTGTGGTTGGAAAGAAAAGCTGACTGCAGGCAGTCACGACAGTAGTCGAAATATCAATATGCACAACTTACAAGAAAAATAACAAGTCTACGATCAACCATTTTTACTCACTTACAATATCCCAATTTTACACCACATAAAATATTATGTATGTCCCTACATTCTAATATATTCCGCGCTGAACACGAATGAGAAGTACGCACCACGTGAAGTACGCAGGTAATGAACAAATTGGACACTTTCATATACAAATACAAGCTTGCAGCTATAGGCACAAAACACAGTCATAGCAACAACCTCTAGTTGTAATTATCAGGACTCGTGTGATTTTTAGTTGCTAGTTTAAAAAAACCCCATGACAGAAAGAGAGATTCTATCATAATCATCAACAAACTATACTAAAATATTTATGATCATCAACAATTAATAATAATTAAGACAATAGACAACAGCGACGGACGAAACTCAGCGATTTATCAGCGAAGACGAACAGTTTTTCGCTGATAAATCGCCACATGCCAACCAACGACTGTAGTTGTAGGAAGAACCGTTTGGTGAACAAAAAATAGAAAACTGCTGCAATCAAACATTAACACCGGTGTAATTATGTGACCAAGGAAATCAATATCCCTTGCTCATAATAATCATTCTCTGTTCCAGGAAGCAGTACAATTGCACATATGAACTGGTGTCTTGAGTGATCAGCATACATTGATTTATGAAATTGATTAAGTGCCCACTTAGTAACGACGCCGTCAACTATCTTCCTCGTTTTTTTTAGGGTAATTGCAAAAATGAAAGAAACTCGATAAAATATTGAGACCAGCTGCACCCCCGGTTGTTCCAGAAGCTCGGGAAACAGACATTGATAGATACACAGAAAATTAGGGGCAGGGACCGTGCGATTGTTAAGGGCAAACACGAGTCCGTCGCTAATCGTAATATTAGGCAAGGGACTTCTAATGAGACTCGTAATGCCTTTGCGTATTTGGTAGGTAATTGTTATGTTCGCTTTTGGAACAGACACTAATGCTCGCCTTATGAAGCTAACTCTACGATATACAGCGTCGAGGTGAAAAAAAGGACCCCCACACTCGGACTCGAGTCTTTAATGATATGTAATTTGGTGAAACGTGGCTCAACCACTTTTTAGGTCGTTATTGCACGGAACTACCAACCGTTCTTGTTTGATATCGAACGATAATCGACATTTCTCGATATCACTGGTTGTCAGGGGTATTTCTGGTAGAGAAATCGGTGAAACTTTTGGAGTCTAGTAGTTGTCACAACGCTCCAGATGGATCAGAATGGTTTCCCTTATTTGTGCATTCAAAGAATGTCCTACGGAAATTGCTCCTTCTCTTCCATGAAGGTACCTAAGTAATATGAGTGGGTAAAATTTCCTAAGGAAATTGCTGCTTCTTTTCCTTGAAGGTACCTAAACTATGAGTCGGAAGAATGTCCTACGGAAATTGCCGCATCTCTTCCTTGAAGGTACCTGAGTAATATGAGTCGGTAAAATGACAGAGAACTCATTTCGAGATTATTGAATGCAACTGGGCTAATTCCCGGCTAGTCCATTATTTCAAATATAGGTGCTCTGCCATTTTATGGAAATGCCACCCAAAGCCCCATAGCATCCATAGTTACATTTTTCATCATCCATTTTGCAAATACATCGCTCTGTCAATTTGTCGACGATGTAGGAAGAATGGTTAAATGGTAAGTATATAAAGATAGAACATTAGGAAGATCATTTTGATTTTATCATTTTCAATCATGAAAATTGGGAATCCAGAAGAAGAAGGGGGAGAAAAAATCAAATTGGATGGGTTTCGTTTCAATGTAGGCACGTAGAATCCGGATATGAAATAAGACCGCGAAGCTCGGCGTTACTGTCAGTCGTCTCTACTAAGTGAAACAGGGGTTGAAACATTCAGACAGCCGTTGCACCTCGAAAACTTTCAATAGAAGGGTATGATTGTTTGTTTTTTGAATGTTTTTAACTTGATCCCGAAATTGAGGATTTTGCAGAGCATTGCACGTCCAGTTCGCAGTAAGGCCCTGAAGTTTGCCTTCGTTGACATGAGCGTGAACGAAAATAATTATGTTACAGTTATAAGTACATCCAGTACAGATGTCATTGCCAGGGAACAGCTGATTGTAATCACGACTCTCCTTCATGGCTCTATGAAGAGGAGATTCTGGAGGATTGACGCGACGACGCCGCTTCCTAACGAGTGCGCATGCGCCAGGACTTTGAAGATTTCCCTCTCCACTTCCGGTTAGGTTCTGCAATACTACCCGTAGATCAACTTCCTCGCGTGTCTTTCATGGCACATTTTTGCAATCTGATTACTGTTCAATCTTGACCGAGTGTTGCCAACCACGATCTGGAATTCAAATCCGCCAACAAACCTACGATCTCCTTTTCTCAGTCTACGTACGTTTTGATTAATATAATAAATTATTATAATTAACTGCACCGTTATTCTTTATACATAACTTCTATGTACGATGTATCATGTATCCGGCAACACTGCCTTGTAGAGATTATTTACAAGGCAGTGATGTCGGACACAAGAAGTGTTGCAGTGATGGCAGAAGGTTTACCTACGGATCATCTTTTTCCAACGTTCTTTTGTCTTTCCATTCGAAAAAGTGAACGAACGGAAAACGGAAAGGGTGTATCTACTGTCTAATGAATTAGAAAGAGTTATTAAAGAGCTATTATCTAATTCGGCACTTCGGAAAAGAAAAAGAACAGATGTGTTCATAATGATGAGTGCGCGGGGGCACGCTGATTATTGCTGATCTACGGGTGGTATTACTAGAAACTAACTAGGAAATACGTCAAAGTCCTGGCGCAAGCGCAATCGTTAGGAAGCGGCATTGTCGCATCAATCCTCCAGACTCTCCTGGCTGCACTAAATCGAGTTGGTTGTAACGTGATGTAATTTAATTTGAAGAATGGAGCATATTTTGGTATTTTGTGTAATCAAAATACCAAACTGTAACTGCCCGGGGCTGGCATATTCCGCTTTCCTGGGAAAGCATGAGGGTAGGCATTGACCACAGAAAACAGTGATCTTCGCAGAGGGGGCATCTATACAGATAAAAAACAAACCGTTGTGTAATAATTAGACGTTCTTCCCCATTTATGAAAGAGATTTGATTCTGGTCAAATTAAAAAGGGAAATTTAGTTATCTCAACCTATAGCTATGCTCTAGACCAGGAGTGTTAAACTCAAATTCTCGGCGGGCCATTTCCTTAAATTGTAAGACCCAGCCCCCCCCCCCCCCCCACACACATAAAATGTCACAAATCTCATTTTTATTATTAATTCTATTGTTTTTATTCCTTTTACTTTAATTGAATTGTTTGAGTGTATTTGGTGACGTAAACCGAAATCGATGTAGGTACTCAAATAAAGGTAGGTAGGTACCTTATAATAAAATGATTGGAAAATACGTTTTGCACTTCAAATATTGTATTTCAACTTTAGAAAGTGTTACAAGTGAAAATGATTATTTTGTTGCCTATAGAAATTTAAATTTCTTCCCATCATCATTGTTCTCATCTGAAATCTGGCTCCTTATTTCTTTTGCATGTTCTTCTAACTTCGGAACAAATGAGCTCTGACTCACTTTCAAAGCGTCTCCAAGAGTTTTGTCGGTGGGACAGCAATGTTTTTTGAACAAGTCAGGCAAACTATTTTTTCTTTGACCATCATTCAAAAATAATTTAGTTCCCACCTCTCTCGAAACTGTCTCTTCTTTTCTTCACTCCTTCTCTTCATTATGTTGAACTTGATGATGATTAAATGAGAGATCATTAAGACCGATGAAAACCGCAGTTTTTCACATAAAATACTTCAGGATCGTCACATTGTAACACCTGTGTGAATAAATCCAGTCGGTTCGACCACCAGCCTGATCCAACGGGCCAGGAGGCGTACCAATGCGCACCTGATTCGTCGGATTTGAAGCATTTACACGCGACAAATTTTCCGCGTTCAATTCAAATTTTTTTAAAATCCTCAAAAATTACAAATTCGGGCTGGCCACGGGCTGCATGAAAGATGCTGACGGGCCGCAAGTTTGACACCTCTTCTCTAGACTCCAGGGGTCTCCAGGTAATAAAACAACTGGCCTTACATCACTCGGAGAACGCATACCCATCAAAGATTGATGGATTCCACTCTCACCCCTACCTACTATATTGACCTTATCTACGGAACAGACCATAATACAGCTAACGGCTTGACCTCATCTGCGAATCGATGTAGCGATATTTGTGAGTCAAATTCCGATCTAATACAATGCTCGAGAAATATTTGAGTTAATGCAAGCTACAAATGCTCTGTATACTACAAATTATAGACACAACACATTTTTTGGTTTATCATAATAAATCAAAAAATTGTTATGTCTATTTGTAAATAATTATTTACGTAATGCACCTTTGGAATCGAGCTTGAAACATTTTTGTCCCCCCCCCCCCCCCCTCGCCGCAATATTTGATGGTTTCCGTTTCACGGAACGTAAAACTCGAAGTGGAACTGAAAAAAAACCTGTCCATCCGCCTGACATCGTAATTTTTTGTTTTTTTCTTAGGTACCACTAACCAAAATCAAAGAAATTTGGTTTGTAGGTGCCAATTGGGGGCTCATCTTAAATGTATCTACGATAGTCGAAATTATATTTTGTGATTAGGTGTATGCAGTCATGAAAATTAATAGCCGACATTAGGTGCTGTGTGTCATCATGAACCACGCATGCTCCTACATGACAGTTGCTTTGACTTCAAATATTCATTTAGCATAGTTGACTATATTATCTACCTTATAACCCTAAGGCTGCGTAATTGACGTTTTCCTGCATGAGTTCTTAAGCGAAAGTATCATGCAGAAATCCATTCATGACAAAAAATCTCAAAACCGGGGCTGTCCGCCACGGACGCACCCCAAGGATCCGTCGTCCTTGTATCACACCTTATTCCAGTCCCCCATTAATGACCTGCAATTAGATGTGAAGTATCGTGAATTCTGTATATTTTCAGAGGATTGGCAAAGTAGTTACGAACTTGACGTACGGCTCGAATTTTGGTTTTATTTTTTATAACGAACCTTTGGAATCGAGCATGAAGAAAGTAGCCCCCCCCCCCCCCCCCCACCCAACCGAGTCGCCCATTTTCAAGTCATGTAGAATCCGAAAATGAATAAAACAAATATCTGTCCACCCGCCGTACGCCATCACTTTAAATACTCACTTTAAATACTCGCCGTACGAGATCACTTTAAATACGTTTAAAAAAAACCATACCCTTCTACTGAATGTTTTCGAGCTATCTGAAAATTCCAACCCCTCATTTTTCACCCCTTAGTGACTGAGGACGGTGGACGGACATAAATTTGTTAATTCCATTTTAGGAATCTAAATACCTTGAAACGGAAACTATAAAATATAGGTTTTTTTGTTCATGCTCGACTCCAAAGGTTCAATATTGAAAATAATTAACCAACAATTTATGTTCGTCCGCCGGCCGTACATCGCACTTTCTTTAATTAACATGAACCAAAATTAATGAAATTTGGTTTGCAGGTCCCATTCGGGGTCTAGTTGGTCCTCGAAGCTCGGCATTACAGTCAGTCATCTCTGGGGGAAAATAGGGGGGTTGACATTTTCAGAACGCCGTAGCTCGAAAACATTGAACAGAAGGTACGGGTTTTTACGTATTTAAATTGATCTCGAACTAAATCATTTTTTGAGACCGCCCGGAGCATTGTATGTCCAGCCATTCGTTCATAGTTCACAGATTTTCACCGAAAAATTTCGGCAACATTAGTGTGAATCAGACGGTATACATCGAGCCCAGAGATCAATAGGGTACAGCTACTTATTATCACTCATGGCTGTATAAAATCGAGTAAGTTGTTCCGTGATATTATTTCATCTGAGGAATATTTATGAAATTGTAATTGCTCGGCCGCCTCCAGTACTCGATTTAGGGCTTTCCTGGGGGAAGCACGATGTTAAATGTTGACCACAGAAAACTGTGATCTACGCAGAAGAAGCATCTACACAGGTAAGTAATAAACCGAAGTGTAATCATTATATTATAGCTTCGCATCAGCTGCCGACCGTCGATTATATGTATTGCCATGACCATCAAGAGTTTGAAAACTAGATTTTATATTCAAACATTCACCAAAGAAATGACATAGTTGATGGCCACTAACCGAAGTGTGCATGTATCACATATTATGATTCCCTGAGTTGCATCTCAAATTCCATTTCACATGTATTGTAATAACATATTAAAACTATTCGATATCATCAACTGTCCTGTAGTTATCTTTTTGATTGCCTCTGACTCGGGACATAATAAATAACGCAGAACTGTTCTGCTGACGAGACCAGCTGGTCGAAAGTACGAAGCTATACTGGACTGCCAGAAGTCCAATGGCCCAAAGAGCCATTAATACTCTGCGTAGGGCGAAAAATAAGTTGTCGCGACACAGAAAGGTGAAAGAATCAGTTTTCACCAATTCGACTAGCCTGTACCTTTGATTTACGATCGACACACGAGTGATACTTTCATTAATTTATCGACAACATCAATTTATTAGGCGCCATTTCGTTGGAGATCGACTGTTGCTTGTAATATTTCAGCGAAGTACCGTTTGCAGAATTTTAGTGAATACCGGTAATCTCAAGAATCATCATTCTTCAAGGTTAGAGTTTTGGTTTAATAGGACCATAACAAGCTTTTTCTTCCTTAGGTATGTATAGTATGATAGTATCAAGAGAAAGGTGGGATTGTCTGTGGTACACAAAACCTTGACTCATATATATATTATGGTTTTTCATATATATATATACACCTACCTACGTATCCATTCACTAATGTTAATCCCGTATGAACAGCAATATATTAAGGTAGTTATGGGCGTTTCAAGTATTTCACGTTTGCGCATGCGCAGACGAAAGTTACAGTACTTTTTCAATGATTATTGTATGGGACCATCTGTGACCCAACCCGCACCTACCCTACAAATTTCAGTCAATTTCGACCATTATTTCGGGTAGTTTTATTTATTTATTTTTTCATTTATTGGCAATATTATCATAACTACATAATGGAGATAAATATACAAAATAAGTAAAAATACTAAAAAAATAAGCCGAATTTGGGATAAATTTTAATTAGAGAAATTTCCCACCAAAGAATAAGTTCGGAAGAACATGTGCTCTTCGGTGGAGTTCTAAATAATCACAAAATAATATTAAAATCTGAACAAAGTGCCAATAAATATGAAGCAACGAAATAAATCATGAAACTACAAACAAAGATGAAGTTAGGTATATGAATAAATGCAACAATAGAACAAGAAAAACAAAATCAGGCTTACAAATAAACACTCAAATTCTTTTTAAAGGATGACAAATTATGAAATAAAAATATATTAATGTCATTTTCAAACAAAAATCTAAGTGCCTTAACATAAGCATTCCTTGTATAAAATTCGGAATTAACATTGGGGAGAAGGATGTGAGAGGAATTGAAATTACGTGTGCCAACAGCAACAGATAAATGCGCATCCTTAATGCCAGAACAAATCACATGAACACAGGACTGAAAAAGGTACATTTGGGTGATATTTTTCACATCAAATTGCTCATAAACAAGAGAAGTGGGATATGTTAAATTTTTATTGAGAATGATTTTCAAAAGGCGATTCTGCATTACCTGGAATTTTTTAACATATTTAAGATTTGTTAGCGCTACCCCAAAGAATTATACCATACTTAATGATTGAAAAAGCCGAACCATAGTAAATGCTGCACAGACAGACACTGTATACCACAGAAAGACAGACAGATACAGTGGACAGACAGACACGGAACCAAAAATGTTCCTTGATGTCTGAAACGCAAAATGGTAGTGGAAATTTAAATTTTGGAGGACGGTAAACTTTTTTTTAACTCAATCACGAATCCAAGGCTTCTCTACCTTCGGTAGTGAGGAAGGAAAAAAATTATATATATACATTATGTAAGTCCTACTTGGCTGAATACGGGTGACAAACTACGAAATCATGACAGAAAATCAAGAGAAAACTCAGATTTGTGTGGTATAATGTGCAATTTCACGTAGATCCGCTGAAAGATCAAAAACACCACACTTGGTTTCCCTTGGATTCGTCCTGCACCCCATCACCGTACGACTGAGACAGTACGATTAGTAGGATCCCTGAAAGGTAATTGTCAGGTAACAGTACCTTTAATACGAAAGAAATTACGAAGTTCGACTAGTGACACCGATAAAAGGCTTACGACCGTAAAAGGCCCGACGCGCCAAAAAGGCAACAACTATCAAACTGTATCAAACTGAGCACTTCAAGGGTTGAATGTTTTCAAGTCACGTCATCCTTGTAAGAATGTGACAAATTCACATAAACCCTTGTTATATCTCGTCACGTCGATACCCTGGGAAAGACGGGCCCTTAATAAGGTGAGTGGCCCCAGATAAGGAACTCGCTTCGTTTACTCGAAAACTGGTGCGGCCATCTGTTTGTTAGACGGTTAACAAGATCTTTCAACGAGCACGGCATCACAGCAGAGTGGGATCATAGTTCTCGCACACACAGACCTTCAAGTAATGTGGAAATGACGAATAGCCGAAATTCAACAATAACTCTAATGAAAAACAACGAAACATGAAGTAGTGCCAATGTCATAGTGTTGCAAAATCAATACCTAATACGATCATGTAGACAATAAAAACAAAATAGTTTGCATCCCCTCCCCCTCCAAATATGATTTTTTGTTTATTATTCTGTGAATAATACACCTATGCATTCGCTCAGCAAAAAGATTTTATAACGCCCCCTCAAAATTTTTTCTTTTCCGTTTCAAGGTGCGTACATTCCAAAAACGCTGCAAAGTCCTTGTCACATGGGTTTATTATTCTATTGGAGTTCTAGAGATTTTTGTTGGCTGTTAAATGTATTGTTTCTTTCATGTGGAATGATTGAAATAGCTATTTCTGGTGATTTCCACCAATTTTGGCCCCCAAAACATGAAATAGGTAAGCTTTTTTTTTCTTTTTTTTTAAGATCATCTTTGATCATTGGTAGTGGCATTCTTGATTCACCTGTTTACACTTTTTCCAATGTTATTGTACACATTGATGGTGATTTCAGACGATTTCGCAGGTTTTTGACTCATAAAAAATCAATTTTGGGAGCTGAACATCTGGTACAACCTCAATTTTCCACTCCTTGGTCAAAATCGACTTCATATTCGGTCTTCTCGTCCCCAAAAACATGGAAAACGATACCTCAAAAGCTCATGTTACTAACATGTTGTTAAAACGCAAAAAGTACCTATTTTTATACACATTTTCACTCATAACACCCCTGGGTATATTCCGATCGGGCTGAAAAGTTTCGGGACACAACTAGGGCCCAAATGGAGCATGTGTGCGAAAGAACGACTTTTTTAGACCGAAAATGAAGCCTGTACACGTGATACGGCGTACGGCGGACGGACATTGCATTTTTGGAATCTACGCACCTTGAAACGGAAAAGAAAAAATTTTGAGGGGGTGTTATAAAAATTTTTTGCTGAGCGAATACATAGGTGTATTATTCACAGAATAATAAACCAAAATGCAATGTCCGTCCGCCGTACGCCGTATCACGTGTACAGGCTTCATTCGGTCTAAAAAAATCGTTCTTTCGCACACATGCTCCATTTGGGTCCTAGTTGTGTCCCGAAACTTTTCAGCCCGATCGGAATATATCCAGGGGAGTTATGAGTGAAAATGTGTATAAAAATAGGTACTTTTTGCGTTTTAACAACATGTTAGTAACATGAGCTTTTGAGGTATCGTTTTCCATGTTTTTGGGGACGAGAAGACCGAATATGAAGTCGATTTTGACCAAGGAGTGGAAAATTGAGGTTGTACCAGATGTTCAGCTCCCAAAATTGATTTTTTATGAGTCAAAAACCTGCGAAATCGTCTGAAATCACCATCAATTTGTATAATAACACTAGAAAAAGTGTCAACACGAGGATCAAGACGATTAAATGGTACAATCAATGATCAAAGGTAATTTGAAAAAAAAAAAAAAAAAAAAGGAGCGTACCTAAAAAGGAGTACCTAATTCAAGTTTTGGGGGCCAAAATTTGTGGAAACCACCAGAAATAGCTATTTCAATTATTTTACATGAAAGAAACAATAAATAAACAGCCAGCATTTCTTTAGACCAATAAAATAATAGAATAATAAACCCATGTGACAAGGACTTTGCAGCGTTTTTTTTTTTAATAATAAGGAACTGTGAATGTTGAAATGCCCACAAGAAAACTGTTGGAGTTAACTCCGTGTAAATTTTGTATACGTGACGAGGAAAGTAAGTACCTACAAGTGTTACCTACATAATCCTACAAAAAATGTAAGCTTGTAAAGCAAAATGAATGGTGAAGTTTACAAGGTTTGAATAACGTTCATTAAAAATGTGAGATTGAAACTAAAGCCATCCACGTATTGGTCCTCAGTTTCAGTATTCCAGATGGGTAGATTAGAGGATTTTTAGCGATTGTTAGCTCCTGAACTGTCAAAGAACCTCAAAAATGCACGCTGTTGCCCGTTGTTTTCCTATGTAGGAGACAAGTTTAAGTCAAACTTTCAGCATCGGCTGAGGGCAACTAAAATTTCAGCAATGCAACCACGATTTTTGGCAATTTGCAATATTTTTATTATTATTATGTAGTTATTAGCACGTTACACAATAATAGAAAGTCGAGAGAGCTTTGGAATCCCCAAAAACAATAGTTACATAATTGGAGAGGTTGAGTTGGCCACATTCCAAATTTTCTTCTCTACAAAAACCAGTGTGATTGGTGCATAAGGGTATGTATTTATATCAAGTAGCGACGTTTTTGTGTATTCTAGAGCAAGAATGTAGGTATAAGAACAGGGATATTCAGCATAAGATATTCTCCTTAGTTGTTGACCCTGTTGGTGCAACGCCAACGTCTCTAGCGGCACTACACCAATAGCTGCTAGGTTCGTCAAGTGGGCTGCAAGGAACTAAGAGTTCGAGCTCTTGATGCAATTTGGTGGAGGCAGTTTGAAGAGCTTCGTTATTTGGCCGGCATATTGTTGAATCAATCTTACAAGGAGACGAATTGCCGTAACTACTTCTCTGTTGAGGCAGCGAGGTAGGGCGCTGCCTAAAATAACATGCTACAGCTACAGTGAACTTTTAGTGAGCGTCGATTGCAGATAGCAATCTACAGCTGTGTAGGCGGCTGTTTGTTATGTAGAACAGCTCTCTCCCTCCTCTGTACCGAAACCTCCCAAATATTCGCCGCTAATGATCGGGCCGCTGCGGGGGTCGGCCCAAACAATTCGAGTTTTGCGTAGATTGGAAACTTGGTCGAGGGGAAGCGGTTCCGTTCCAAATACCAGCGCGGCGGCGGAGCGTGGAGCCTTCGTGCATACGCCAGTCCTCACAAAACGATCCCGTTCGCAGCCGGGCCGTTTTCCAATGGGGAGTCAAGAGGAGACCCACTGTTACTAAGGAACCGAAGCAAACCGACTGTGTACTCAATGTACTTGGTTAGTTCAACTGCTTACGGTATAAAAGACGTTTATAGTAGACACTCAAGGAACATGTTTAATATCACAACCAGAACAAAAAGACCTTGGCTAATAGTGAATTTTGATTTAAATTCCGATCGGCACAAATACCTAAGTAACTGACGAACAGTAAGAACAGTCAATGCAGTGCAAGTGCTAAAGTATAATAATTATGATTCAACGTTGTTGACACTACTTGGCACATTCTAACCAGTGCTTAGGGAGACTGGCAACTTGCTGTATGCATAATTTTATATAATTTTTTTTTTAATTTGAGTAAATCATGAGTATTCAGGACACATTTGACACAAAACCACATTCTTCTAATACGTGGTACTTACCTAGTATTATACCTAATTCATGTGTTCGTCAAAACACACAACTTCTCGATGTTCAACAGCCTGACAGGGTCGACAATGGAAGCGTGGTTCGATGCCTGAACGAATGCTTAATCTGAATCATTTTGAGGTGGAGTATGCGCAAGTGTCAAAAAAGCTGTTTATACTATTTATTTTACCCCTACTTTTAGCATTCTGAGAAATGTGATAACAACCGCACTGTCCTACAATAAGTAGTTCTTTTTCTGTGATTTTTCAAAGTTTCCAGAAGTTCTGACGTCACAGTGGGCGGGGGGGGGGGGGGTCCAGGCGAGAGGGGTGCAATGATGTCAGTACTTCTGGAACCTTTGAAAAGTCATAGAAAAAGAACTAGTTATTGTAGAACAGAGCGGTTGGTATCAAAAGTCTCAGGATGGAATCTACTTTCATTTTAAGAGATAAAATAAAAAGGTGCGTGTCGTGGTATCCTCCCAGAACCACTCCCTGTGAAATTAAGATCTCGCCAATAAACATAGAAGCGGGAAAGACGCGGGAGAGCGGAGGAACTTAGTGGGGATCCCCACCATCCTCCACCAGCTGGAGGATGGAGGGAGATAGCCCTAAGGGCTATAAATACTCGCCTCCTTCGCCTTTCCAACCATTCTACACTCTCCTCTAGTCGAATACTACTCTCTCTCTCCTCACTCCTCATCACTCTCCTCAACCTAAAAGATCCTGGGCACGGTGGTCGTCTGGCACGATAACCAAACCAGGCAACGCCCCCTAAAAGATCTTGGGCATGGTGGTAGCTCTGTTCTATAACCAAACCAAGCACCTATCCAAAAAGATCGTGGGCATGGTGGTAGCTCTGCACTATAACCAAACCAGGCAACGCTCCCGAAAAGATCCTGGGCATGGTGGTAGCTCTGCACTATAACCTCTGCACTCTCCTAGTGGATGCGCGTCACCTATGCATTCACTACAGTGCGCATACCCCATTGCCAGGGTTCCGCAGGCATTACTTACGAAGACTTGGGCTCTCCTTATCTAAGATTGAACTAGATGGAACTAGCTGATATACCGTGTTGACTTTGAACTGCGAACCTTCGATAATTGCTCGTTTAACATTAATAGGTACATAGGGGAGAGAATAATTATTATACCTATATGATGATATAAAGGTCAGTGATTGTTATACATTGGCTTCAACTCTTAACGGTGGCAACTCATCAATGATGATTCATACTTGCAGAAAGAAGTAATATTCGCCGTATCTTTGAGACAACCCTTAAATTCGAGTCTTTGTGAAGGGTGGACTCCTTTTTCATGTCAAACGAGCGATTATGACAGACTCTCTCACTCCAACTCAATATAATATTATGTTCATTGAAACAACTGTTGCTCAACTCTCAAGATTTTCATTTTCAATTGAGTAGCTGATACACCTGGAGGGTTGGCAGTTCGACATAATCAAATCAATATTTTTTAAGTATCTTCTTCTTCCCACGGCGCGACGGTCGTGTGTAACCTGCAAACTGGGCCTCCTCAATACAATACGATACAATAATCCAATTAAAATACAAATAGTAGACCTAAATAAATCAGTTAGTTAATCACTACTCACGGTAAGAGCAATGATGAGCCTGTAATTGTTATTCCTTTACCTGAAAAATAAATAACAAACATTAGATCCTCCTTAAAAAATGATACCCGTAATTAAGGGTAATATTGAATAGCACATAAGTATACCAAGCCCAAAGTCGAATGGGAAAAGTCAAATGCCGTAACAGATTGTAATGTAAGATAATATTTCATCTTCCCATCGATACAGATGTATAAATTACAACATTATACACAATTTAAAGATTGGTTCAGGTCACCAAAAAGTAGGAGCTTGAATCTTTGTCTAATAGGTAAATTGCAAGGTGATACCTGTAATTCCACATTGCTTTTAAGCGGGGAATAGGAAAAACCACTGTATTCGAATGCAATCACCTCCACAGATGACTTCAACAGATCCGGTCCTTCAGACCCCACGATTCCTCACGCGACGCATCAAACAGCCCTGACGTTGCCCAACGCTCGCAACAAACTTCAAAAGCTTCTTCTCGAGGGTTAAGGACGAGCGAAAACAGGGTGAGTCATTCCCATTCATCCTCAAAGCTCACGAACGTCAAACAAGACAACCCTCCCGTTAGAGCACGTCAAATATGTTTAATTGGAGTAGAAGAATCCAACCACTGCCTTCAGACCTCCGTTACCATGCAAATCCCATGCCTCTGGTTTCTGTAATATGCAAATGTATCCTTCTATGAATACACATCGAGCCGCTATAGTTGGGATCAGTTGGGGATTCTCAACGCCCGTTTGAAGCCCGAGACGGGGAGTCATGTCTATTTAAGTGTTCTCGTTACGCCCGGTACAGCATCTTGCGGCACAACTGATTTCCTTTTGAATCGTTTGTGATTGTGAGGACGGGAGAAAGATGAAATTGCGATTGGAGGCACACGACGTCTGGCTGTTTATGTGCGCTCCTCCCAGCTTGGGTACCGCTGGAGAGATCAAGGCAAGCGACATTCAGTAGACACTGCTACATGTCATGATGAATCAGGGGTCAGAGGTACGTTCCAAGAAATTTCTGTTTTCAACACCGGAATCAACAACAGCGAAGGTTACCCCAATTTGGCGCCGTCAGAATGATAACATGTATTTACTGCAGTAATATCACCAACGACAATGTTTTAATGGAAAGCATTGAAGGTATAATGAATGATGATATTGAAATGCATACATGGCAGCACAATGAAAATGGACGTATGATGGATGTAAGTCAAATGATTACATGTTCAAGATTTTGACGGTACCAACCACGAAATGAAAATTGAAATGAAGATGATGAAGATGAGTGATCGCTCACTTGAATGAATCAGTCCTAGTTTCAATTTTGATCTTGCAGGTAGACAGCTTTATTTCTGCCCGAAAGGAAGCATGTTGGATGTACTTGAAAAATTCGATTATTAAGAGTGATAGATTCGGTAAATCTTCGAATAAAGTAATTCCTTTAAGTTTTTCTCCATTACTGCGTTCATTTCTGTAACAGCTTGGTTCCTCCCCCCTTCCTCACTACTCTCCTTTCACTTTTTGGCGTTCAATTCCAGGTCCAATCAGAATCCACCCCCTTCACTTTGTTCCTACCTACCACCACTCATCTTCACAACCCACTTTCCACTTTTTGGGACTATTTGTAGGGTAATCTCTCTCCAATGTGCCTTCAGTTCGTTACTGTCGATGGTTTGATCACCGAAACCGGTATAACCGTTTATTTTCCTTGTATTAGTGGTGTCGTGATTCCCTCTCAGAATCCACTCCTGTAATAGTGTGTGATTTTATCAAATAAACGCGGAGAACGTCGAGCTGGTAAACAACCCGGGGTTTCCCCAACCGCCTCAACCGACCATAACGGCCGATTGCGGACCGGGGAAGGGTGGAAAAGTCCCTACGAAAACAGCCCTTCTGGCCCAGCTCTTCATTCGATGACTCGACCCCCGACTTGCGACTTCTCTCTAGAACCTCTCTCCCACGAACCTCCCTCTCTCGACCTCTCTCCCATATCCTAAAATATTATCCTGCTGTTGGTGAAAACCGCGGGGAGGACACCCTAAAAGATCTCCTGCTGTCAGTGAAAACCGCGAGGAGCATACCAACTCCTGCTGTTGGTGAAAACCGCGGGGAATTAGCCTAAAAATCCCACAGGGGCCCATCCTACCACATCCATTCTCTCTCTCACTCCCATCTCTCTCCTGCTCTTATCCATTCGTGACTGACTCACGACTTTCTGGTGACCCCTACTCTCTAACCTACTGTCGTTCACGACAAGTGGTGAGCACATATAAACGTTCACCACAAGTGGAAATAGACAACCTTTCGTTTTTTTCTTCTGTTTTGAAGGTTCAACCTGGAAAATACATGCCGAAACCAGACATACACTAACTTCATGAAGTGCCCAGCTAAGCTGCTGGTCAGTGTTAACAAAAAGGGGGGGGTGATGACTAGAAGGTTGTGATCAGCAATAGACTCAGAAATCCCTATGTAAAAACTACATCATATCGAAATTGTGCTGCGACCGTTGTTAACGTTGCATACGAGTATTTGGAGCAGCCGACCAAAAGCTACGAACCATGTCCCATTGTCATGATCGTTTCTTATACTACGATATTGGTGAGGTGACCTACTGTAGGGTACTCCAAACGTTACAACTCAAGCCTTTTTACAACTAGCCGCAGGAATAAATATAAATTTGAATACAGCTTTTTTAATTTACATTTTTAAAAACATGGATGATAATTCCTACTACCACCATTTTAGGGGTTAAATAATTTTTTTCTCTTGGTAGATTCTAAATGTTTGCTATTGGAATCAAATAATAAAAAATCATAAGATGGCTCTTTATAAACCCCTTTGTTAACCAACGCGAAAACAGTAGGTGTACAAACGTCAGTATAGAGGTAGAGCCTCGTTGATATTGCACACAACAGAGCCATTTGAAATGATGGTCCAATCATATAGAATATCTCTTCAAGATCGATAACAGATTCAAGCAATATGCAATGGAGAATCGGCATAATGAATGTGGATGTAGATAATGGCATTGAGTAGTTGAGAAGGCTCGATTAGACAGCGTCAAAGCTAATAGCCGAATTTTGACCTCCGGCATAATCAACTCATATTTCCCATGGTCTCGCAATCTCCTCCAATACCGGACATTCTTTCTTAATGCTCGACAATAATTACGCCCTCCAGTCGGCTTCTAGGAACCCTCCTTACGGAGGCGAAGGAATCCAGCTGAGTAATCCTACGAAGATAAGGATCAGAGAAACAAGGTCGGGGCCCTCGAAGAATCGCTGTAGGAAACGGGGAAACCACGAAAAATTCCTTTCTGAAGGTGAAAACCCTTCTGACAAGAACCCCAAATACTTGGTGGAATTGCAGAGATACAAATATAAATTATAGGGTATTACCAGGGTCGCGAAGGGTGAGCGAGCATGGAGTCAGAGGAAGTGATGGATAACGAGGTCCGCCCTGTTATACATATTACGATATGTTGACCTTTACCGTTCAATCTTCTGCGTGTGCATGAGATTGCACGTGCACGAAGGGATCTCTTCATGGGCGACATGATAAATGCAGGTAGGTGTACCTAATGCATGGTCATTTCAGGTAAATGTATAGGGATGCACCGTAGTTGCCAACTATATTGCAAACGCGGGGAAAGCGATGAGCCTTGAACAAGTACCTTGAGGCTATCAAGCTATAATGTGCACACAAGAAACTAGGTGGGTACCTAATACGACGTATGCAATGAACACAAAGAGTAAACCTGGTTATCTTGTTAACTGCGCAATGCTCGGGGTTGTGCGGATAAGATAGAGAGTTGACTGGAGAATACCCTCGTACTTTTATTTATTTATTTATTTATTATTATTATTATTTTGAAAATAGAAAATGAGATGAGATGGTAAATATTTCTCACTACAACGAAACATAAAGAGTTAATCATTTTTAATTAAATGTGGAAGTTCTGATGACGTTTTATATATAATGCATCACAACGTTGAGGTTTGAGGTGAGCTGTGACATCGATACTGCTGCCCCAGAAGTCGTAAGTAGCGACAACTACATTATTGCTGATTTACACGTCTTGGAAACTGATAAAATATCATGCTCTTCCGGCGAACAGATTCTGTATCAACATATCAACAAACAACACAGATAGCAAAATCAGCGACTCCAGAACCATGAGTATTCCCCATTGACAACAAGGGACTTTTGGATGGAACAAATTTAATAATAAATAAAAACGAGCTGCCTTTCAACCGCTTAACCTTTACGAGCACCAATTTATAATCCACTACGCATGTCGGCCGCAAAAATATTCAATTAATCAATCTCCTCATCATTTATCAATTTATTATGTACGTACATACCAACCTAATATCTGTGAAATGAAAATTAAGATATTATTTTTGTCAGATACAATAAAGTTTTATTCAAACTGAACCTTCCAAATCAGAATCCCATCAATTCATCCAGTCATTAAAATCAAATTTTAGTTTGATTCCCCGAATCACAATAAACCACAATCAAAATTTTAATTTCACGTTGGAATATCTTTATTTTTAATATTTCCAACCACCATTCACCGTTAGACTGGTGGTGTAATAGTGATGTACAAATTACTTGAAGTAGATGACCGAAGGAGAAAATATCGTGATAGTGATACCAATCGCCTTCGAATAGGCGAAACACTAAAACTATCGGCATAATGTCGAGGGAATTGCGATTTCATCAATGATAGGTAGGAGGAAATTGGTAGCTATGTGACATGAAAAGGCCTAATTACTCAGTAATATTATTAAACGATGGAATGGCTCATTTATTACATTAGTTTCCATGAACATGAGTCGTTAAATATTCTTTCATATAAAGAATTAATTGGAGAAATTAATGTTTTTATAGTTCCAAAGAACATTTTATAAGCTAATTAATTACCTATATTTTATAAATTGCATTTATTGTGAGTATTTAATACTTCAGAAATGAGCGGTAAAACGCCGAAGAATAGGGATCTAGCACCTCAGTCTCAGAACGATTGGTAGGTAATTGTATATATAGATTTATGCAATAAAACTTATACTTCAACAGGTAGGTATCTTAAGTAGGTAGGAACGAGAAAACTTTGATGTAGAGTATTAGATATCAGCATGAATAAGGCCTCGGCGGCCACTTCTGAGGATGCGAGCCTGATAAATTATTAAACCAGAAATTCATCTCTTCTATTTCTGAAATTCGAGGAGAAATCCAATAAGAAACGGAAATCAAATTACTGTTCGCGAATCACTGTGATTTAGGGCACGGATTTTTCGGTGACACAATTATTTTCCGAATAATGTACGAAAATCAAACGTTTATCGGTTTCGGCGTAAGAGGAATAGAATAATTTACCAGTAATTCATTTTACAAGAAAACGTATACATTTTAGAATAATTACTGCCGTATTTTTTTAGAGTAAACTCATGACATTGCATCTACATGACCTACATCGTTTCAATTTTTGGGGACCGTTCGCTCAATCGAGTTCAGTCGATCAGTCACTGAAATTCGTCGAAACTAACACAAATGTACCAAGACAAGGGAGTTTCATTAGGTACCCAAAAACACATTTTTTAAATTAGAAATTATCAAAAATTCAGATTTTTCTACTTTAATATGGCTACAAATTGGAATAGGTAAATCCCCGAAAGCGGTAAATTCATACAATAATAATTATTGATTATTTGAATGAACAAAAACTGTGGATGAAAGGTTTCATTGTGATTCAAAAGCCGTCAAAAGCTTGATAACTTTTAGTAGACTGAAGATTGCTCAAGTGCGTAGGTACTTTGAGCATTTACTCGTACTTAAGTCACATTGCATATAAATGGAACTTTTTCGAGTCGACCTAAATTGAAATAATATTGTTAATCTGTATAAGGTTTGACATTTTCCGAGGCAACTGAATTTTTAAATGAATGAAAATTCTGGTCTGCCATAAATTTTGAAGTTATTGTATCAAATGACAAACGAATTCAAATAGCGTTTTGAGGTTTTTGTTCTAAATGCTAGATATGTTCAAATAAAGGATTATAATCAGAACAGTATGTGTTTTAAGACATATCTGAGAAACACAAATCGTATTTTCTAAGTAGTGACGTAGGAAAATTTTAGAAAAACGCTGCAAATCATTACACAACGGTTAATATTTACCTGCATAGATGCCCCTTCTGCCTTAGATCACTTTTTTCTGTGGTCAATGCCCGCGAGCTCCACCCAGGAAAGCCTTAAATGGAGTACTTCAATCATTAATTATTTGTAGTTATTCATGACGCATAAGGTAAATAATGAACCGTTGTGTAATAATTTACCCAATTATACTTCAACGTTTGTTCAAGTTACAAATGTACCTATCAACAAAATCCAAAAGAGCCATCATTTTTCAAATAATATCACACAACAACCAAGTCGACTTCATACAGCCATCCGTGTTTATAATCAGGTCCCTAGCAATGATTATCTTGGGCCAATTCCCAATTGTTGCCGCGTCCCTAGCAATGATATCTGGGCTGAATGTATACAATTTGATTCACCCTCCTGTTGATGAAGCCTGTCGGTGCAAACCTCTGGGCCTTACTGAGAACGAACGGCTGGACGTACAATGCTCCGGGTGGTCTCAAAAAACTGCCAAGTTCGAGAACTATTTAAAAACGTAAATAAAAACGAGTTAGCAGCGTTCTGGATATTTCAACCCCTATTTTTCACCCCTTAGGGATGAATGACATTAACGCCGAGCTTCGGGGACCAACTAGACCCCAAACGGGACCTATAAACCGAATTTCTTCAATTTTGGTTCATGGCAACTAAGAAAAGTGCGAAGTACGGCGGACGGAAGATGCTGGCATGCTATTTGCCAAAGGGGTGAGAGTCTCCAGTATGATGGCTGGACTGTCTGGGGCTGGATGGGGTGTAACTTTCGATAGGAGAATGGCATATTATAAAACAGTCTTCCTGCTGGCCATCACATATGCTTCCCCAACATGGTGGGATAGGCCCACCAAGGCAATGTGTAACAAGGTGGAGCAGATAAAGAGAGCAGCTCTGCTGGCAGTGACCAAGGCTTACAGAACAACCTCCACAGCTGCTCTACAGGTGTTGGCAGGGACGCCCCACTTTGATCTTCTACTGGACCTCAGGGTAGCCACATCTGCTCTGAGATGGCCGGATCGCATGTGCAGAGGCTAAAAGCGGACTGATCGGGGTTGCTGCCCTAGAGTCAGGAAATGACAAAAAGGTGGAAGCGATGCAAAGCCATATCATGAACGAATGGCAGGAACGGTGAGTACAAAAGGGCGACTGACACACAGTTTCCTCCCCAACGTGCGTGAAAGATTGACATACCACCACCTGCAGCCATCATACCATGTGACCCAACTATTAACAGCATGGAAATTTCAGCGAGAAGCTGCACTTTTTCATTAAACGAGACAGTCCTGATTGCCCTTGTGTAACTGCAAGTGAATCAGCCGAGCATGTGGTGCGAGAGTGCCCACAGTATGGAGACCTAAGGACACGTATGTTGGTACAGTAACTTTCAGGGGACCCTTGCAGCAGCTGATAGATGGCAGCGAGGCCTATGAGCGATTCACAGAATTTGTGCAAAATTGGACATTGAGGAGAGGAGGAGGAGCAGAAATTACCAGTCTAGTTAATAGCACGTAGATTTTGGCAACGGGGCAAAGAATATTATTTATCAAAGTACTCCCCATAGACATCTGTGATATCAGTGTCTGTGACATTAGTTTATAGCAATCGGTATAAGCAACGGGAGGAATATTTATAATAGGGGCGACCTGCTGTGCAGAGTGATGCTATCACCGTTGAACCAATAGAAGCAGAAAATAGGCAGTGTGATGAATTTAAAATTGGCGTATATTCATCACGGTGGTGTGAGGGAATGCCCAGGCGGTTATGAGCGAATCACCACCGACATCTGAGATCTTTTTGGAGAGGTTTTGCCTAGGCGGTTATGAGCGAGTCACCACCGACGTCTAGGATCTTTTTGGAGGTGTCCAGGCGGTTATGAGCGAATCACCACCGTCATCTGGAATCTTTTAAGGAGAATTTGCCTAGGCGGTTATGGTGGCTGACCACCACCGTCATCCAGGATCTTTTTGGATTGGTTGGAGAGCAGGGTAGGAGAAGAGAGAGTAGCCAGCGGCTAGAGGAAGCGTCGAATGAGTGAAAAGTCGAAGAAGAGTATTTACGTTACTGGGAGTCGTCTCCCTCCATCCCCTATTTGGTAGGGGATGGTGGGGACCCAGGTTGTGCTCTGTAATGGATGAGGGGTTTAACTACGCCGCCCATACAGCGTAGTTTCCCCCTCTCCATCCTCTAGAAATGGTAGGGAGGCAGTGTGACAGCTGCCCCCGGGGACGCGTTGCCTCCGAGAGTAGCTGTCACACTGCCTCCCTACCATTTCTAGAGGATGGAGAGGGGGAAACTACGCTGTATGGGCGGCGTAGTTAAACCCCTCATCCATTACATGGTAGCAGAGCGTGGTTGGTGGGAATGTGCTGGATTTTATATCCTCGGTACCCCCTCCACTTTTTGAGAGCTTTTCCAGAAGGAATAGCTCTGAGGTTTTCCAGAAGGAATCCTCTTTTTAATACCCCTTTGTTTATCAATATACACTTCGGCCATTGGATTTTCTATTTTTATCAAATCAACCTCATGATTATTATTATTACAATCAACCTCATGATTACTACTATTAATAATATCAAACCTCATGATATTATTCTTAAGGCTGTTATGCCTGACGCCTATTTTTTGTATTTTTTTTCCCCAGTTGTTCCATCTTATGATGGGGGTTAATCACCTAGAGGTTGTTCAGATGAGCTTTGCTGAACCAGAACCTCTGACAACTACTTTTTTCTTTCCTTTTTGTCCAAGTGCGCCAAGTGATATTGATAAGGAGCTAAGTTCTCCACCAGTAACAATTCTCAGTAGTACCATTACGATGGAAGCTATCAGCTTTGGAGTTTTTCAGATGAATCTTCCTGAATTAGAACTCCATACTACTTTCAGTCCCGTGTCTAACTTCACATACTTCTTCTTCAAAGAAGTATGTTTTTAAGGGGAGGAGTGTGACGGTATATGGGAATCCCGTCCATCTTGGATGCTGGCTCTTCCCGATCTTTTTGACACGCGGCTGAAGGGGCGGTTGATTCGCGGAAACGAATCATCAACTCCTGGAGGCAACGCGTTATAATCTAACCATTGTCTCCGGGGGCAGCTGTCACACTGCCTCCCTACCTTTCTAGAGGATGGAGAGGGGGAAACTACGCTGTATGGGCGGCGTAGTTAAACCCCTCATCCATTACAGCTCTGACTCCTGCGGCTTGTTCCCCACTCGTATGGTTTATTTGGTAAGAACTAAAGTTGGCTTATGAAATATTTGTGAGAACTTAAATCTGCTAGGAGTAGTTCCGGGAGAGGCAGCAACGACTGTCATGGGCCTAAAAAGGCCTGGATACAATCAAACACAAGAAGAGCACCACAGCAGACGGACGGACAACATTTTTTTAATTGCATTTTCGGATTCTACATAACGGAAACCATCAAATTTTGAGGGGAGGGGGGGGGGGGTAATTTTTATTTATTTTTTCGTGCTCGATTCCAAAGGTTCATTATTGAAAATAATAAGTAAACCAAAAGAGGAAGAAATTTAGTAAAATTGAAAATAATGTTGTGTTTAGATAGGTACCTACTTACATTTTACAATACCGTTCAATACCACGTTTTGTACAGTTCATAAGAGTATGCCTATATTATGAATACCTACATAAAATAACGGCAGTGAGATAGCGGGGTTTACCGGGTTCCTTGTATGTAAACAACGTGTCAGTGAGGGCCCTGAGCCCGTTACAATACATTCGCCTCCCACGAGGCTTGTAGCAGGCTTTGTGAACGCATGTTAGTAACAATGTTTAACAAGCACTCGAAGGAAGTTAGGGAGCACCCGGATGGGAGGGCTAACGTGAAACAAGTTTCCACAAGGGTCGTCGAAGTTAGACAAGGGATCGTGATGGGGTGACAGACTTGTTGCATTGAGGAGAGATTGAGACCGAACCGTGACCCGGGATCTCTTCTGGATGGGAAGGTGGGAGTCGGGATCGTGAGTTGACGCCCTGGGAAATCATGCGGTCATCGGTGCCGGTCGAAGAGCCCTCCGTAACATCCATTTCGTGATTTCGTTCTATATGAGCGATCAGTCGGACGGAAGATGAGGCCTCTGTACAATTGCTACGATTTTACTTGACGATCGGAGAGAAAAATGAATATTTAAAACGACGTCGAGATGGGATTTATTCATTTAAACAGGATGCACACAAGGGTAGACGGGTTGAAATCCAACCAGGATTAGGAACACGTCAACGAACGACACCAAATCCGGTAGGTACAGACTGCGTTCAAGAACAACGAGACAGCTACTAGAGTTGAAATCATTTGGGTAATAACGGGGCTGCCCAACAGGCTTTACTGAAAGACAAACCGAACGGTAAGTCCTTATTAGAAACCAGTAGGTATAATATTAATCAAATGTTGATTCAAACACCGCCAACGCCCAAGACTCAATAATAAATTGAAAGGGTCAAGAACAGAAGGCCACATGACCCACTTCAAATAAATATGAGGTCAATTTTGAAACAGAAAACCGTGGTTGATTTACAATTATTTCATAACCCACGAATCTGGTAATTTACAAAACATCACAGTATTGTTTTCAGATCCTTCTGCAGAGTCGACCAGATTTTCTCAATTTTTGTGAACGTAAGATGAGTAGTGATCAAATTTTCGAAGAAAAACGCTCAAACTATTTCTCAGCGTACTCCATTATTCAAGATTTCTCAAGTTGTTATTCAGGTACCCAATGTACTGGTATAGATACAATTTACAACTTACCCTATTTTTTTTTTTTTTGTAGAATTTACGGAATCTTATTTAAAATATTAGCAACTTTCTAGTTGAAAAAACTGAATATTTTGGGTCAAAATATTTTCAAACTGGATTTTCTCTCCAGAGATTCTATGTTCCAATATTTTTGGCAACTTCCGAGTAATATTTAAAAATGCGGGGTAGCAGGAGGAGCTAAATGACCTTCATGGATTTCGTCGAAATCCGACTGGAAGAAAGTTTTGTCCAAATATTGTGAAAACTGTATTTAAAAAAAACCTTTACGTTGTGCTCAATACTGTAGAGGGTAGTTACGAGCTGGTTCAACAATGCTCACATGAATAAGTAATCATGTGGTGTAAGACATAGTAAGTTCTAATAGGTGAAGGTATACCGCATTCATAGGTGCAAATTGAGATAAGTTGTATTACCGAGCCCAAATGGAAAGTCAATATTTTAATTTTTGTTTAATCATCGTAAGTAAAACTACATAATAAACGCCTGTGTTGCGAAATTATTTGGTTCACTTTCGACTGCATGTCTTGTGATTCGTTTATAATGCCCAATTAGAAAAAAAAAATGCCGTCACGTCCGAATAAAGTTCACGACCCTGGGCTTCATTTGGATTCCAAGGAACACGGGAAAAGACGGTGGGGTCATTTAGAGGTCCATTAGGATACTACTCATCTTCACTCATTTGCCTGTTTCCACGTCCTACACCTGGGTATTTCAGCTACGTTGAGGCCAGCCGTCCAGCTTCATTAGAAGTCCAATTAGTAAAATGATGTATGGTTTTGTAAATTCACCCCATAACATTTTGCACGAATATAATATATTATGATCATTGATCATGATGCGATGACAAGAGGCCTTAACACATCAGAGATAAATAAAGGAACAACGCAAACACGTGCAGCAAGTTTTTCAAAACCAAAAAGTCAATTTTGAACGGAACATTCGTTTTCGGTTCAACATAAACAATACCAAGAGCAACAGAGTTTGACGGGGTGAACCCCAACATTTTCTGATAGTTGGGGGATGAGCGAATATAATTTGAGAAGAAATGGTGAGACCTGGAATGTCATGGTTTTGTCTGGATATTTTATTGATTTTTCTGTGTAAGCATTTCGATTATCTGCTGGATGAGATTGGCCCCTGAGAAGTTTATTCAGCAATCAGTGCTCGGAAGTCCTGAAAGGCTTGTAAAATCCAAGTAGGCAGGTCGAGAAATGTAACATCTTGATGAATAAAAATTAAATTGCATCGTTCTGTCCTCCCAAGTCATCACCGTGTTCCAACGAATCGAAGCTGTCTGGAAAATAATCTTTTCAGGAGTGGACAGACAGTATGAATTATATTTTGACTTAGGTGGAATTAAAACGGGTTTTGGTGAGGGAGAGGGGCCAGTTCGGGATAGCTATATCATTTCTTTAAACGATTCGAACCCGGTAGACGACATCCCTAGCCAGGGCCCGCTGAAAGCTCCTGTTTTCATGCTGACTGTTCCTGCACATTTTGTTCCGGCACTGGCGTATAGCCCTTTTTGTTTCCTTTACTGAGTAGGTGAGTAGGTACAAACATAACTGTCAGCTGGTGGAAATAGATAATAATGGGAGAGGGCATTGGATTTTCAATACATTCCAGGGGTTCGCAATTAACGAATGCTATGCATAACTAACCGGTCAGAAGGCTCTCGAAAGAATTTTGTTTCAGGAGTTACCTACAGGTAAATGGGTCGAACACCAAAACATACCTCCCCAATATTATGGGTCAGACCAGCAGAAAGTGTAATCAGCAAGAAACACGTAGGTAACAGGACGGTCCGAGTTATTCACCACATCCTCAGAAATGAAAATAAAACCAAAATAAAAATAGTAATTGTCATAAGCAGGTGTGGCTGGCTGACAACATGGTGGGTGAGTTGGATGAGGATGAAGTTGGATGAGGGTTGGAGGAAGGATGCGTTCGGTAGGAGTCTTTTGCTAACGCCCCACAGTTTTCACCACAGCAGGCGCTAGAGGTAGTGGCTCCCTGCGGTTTTCACCACAGCAGGCGCCTAGGAGGTGGGTGCTAGTACCCCACGGTTTTCACCACAGCAGGTACTAGAGGAGAGGAAGGAGTCCCGCGGTTTCCACCACAGTAGGCATCGGGAAGATGGAGGCTAACACCCCACGGTTCTCACCACGGCAGGTGTTAGAGGAGAAGGAGGGGTCCCGCGGTTTTCACCACAGCAGATGCTGAGAGGAAGAGTAATACTCGCGGTTTTCACAATAGTGAGTATTCAAGAGGGAGCACCCCACGGTTTTCAAAACAGCAGGTGGGAGGAAGGGTCGGAGAGAGAGAGAGATAGGTTGACAGAGAGAGGGTTGGTCGGTGGAATGAGGAGCTGGGCTAGCAGGGCTGCTTATAAAGGCCCCTTTCCACCCTTCCCCCCACCCGTCCACAATAGGCCGTTATGACCTTGAGGGGCAATGGCGATTGATGGAAGGGACCCTTCTCCTACCTTCCCCTTGGCGTCGGGCAGCCGTCGTTCTCTTCGTTTATTTGGTTAAATATTTCAATATTAAACAGGAGTGGTTAATGTAGAGATTTGAGGGGAACCAGGACAGTAATAATCGACCCAACCCAGCCATGAATGTGACTGTTAGCAATCGACATGACGCACAGTGAACAACACTAGAAATCTGTTACGCAAATAGTATCAATGACCAGGCTATTTAGCTTAGTTTTTCGGCTTATATGGCCAGTTTTACGTTTCCGCAATTTTTCATTGGAAATACCAGCGCGTCTATTCCACATTCACGTTACTTGAACACCGTAACTAAAATCCCTTTGCAGCTCAAATCTTGGCTACCGTTTCAACGACCCGTTAAATTCAGCTTTGTTACCTGCAAAATCACAACACTATGCGCACAATTTATGCAACCAAAATGTAACATACTGCTAAAAGGTGATTTATGGGTGAAGTGAAATCACCAACTCTTCGCGATCCGCTCGTATTTTACCTTCCAATACTAGCCCACTTATTTCATTTAGGTACCCATTATCTTTTTTAGCATTCGTCTACCTACCATGTTTAGCAATGCGGCACAATGTTACTGCTCCATTGTTTTAAATATTCATCGCGATCTAAAGCTGGATAATGAATCTTAATGATGATAAAAGGTTTTGCAGAGGCGTAGTCAGCAAAATGAATTTTATGAGCGTCATGAAAGTGTTTCGAGTAGGTAGGTAGGTAGTTCGGGGATTTTAAGTGATGATTCAAGTTGGTGGTACAGGGGACTGTTGTGGAAGCCGGTTTTTCATAAGTTACCTACGCGCTCTTGGTTGCTCTCACACTCAGTTTTTATAACACTCAAATGAATCAACTCCCTAGGATTATGGTAAAAATCATAGGAGCGTCTGGACTGCGATCCAGAGTGACGCACCACTACTAGCGTTCTTAGCTGGGGAAACGTCAAACTTCATTACGTACCTCTGCGTCGATGGTTTGAAAATTCAAATTTACTCTCTTTCATTACTAACGACATTCCCCCGCATTCAAAAAATATCGCGGAACTCCTTTTGCTTATGTTTCAATTCATATTCGTGAATGTTTCAATTCATTTGCTCCTAATTTCGAAGAATAAGCTAATGTAATAGTACGCGCGCGTGTAGTAGTGCGCTAGTGTATGTAGTGGTATGTAATGGATAGTAATGTAACTTTGTAACTATGTTGTGCAATTAAACTTTATTTGTGCTTGATGTTTAACAAGCAAGCATTTCCCAGTCACATTTCAAAATCCTAGAAAAATGACAATAATTGATACTGACAATAATTAGGACCTTATCATGTCGCAACTTGTGGTCATTTTGGTGAATTTTTGTCAAGGTACAGAGTAAAGATATCATTCAATTTTCAAACGACACGGAACAAAGCCTGCCTCTTCAGAATATATTAATTTTGTACAAAAATAATTAAAAATGAAAATACCTACCTCCCTAGTAGTAGGCAAAACGGCTGTTAGCAACCTGCGACCCAGTGCCCTCGGAACCAGTACAAAGTGCGACCCTGACGTTTTACGTGCATTGATCGAAGTGCGACCCGCCTAAGATAAGGAACCTTATCCTTCCGTCTAAGATAAGGAACTGTTTCTGTATGTAACTTTTCACTCAGTTTGCCAACGTTTGTCAACGCGTCAACAATGAACTCCCCTGGCCCATCTTGCTCAACATCTGTCAGCGATCGAGGTAACGAGTTGTTTGTCCTGGACGGATTCAAATACCGATTTCATAAAAGTTTGGCAAATAATGTTCAACGCTGGTTATGTACCAAAAAATCGTGTAAGGCTTCTTTCAAACTTGACCCGTCCAACTCAATCTTCGACAGAAATGACGACCACAATCACGTTGCAGATTCCCCGAAAAAATTGAATCGTCATGCGCTGAGAAATTCTCTGAAGAGAAAAGCTGGTAATGATTTAACTACTCAACCCAACAAACTGATTGATGGTACTACGAGCGTGGACAGTGGAAACTGCAACTTATGGGGCGTGGAACAGTTCGCCTCCACGTTGGTGCGCCCTGGGTTACGCTAAACGAACTGTATCTGCAGACGAACTGGGTGGGTCGCAGTAAGCACCAGGAAAGGAAGGGTGCAGGGTCGCACTTTGCAGAAGGGCTATCAATTTGTAGGGTCGCACTTCGTAGAAGGGACAATAATTTGAGGGGTCGCTTTTTGCATAAATGGGTCGCAGTTTGACAACCCCGGGCAAAACTACATTGTTTTTTTTCCCTAGCCTATCTTCTTTAATTAGGCACCTACAAGGTATAGAGCTACAAATACTCAATATTCTGTATTTCCACATATACCTAGGAAGACAAGGACTGAGTTCAGTAGTAACAGGAGCTTGGCTCAAATGTATATATAGCTTATACATTTTAGTGCGCACTCATGTTTTTGTTTTGTTTTCGGTGCTTGGTCTCAAGCCACTGGGCTCCAGTTATACGGAAGAAAATTGCAATGGCTCAATTTTCAAATATATGGCCTCTATTAAGAAAGAAGGCTGAGTTGGCAAATAACAAGAAAGTAACATATTATTATGCGGTGAAACATTTTTTACTTTCTTCCATTCTGATAGAACAATATGTTACACGACCTGAGAGATTTAAACACGCTTATGGGTAATATGAAAAAAAGCATAGGTACCCTAATTTACAATCCCATTCCATCCCTTTAGTGTTTTTTAGTTATATAAATGTTTGTCGTAATAAAATACCTTTATTCTCTCAAATAAGGTACCAATAAATAGTTAGAGGTACCTGCCAATAAGGTTTTGTAGAGTTTCACCTATTGACAAGGCCACCCTTTGTATGTTGAAACCTGTTCTGTGGTTCTTTGGGTGAACTGTGATCACGGTTGATTAGAGACATCACGCAATTTTTACCGTTTAGCACGGAACATCGCCGCCCTCTTCAGAATTCGAATTTTCAAACCATTGGTGCAAATATAAGTAATAAAGTTTGATGATTTCCTCGCTAGGAACGCTATTAGAGGGTGCGACACGCTAAGTCATTCTTTAATACTTAAGCTGGCGTTTAATGGAATCAAAGTTTACTCATTTCATACTCAAGAAGATAATATTTAGCTTTACACGGAGTCAGAAGTTCGGATTTCATTAAAGATGCGACGTCAGAAAGGCTTCTAAGGCCGACTTCGACAGCAATCAGAACAAGCTCAAATGAATGCCTAGCAGAGAGAATAGCTAGGTGGAACATGTAGGCAGGTATCGGTCTCACATTCAGTGGCGTAGCCATGATTGTTGAAAGGGAGGGGGGGGGGGGGGGGGGGTTATCGGAAATCGAAAAAAAGTTCCTGTCATGCAGCATGGCTACAAGAGCGAATTTTCAACGAAATATTTCTGCTATCGTGTAAAAAGATGATATAGCGAGAAACCATACCACTTTTCTTAAAATGATATAATTTTTCGTGATTTTAAACATTTTTACTGATGTTTGACTCTAATAAAATCAAATTTGAACCACTTGTTTTCGAGATAAATAGTTTTATCATCCAAACAGTCCGTCCGTCGTGATTAATCATCCCGCACAACGTCAGGTGAATTGATATTGTATTTAGCCATTAATCCATTTTTTACCCCAAAAATCAAAATCTGACCCCTACTCTGTGTGAAAAACAACTGAAATGGTATTTTTCTGTCTTTACTCACCCTTCCATACCATTCCAGTGAATTGACACCAATTTTTTGCAATTTTAGCCGTTTTCACCGACTTTTGACCCATAAAAACTACAATTTGACCCCCTTGGAATTTTTGAAAATTGCTCATGTTCGAACTCAACCTTTTGTTTGACAACGCAAACGTTTTGGAGAAATATGGAATTTTTATCATGTATCCAAGGACGGATATCATCTGGAGTGGCACATAAAAATATATATACATAATACATAAATTTTTGTTAAAATCTAGGGATGAACTGAGGATGCTCTGATACGGATTTGCCTGTAAAAATATTTCAAAAATTCATGTTCTGAAAACGTTACCCATAGCAATAGCTTCATTTCCTTTGAAAATTCGTTAATAAGGTTTGACATACAAAAAAGATGAATTTAAATTAAATTTAACAAAGCACTAAATGTTACAGGTAACGTTAGGTAAGATGAATTGATGAAATAAAACATTTATTTGGCAACAATGTTCGATAATTTTCAAGGAATGAAGCTATTGCAATGGGTCAAAAATTTTCGCCAAAATTTTCTTACTGCCAAACGAAAGGATGAGCAATTTTCAAAAATTCGAAGGGAGTCAAATTTGCGTTTTTAGGGGACAAAACTTGGTGAAAACGGCTAAAATAGACATACCTATATAAAATCACTGAAAGTGGTATGGAAGATTAGTGACTACAGAAAAATACCATTTCAGTTGTTTGTCACAAGGAATAGGGGTCTAATTAGGATTTTTGGGGGTCAACAATTGGTATTAAGGGCTAAAATCAATATTATTCACCTGAAGTGTGAGATGGTGACGGTGAGGGACTATAAGCATTTTTGTCAAAAAGAGTGGATCAAATTTTTGGGACAGATCGTTAGTAATCAAATAAACGTGTTTGATTTACCGTTTAATCTGTTATTTTTGTATTTGTTTGTTACTTTTGTGATTCTTATCATTCTTAAGATTTAATTTTAATTTGTGATAAAGTTTTCGAGCCAATGGGGGGGGGGGGGGGGGTATGACTCCAACTAACACCCCCCCTCCACCACTGGATACGCCACTGCTCACATTGCTATCAAGTTCGTAGGTAGCGTTGAACTACTTTTATGTAAGGTGTAGGAAGACGAAGCTAATTTACGACACTTTCATGAGAGTCTCATTTCGACGATGTAACTGAAAGATTCAATAAATTCTCAATAAATAATTCAATAAAAGAAAACCTGAAAAGTAGTTTAAGAGCTAAACCTGAATCAGTCAGCGATATGAGTCTTGTTTGCTGATCTCTACGCCCCACAGATGCTAACCAATACGGTGTAATACTATTAATATATTGTTTTACAGTTTATCCAGAGCTTGCCTCAACGACCTGGAATCTGCCAAAGGCGTTTTTCGAGCGTCGCAAAAGCAAGGAGCGGGGGTTGTCGAATCCTGAACCCGGATGCTTGTTCGACAGCGCCTTCCTTCCTCAGCGTACACATACGCCCTGGGCACGTCTCCCACTGTCGCCCATAACACGAAGGTTGACTCTCCGGCGATTGGGTTTGATCCGTCCCCACCCAAACGGCTCAGGATCATCCTGACCTCCCGCCACGAGGCTCATCGCACATCCCCCCGTTTTATTTTTTAACGGGGAGGTGGGAGGAGTTGGCGGCAGATTCACCTTCGCGACTTTCTTCAAGAGCACGTTACCGTTCCATATGAGGAAGATGAAATCCGGAAGGTCGTTTTTTACCATTTGAATCAACGAGAATTTCGTTCGCTATAAAATAACTTAAATCACTTGCGGCAGAGTAGTGGAAATCCATAGCAAAAAACGCTGCAAATCCCTGCACAGTGGTTTAATATTTTGTACAGAATACCCTTCTGTTACAGATCACAGCTCTATGTATAGATAACCCGTCTATATAATATAATATGTACTACTCTATACATATTATGTAGATCGCAGACCCTCTGTAGGTTAGTACCTAACCCCGTACTCGTTACGAGGTACCTATCTAAATCACGAGTTAAATGTTGCTAAAATAACTCGGTCGATGACAAACAGTAACTAAAATGGCAGAAAGAAACGCAAATAATGAAGTTCTGAAGGAAAATTGTTGATGTGGAGTGAAATAGATGCCCCTTCTGCGTAGATCACTGTCTTCTGAGGTCAATACCTATAATGAACCGTTGTGTAATAACTTGTCCATCAATAATACTTCAACGATTGTTCAAGTTGCAAAAACACCGATCAACAAAATCCAGCCCCTTCTTGGTAGATGAACCGTTGTGTAATAATTTACCGTTATGAAACAATTTACCGTTGTGTAATAATTTACCGTTGTGTAATAATTTGTCGTTGTGTAATAATTTACCATTGTGTAATAATTTACCCATGAATAATACTTCAGCGTTTGTTCAAGTTTCACAAGTACCTACCAACAAAATCCTATAGTCCATCACTTATCAAATGTAATAATATCACAGAGCAACCAACTCGATTTCATACAGCCATGAGTGATTATAATCAGGCGCTCCCCAGTGATGATATTCGGGCCAGATTTATACCGTTTGATTCACGATCGTGTTGACGAAGCTTTTTGGTGCACACGAACGGCTGGACGTACAATGCTCCGGGTGGTCTCAAAAAATTGTTTAGCGGAAGAAAAATTTTATAACGTAAAAAAAAACCATACCCTTCCATCGAAAGTTTTCGAGCTACGGCGTTCTGAAATGTTCAACCTCTATTTTTAACCCCTTAGAGATGACTGACAGTAACGTCGAGCTTCGAGGACCAACTAGATCCCGAACGGAACGTATAACCCGAATTTCATCATTTTTTTTTTTTTTTTTTTCATACTCGATTCCAATAGTTCATTATTGAAAATAATAAACCAAAACTACAGGATAAAATAGAATAGTCTATTTCCACGTAAACTAACAAAACTGTAGACCGGTTTCAGTTGTTAAACCATCATCAGTACACAACATAATTCTATTGTTTCGGTTGTTAAACCATCCTCAGTACACAATAGAATTCTATTGTTTACTGATGATGGTTCAACAACCGAAATCGGTCTACAGTTTTGTTAGTTTACGTGGAAATAGAATATTCTATTTTTATCCTGTAGTTTATTGGGGTTTTTCGCTTTTCTGCGGCTATTTGAACATCCGATGATGAACGGTAAACCCGTTTCCAAACCAAATTTCATTACTTAGCGCGATTACATCACGACAGGAGTCAGCTTGATTGGTCAAGTTTCTTTTCGCATACAGCTCTTATAGATAGCTGTTTCCAGTAGCTCTTTCTCAATCCTGAATCAAGAACCATCACCGTACTAACGTATCTGGAAGCTCTGAACTACCTACTGCCCTGCTTACCTACAAGTTGGATGTGGTGTTCGTAGTTACACAATCACATTTTAACGTTAATGACAGGCCCCCATTAAGTCTTATGGCCAAACCATACGCCAGAGTGTTGAGCTGTCGTTTTCTATAATAGTCTGAAACCGAATGCTAAAACTAGGCACTTTCAAACCCACGGTAACCCATTATTAAGTACCTGAAAGGTGGATGGATCAAATTGTCAACTAACAACATCCAATTCTTATCCAATTATTAATGATTTGAAACTATATTAGGAAACATTAGAATCCGATCGGTGTCATTGTTTCCACATCATTCAAACGTGGTTATCTATATGCGACCAGGATTACGAATAGCAGAGGTGTTTACAAACGTTAATGAAATTAATCTATGGTATGTGAGAACAGATATCAACAAACTAATTCAACTGACCTCTGCTAACGTCATTCATCTGGTGAAATACGGTGTGGAAGTGAATGAGTTAACTGAACTCCAAACGAGGGATTTCCCGTCAATTTAGATTGTAATCAATTTCCTGAAGATGGCTAACTTGAGTAAACAAGATGTTTTCAAACAATGTTAGCAGGAAAATGCTGTAGTTCGATGACTGATTGTTCCGAGAAAATTCTCGGGAACATCAATACAATCAGTGGGTAGAGCTTCAAATGTTTAATCGAACCCGTTTCCTTCCTTCAATACCACTCCCGGTCGGCATCACAGACTCCTGCATTTGCCTGTGGAGGAACAATGAACATAACGATCAAGGCCGAGTACCAGGCCTCACCTCACTCGAACAATTATTTATTATTTATGGAAAATACTCTCATTAAATGGGATACCCCGGATGGTTTTCTAATTCACATAAAAAACGCGTTCTGAAGTGCATCCACAGGCTCAGGGAAAGCACCAAGCAGTGAGAGCTTTTCAGGAGAAAATCTGCATGAATATATTTATAACGGTTTTTTTTCGCCTTCTGCCAATTATCGAATTGCCGTGAGTAGAACGCGGTTGTTCGGGCGAGCGTGGTTCCCATGAGCGGGAAGAAGAACGCGGTTGGAATTGGGGTGCATCTGGTTTAAATTCTCGATCTGGGGTTGTAAGAATTATCATCACATCTGTTTCGACTGTGGTCAAGGTGGTGGTTGGTGGATATTATGTCACGGTAGAGATGCAGGTAGCGCTGAACTCGAATTTACTTTCATCCACCCACGAGGATTGGCCTGAGGATTCCACATATAATACAAAACCAACATATTCACACAATATTATGGGTCTCTAAATGGGCCTTACTTGCTTGATAAGCAAAAACTTCAAACGTGAGAATCGAAACCTCTACGGTGTAACTGAGTGACAGTGGGCAGCGGCAGCAAACGTTGAGTTAGACAGCAGTTCTTTCTACCGGCTCTAAAAGTCGTTTCTCACCCCAGTTAACTGCAGAATGAATTGGTAGAGGCGCAGAGTCCCATAATTTACTAGATAATTACATTTATTTTAAATTCTTGTAATACCGCATGTATTTCTGAGGAACTAATTAACTGTAAGCACCGTTTTCCGGATTGCATTTTTCGAAACTGGTGAGCATTTTCGGTTTAATACTCTTAACTATTGTGTCACACAAATGTTCATTCAATTAATAATATCCAGTTTTCATTGTAAATTATATCTAGAATAGAAGATTTTCAAGGAGGGTGCTTAGGGTGTTGGTATTTTCAAGTAGGAAATAATATTGTCCTGATATGTATCTACTTCATTCTAATAAATTACCGAATGACAGTCTTTTACTAAATCTCGGTGCGATCAAAACTTCACCATACTCATCCAACCGAGTGGGTTGAGTATAACAGTACAAGAACAAATTCGGTCAATCTTCAAATTTCTCCAATGTCTTGGTTGTCTTCGCCATCTGAGATTCAAAACCTACCACATTAGGAAGACAGTAATATAGGAATCAATAGCATAGATCCAAGTCTTCGAACTGGTCCGATATCTTGTGTGGATACGATCTGCTGAGGAGACAATTATGTAATTGATCCAAATCGTTCCTAGGTAAATGACCAGGTA
The DNA here is from genome assembly GCA_954871275.1 of Leptopterna dolabrata. Lineage (NCBI taxonomy): Eukaryota > Metazoa > Arthropoda > Insecta > Hemiptera > Miridae > Leptopterna > Leptopterna dolabrata. Next base: position 7,179,716 of record OX940983.1, on the reverse strand, counting down.
CGCTATGGCACTTACCTGCCTCCCAGATGTTTAGTTATCAGAAGAAGATTTATCTAGACTGGAGGGGTATTCCGTTATCGCTGTGGAATAGTTGCAGCATGATTATACGAAAATCACCAAAGATGGAGTTGTGGTTTTCATGATGAATCAAAATAGTAAATAGATTACAAAAATTGCACGTCAGCAGAGTGCCATATATCTGTCTGCTCAGATTCGAGATGGATGAATCATCGAATTCACGTTCTTGTGTTCCCACAATAGTAACAAATTCCTGTAACAGTACGGTCCACTTTTTTTTCTCGTCTAGTTCTTATACGACGTACTTATGTATTTTTTTTAACAATATTCTTACATATCTTTTGAAGTATTTTTCTTCTATCCGAGAAAGGGGTTTAAGAAGGAAGGCTTCTTTTTCTCATCTCGAGAAGTCAGAAAACGACGAAACCAGTACCCTCTACTCGGTAACTAGGAATAAAAGGCTTTTGAAAAACTTTTGTGAATCGGCGGGCAGGGGAGCCAGAATGGTCCCCTCTCAACAACGACCATGACGAGCGCATCTAACTCCTCCAACCACAAAAAATTATCGCAGAAAAACGACACGTGAGCCTTCGAAGAGCGGAATGAAAAGATCCTTAGGGGGAAAAATATGTTCCCCTCTCATGACAGAAGCTCCCGGTCATGTGATTGGTTAAATATGCAATATATATTCTAAGGCACGGCAAATGACTGAGGACAGTATTTTTGTGGTTAACTTATTAAAGTAAAAGAAGTGCATGGTTACGATGACGAGACGCTTTTTGAAAAACATTCACGAAGAAATGAAAGGTGTCATAAATTAGTTCTTTTTCGTAGCACAAAGTGATACTCCGCTGGATCATCACAAATGCCAGAGGAGTATCGACCAAACCTATATACTGATGGCTGAACGGCTAGAACAGTACCAAGATATCTCGAATTTGTTGTTGCCTCTGTTTTTCAGGCCCCGAGTTCCACCCATAAACTCAACACCTCAATAATTCCAACAAACTAACGATATGTCAAACAAATGAAAGGCCAACGAGTGGAGACTCTACATTTCTTGCAAATGCCCCCATTTTTCAAAAATTTCATTTAGTTGACTTGAGGACACAGTTGGTTCAACAATGAGACTATTGTTTTCAGTTTGTCTCTGCATACTGCAAAAGAAAAAATTCGAAAAAGAGGGTTCGTAGAAAGTTGTGAGGGACAGCCCAATGTTTTTATTATGACAGGTGAATAACAATCATACATAATATTTTAAAAATACAAAGTTTCGGTGCCTCAAAAAACGAACATTTTTTTAACCAAGAAAATGTTGTACAGCAATTATAATGATTTAACTGTAAAACATAGGTATGTGCATAGATATAAATAATACCATACTAGTACATCATTTTGATTTGCATTTGAGTTAAATATATCGCCCATACTTTCCGGTTTCTAGCACCTACCGATATCTCGAACTCCCAGCTCGATAACTCGAACAGTTTTTGCCCAGTTCCGAAGTGTTAGTTCGAGTTATCGAGTTGCGAATATATTTTCTTCGTACACAAGCAGGCAGTTCGAATTATAACCATCGAAATTAAAATCGGGAAGATTATTTGCATGTATTAAGGATGCAGAACTTGAAATAAATCACTAATATTTACTTGGTACGCCATAATTATACTATATCAGTCAATGCAGAGAAAGCTTCTTGAAAATTCATAGTAAATTAATGCATGTCTTCACGTCTCTGTATGAACAGGAGAATACGTCATTATGATGATTCGGCCTGTGTGAAGATGGTACACACGAGATAAGACCGCAAGCTCATCAGGACGCCAACTCTTAACCACACGCTTCCGCTTAGGAGGCGACCTTGCCCACCGCACCAACTCATAATTTCTGTTTAATAACTGATACTCCGCAGGCCCGGGAGTGGCTGAGGCTCTGAAATCTGCCCCGGATCGGAATCCCGGCTGACCAACGCCTATACGGCCCACTAAACCTAACGGTCGTCGTCTTTCCCAATATTTGCATTGGGCACTCGCCAACATCTCAGGTTTAATATCCGCTCCTGCATTTTTTCTTCTGCAGGTACAAAGTGGTGCGACCCTACTTACCAGCTACTGAGCTTGTGTTTGTGAAGTCCACTTTTCGTACAGAGGCTCCTGGTGGTATTCTAGCTGCATTAGAGGTGGGTAGTTCCTGACTGAAATACTCTTGAAGAACTAACACCGCCAACTGAACTACTCTTCACTTCACTGAACGTTCGTTCACTAGGAACACCGAGTAAAAGAATCAAGGACCCAGTGTCTAGAGATGGATGTAAGAAGAGGGAACTAAAGAACTATCGTTCTGTGCATTATGAACTAAAAACTAAAGAACTAGTAACTCACTCACTCACATGGCGACTGAGTTAGATCTTTAGTTCTTGTAATTCATATAGGAACGGTGGATACTAAATGAGGAATTGATGGTATCCACTGAACGATAGTTCCTTTAGTTCAAGAGTAGTCATTCAGATGGGGTGAATTACTCTGTGGAGTTGACAGTGTCCACAGAACGATAATTCCTTTGCTGCATGAGGCATCCACTGAAAGGTAGTTCCTTTAGTTCATTAGGAGTAGTTCAGATAGGATGGATATTACATAAGGAGTTTAGTATCACAGAAGATAGTTCCTTAAGCTCATTAGGAGTTTTTCAGATTGGGTGGATACTACATAAGGAGTACCACGGAACGACAGTTCAAATGAATAAGGAACTAAGTTTGATTCGTTCAGCTGTTCCTTTCCTGTCGTTCCTCTATCCATGCCAGAAGCCACTCTAATAGTTCAACTATTGACATCGTTCTTCGTTCTAGTTCAATGTTTGTGTCGTGCGACTGGGAACGAAAACGAACTGGAAGTTACTCAAAAGGACTACTCCTTTCAAGGAGTGAACTAACTGAACTTGAGTACCTCAAATGAACTACTATTTCCCCTCCACTAAAAGCGGCATCTTATCAGCGCATCGGTCACGGCGTTTATCTCCTTGACCGAAGAATAACGATCCTCCAGATGGGTCTTTGGACTTGAAAGTTTTAAGGTCAACTCGACAGATTAATAGAATTTGCAGTAGGTACTACTGGCACCTAATAGTTATTCGGGATCACGACGGCGCAGGGAGCGACGCCACGGTACCTTGAAACTGTAAAACAGCCCATTTTGAGAAGGATAAAAATAGTTATTGTAATGACTGAGAATGTGAAATTCATAGAGTTTACTCGGTGAACCGTCAGAAATTCTATATGACGTTTGGATTCACGACGTCACCGAAGAGCGACAGTACCACGCACTGCTACAAAAAAGTATGCGCAGGTATCGATGGACTATCAGATTGACAACACTGTTCCGGTTCCTTAGACACACAGGTAACGGATAAGGTGCCATCAAATACAATAAGAGCTACTGTGGACGTTATATCAACGGCCTACTTAGAATCTAAGCGGAAAATTGAAGGGATTATCATTTGAGACTTTTTCCCGAAGGTACATTCTTAGTAGCACGCCTTATATTATACGGACACAATGGTAAAAGCCCAAAAGCGTTGCAAGGCTCCTCATATAGGAGCTCGAGTCAGTCAGTTATTACTGTTGTAGGAAGAATCTGTGAATTATGGAATGGGCAGAAGGTTCGCTGTGTCTACTGAAACTTGCATTTCTACTTATATGACCTCCAAGCCCATATAAGGCCCTCACAACTTCTCTTTAGTCCCGCGTGTTCCACGGAAATTATTTCCGACGACAATATATCAGTGTATTTGATCAGGTGACAACATCCTTAAAGAGGCTCAAACGTAATTTGTATTTTGAATTGGCAGCCTTATCACAACTGCTGGCCGTTACAAACCAGAAACATGCCAACTGTGGTGGTTAGCCAATACACTACACAGTCACTACCCGTAGCTCCGGCACGAAGTAACAACAAACTGATCGTCCATCGGGTTTAATGCATACCTACCTGTATTAACGGATAACAATTGCGGAATAGAAATACTACAAAAATCAAGTCGTAAAGATTTCATCGAAGAGAAATTTGGTGCAAATGTGAGTGATAACGCTATCGCTGATTTACTGGGTTCTTGAAAAGCAGCTCAATCGATAGGGTGATTTTCCATATTTGCATGCATCAAAATTATTTTCTCTAGATACAGCTATTATTCCTTATGATTATTCTAACATACACCAGAGTAGGTACTTTTAGCACAATGGGATCTTCCAACATATTTTTCTCTTTCCAAAAATGTATGTTTCTACTCGTTCCACAGTACGAATTTGCCGTGTTATGGCGTGTCTCTGTCCTGGGGCAGCGTGCAAAATTCAGGTATACCTAACTTGACAAGCCAATTATAATTTATTTCTATTTTAAATACTGAGTTATGATATTCAAGAAATAATGATCGCATAGTATTGACAGCGATGGTCACTGAAATCTGACTTGTTGTTATTTGTTATGTACTCAGAACTTCGCGGCTGAGGCCACAGGGCTAGTTGATAGTTCCGGCACTTCTTTTGAAACTCCGACGCCGAAGAACTCCCTTGTTATGTTCCATTCGTATCACTGACAGATGAAGTGAGTAAATGGGGTGAGCTTCTCGTTATTCTTTAGATATGCCCTCTTCTCGCCCTACCGCTCGGAGGTGTGAAAGACAATGTTATCCCAAACGGGAAATTATCGTCGCCTCTCCCTCTTATTGCCGTTTTATCACTTCGCGATGACCCCCATTACTAATAAATTCGCACTAATTTATGGCCTCATTCAAACCAGAAGAAACCCTGGAGTGGGGAATGGGGCCCACCCTGAGGGCCCTCGAAGACTCGTTATGTAGATTAGGGAAATGATTTGAGAACCTCACAGTACCCCGTGTATTCGAGCCCTCTCTTAATACGTTTTTCAAAAAAGCAACCGGTACTTCGAAAATCAGAGAGTGAAAAAAGGGTGAAAAAACTGATAAATTATGCAAACGTTAAACATGGATTTTTTTCTTTATATTATTAAATCGTCAAGCTCGACGCGTTATTAGCACATAGAATCCGTGTTTCCTAGCTAACCATGATATGTTGGTGTGAAACTGACGTGGTTGGGATTTCTACCCATTAGATAACCCTCCTCTTCGCGACTGAGGCGATATTTTGTAAGGAGTGACTTATTCGGTACAGATAAAACCAGTTTCCGAAAAAAAATAAATGATCCCGCCACCTAGGGGCGCTTCATAAAAAACGCCCAATATGGAAATCCTAATGTTTGTTTTGAAGAGTTTTTTTTTTTTTTTTTTTAGCGTTTCCCATCAATGGGTGTAATAGAGTGTGAAACACAGACGTTGGGTTTGAGGTTAAGATGCGTATTTTTCGCAGTATCCGGCGGAAATTTGTTGATGTCCTCTGGGTTCAATCAGAATAGGATTATTCCGTATCGCACAGTAATATAGGATTGTCATTTGACAACAGCAACAGCCATTATGTAGCTATTATGTGACATCCTAAACTGGGTAGATAAACAAGATCAGACAGATAGCCGAAGACATGATATTATATATTTCGCTAATGCAAAGGCCGCCACCACTAGCTTGGCATCTTCATCGAGGTTTCAGGCATTCCACGGCAAAACAGATACCGCCATCATTCCGGCAGGTCAGAATGAATTACTACGGATATAAAAGTACGAGAAGTTTCGTTGAAAAGAGAATCAATAACACGAAAAGGTGTTATAACTGAATGAAATGACATTAACATTCAATATTTTCAATTCAATTCAATTACCTCAATAAAATCTAATCCCCCCCCCCCCACCCTATAGCTCAATAGCTCATCTACTTTAAATTCATTCTGCCTCTTATCTAACTGTAGGCAGAATAAAATAGGATGATCATTCAATTTTTCGAATAAACCAACTTTCTCCGTTATTTTTTGCTGAACAGCTCTATTTTGAATTCATATAACTCCCATAATAAGCGAAATCATTGTGATTATCAATTAAGGTGATATAGATGAGAGTGAGATCGGACGATTCCTCCGTGATATGTGGCAGCTGAATAGCTAAGTAGCGGTTGTGTAGGATGCAAGTTAATTTGGAATTTCAATGCAAATAGGTCTGGCTACCGCCGGCGCCGTGTCAGGTCGTTGAAGAGCGCCCGGAGTCAGAATGAGCAGGTCATAATGAGTTTTTACTTTTATCCAATAAAAACTATTAATCGAGTTAAATGACAACTTGAGAGCTGAGGGAATTATAAAAGTTATGTTGTTTGAAGTTGTCTAAAGTGTACCTCATGTTCTTCACGATCAGGTTAAATTGTTTGAAAGTACTTTTTATGAGATGAAATAAAGGGTTTTTCTGCCATTAACCTTTTCTGCGAAAGGAATGACGACAGTTCCTCTATATCCAGTCTTATTGGGGTACCGCCTAATTACACAGGTCTGTTAGATCAAACCACTTTGTAGGTACCTAATATTGCTCACAAAGGTCTGGAAGCAAAATATTTAATTTCTCAACATAAATCGACAATTCGATCTTTACCGATGCCGCTCTACAATACCAGAAAGAGGTTTCTAGGAAAATTAAAAATGTATATACCTGCTTATGTACTTGTAAGATTAGGCGCACAAAGGGTACCTTGCAGGTACCTATGTAATTTAATGAATACGAGGGTTAAAGGAAAAGGAAACCCAAGGGATAAAGGAATCCAACAGATAAGGAGGAATCGCTCCATCGATTTTCTTTGTTACGTTAAGTTCTAGTAAGCAGGTACATACCAACATAAAATGTATGTTCCAATCTCTCTCAAACAATAGACAAGATCAACAGCGGTCGAAACCCCATGAAAAACGGCTAACCAACTAATTCTGTGCGGGTACCATGTTTGCTGCTGCCAAATAGGTGGTTGGTACTGGTATTTTTACAAAAAAGTATCATGATGAGTCACAAGAACATTTTATTTTGATCTCAAGTTCCACACCATACACGACCATTTGAGAACCCAAAAGAACTCTAGAAAATCTCCCTTCGTTTAGTGAATCGATCTAGATCATTCAGTGGAATATCCCCAATTCTAGGTGAACCTATTATGAATAAAAACCACAGAAGAGACTTCTGTTTTTCCACTGTATACCCACAAAAACACGTTTCTTCATCACAATCACAACAGGCAGGTTATGCTCCGATAAATAATTCTACAGCTTCACTCCGGGGTGGTTAGCACTGAACGTCAAACGTTACCAATCAGTAATTACCCTAACCTACCTCGTGCACACGAAATTGACATTTTTTGTTAATAGTCAGTTGCATTAGGTCGTGCTGAGTTTCTTTTCCACGACATAGCGATACTGCGTGCCACTCACGTTTTCCAATCCCGTAAAGTTCATGTCGTTCTTGACTGTGTTTCCATACGTGATGTCCGCTATCTCATAAGCCTCGGATTTCCTTATACATTTTTCTTTCAGCCTGCGAGTTTATTGCATGAAGTGCTGTGGTCAAAATGTGCCATCAGTTATTTTAAAAAAATTAAAAATAACTACGGACATTTAACAAAATGCGTTCACGCTTTTTGCAAAAGATGATGACGACACCATTGTGGACCATAGGAAAGCAAATAAATAATTTAGGGCAAATTTGAACGAAATAGGGCCCATTTATTGTATTTATACGCATGAATACGGTTTGCTAATGCTATATGTGAGCATGAAAATCAATGTAGGTATGTGGATACTCATTATTTCTTCAGAAGAGCACAAGGCACTGCAGCTTGGTCTAGCAGCAAGTTGACACGACGGCGACTACTCATATAATCTTCGACTTTACGGCTGACTCATCCCCCGAACCTGATTCACCGCATCGTAAGTTATTACTCGTTTTGCATTCAACTTCTGAGAACCGCGAAGGACGACGACATGAGGCGATTGTGTATGGTCGAAACAGGCGGAATCACTACGGTCTACCACTGCATGAGCCAGTGGTTTCCCTCAACTGGGGCGGATGTGGAAACCCATACAGCGAGGTAAATAAATTAATAAAACCAGACAATATTCCGTCGTCAAGCAACGAAACAGGGATGCGTAGGTAATTCGTGTTGCTGATTATTGTTTATTAACACGTTGAGCGCCGCGTGTGCCATATCTGACACACACAAGTTTCCCCTGCAGGGCCATGTGTGCCAATCTGGGACACACTCAACCTTCTCTTCTGGCTTCTGTCTGTTGCCAGGACTACCTATCTTTTTTTAACAATTTTTGGGATGAAATGACCTTGGCTGGTTCCAAGGTGACTGGGAACATGGTTGGTCTGGACAAAACAACTTGTTGCTAACAGTAATGGAGAGAAAATCGAACACATGAAAGTGGAAGAGGGTTTTCTACATGGAGTTGGGTTCTCCATGGAGGAACGCAAAAAAATCTTCAAATTTTTTTGTATTCCTCCATGGTTTCTAGCTCACGAAATGTTGTGTGGCCACAAGTCGCAAACTGATACTGCAAGAAGGAGAATAAGGAGTAGCATATACTGCCTTGAGTGTGTCCCACATGTGGTACACGTGGCCCCTTGATGACAAATTGCATTGAGTGTCTCCCCTACAGGCCACGTGCCCCTCTTTGGGTCACGCGCCATTTTTGGTAAAAAAAAGTCAAAACTCGAAGAAAATGTTACTACATGACTCAAAAATGATTCAGAAAACGAATTTTAAGAAAAAATGTACTTGGCCCTGGGAGAGGGACTTTTTTGGCCTTGCGCTTAACGTGTTAAATAATGTAGTACACGGCATGCGTGAACGGTGGTGGATGTTGATTGGAATCATCAGCAGTGTGCACTTCTGATACCACTTACCGTAGGTACCTGGTTCCTAAGAGTCATCTTGAGGTTTACAGTTTGCGACTGAAGGATTATGACGAGTATGTAACAATTTGTAAAAATACTGCACTAGGCAGATGCCACAAGGTGGTAGTTGACAAATGCACACCCAGCCATTGTGAGCGATTGAGGTTTTGATTTTTCAATAAGTAGAAGTAGATACAAAACTATGTAAGCGCTTGCGAGTCCGTAAGGACTAATCTATATAAATAAAAATGAACGTGTGTATGTATGTTCCTTATTGGCGGCCAAATCGCTGAACCGATTTTCACGAGATTTGTTCCATTGTGATCGGCAAGTTCGGGAGGCGATTATAGGCTATGGTAGAACCAGCTTCCCCAATCATCTGAGTGAGCCCTGAGGCTAATTTCGTTCCTATTTAACCTATGACGGTGAAATTTGAAATGGAGCCTCTCTGGGACTGCTGGGTAAGAATTAGCTGGGCCTCGATTGAGTGAGCAGATCAGCTGAGTGAGCCCTGAGGCTAATTTCGTTCCTATTTAACCTATGATGCTGAAATTTGAAATGGAGCCTCTCTGGGACTGCAGGGTAAGAATTAGCTGGGCATCGATTGAGTGAGCCGATCAGCTGAGCACCCCGAGTCGAAAATGGAGCCCCTAGATAACTTCCTAGATAACTAATGCAATGTTATTTTGTGCGCGTACAGATGCCAAAATCAATGAAAGCAAAAATGTTTTACCTGTTCCGCCAGGTGCGTCGAGGAAATAATAGAGTAATTCTCCTTATTACTTTTTTATGTGGGCATTTCATGCCAATTATTACATTTTTCTTTCTTGCAAATGCTAATAAATTTTATTACCGAAATGGAAAACGCAAAAACGATGTTTATATCTACCATTACAATAAATCAATAAGAACTCTTTTTCATTATCTCAGAACACTCGAATGAAAATATCAGATATAGGTACTACATTTATATAATACTACAGCTGCTGTTTAACCTTGCATCAACACAACCCACCATGAGTACATAGTCGGTAATGGTGCGGCGGAGGGGGAACTGCACGTCCAGTTATTTATGCACCCCGACCGAGGCAACGGCCGGGTAATCCGCTAGTTTATAACAAGTGACAGCAAATTTGAAATTTGGCTGATAAATAATAAATTTATACGGTTGAATCACCATAACATAAAATGGCTTCTGATCAGTTCTTACAGTGCTTATTTGCGGCAGATAAAATGCAAAGTTCATTTCTTTAGACCCCCAGACCTGAATAATAAGCAGCAATAAGCAGCTTACAACCCTGTGTGAGCATCAGAGAAAATTAGGAAGCTTCACCCAAATCCAAATTGGTCGCCAAAGGAGTCTCTATACTTAGCCCGAAGTAGGTAAGAGATAATACCTGGATTTTGACCTAAATATTATGAACGATAGGTTCCCAACCCAATACCTACGCTTGAAATTTGCACTGTGGAAATACGTAGAGATTTTCACAGCGGAAAATTCCTGAAATTTTGTTCTGAAATTTGCACTGCATTTCAGTGAAGCTAGTGTAGGGCCCCATACTGCCAATCCAAATCGGTCTTAGGTCACATACGTAATTCTGAACGTTGTCCCAAACTGAACAACGATGGGTTGGATGGCGGAAATTTGCAACGGTGCATTTCGTCACTTGAAGAATCCCACTTTCTCACGGGTGCCTCCGTATGGAAATTTCTACTCACCTTGGCCAGATTTGCTTCAGTTCCGCCGGCAGAACGAAAAAGTGAATTTCGGATCCCGCAGAGAACCAAATCGCACCCTTGACCCCCTTCGGGCTTTTCGAGCTTTGACCCCCGACTGTTTCATCACCAGCTCCAGGGTACGCCGGGCCCCGAAACTCGCAACTAATCGGCAAATAGTTATCATTTGGGTCTGAACAACAGCCGCTGGAATCTAAACGGTCTCAGATCGTGAGACGATGAAATTTGATTGTGATCCTAAATATCACGGTCGTTTCGGGATTAGGGAACTTGAACTTTTTGTCCGACTAATAAGCACTTGGGAGAAATCGTTTTTCAATCGTGAAAACAAGAATTTGTCCTTTTGACTAATTCGTAATTTCTTTGTAGTTTTGGAGGTGAGTTGAAGAAGGTACGTCCTCGCGGGTTTCATTCAGACAAGAGCTTCTGTCTATCGCTATCATCATCATCAGGCCTAACTGCTATCCTGCCAACCGTCAGCTAATATATTCAGGATAATTGTGTTTTTCCCACGAATCCCCTGCCTCAGGAAACCTAGCGGATCTCAGTACTATCAAAGTAATTGTGTCGATGGTAACGAATCGATACGACAATCAAACCGATCGCTGCAGTTACCGTACGATCTACGGTAGATTCTGCGTAAACAAACTTTGTTATTCGGCCACTCCGTTTCGCATTTGTATCCCGTTTCCTCTTCTTTTATGACTATTTCACGATCCCCATTTGTCTGTGTCATCATCCAGCTGCTCAGTACATAGATAGGTACAGTGCCGATTTTCATTTAATTAGCGATCGGATTTATTTGTTGGTTTCCCATGAAAAGATCGACAACGCGGAGTCACGGTGCTATCAGTCATGAAAAAGTACATGCTTTCTAGTAGTCAATTCAACAGTAGCGTCTATTGCCATTAAAAAGGACGGAAAAACGGGGGAAAAGGGGAAAAAACTCAGATGTCAACTGCTGACTACGTACCTACGTAGTTTGGCCTTAGCCAGAAAAATGCGCTCCCGGCAGTTATTATTTTTGTGGGCCGGCTAGGTACTTTTGTACTACTCAATAGGTACTTTTGTGGTTTAGTAAAACGTTAGTAACATGAGCTTTTGAGGTAACGTTTTCCATGTTTTTGGGGACGAGAAGACCGAATATGAAGTCGATTTTGACCAAAGAGTGGAAAATTGAGGTTCTACCAAATGTTCAGCTCCCAAAATTGATTTTTTTATGAGTCAAAAACCTGGAAAATCGTCTGAAATCTCCATCAATTAGTATAATAATTACACTAGAAAAAGTTTCAACATGTGGTCAAGACGATTAAGTGGATCAAGATGATCAAATATAATTAGAAAAAAAGGAGCGTATTATATACAGATAAGTTGTATGAAAATCGTTAGGTTAATGTAATTGTGTAATTTTTTAGTTTTCAGTCGCATGGAAATTGTAAATCGCTCTTTGGAAACCTATAAATTTATGGTATAATCTCAAAACACCCAAAAGCCGAAATTCTTCCTCCACTAGTCACTAGTCCATAAAACACGTTGTTATCAGATACATATTATGTAGCATAGATAGCAGTAGTATAAATAACACTTCCACCTGTTCGTACTCTTCCCCATGTCCCCCCAACGCTCCTCCAATCTGCATCTTCATTTTACGCCGCACTCAACTATAATTATTAAACTTTTACGTAAAAAAAAAGAAGAAAAATACTGATCATCTTGTTATGAATATAATATATTTTCTTAATTATTATATACCTGAGATAACTGGCATATTCTGTAATTGTATAGTTTCTAAATAGTAATTGGGCTCCGGAAGTACTGTAAATAAATAAATAAATAGCAATGTGTTTTACATAGCTCCTTGTGAAAAACACGTGTCTTGTTTTTCTAATTTCAAGTCAAATGTTACTGAACATGTTGTATCGACATAGAGTGTTAGAGTAGAAAACATCCAGTGATCCGCTTGAATTATTAATGGGTCATTTCATGTTCGAAATCTAGTGGTATATGAATACAGGCACTTCTATACCAAACGACAGTTTAATAAATACTGTAAATCGGTTGTTTATATTCCAGAAAAGCATATTTTTTATCAGATAGGTAGCTGGCAGGTACAAAATAGATTAATGTACAAGGAACTTGTAACAGTGTGGGCTGTTCTCGATACATTTTTTTCATCCGGTGGAGACGGGATCGGTTTGGGGAAGCCTAATCGGTATCCCTTCTTAACCGGTGATAATCTCGCTGGTCTAGGAGGGGGACTCTCGAGGGTCCACCCCCACTGTTACACTCTGTCACAAACTCGAAGGAGGAAGTCATGCATACGCTCTTGTGAATGCAGAACGAAGAGTGCAGCCGCACTATAGGAATTACGTATGCTCGCATCCAGGTAGCAACTCTTATCTCGCGCCAGTCTCACAATTTACGTAAATTATAATTAAACGCGCCGCCAGGAACTGAGAAAATGCACTGCGTGTTTTTATCGGGCATAGCCTACTTGTCCGAGATGGCATTGCTCATTAGGTTGAAATGACTTGGGACGAGGCTGAGAACGCTCTTGGTGGGGCCTATCAGATCCCCTTGGCAGTGGGCGAGGGGGCTTGAGACACCCTGAGGGCTCCTTTGTCAGTCGTGTCGCTTCTTATCGAAGTTAACTCTCCTCCGTGACTCGCTAAACTAATAGCGAGTTCTGAGAGGGCCCTGGATCCTGGATCTACCCGCCTCCGTCCCGAGGCCCTCATCACACTTGGAGCTCTTATCATCAACTTACTGGACCGTTTCATTTCCTTCTAGCGCCTTTTTGAAAACACTTCCGAGTTCCAACCTTCCTCCACCGGTGCACCTCCAAATGCGGTATCACGAATCAGGTGCACACCGTGAACGTTATGCACACTCTGCTGCGTCCAAGACCAGCTATTATAAATGTCTATAATGTCGGTGCAACGACCGATGGACTGGAAGGGTTCAATCGTTTCCTATCAATGATAGCAGCCACTCCAGGCGTACCTACCTACTATAAGGGGTATTCGTGGTTCTCTCGACCATGTTGAGTACGTTAAATCGAAAACGTCGTAAACGGTGGAAATCACGAGGCCCTGCGTTAAACTCTGCTCTGCATTGGAGAAAAGGGAGGGAATGAAGAGAAAATTACGAATAGAACAAAAAAGTAGTTCGTTTGTTTGCTACCTTAAGCGCTGCGTAAGCTCAGAGTTATCTTGTCAACCTACAGCTAGGTAGGTGGGGGGGGGGGGGGGGCACCTAGCTAGGTATTTATTATAGACGTCTGTGATGTGTTCTATGTTGAGTTGTCGGAAGAAGAAAAAAAAATGCCCATGAAAAGCCACGCTTAGATGAATTACGGAACAATGAGACACAAAAAAGACATGGGCTTACGGCATCACGGATTCAGCTGTTCACCGTTCGAAATTTTGTACGATAACGGACTTTAACAAGGTTTCAATAATTGGACGTTTAACGTAGCCCAAACTCTATTATCGTCAACATATTATATAGTATCGTGGAGAAGAGTTAGATTTTTTCGACGGTTTTTCTCGACGTATCGACGTTGTAAACTTCCCGATCATGAATATGCCTCTTGTATTCACTTATATTTACCTAATAGACAAACTCAGCCAATAAATGAATCTTAACAGGACTCCGAAAATCGTGGTTAAGAAAAATGGATCAACTCATTTCCATACAAGAGCAAAGCGATTCTAAGCCGTCGTGCGTTTGTCAAATATGATATCCCGCACCAGGTGGAAGCAAACGTTTAAATGCGCGATCTTACAGCTCTATCTGAGACTGGCTGTGACATGACAAGTGTCTACTGTATAAACAAGTGATGAACTGCATGAGCTGTTTCAAACGATTCGAGTAACCACAGATGTCTGCCTGGCCAATTAATGAATTGCAATAACCTAGACATACATACCAAACACCCACACTTATAGAAAAGGATTTTATCCGTATTAGAACCGATTTATCGCAAGATGTAAATCCTGTGAAGAAGGAGGAAAAGCTGGCTAACTATTGTTTTGGTAAGCTCATTAATGATGCAATGCATTTCGCACAGGAATCTTGTTGAAACATGTAGCAATGATGAGTTTGAGATAAATTTATACCAATCGTGAACTTGAAGAACAGTTTACTGACATACATAATAATATATGCAGCGGACATAAGGCCGTGTCGAATTTTACATATAATAAGCCTACGGATGACAGGTATAATCCAACGCACACCATCTCGTTACGAAGGTCAAAGGTTCCCATTGGAAATCTCCTGGCTCATACAATATTATTATGTAAGAGCCAGCCAAGACCTAGGAATCGTGGTGTTCATCGTCCATGATTAACTTCGAAAATAGAACTTGCAGTGTTAAGTTGAAGAAATCATCATTTAACGGTCAAGATCTTCGAATTATACAAAAAACATCAGACGACACATTATATACTGGATGAGGTGACGTACCTATATTGCTTAGCAGGGCCTGTTTTGAATGCAGATACGTTTATTTCTAGATATTTGAAATCCATAATTTCTAACAATCAAATACCTAATTATAATACCTACACGGTGACTTTGGAAACGCGGTATTCGTAACATTCAAGATAAAATCCCATAAAATCACACCGGACTGCTGATTCTCCTCTTTGTAATGAATGGCATACAAAAATATTTTCAACGTTTTATTGACGAATAGAAGTTGCACACATTCGATCGTATGACTCACCCTATAATGTTGTAAAAGTACTGCCTTCTCCCACACCCTCGCAAACACAACATTGAATATACCCTTGGATTATAATCGATTTCTAATAATACACATTATCTTAGACAGGTATTAGTGATGTACGTAGAGTAAACCATCGACTTTCATTCGATAAACAATGGAGCATAGGGAAAAATCAAGGCCAAAAGGACCAACCATGACAATGAGAAAGTTGAAAAATTCGCGATAGCCATCTTTCAACGCCGAAGACATTTCTGCCCCAAATAGTATGTAGAGATAATAGGAATAAACCCTGGCGAGCGCTCGCGGACAACAGTTGGATACTCGTTATCACAGCTTGACATGCCCTTTAGGTGGTGAACGGTACCTAACCATTCGTTCGAATACATATTTTTTTGTGGGAGATTTTCGCCATCCGTCTAGCAGTAACGGTTTGCCTTCTTTTCTAGAGTAAAATGGTCGACGTCCACTAGTATAGGGGATAGGGGATAGATGTCCACAAGCACAGGGGTAGATAATTTCTGCAGCTATAAAGTCTGGACCCCAATATTCCGGGACGAGAACAGAAGAATGATGATACTGTATACCAGAGGTCGGTTAATTTGGATATTAAGTAGTACATACGAATACCAATTTTTTTTTCTACTAGGATGAATAGATAGGTAGATGCTCTTCTGCTTCCTCCCAGACACATAAAGACACTTATTTACTTACCTACCTGACCATTTGTACGAGTTCTCTTAATTTATGGGAAACAGCTTACATTAGAGGGACCTTTTTCCTTTTACGTATGCCGATTCAAGATTTCCAGACTTGGTACTCGGCCGGTGTCAACCAATAAACTTGAAAGGGCATTACAGCACCAACACGACCCTTTTCTTTCCTTCTTGAGCAACACTTTCGTTTCGAGCTTCATGAAATTCAGATCAGAAGATTCCTTTTCTCGCCTCGAAATCCGTTATTAGCCTAAAACCCGCCAAGAAGTCAAGAGCGACCGCCGAACACGTATTTCTTTGGAATCTCCCGCTGCTACATTTATGGAAACCAATTAGCCAGCCTCAGATTCGACCGGAATTAGGTTTAGCGGTGCCGTACCGTTCGCGGAAAGTCGGTCAGGATGCGCAAAATTACTGAGATCTTGAGGCACAGACAAAGACTCAAGAGTTGAGAAGCGGGCTCAAGCCAGGATGAGACTGAAAACATTGATTCGGATGGGGAATTTGAAAATACTAAAATTGTTTACGAATCAGATTCAGAAAACAGCCGTAAAGTTAGCTGTTCGTTGGCCCACACTGGTGGTGCATTCATACGAAAGAAAGAGTTATTATACTCAAGGCACTTGTCACAATCCTGTCACTTGTAATATTTCTGCGCATGGGCTTGAACCTACTGCCTTCCCGCCTCACCTTCTGATTCACCAGTTCTGACCAAGAGAAGAGAACTAAACCATTACACGGACTGGAATTATAAACGAGCATTTGTCCTCATTGGGGCGCCAAATATGCACCCATGAAAATACAATCATGTAGCGTCAAACGGAAAAGAGCGGATAACTGCACACAACGTTGGCCCATTCCAGTTGATTGGTTCACACATAACTCCTCGATTTAGCGTGCATGGCCGCACATTTTAAGCACCTTGCCGACTCAACAACTCTGCCTCGGCCAACCTGCAAATTATCTTCGGACGAACGGTTGCAGAGTTGCCTCCCGAACACTGTTCGGAAACTACAAGAAGCGAGCAGACTGCGAAAAGATGAGGATAGTGAAGAAATAAATCAGTTCGACTTCGATTTTTTCATTAAGATAATATCGTTATCGTTTTCACGGGCGGCAACAGGAGGAGGTATTACACTGGAAGAAGGGGAAAATAAAGAAGAATTGGTCATCGTCCGTGTCTCGTACCTGGTCATTACACCGGCCTGGAAGTAATCACACCCTCAAGATCGGAATGCTCCCCTCCCCCACCCTTCCAGTGAGCCTGGCCAATGATAACCAAATGACAGACGGTCCCTGGCATCTATCGAAAATTCGTAGTTGGGACAACAACGCCTTCGTGCAATGCTGGACCAAAGAAAATACACGGGAGTGCAGCAAAAAAAATGTGTGCACCTGACAGCCATTAACAATATTGTTCCACAAGGTCGACGGTTTTTTTCATTTATCAACGTCGGTCGTTCTTGATGTGGTTTTGTACATGTTACGCCTTGCGGCTATAATAGCTGCGGGTGGATTTTTGATGGGAAGAGCTAAATATGCGCGTTATAATATTAGGACTCAGCTCGGGTGACGGGTTTGCTGCAACCTTGTGGGAGAAATCGAGTTTTGATGTTTGACCTTCGCGAACTTCGAATTACTTTGTAAATCACTGAGTCACTGTTGAAGAGAATATCGCAGTGAACTGCGAGGATTGCAGTTGTTGATGATAACGCCCCCCCCCCCCCCCCCCCTTCAGATGAACGTTATACTCCAGAGACTAAGAACGCATCTGGTGCAATGGAACTGCACCTTTTTAATGAAAATGGTTTCTGGACAGACCTTACTATTAAGTTGGTTAGTTGCCCAACTTGCATACCTCACGAGCTTTCGACCATGGTGTGGGCCTATTCATGTGGATTAGAGCTCAGTGGGTTATCCATCTGTCACATTTCCATGCAGATTTAAATGAGAAGTGGAAAACAGAAACACGTCTCTTGAGCGGCTGAGTATGAGTTGAGTCCCATGATTTTTCGTACGATTCTGAGGAAGGTGAGTTGAGTCCCTGGCGTGTTGTGGTAGCGTATCAGTTGAGTCCCGGTGAACTGTGAACCGTGAACTGTTAATCGTTAGCTGCGTTGCTGGTAAGCAAACAAATATACTGGCGATCATCGTTGATGGATGAATTGATTCAGATTGAATGACGAGCTGACTAGCATGGCAGCAAAAAACGTTTTGGGAGACGATTAGCCGACCTCCTCGTGGTGTCTCCTGGGTGATGCTAACAGGCTAGGCGAGAGACTCAACTCGTACGTTCCTGTTTAGGGGACTCAATTCGTACGTTCCTGTTTAGGGGACTCAATTCGTACGTTCCTGTTATAAGGCGGGGACTCAATTAATACCAAAACCTGCCCACGGGACTCAACTCACCTGCACCGTCTTGAGCGAGGAGTACCTACCATAAACAATACTTGAAGAATGTAAGTCGTTCACACAAAGTGCAGGCACTAAAGAACCGGAAGTCGCTAGCGAACGATTCTACAACTACTTCCCAACTCGAAGCAATGTTCTCTAATCGGATGTGGCTATGCACAGCGAAACTCAATAGCGAAACAACCTATTTCAAGGCTCTTCTTCTGCACGTTTCTGATGTGCGCATGAGTCAAAAATCAGTTTTCATAATAATAAAAATAATAATAATATGAAACAGCTAGCTAATATTGCAGGATATACATTCAGCATGGGAAAACACAACTGCAAGGCGATAGACAACTTCTTAAAGTCAGTATTTCATAATATTAGGATCAAGCAATATAACAGATAGCACGATTATTTGAAAATAAGCATGAAGTTGGAACACATCACACTGAAGATTTTCAAAAAACGTATTCGACAGAAAAGCTGGAGAAAATGTCCCTTAATTAAATTAATGTGATATCCTTAGAAAGGTGAAACCATAATATGACCTGGATATAAAGTTTTCGTTCTCTAAACTGCTATATACAACGAAATAAACACAGCTCTAACAATGCTAACTTGATCGACCCGTGTTTTGTCGGGTCCAGCGGCCACTTGATGGAAAACGAGTCATCACTGATGATAGGTATACTTGTTCCGCCCGAGGGGCCAAGACGGACAGGATAATTATCCCCTGCGATTTCCCTAATCAAATCAAAAACCTCGACGTTTTTATGCGGTAATATTCACTAAAAACGACATTTTTGGTTCACGGTTTACATAACGGACCTACTGGACTCCATTATTAAAAGTCGACACCGCGTATTACAAGGGAGCCTCCGTAGAAGGTAAAGAGGATCCAGAATTTTTAGGAAATTTTTAATAGTGGGGATACGGAAAAACGAAAGAGAACACGAACAGCGGGAGAAAGCATCTCAGAAGGAATTTTTGAAGAATATATCTCGACGTAGTTTTTGCTACCAAACCCGTACTCTCCGACATCTTCTATGGAAGATGTGCAGATTCCATATCGGAATCTACACATCTTGAAACGCAAAAGAGAAAATTTTGATGGGAGGAGTTGAAAAAAACGCTGCAAATTATGACTCATCGGTTTATTATTTACCTGTATAAATGCCCCTTCTGCGTAGATCACTGTTTTCTGTGGTCAGTACCCTCGAGCTCCCCCCAGGAAAGCCCCTAAGTGGAGTGCTGGAGGCGGCCCGACTGGATTCAATAATTCAATAATTAATTATCTGTAATAATTTACCTGTATAGATGCCCCTTCTGCGTAGATGGTATAATGAACCGTTGAGTAATAATTAACCGTTGTGTAATAATTTACAGTTACGTAATAATTTACCCAATAATACTTCCCAATAATAATATACGTATTATACGTATATTACGTTCTTCAAGTAGCAAAAGTACCTATCAACAAAATCCAAAATTTCATTATATAATTTTTCAAATGAAATAATATCACAGAGCAAACAACTCGACTTCATACAGCCATCTGAGATTATAATAAGGTGATCCCTAGCAATGATCCGGGCCGGATTCATACGGTTTCATTCACAATCATGTTGACGAAGCTTTTCGGTGCAAACGAACGGCTGGTCGTACTCCGGGTGGTCTCAAACAATTATTTAGTTCAAGATCAATTTAAAAACGAAAAAATTACCTTCTACTGAAATTTTTTGAGGTACGGCGTTCTGTAAATTTCAGCCGCTATTTTTCACTCCTTACAGATGACTGACAGTAACCCCGAGCTTCGAGGACCAAACCAAACCAAATTTCATTAATTTTGGTTCATGGTAACTAAGAAAAGTGCGAAGACAGATTTTATATTGCTTTTTTATCGGATTCTACATACCTTGAAAAGTAAACCATCAAATTTTAAGGGAGGGTTAAATTTTTCTTTTCATGGTCGATTCCTAAGGTTCATTATTGAAAATAATTAACCAAAAAATTGCCGAACCGAATACACAGGTGTTATTCACAGATTAATAAACCAAAAAAGGCTAATGGCGTTTGTAACAATAGGGATCAGAATGGTAAGGCCCACAATCGCGATACGCCATAATCAAATTCTTGAAGTCTGGCACAGTAGATTTTTTTCACCCTGTATCATACGCCATTCTTCAAATGTTATTGTTATTACGTCCACAGTGGTACGTCATTTTCATTTTACTGTCCCTCGATATTGAATAACGCGGTTATAGCCAAGTGAATTAGATTTCCCCATCACTTTTAGATTTTATGTGTTTCCCATTACGGAGACTAACACGAAGAAAACAATGAAACTGTTATGATGTCTATTGTTCTATTCAAGACATACAGACCAGCAGTCAGTCTGTTACACGTGTCTTTTCGTCGCGTGTCGTGGCTCAAATTCTGGACGTCCCGATATTTGGCGCTCACCAGGAAACAATGGACTCCAAAATCATCTTGCAAATGGTTCGGACGGTGATGAAAAACACCGACTTGGGCAACAAAGGGACGGCAGAGCTCGCCATGAAGGGCATGATGATCACCAAAGACGTCGCCGAGCTGAATTCCGTACTGAGGAAAATGACGGAAATCAGTCTCAACTCCGTGGTCGCCGTCATGATGATATTCACAATGAAATACGTCGGGCCCAAGTTGTTCTACCCGCATCTCTTGTTGGAGCCTTTGGCGTACGAAGACGCGGACGCCAACTTATCCACGTCTCACGGCTTGATGATACACACGTTCGACAAAACCAACTACTCGCTCGCAGTCAACTCCCCGCAAGCTTTGATACACCTCGAATTAGACGGACCCTCCGTTGTTTACAAAAGTTTCGAATTCAAAACGAAGCACTTCGACTCGACATTAACAGGTTCCATACAAGTCGACATTGGGAAGATGGCCGTGGATGCGAAAGTCGAATATTCGTTTATTGTTTATTGTTTATTGTTAATACGGGCAAGCCCAATTACAGGAAATAAACACAATAATAATAACACTGATTATATGTACATCTAGCTTGCAAATTAGATACGTGGTGGGTAGGTAAATATTTAAGACAGTAATAATTTGTAGAGGCTCAGAAGAATAGGTGGATGGAGTATAAGTGACAGATTTATCCGGTATTACGAATTATTGTAGCAGAGTGACGTCGTTCAAGAACTGTCTGGTGAAAATACGTAAAGTCGACGTCGTTCGTGTCGATGACTTCGCACCGAAAATACTGATAGACAGCGCTCCGAACATGTCGTCCCCGCTGAGCGAAAGACTGGCGGATTATCTCGACGAACATTTACAAGATATGCTGCTATCTCGAATTCATTCGGCTGTGATTCAAAGGTTCAATCGTCTCCCCGTTGGGCGCGCCTTAGTGAACTGTTCCGCTGTTGTTCCTAAAATATCCGAATAATCAAAATCTCAATCATTCGCGTGCATTCGATCGTTGATTGGCCTTTGCTCGTAGCGCATTAAACAATAACTTTTAGTTCTGACACCTGTCATTCGCGATGCCACGCATACTGCAGTCGCCATCCGAGCTACATTGAAACGACAATAAAATATATATACGTAAGCAAGTGGCTGTTTTGTTGGAAGACTCGAACTAGATGAAATTGTCCAATTCAACAACAACAAACTTTGATGAAAAACATGTGATATATAGCAACTGATAGGCTTTTTATTTACCGAAGTTTGTGGTGAATCCATTATTTAGGTTGTTTCACGATTTAAAAGCAGGCACAATCGACCCACAGATGACGGGTTAATGAATATAACTGAAAGGATTTATCGAGTACCCACAGCTTGTGTCTGTCGAAAACTGATGGTAGGTAAGAAGAAATGCATTTTTTGTTCTTCCTGGAGTAGCGTTATAATTCTGATCATATGTACCGCAAAAGAACATAGATAAAACATGTGTTCAATATTGATAGGTCCATAACTCCAGTAGTCATACTATTCATATTCTATTTAACCAAACAGGTAAGTAGCCCACCCTTTACATCATAACCGACCAATAAAACCTTTGGAGATTACAGGTCCGATAACTTTTCACAACCTCAGTCCATCATTAAGCTAACAATTTATCGGTTTTACGATTTTTCTGTTTTACCTAATTTATTGTAGAAGGCGTTGAAGATGAGCTACTGGTCGTGTGAACCAACTTCATTCGGTCTGTCTACAGCATTAAAATAAACCAGTCGATATTATGTGTTTTGTTCTAAATTTGACTGTAATAAAGTTCAAAAAGTGCGGACCTTCAGAACTTCATTAGATGCATGGTATGATTAAAATCAGAAGAGAAAAAAAAAATCTTCTTTCATCTTTTTATTATTTTTATGTTTCCCAATTCCATTTTCCATCGTTTACATAGTACATAACAATGGGAATTTTGGGTTAAAATTCTCCTTTTTTTGCGAAATTCTGTTCAATAACGGAAATTAACACTTACTGACCACATAATGAGGAGTTCATGTCGGAAGTCTAGGCAGAAAACGAGCGTGAAATTTGAATTTCTGAGTTCCCGCTAGAAATGACGTATCAGGTAAATTGCCGAGTAGTTCGAATCAAATTCCGCCTAGAGCGCTTGTGCATCACTTCATATTTATAAATAAATTTAAAAAACACGTCCACGAAATCAAACCAAGGGAATGGTGACGGCAAAGGTTCAAGAAGGTTGCCAGGAAGGTTCGCCATTTCTGATATTGGGTTGTTGGCAGCATTGAGAACCTTCGCCTCCAAGGCATCTCTCTGCCTCCTTGGGCCAATAGCCACTCAGATGAAACGACGCTTACTTTTGGTTTATTATTTTCAATAATGAACCTTGGGAATCGAGCATTTAAAAAAAAAAACCCTCAAAATTTGATGGTTCACGTTTCAAGCCTACGTAGAATCCGAAAATGCAATTTAAAAAATTTCTCTCCGTCCGTCGTACTTCGCACTTTTCTTAGTTACCATGAACGAAAATTAATGAAATTTGGTTTGTAGGTCCCGCTTGGGGTCTCATTGGTCCTCGAAGCTCGGCGTGTCAGTCATCTCAAAGGGGTGGAAAATAGGGGTTTGAACTTTCAATAGAAGGGTATGGTTTTTTTTTCCAAGCTTTTAAATTGATCTTGAACTAAACAATTTTTTGAGACCACCCGGAGCATTGTACGACCAGCCGTTCGTTTGCACCGAAAAGCTTCGTCAACACGATCGTGAATGAAACGGTATAAATCCGTCCCAGATGTCATCGCTAGGGATCACCTGATTGTAATCACGGATGGCTGCATGAAGTCGAGCTGGTTGTTCTGTGATATTATTTCATTTGAAAAATGATGGATCTTTCGGATTTTCATGACAGGTACTCTTGCAACTTCAACAAACGTTGAAGTATTATTGGGTAAATTATTAACAACGGTAAATTATTAGACAACGGTTGATTATACTATCAACGCAGAAGGGGCATCATACAGGTAAGTTATTGCACAATGGTTTATTTCTTACCTTATGCTTCATGAATAACTACAAATAATTAATGATTGAATCCTTGAATCCCGCGCATTTGTATGAAACTTTAATTCCCGGGCCGGCTCCAGTTTCCTGGGGAGAGCTCGAGGGACTGACCACAGAAAACAGTGATCTAAGCAGAAGGAGCATCGGGTAAATAAGAAACCGTTGTGTAATAATTTGCAGCGTTTTTAAAACGCTTCAAACTACCATTTTTCCAATAGTTATGGTTTTTATTGTATTTTCATTTTTTATTAATTTCTTTCATTTTGTTTACAAAAATTTTCCATTTACATTTTAGTCCACGTAAAAATAATACTTATCAACAAAACAAATCCACCAGCCAATCGGTTCAGCCACAGAGTACCGAAGACAGACAACCAATAGCAGAACTGCCTGCTGAGGAGGTTGGATCAGCGTCTCAGTAGAGATCACTTTTCCTGTCCCTACGCTCCGCATATGCTCATCTGAACTCGCGAATCTCCCTTCACGATGAAGAAAACGATGTAGGGGCTACATTTCAATCAAATGACATAGATAAGTCATAAGATAGGGCCTATCAGCAGCCTCATCCCCCGCAGGTTGGCAAGACCTGTGTGCCTCCTTCAGGACCCCCACGGGCTGATGACAGGTGCGGACGCCTTCGGGGTTCGTCCACGGTAATTACCCCTGCGACTTCCCTAATCACCGGACCGGCACACTTCCCCTTTTGCTTTGAGGTCCCTCAAAAACGGAGTGGGGGAAGGGGATTCCGCCGCTTTTCGGCACGTGAAAGCGATAATCAAGTGCGTCCAGTGCCCCGGAGGTTGCCTCAGGCCCGGATGGACGGGGAACCCCGTTTTTCGGCCCCTTAAAAGCTGACATTATTCCCCATTTTCACGAAAATCACGCAAAATCTACCCACAACCTGTTGGAGGCAGTTACTTGATGATGTGAACGACGAAAAATGTGAAAATCGCCCCGTAATTGTACGTTCATTCGCCAGCCCGAGGGCCCGTTTTGTGTATTTTGTCACAAGTAGTTGAGGAAAATCAACAGTAATTCAACGTGTTCGCCAATTTTCACGGAAAACCCGCTACTAACAGCAAAAGGTCCATATTTCAGCGCAGGTATTTCAATTCCTGGTGATAAGCCTCTTCCGTTTCAGAGCAGTCTGAATCCATTCCCAGATTTGAACATTTTTTAAACGCAGTTTTTAATACTATTTTATACACACAGCTCCTCCTTCCGGACGATATAAATGGGCTAGCGAAAGATGAAGCACAACAAGAAGATGGAAGACGACAAATTCCAAATTTCGCCAACATGCTTGTAATTTGTAATGGCCAACGAAAGGTTGAGTTCGAAGATTAGAACACTAAAAAGAACAAAAGTGGGTCAAATTTGAGGTTTTGGTAAAAATTCACTTGAAATCGGTAGAGATAAAAATTAATTTAAAGAATCAGGAAGCAGAATTTCATTCAATCAGTGATTATTTCACTTGGGGAGAATAATGCGCGAAAATGGTAAATTTTCAATTCCTGGTGATGAGTGTTTCGTGTCCCGTGTGATAAGTGATAAAACTGTCTCGTAAAAATTACATTTGTAGTTTGTATTTTTGTTACTTGGCAAACTCGCTCATCAGATTAAACGGTGCATGACTGGAACACACATGCACACATTACTACCGATACAGTATACAGTTACCGAGTGTCAGTGCCATAGATTTTAAAATTCAATCGCGAGTAAACACGATGTGACTTTTCCGAAAATTCTGAACATCACTAAAATACGTTGAATAACGTGAATCTAGACAAATGCTCCCGCCAAGGTTTCCCGTCCGAATTTTCTGGAACACTTCTCATGCCTAACTGAATTGGACGACTCCTCGAAAAATTCCCACAAGGAGCCAGAAAATCTAAATCTCCCTTTGGATAACTATCTGCTAAATGACGTTTCCCACCCGGGCAAGGGAAGAGAAAAAACGTCCGTTGACCGCGATCCATTGTCAGGGATAGCTTACCAGTCCATCCACGTCTTCAGATTGCTGCACCTCGAATCTGCATAATGTTTTCCCTGGCATTTTGATGGTTCTGAAACTCGATCGGCCCTTTCGGAGAGTCACTCATCAACAGAGCTCAATATGCCAGATCAATATGGCACTTGTTTTTGTGAAATAGGGCCCTAAAAAATATGGCAATATGGCACTTATTTTGGCCCAAATATGGCACTTATTTGTCTCAATATGGCACCTATTTTTCAACCCTCCCCGACCACCACAGCTATTCTGAGAGGATAATATCACAACATACAAGTTATTTATACTAAATGATTTAGTTTATTTATAAAGCTTTATACAAATAATTTAATTAATATCATTATTATTATTATTATCATTATTATTCTTATTATTGTTAAATAACAGCATCAGGTGTGCCGCAACGCTTTCCATTGAAAATCCCAGTCGTCGATCACTTAGAAGGTATTTCATTTTTGAGAAAGTCCTCTCCACATCATCTGATGTTGGCGGGACGTATTTCATAGAGAGGATATCAGCAGGTTCCCAGCCTTCCTTCAGAGTGGCTTCCTCACCAGACAGAGTGGCGACCCGTGGAAGTGGGGGCCTCTGCACCCTTAGTAATCCCTCTACATAATGGCCTCAGGGTTCTATAAACCTCATGTCATTCAGAAATTTTCACTTCAAATTTTTTTTTAAATTTGGCGAAAAAAAGGCCAAACATGGCATTTTCCCAAAAATCGGCCGAATATGGCATTTAAAAAAAAATCGGCAGAATATGGCATTTTTGTATGGCGCCATGGCAATATGGCATTTGAAGGGCTCTGCTCATCAAACACAATGACAAACGCCGCCACAGTATAAGTAAGAGCCTCTCAAACTTTTGGCGATGATAAGGTGACGGTACACCTTCCAATAACCAGGCAGAACTATCA
Organism: Leptopterna dolabrata; assembly: GCA_954871275.1. Lineage (NCBI taxonomy): Eukaryota > Metazoa > Arthropoda > Insecta > Hemiptera > Miridae > Leptopterna > Leptopterna dolabrata. The sequence continues at coordinate 7,152,843 of OX940983.1, read as the reverse complement.
ATACGTTTACAACTGGCAAGTTACAAGGGCGATATAAATGTGAATAATATTGCAATACACCATGTGAACTTCATATTAAAGCCCACCGATACCCGGTATGACGATATTGTAATGTGATACGAGGCAGGCGGGCGATGAGTTATGAGATCTTGATACCCAGGGGACAATGTCGGGCTACTCGGCGAATCGCTGAATGATGTCAACCATTCAAACGGGAGGTTGTTAACATAATATGGACGATTTATGTACACAGATAACGTGGGACACCTTTAGAGGCCTTTCTCAGAGAACATGGCCGTATAAAGGCAAGTTACAGCGTTACAAGCGGTGAGAGCTGATAAATCCTAATCGGTAGTTAAATGGGTAGGTGGTGAATACAGTGTGAAGATCGTTTACTCAGTTTTCAATCAACTCAGCGAGGATAATATCAATGAAAACTCTACAAATCATTACACAACGGTTTATTATTTACCTGCAGCCTATTTATTTACTGCAGTGGTTTATTATTTACTGCAGCCCTTCTACAGATGCCCCTTCTGCGTAGATCACTGTTTGGTTTAGTCTATACCAACCCCCCAGGAAATCGAGCACTAGAGCAGGCCGGGCAACACTGTCATAAATATGCGCTTCATTCTAGAATTATAATTATAATTAATTATTTTTGTTGTCACCTATGCGTGAAGTATGACGTGCATAGTTATAAAAACGTTCGACTACATACAACAAGACCACAATCTAACCTCCTAGGTAGATAACTGTAATTATTAATACTGGGTGACCCCCAAACCATTTGAACAAACTTCGAAGTCTATAGGAAAGTTCATGCTGACACGAGTATTATAAAATATATTATGGGTTCCTGAATGGCCCTCATCTATTTTAAAGACCAAACAAAAATTAATTTTGTGTTGTTAGCAATACAAAATTGTTGACTAAACGTAACAGGGGTAAATACAGTCGTATACTCAGCGTCCAATGAGATCGAATGGAGCCTCCAGGATTGTTCGGACTTCAATGATCCTTCAAAGTGCCATTCAGTATTGAGTCGCAAATTTATAACAAAAAACATAGAAAATAATAGCAGATGGAGAAGTGGTCAAAATTTCAAGCTCAAGTTGATGTTCCGGTTCATGTCATTTGTAATGAAGTGAAATGTTTGCCTTAAACTTCATAATTATTCCAATATTCTATAATTTTGGATATAAATTTGAAAATTCTTGAAACGCCGAACTGCATAGTGAGTTGAGGGCTCAATGGATGCAAAGTTAAATTTTCTACAAATGTGGTCAAACTTTTCAAAATTTTTTCCCAGCATTCCCTAATAATTAACCACATGCCATTAATGGATTCTTAATCAGGGTGGATTTTTCCGTTATTCCTAAACGCTTGTACGAGGTTTTGGACCACTGTCTAGACCTAACTAAATTCTAAAACCCAGGCATGACGGGCGGGAAACCTACTCATGAAGACCCTGTTGGCAGACAGTTTTCTAGTTGCAGCACTCTATAACGAACGAAGGGAAACCATTTGGATAATGCCGAAGCAATTTTCAAGGGAGAGGTTGAACAATTTTGTAGCCTTGCAATGAACCGCTGCCAAACATCGTAAAAATGAGCTGTTCAGATACGGATCATTGCCGCAAGCTGTGACTGAAACGATTAAGATGCTGCAAGGAGCTAAAACGTCTAGGAAGCCGGTTAACAGTGTACTTACCTATGGCATTTCACTAATCAGGAGACCCTGAAATAGCGCTCGGTCGCAGAGTGAACAGTAAACGAACGGTGGTATAATTGTTTCTTTAGATTTCACTAAAACTAATCCTTGTTATTCCTTCATTATCTTGAGTTTCTTGACTGAATATGCATTGACGTATAATATTTACTGACACCCAGCCAAACTCATCAGAATTTTACGAGGTTTTTACTCGACTGTAGACAATGTTGGGACGTGGTTTGGTAGCTGATTGGCTTGTTTGAGGGGTCAAATCACTCGTTCAGAATCCGTGAGAGTTAAATTATGAAGAAGAGTCAATATTTGTACCTTCTACACACCAGAAATCCCAAAACAAAACCCTTGCTGATGAATAAATAAATAACATAATTTGGTCATCCCCCCCAGGGAAGTCCAAAATCGAGTATTCGAGCCGGCCGGGGAATGGAAGTTACATAAATATTCGATGGATTCAACTATCATTGATTATTTGTTGTTATTCATGAAGCATAACGTTTGTTCCAGTTACAAAAGCACCAACCAACAAAATCCAAAATAAACATCATTCTTCAAATGAAATAATATCACAGAACAACCAACTCGATTTCATTCAGCCATGCGTGATTATAATCAGGTATTCCCTAGCAATAATATCTGGGCTGGATATATTTTATTCACGATCATGATGATGGAAACTTCCGCTGCAAACGATCGGCAGGACGTACTACACTCCGGTGGTCTCAAGAAATTCCCAAGTTCGAGATCAATTTAAAACATAGAAAACGATACCTCATAAACTCATGTTCACTAAAACCTCAAAAAGAAACAAAATAAACCTATTTTTACACCCATTTTTACACCAATATCACCCCGGGGGGTACTTCGATCGGGCTGCCGAGCTTCAGAGCACAACTAGGACCCAAATGGAGCCTGTGTGCAAAAGAACTACGATTTTAGACCAAAATTTTAAGGTAAATTTAAGGCTGGAACTTTGTAAGAACCAAAATTCTTCGCTCGACGGTTCGAAATCGACTTCATATTAAGTCTCCTCGCCCTAAAAAAACATGGAAAACGATACCAAAAATCCCTATTTTTACAACCTTTCTCACCCATAACACCCTTGGGTATATTCCGATCGGGCTGCAAAGTTTAGGGACACAACTAGGGCCCAAATGGAGCATGTGTGCGAAAGAATGAATTTTTTTTTTACAGAAATTAAAGTACATTGGATGATACGGCATACGGCGGACGGATACTGCATTTTGGTTTTTTATTCTGGGAATAATAAACCTATATATTCGCTCAGAAAAAAAATTTTATAACACCCCGTCAAAATTTGTATTTACATTTCAAGGTGCGTAGATTCCAAAACTGCAATGGCCGTCCGCCGTACGGCGTATCATGCATATCTACTTCATTTTCGGTCTGAAAAATTCATTATTTCGCACACAGGGTCCATTTGGGCCCTTGTCCAGAAACTTTGCAGCCCGATCGGAATATACCCAAGGGTGCTACCTATGGTGGAAAAATGGGTGCAAAAATAGGGTTTTTTGGTGTTTTAGTAAAATGAGCTTTTGAGGTATCTTTTTCCATGTTTTTTAGGGCGGGAAGACTTTGAAGAAGAAGAGGGAAGATTTTGACCAAAGATTGAAGAATTGAGGTTTTAACTAAGGTTCAGCTCCCAAAATTCATTTTTTATGTGTCTAAGACCTGGAAAATTGTCTGAAATCACCATAAAAAATTGTATAGTAACAGTAGAAGTAGTATCAACAGGTTAATCAAGACAATTAAATGTCACTATCAGTGATCAAAGATAATTTGAAGAAAAAACAGGAGCGTAATTCGTGTTTTTGGGGGCCAAAATCGGTGAAAACTGTTTTTGGAATCTGCGCACCTTGAAATGTAAAATTAAAAAAATTTGAGGGGGTGTTGTAAACAATTTTTGCTGGGCGAATTAATAGTGTATTATCCACAGAATAATAAACCAAAACGTAATTAGCTGTAGCTGGGGGGTAACAGGAGATTTTGTTCCTATAAAGGAAAAGACCAGCAACATAGACCCAACAGCCACCTGCCGGGCGCCACCTGAATCCGCCGAGACTCGCCCACAGCCCCATCCAGAGTGTCAGGTTGATTAAACCACACAATACCCGGGTTAGCGAGATCCCGTGAATTTAGCTCTGGACGGACCCGAGGAAAGACCGATCAAAGCCGAATCTTACCCCGAGAAAAAGAAAACGTGTATGGAGAAGCTGGGAAGATCACGACGGACCTGTGACCAATCTCCACCACAATACCGGAGCCGAGTGTCGCACTTCCGAGGGCTAATAGAATGACCACGATCCAGTCCACGGGGGCTTGTTGGAGTCAATTGGATTACCTGCATTCCGGGAAGTCTCTGCTTCTCCCAGATTGCTTGCTCCTCTTGGGAATGAACGAGTGACGGCGGTAACGGACATCCAGATATAAATCCCCCATCTTGTATCAGGGCCGTTAGAATACTTTTTTTCTCTTCTCCTCGTTCCTCCGCTGCACATCTGCATATTTTTTTTCCGGCCCATCGATAACGTGCATCAATTGATTCGTAATGTTTTCCAATGCCTACTGAAACGGACAGTTACATCAAGTCGTGGGAAATACACGACCGAATGAACGACTATTGCCATCGTTCATTCTAGGGATAATGGCAAAGTAGTTGTTGATTTGTTCTGAACATGCTATCCAATTTGAAAGCTTACCTAATGGAAACTGCAATAACACAAACAATAACATTCATATCATCTGTCATTGTATTCCATCGTTATTAAGAGAGTAACAATTATTTCTCCGCTACAATTTTCAGTCTTTCAGAAGAACGAACTTTCTTGGTTGAGTATCAGTTTACACGCCAACGTTTTGGTTTATTATTCTGTGAATAATACTAGAATATGTAATAATTATTCTGTGTATTCGCTAAGCAAAAAAATTTTATAACAACTCCCTCAAATTTTCTTCTTTTACGTTTCACGGTGCGTAATTCCAAAAATGTCATTCCAATGGCACTATCCGTCCGCCGTATCATCCATCTACTTAATTTTGGGTCTCAGAATTCGTTCTTTCGCACACTGGTTCCATTTTGGCCCTAGTTGTGTCCCGAAACTTTGCACCCCGATCGGAATATAAAAGAGGGTTTCTGGTGTTTTCGTAGCATGAGCTTGTGAGGCACGCCGTTTTCCACGTTTTTTAGGACGACGAGACAGAATATGAAGTCGATTTTGAACAGAGTGAAGAATTGAGTTTGTGACGCAGGTTCAGCTCCCAAAATTATTATTTTTTATTAGTCAAAAACTTGGGAAAACGTCTGGAATCACCATAAATTTGTATAATACTACTAGAAGTGGTACCAACAGGTGAATCAAGACAATTAAATGGCACAAACAACGATCAAAGATAATTTGTTGAAAAAAGTAGGGGCCTAATTCGTGTTTTTGGTGGCAAAAATTGGTGGAAACAATAAAAAAAGCTATTTCAATTATTTCACATGAAATAAACAATAAATGAACAGCCAACATTTCTGTAGATAGCCCATTTGACAAGGGCTTTGTACAGTTTTTTTCTCTTATGCTTCGATTTACGACGAGGATATTCTGGACAAATCAGTGATCTCATCAAAAAGAAAACCTATTAATGTTTACATAAAGCATTTAGTAGATCACTCTGTATCGGTGATATAAAAGGTCAGAATCATTATATGTATAATAATAATAGTTATACTGGGTAGCAGGGGGGATTTGAATACTGAGCATACCACGCAGGTTAAATAAGTTTGCGGTTTTGGTTGGGGTGTTTATGGATGTTAACGACGAGGAACTGCGGATTCCTCTATTGATTTGGGAGCAGTACAAAAGAACATGGAACATCGCAATCCATTTCAATCCGCGTTCAGAAGAGCTTGACCGCTCGGGGTCCTAGGATGTCGGCAAACCTCTTTCCTGCAGTCGTATGTGGGTTGGATGACTTCCCAAAATCCACGAATCATCTTATGACTTGAGGAAACCAACTAACTAATCACTCGTCGGACGGGAACATCAAAATATTAATCACACAAGAACCGAACTCCACTTGAAACTTTCTCATGTAAATTCGCATTCCCCGATGAATAGGTATCGAAGATACCGAAACACCCTTTTATAGAGTTGAAGCTGACCATGTTCTTGGGCATTGCACAATAATTAGTTACTTTATCAATTATTCATGCGAGGTTTTTACGTAATAATGTGATTCTGTGGTAAGAAAATCGAAGAACCAGCATGAGATAAATCGTACAATTTGAAACATTACGCTACGCACAAAGTGCGGTAGATGGAAAGAGAAATCATGAAGGCATTATACTGTCATTATTGTCCAGTTACATGAACAAATAGTTGCGGAGTAGCCTATGCAAGTATCTTGGTTTTTAAAAGGACATTTCACAGTGAAACCGCTATGAGATATTATTTCATGCGCGCGGACGCTATTAGTGGGGAATTTGAGGCTTTCTAGGGCCTCGGATGAATATTTAGGTTTCACCGTTAAACGGTTGTAAATTAAGCCCGACAACAGAACTTATGTAGGGAGCATGACTCAATTTTTACGGTTGAGCGGTTTCTCTCGGTAGCGACAGGAATTCTTCGAGATGTCGAGAGTGATCTTCATTAGACTTTCTTATTTCTATTTCAACAGTTAAATCAGGAGGAACCCATTTACGATTCAAGTCTCACAACGCAATAAGGAAGTACTGGAAACGTGGAAACTAATTTATAATCAGATTGACGTCATCGACACAACACGAAATGACTCCATCGTACACGTCATGAGGTTGAGGAAATCGATAGATCTGGGTGAATTCTCAGACTCCGTAAGACGCAGGGGCGAAGCGAAATTTGATTCCGTCCACTTTTAGTTCTGATTTTGTCTAGTTGTAATGATATGTGTAGCTATGGAGCTATATCAAGGAAGAAATACATGGCGATAAATCGATTTTGATGAGTGATTTAAAAAAAATCCTATTTTAAGTAGTCCTATCATACCATGCACTAACTTCGCAATAAACACTTATTTTCGCTTTTTAAAAAAATTACTAGATAATATAATGTAACCAATTATATATATTGCTAACGTAGTGTGTAAATGTTTGGATGTGTATTTGGAAGTTCGTCATGCAGCATGGCGATAAAACGAATTTTAAAAGAAATTTCGAGCTGTTGTGTAAAAAGATGAGACGAGAACCCGTACCACTTTTCGTAAAATTGTATCATTTTGATTCCTCACTACCGAAGGTAGGGAAACCATGGATTCGTGATTGAGTAAAAAAAATTGCATGTCCTCCAAAATTAAAATTTCCACTACCATTTTGCGTTTCAGACATCGAGGAACATTTGTGGTGTCTGTCTGTGGTAATTCCTTGTAACACCCATATCTACCCGAAATAATGGTCGAAATGGGCTGAAATGTGGAGGGTTGGTGCGAGTTAGGGCACAGATGGTCCCACACCAAAAATCACTGAAAAAGTGCGGTATCGTTCGTCTGCGCATACGCTTGCGTAAATAAGTACTTGAAACGCCCATAACTGCCCTAAATATCGTTGAAATGAGTTCAAACTTGGAGGGTCAGGAATAATGCCTTGATAGTTCCAAACGAATTTCATTGGAATCGTATGCAATATTCGTTTGCGCATGCGCGAACAAGGAATGTCGACATTTCCTTGTAACGCTTCTAACTACGAGAAAAATAGTCTTAGAAAGCTGAAATTCTGAGTGTAAACGCGGGTTGGATGGCACATGGTCCCGTATCAAAACGAACCTACCCAACTATTCTATATATGTTCATGTGATTCAAGTGAGGAAGCTATACTGCCTACTCGAGCTGGTAGACTTTTTTTGTGGTTTTAGCCATTTTTACTAATTTCGGACCCTTATAGTCACATTATGACCCACTCTTTTTTGGGAAAAATATTTCCATCATCGAAACAGTCATTATTTCTGTCGTGACTCACCATCCCTCACAACTTTAGGAGGATATTAATTTCAGCCCTTATTACCAATTTTCGACCCCCCAAAAATCCAAAGTTGACCCCTATTCTGTTAAAAATAAAGAACAAAATTGAAACTGTATTTTTCTGTATTTACTCACCCATCCGTACCATTTTCAGTGATTTTATATAAATTTTTCGCGGTTTTGGCCGTTTTACCGATGTTTACCCCTAAAAACTCAACTTTGACCCCCTTAGAAATTTTGAAATTTGCTCATCTTCGAACTCATCCTTTTGTTGGGCAATAAGAAACATTCTGGCGAAATTTGAAAGTTTTAAAATGTACCCAAGGTCAGTTTTCGTCTGTGAAACTCAGATACATATTATATACACATCAAATTTTTGCTATGATTTAGGGATGAATTCAGGATGCTCTGAACCGGATTTGCCTATTACAAAATTGTCAAACATGTTCTGGAAATGTTGGATCCATTGCAACAGCTTAATTTTCTTTGAAAATTTGCTAAATTCCTTCCGTAATTAAAAATATCATGGAGGCATTGGCAATTTAGGAAAAACGCTACAGAGCTGCACGAACTGAGCATGCCAGCAAGAGGACGGTATGTGGTGCAACCAACAGCGTCACACCAGACGAGTAGAGTTCGCAAGGTCATTGCCGAAGATCAGTTCCTTCTATATTGAGTGAATTGAGTATGTTACATTGACTGAACTTGACTGCTTTATTACATAAGTATGTTGTTGCTAAGATTATTTTCAATTTATGATTACAGAAGAGATCTGTCAAGATAACATATATTTTATCTACATCGGATGACTTCCGCGTGGATACTATCAAGATCAGAAAGTCTCCCCACCTAGCCGCGTCTGCGATAAGAAGCATTAAGTATTAAACACGAGATGAGGGGAAGGCAAACCTGTCTGGAGAGTGCAATTGATTTTGCGGAATGAGCGCCGGACGAGTGACGTAAGTTTTGATTGGCCTGCCGGTCCAGACCGCTGGAGGCTTGGCAGTGACGTAACTAGATGCTCAGCTTCTGCGCTTACCTGCAAAACCACATCAAGAAGGCAAGTCAAACAACTGTAAATATACAGGATATTATAGACAGGAGTTATAAAAAGATTTGACAAATATTTGGTAGCCATGAACGCACGAGAAAATGTTTTGAGAGGTTTTTGCCTTTCAAGAACAAACTTCTAAAACAACGTTCGCATCAGCCACATCACACGTCTTGGTTAAAAGTGTGCCTCTAAAAATATTTTAGGATGTCAGCTTTTAGAAAGGGGCTGTACACATAAAGAAAACGCAACCTAAGACCAAAGTAGGTGATTTGACACATCTCCCAATATTTCAAGGCTCCCAAGAAGTTCAAAACATACCAAAATCTCCAGCTCTTGAGACAATGGTGGAAATATTTTAACTCACTACTATCATCTAGCTAGTTTAACTTTTACATCAAGCCAGTCTGTGGCACTTGCCAGCACTTCCCTACCCTAGGGCTACTACAGAACTATACTTTAATTCCAAATGAGATTTGCACATTCCCTTTTTAGCGAATTTTCGAAGAAAAGGAAGCTATTGTTCTCGGTCCAAAATTTTCAAAACTCGAATTTCCGAAAGATTTTTATACCAAAATCCGTTTCAGACCATCCTGAATTCCCTGCCGAAAGACACCAAAAATTATATATATATATATATATATATATATATATATATATATATATATATATATATATATATATATATTTATATATGTATGTGTCATTCCAGACGATAACTCTCGAAAGAATTGAGATAAAAAGTTCAAATTTGCACGAAAAATCTGTCTTGGCAATCGACAGGCTAAGTTCGAAGATGGGCAGAATCGGGTCACCCTAAGGGGGAGTTTTGGGGAGTTTTAGGGGGGGGAAATTACCCATAAATTCCCAAAATGAAAAAGTCTGACAAGTGACACCTCATTTTAAAGGTTTTTGTACGCTGAACACGATGGTGAAATCAGAATTGCGATATCTCATTCCATTCTAAAACTGGAGCACTTTGAAGATGAAGGAACGTGGTTATTGCTTGAGATGTTCTTCCTGGTTCGTCTGCTCTAATCTGATAACGGAATGGGATATCGCAATTCTGACTTCACCATCGTGTTCAGCGTTGAAAAATCTACAAACCGAGGTGTTACTCGGCAAAAAATGGAACAAAAAATTTGTTACGTACCCAATACCTACTCTTCTGGTATTCAAAACATTTTTGATTTCCCCCTCCCCCTCCTTCCACCCCAAATTTTACTTTGCGTAAAACTACTCCTGTTTTAATTTTGTATGGTATCAAGTTGGGAAAACATTGGCCGAAAATTAATTTTCAGAAAATTTTAGGCGGAGGAGGAAGATGCCGAAAACTTCGAAAATTCGCTCTTATAGCCATGCTGCATGACTGTGGTTTTTTTTGTTGATGATGTATACTTTCAATACCATTCTCCCCCCTTCACCTTCTGCTAAGTTGACAGATTGATTTTCCTTGGTCATCATACGACTTATTCGGTTTTCAGGCTACAGATCCAATTTTTGCGACCTAGATAAGAATTTATGTACCTTGAAATAACAAAGCTGCAAATTATTACACAAAAGTTCAAGAGATCATTATTTACCTTCACAGATGCCCTTTTACGTAGATCACTGTTTTCTGTGCTTCCCCAGAAAAGGAGCCGAGCAGGCACTCGATTTCATACAGCCATACGTGATTATAATCAGCTGTTCCCTACCAGTGATATCTGGGCTCAACATAATATGTATACCGTTTCATTCACACTTATGTTAACGATCCAAACTTCAGGGCCTTACTGTGAACGAATGGCTGGATGTACAACGCTCCGAGCGGTCTCAAAAATCCACCAGTTCGAGATACATTTTAAAACGTAATAAATACATACTTCTACGCATAATTATGATTATTTTTGTTCATTGGGTGTTTGATACTGCCTTTGTTGCAAATTAACCAATCAATTCTACACTATTTCAATTCGAATTAGATCCGGCATACTTATGGCGGTCTGATCACGTGAAATGAAATGTTGCTCATCCTTCGGGCTTCCTCATCAACCTTGTGCCCTTCAAAGAACTGGATGCCTCCGAAAATTAATCGTTTTTTGACGTTTGGTATCGCAGTGAAGACCGGTAGATCGTAATCGTCTCTCGACCTCGAGGTAGACGCGGACAGAACCAATCTAGATCGCTCGAGCGAGTTAACGAACTTGTACCCCTCATCTCGAACTTGTATCCCTCATCTCTTGAGAATGACATTTTAAAATTCAATACAGGTACGAACTTGAATGCTTCACCTACTGTTTCATTCTCTCATCTTCATTTTCAATTTCCACTCCCTCTGAACTCTCCCTCGCGCTGAGAAGTTGTGTAGTCTTGCAACACTCCACGTTATGAAGTGGTGACGCCTATTTTCAGACGCAATTTTAGGGAATTCTCAAGGGCGGGTTTCACCACTTGGCGATGAAATGCGAGTTACATCAACTTGGAGTTATAGAAAAATGTGCATGCAAAACCCATTCATTTTTTTTTTCTTAAGCTCTCAGTTAACTTAACTCGCATTATAATTCTAGATGACCAAAGATGGCCCTAAGACATTCAAGCAAACTTGCTGGATTCAAAATGTACAGTACATATTCGATTGGCGAGCCCAGTACACCCTGTCTCAATAAAGACGAAAATCTGGGTAAGTACCTACATAAAATGATATGAAACAATTTGTAGCTCTGGGAAATCCCATCGTCAGTTTATGCCCGTATTCATGGTCGAAGTTTTTGAAGTAAACTATTTTCCCGTTAACCGGGACTGTGAAGGTACATACTCTAAAATCTCAATATTACTATTACCTACTCTTGTTCTGGATCATTGCATTTGTTTGGTACAGTGTCGAACTTCCGTATATGAATGACAGAATACAAGAAAGTAGTGCTCCAAGAACTCCCTCAGTTATAGCCAATCCAAACCCATCATGATACAGCCGCACAATAGCTGGGTTATCTTGGTTGCGAAAAAATCTTGCCGCCAAATGGGCCTGCGACTGTATGAAAGGAATACAACATTTACTTTTTTTATTATTTTTATACTTATTTATTCAGCCTTTAGACTCAGACCGGTGCAAAACGTTAAGATTTGCGTTTGTTTTTGCCGTTTTAGTTACTGTTTGTCATCGACAGAATTATTTTAGCAACATTTAACTCGTGATTTAGGTAGGTACCTAGTAACGAGTACGGGGTTAGGTACTAACCTATGGAGGATCTGCGATCCACATAATGTGTATAGAGTAGTACATATTATATTATATAGACGGGTTATCTATACGGAGAGCTGCGATCTGTAAAAGAAGGGTATTCTGTACAAAATAATAAACCGTTGTGCAGGGATTTGCAGCGTTTTAAGGAGTAAGAAACTTTATCTACTTTGGATCGTTAATCACTGATGACAATAGTATGACATTGAGGAAAACAGGAGGATTTTCTCAGACAACCGTGCATTCTTTGAGAGCACAAGACTTCTATTTATTTTCCTGTTCAATGTGAAATTATAATTTCTTTTTATATGAAAGTGACTCCTACGATGAATAGTTATTTTTCTATGAGCTTTCAAAGTTTCGGCAACGAGTGACGTCACAGTGGGCAAGGGAGTCCCGCCCAGGCCGGAGGGGTGAAATGACGTCATTTGTTGCCCTAACTGAAAGCTCATAGAAAAAGAACTATTCTCAGTAGGGGAGTGGGGTTGGTCTCGAAACTTCTTATTATGAAACCCACTTATTTCATTAAAAATGGGAAAGTAATATAAGCATAGGTCATGGATACTCATCAATGTTAATGTCAAGGTTGTTGTCCCGCACTTCAAAGCTGCTTCTGTACAAATCACTTATCCGACCGGTCGTCTGCTACGAATCTGAAGCCTGTACTTTGACAGCAAGGGATGAGAAATCTCTCAGCGTATTTGAGGGAAGAACAGTCCGGAGAGTAGTGGGACCAGTGAACGACAGAAGCCAATGGGGGTACGCACGAATCAAGAAACTGAGGATTTTCTTCAAAAAGAAGATATTGTTCGATTTATAGAAAGTAATCGCATGGCTTGGACATGTTGCCCGAAAGGACGCAGATGGGCACTTCAGGCACGCGGAGGCCCAAATCTCGATGATGCAGTGGCGGACCTTCGAAAACTTGGGATAAGAAATTGGAAGAATGAAGCACTGGATAGAGTGGACTGTAGGAGGAAAGTCTTGGAGGCCAAAGTTCGCATCGAACTGCAGAGCCATTGGAAGAAAGAATGAAAAGTTGGGTTATATTTTTCGTGCTTTTCAATTTTGCCGAAGTACTGGCATTTCCTGCAATTTCTTGCTACGCAGCTCGTATGGACGACATAGGCGTGTTGCTACTGAACTTGTTCCTAAACCTGTATTCTTGGCTAGTGATTCATTGGCGTCATGTATGGCCATTCTTTATAATAAGACCCGTTCACCTTTATTACAATTCCTGCACGATTTAAATAACAAGATCCGTAATGATGAGATCCAAACCTCGAGGAGGTTTTAATTACCGGGCCGGCTCGCTAGGCCTGTTGGCTGGTACCAATAGGTCCCTCAAAACCATTCGTATGCCGTTTATCTCGTGCTGAAGACATATTATTATACGATTAATTCCCAAAAACTCCCTTGGGAGTGATAATTCAGTCACCACTAATCGTCTGAGTCCCTACAATTATACTGGCAAATTAGCTTTCTAATGACATGAGCTGAATGTGGGGAGATTCTTATTTATTTTATCGACGAAGAAGGATCGATTTGGGTGTGCGTAATTAAAAATCAGCACCCAGAAGGAAATATTAGCACGACCTCAACGCTGTATCGGTTTATTCAGATTCAGAACGATGTATTTATTAGTTATTCAGATACTGCCAAGAGGAATTATATTAAGCAAAGGAGGAGGTATTATCCTAAGCCACTGACACTGTTTTTGATGCAAGACTTCCCAAGGTAGATCGATTCAATTATCACGGGATTACGGAAAGCCCAACTGAAACCCGCATATCAAGAAACCTCTTACCACAAAAATTGTAGGTAGGTGATGTGATTCCGTGATAGCCGGATGTGGGTGAAATTCAGATGGAGCCAATCCAAAAAATTCACTCAAATTCCGAAGGCATCCGGAATTTGGAATAGATCATGCGTGCGGCAAGGAGTTGGGAACTAACAGCAAGACACGTTTGTGGAGGACAAAATTTGCTCACTCCCAAGAACCCCACTTCAGTAGCTTGGAACGTCATATTTGCATATAAGCACGCGAACTCATATTCAACTGATACTATATATGCTACCTGATATGAATTAAATTCAGATGAACTCAATATATCCAGTCAATCGAGTCCTTTGTTGTCCAAGAAGTGATAAAATTTTGCGATTTGGAATCCGTTATTTTTGATAGTTCTGTCCCCTGAACGGAAATTGGCGAAAGTTGGCACGGTTGCATTAGTTCTAACGATGAAGAGCCATGAAAAAGAATAGAAAGTCGGTTCATCCTGTCTACTAACAGGTACAATATCATACAAAAATAAATTTCCGATTGTAGAATGGGAAAATGCCCAGTCTTGTTCCGAATGAGTTTCTGGTTGTTTATAATCTTCTAGAATATGTTTGTGTACGTAAAGCCAACAATGAGCAGCATGATAAGAAGTTGTTTTCCCATAGGCATATCGCCACTTGAAATAATGACCTTTACGACCCAAAAACTACAACTCCCGGCTCCACGCGAGCTGAAAAAGTAAAATAACGGCGAAATAATGAACTAATAACGACCATAAGAGAAGAATCACCAGCTGAATATTGAGCGCCGAGGAAATTGAAAGTCTCAAAACAAAACGAAGTTTCACTTGAACTGAAAGTCTCACAACAAAACGAGGAGTTTCACTGTGAATTCGTCGAGTTATGCGTCCAAGTCCAGTAAGCTAATGTTAGAACAACTTCTCGAGTTCTATATTATTTCCACCAAGCGGATAATAGCGTCAATAAGCTTCGTCCCCCCATAGACTACATGAACTAGAATGATCCTATGGCGGCGCTACAAGTTCGAGCAACCATTTTCAATCTTTCGTAAGCCCAGCAACTTACTACAGCTATGTTTCTACCGACATCCGCCTATATTATTTACAAAATTGAGCATAAGGGGCCACCAGACTGCGATGAATGTTTCTTTGTTCATGTAGGTACAGAAGAATGCTACGGACTTTCAAGTGAAATCGGTAGCCATGTTGGGTATGGTAGGGTTGTTATTTGTAATAATTATCTATGTTGGATTGCTGTCAGTATCCTCTTCCAATCAATTCATTTATTCTCGATGAAATAATTTTTTGGACGGGTGCCTAATACACATAATTTCTTACTGGATTTAGCTCCAAAAATCATGAGGAAATCGCCATCAAAGAAGCTACAGGAAAAAACCTTAAATTCGACTGCCCACCAAAAAGATTCTGCAAATTATTACACAACGGTTTATTATTTACCTGTGCAGATGCCTCTTCTGCGTAGATCACTGTTTTCTGTGGTCAATGCCCTCGAGCTCCCCCCAGGAAAGCCCTAAATCGAGTACGGGATACGAACGGCATACAAATGTGCGGGATTCAATAATATTCAATGATTAATTATTCGTAGTCATTCAAATAAACCGTTGTGTAATAATTTACCTGTATAGATGCCCCCTCTATGTAGACAGTATAATAAACCGTTGTGTAATAATTCATTCTTTTTTTTCTTATAACGCCATCACCGCTCGGAGGTTGGCGAACTTGATGGCAATCTCAGATAGCAATGGAGCGGCCCGAAATAACTCAACCGATGAGCAGTCAAACCATTGGCGCAAATCCCGAAGCCAAGAGTTTTTCCTGCGTCCCACAGATTTCTGGGATTTTCCCTTGGATTGCGAGACGATGAAACTCATACC
The DNA here is from genome assembly GCA_954871275.1 of Leptopterna dolabrata. Taxonomy (NCBI): domain Eukaryota; kingdom Metazoa; phylum Arthropoda; class Insecta; order Hemiptera; family Miridae; genus Leptopterna; species Leptopterna dolabrata. Next base: position 7,137,147 of record OX940983.1, on the reverse strand, counting down.
GTTCGCCCCGCATTATGTGGCCCAGAAATCCTGCTTTCCTATCCTTTACAGTGAACCTTTATCTTTCTGCATCCTTCTTAAAACGTATTCGTTCGTCATCTTTCGAACCCATGATATCCGGAGCATTCGGCGGTACAGATACATCTCTAAGGCATCGATACGTTTCTGCAGACAGGAACTGAGGGTCCATGCCTCGCAGCCGTAAAGAAATACAGAGAAAACGTAGCACCGGAGCATACGCACTCTCAACTCAAGGCTCAAATTGAAGTTGGTGAAAAACTTCTTCACACTAAAAAAATGCGCTCCTGGCCTGAGCAATGCAGCTTACCACCTCGCTCCGTGAGACACTCTGCTCTTCAATCCGCGCACCCAAATACGTGGGTCACTAATGTCACAGATTTCGGCAATTTGGAGAAAACCTTTGTCTTTTTCACATTTACGCGCAATCCAAACCTGCCGCTACTCTCCACGACTCTGTCTATCAAAGATTGCAGCTCTTCCTGATTATTTGCAATAATCGCAGTGTCGCCGGCGTAGAGGATGCAGTTTATGGCAACTCCATTTACTAATACACCTTCCGGTGCATCAGTTAAAGCCTCTAAAAACACGAACACTGAATATAAATTAAACAGAACTGGAGAGAACACGCACCCCTGCTTGAACCCCGTCCGTATTTTAACTCCCTCCGACAACGCCTGCTCCCCATTCTTAGATAACAGAACATCTGCCGATTGCCCCCGATACAAGTTTGTTACTACATTTATGTCCCTTGCATCGAGTCTACTGGATTTCAGAGTGGCTACCATTAGCTCATTAGCTCATGACTTACACAGTCGAAAGCTTTTTGGTAGTCCAAAAAACAAGCATAAACATCGCAGTTCACATCACGACAACGCTGAGTTAAGACAATGAGGGAGAAAAGTGCCTCTCTGGTGCCAACACCGCTCCAAAAGCCAAAATGAGTGTCTGTGATTTTCTCCTCGCACTTACGGTATATTCGTTTATGTATTACTCTGAGAAATACTTCAAGAGCATGATACATCAGGCTAATCATTCGGAAGTCGTCACACCGGGACGCCAACGAACCTCAATGAGACCAAGAATATCTATCTTCAGCCATCTCATCTCTAATTCAATATTAGCTAACTTGCCTGCCATACATAAACTCCGGACGTTCCAGGTTGCGATACGCGTTACGACGTTGTAAACTATCAAGGCACTGACAACTGTCTTTCCACTGTCCTGAATGGCAGTCGACGGGGAGATTCTTCGCACCCTCTCCTTATTTAAAAGGTAACCCGGACTGAGGGACATATATCTTGATTTCAACTGCCATCGAGATAGGAAAATATGGAACAGCAGAAGTTCCGTTTTCTTTCTGTGCCGCAGTAGAGGAGCCGGTACAGCTAATATAGTCCAGCTTCCCGCTGTTCAAACGTTGCCGCTTCGAATTTATTCTTCCCACGCCTCTGTTAGTTAACGGATCGAACCAATGCCTGATCGAATTTACCAATAATACTTCAAAGTTTGTTCAAGTTGCGGAAGTACCTATAAACAAAATCCAAAAGTTCCTTCATTTTTCAAATGAAATAATATCACAGACCAACCAACTCGACATCATACAATCACCGGTGATTATAATCAGGTGCTCTTAGCGATGATATTATCTGGGTCGGATTTATACCGTTTCATTCACGATTATGTTGACGAAACTTTTCGGTGCAAACGAGCGGCTGGCCGTACAATGCTCAGGGTGGTCTCAAAAAATTATTTAATTCAAGATCAATTTAAAAACGTAAAAAAACACACCCTTCTGTTGAAAGTTTTCGAGCTACGGTGTTCTGAAAACTCCAACCCCTATTTTTCAACCCTTAGACAGTAATGACAGTAACGCCGAACTTCGAGGACCAACTAGACCCCAAACGGGACCTTCAAACCAATTTCATTACCTAATTTTGGTTCATGGTAACTAAGAAAAGTGCCAAGTACGGCGTACGGCGGACAGACAGAATTTTTGGTTTATTATTTAATGCAACTTTGGAATCGAGCATGAAAAACAAACATTTTAACCCCCTCCCCCTCAAAATTTAATGGTTTACGTTTCTAGGTATGTAGAATCCGAAAATCCGAAAAGTGGTACTTAGCACTTTTCTACGAGTGCAAGGGCTGGTTCTAAACTGTTTGCTTAGTATGTGAGTTGCAGACTTGTTTAAAATGTTTCGAACTGTTAGAGAACGTGATACACATTGCACGAAACCCGGTGGCTGGAGTTGAGAAAAAATTACATCAAAGAGCGCGGGTGGCCTACAAACAAAGGTCCCAACTCATTCAGGATACCCCGTAGAAGAATTATTAATGTGACCGACGGGAGAACGAACAATCAATCTTCATTACAACGCGGTGCAGATCCGGGGCCCGATGTATCGATGAATGATCGTTAGTGAAACAGATAAGTTCATGGGAATCCCATCAGGAAGGAATAAGACGTTGGTAAAATAATGCGCGGGACCCCGGCCCAGAACCTCATTAGACCCGCTGCGAAGCGAATACGCCAAAAGGAGCTCCTGGGATAAGTCATTTTCCGCAGCTGACTTTAATGAATCAACAAGTGACGGCAGAGTCTAGGAAGAAAAAAATTGAAGTTAGAATCAACCGTAAATGGCAAGGATTGCGTAATTATCCGAAGAAAGTGAGGCATTCTACAGAGAAATAAATTACTCCACAACTCGATGACTTTTATCCTCTCTGTGAACAAACGAAATGCCTACAGGTTCCGATTCGCATCGATGCATCAACAATTTGGAGATAAATCATTGTTTCCATTAAACCAAACTGCCAATACTTCCTGTAACATTTTTCATTAATGTTCCCAGTCACTTCAAAAAATAAACATAAAATATAATATTATTTTCCATCAAGCTGTTGGTTACCAGAGAGAATTTGAGTAACGAGTGCCTCCATGCCGCTTTATAGAACTAAACAGCCAACGTAGTTAGGCAATAAATCTTAAGGAGTCGTTGTTTGTAAAATGTACGTGGAGTCAATTCCATTAGACGAAAAGTGATTGATTTTCGTATCCGTGGTTTTCATTTTCTTTGTGACGTACCGCTTTCAACTTTCAAGCAACGCCTCCACTTATTTATGGAGTCGTTTGACACCAAATGATATGCCTTTGAGCAACATCAAAGAACGATAAAAACTTGAGCCGCTAGGTACGGACAGTTGGTGGTGAAGGGAACAATGTTGCTCGGCCTGTTATATGCGTCTTTAGTTGTGCCTTTGGGCTCCATCATCCCGAAATATGTATTTAGGGTATATAAATATAATATATCCAGAATGCCCAGAATATACGGATACCCAGAACTTAATTTCCAGCGATGGAACTATTACAAGTATTATTCATTTAGCATAATCATCTAATAGCTATAAAGATATCCTTGACCAACGACAGGTAAGTTCAGTAGGTAGATTAACCAACTAACTTTTACTGTTCAAGGGTACCTATGGATGAATATTTTCTTGACGTGTCGGCAATTCGCACATTGGGAAATAACTGGATAGAGTGGGCAGAAAGCATATCTGAGCAAAGGTCAATCCTCAATTTTAGGAATAGCTCTGGTTTTCTACATACTATACAGACTCAAGTTTGAGAACCTTCTAGGAATCGATTCTCCAACTAATTTCCAACAAGGTTCTTCCTGCAATTTTTGTTAACCCCTTGTTTTTGTGAGTTTTTTTCCTTTAACTCTACTTTTTGCTATCTCACTACCGGAGGGCATTGGATTCGCTTGAGCCAACTGAGTTTAAAAAATAAATATATATATTTATATGTCCTCAAAAATGAAAATTTTCCGTTTCAGACATCAAGGGACATTTTTGGTTCCGAGTCTGTCCGTTTGTCTGTCTGTGCGTCTGTCTGTCTGTGCCATATTTCTAGTAACGCCCATAACTGCCTGAAATATTGGTCGAAATGGGCTGAAATTTGGAGGGTAGGTGCGGATGGGGTCGCAGATGGCCTCCATCCCATACCAAAATCATTGAAAAAGTACTGTAACTTTCGTCTGCGCATGCGCAAACGTGAAATACTTGAAACGCACATAACTAGCTTAAATATCGTTGAAATGAGTTCAAACTTGTAGGGTAGATCAGGAATAACAGGTACATTGATCGTTCCGTCAATCAGTCTGAACAACTGTATATTACTTATGTACCTATGCGTTGATATGTCCGAGCAATTCTCGGAAGGGCCGCTGCTGATTTCTTCAAATTACAAAGTACCTAATAGAGTGGTCACAAAAAGTCAACTTTCGAAATTCAATCGTGGCAACCCCCTAAAAGGTGACATTTGACTAGAAAATGAGATTCCCAAAGTATTAGGTCGATCGGATAACATTAACCCGTGCCGCATCGAGGTTGAAGTTTAGAAAAACTCACTTTTTTTCATAAAAATATTATTTCTTTCCTCATAACATAGTATTTGTCCTAGAGACTTGAAATTGGTCTTATTTTATTTGAAATATTATCTTCTTCAACTTTTACTCCAATAATTTTTTCGCTACATCCTGTAGATTTTTATGTTATTCAGCTTTTCCCATCTCAAAACGTGGTCCGTTTCAGCAAATGTGCCTTTTTACGCATACCCCTAAAAACCACACTCCAGTCAATGAAATCGACCTCTAGGCAATTTGATACTTCTTTATCACTCTGGTATATTGAAAATTGATACATTTGAATCTAATATATAATATATGGAGGGGGTAGGGGGGAGATGGGTGGGTGGTGGGTGCTATGAAATGCACAAAAAACAATAAAAATTATGTAAAAAGTGTTTTAATAATACAAATTGAAAGTTTTTTGAATAGAAAATAATAGCCTGGAACTTATTTTACAACACAATAAATATATCTATTCCAACACCACTGAATTTAGAACTACATTAATGGCTTAGATAGTGAGGCTTTATCGACATCAGGGTAAATTTTCCTACATTCTGACACAACTTGTAATAAAAATTGGCGCTGTTCTTCGTCTTTTGTCAAGCAAGAGTTGAAGTCTTGTATCAATTTCACTCCTCTTTCAGCAGTGTCGTTGTCTACCCTTAAACCGTTCACTATGTTTTTAGCATGCAAATAATGAGGATTTTTGTTCTATAAGCGTTTATCGGTGTTTAAAAAATCTGTCTCTATGGAAAACCGCTTGAAAAAATTCAAGGTTTGAGAGGTGACAAAAAATCAGTTGCTTATCCAAAATTTGCTCTACATGTGCAAAATCTAAAATCGCTTTTCTATCCCTACCATCAATTTCACTATCGGGTTCACCTAGGGAAAATAATTTCATGGCCATACTTTTTTTAATGTTGTCTTCTAAAGTGTGGTCGAAAAACGAGAACGCTATTTTCTCTGAGCTGAGGTACCACAGATGGTTTACAAATTTTGACAAAGCCTTATCTGCTATTTCTGTGTCAATTTTCCTATACTCTACTAATGCTTTCAACATTTCCAGATCTTGTTTAGGGGCCAAAGCAGGTTTGGGGGCATTGAACCATGCCTTGGCGTAAATATTTATTATAAAAACACAAATTTCTTCTATTCCTTTCATTTCATTTTGAGTTAATAACAATTGATCTCTAAAAAGATAAATTTTGAGGCAGTAAATTGCTTTGGCCATCCACCTGGCGTGATGAATTGCACCAGGTGCTTTAAAAGAAAAGTTTTGGGGAGGAAGCCCTATAAACACTAAACAAAGTTGAAGAAACTCTTTGTAATCCTCTCTGGGCTGCAGGGTTTCCAAATGTTCCATTAAAAAAAGTGAAACTTGATTAATGTTACTAATTGTGCACCTAATACTCG